>CM046444.1:95457075-96186808 GCA_025506515.1 Flaveria trinervia
TTCAAAAATTGCTTATTCATTATGTTTATTGTTGATATTGAACGATTCAATCATTCAAGTGTATTGTCATCTGATCATTTTGGACCAACAACAAAATGGTATCACAGCCTCTGTGCTCTTATTTATTTAGGGGTTTTGATACCTTGAGTTCAATATAACAAATTCAATAATTTTGGATCAAATTTCAGTGTATTTGATATGGAATTTTATTGAAATTTGTTAGTTCTTGGTTGGAAAAGCATTGGTAATCATCAGATCTCGAGTTCATTGAGATTTGTGTTATTTTGGATTGCTTTCATGTTCAAAAAGTTTTTCAAATTTATCCGGCAAAACTGTTGTTCTTCCAGCGAAACTACTGCCTTCAACCATCAAAACAACGGGTGTTTTGCTTTCTGTGGTTGGTTTGATAAACTCTGAGAAAGTAGCATCATTGAATGAAAGTTTAACGGTGCTTGTGTTCTATTTTCAAGCGAAATTGCTTCTGAATTTACACCTGAATGAAAGTTCAAGCTAGTTTCATCGCACATAAAACATTAGAAAACATACATTATTTTGCAGGGGAATTAAAAACTTTCATTTATAACTAAACCATGTCATTTACAACATTTGTTTTCATGTCAAAATACATGACATGTCAAAATACGGATGCCAGCCTCAAAATGCTCCGAGTAGCTTATGCATCCATGCCTGCAACTCCTCAGCATCAACATATACCTGCCAACTATCATGCATTCAAAAGTCAGCGACGTTGAGTGAGTTCTAGTTTTATAAAAAAAACATACTTTTCTGGTAAAACCGTTCTTTACTTTATTTCAAAACATACTATACTTTACAACCATTCGTGATCATGCATTATACGTACATACAGAAAATATCATTATTATCTTCGTCATTACGTTCATTAACTTTGTTCATTCGACGCATAACATTATTGTACACTTCTCTTTCTAGATCCGGTCAGACTTTATCCTCTTCGTGGCACTCAACCACGATTACCGAGGTCGAATGACAAGGATCCGTATCGCACATTATTATGATAATTCATTAACGTTCGTTACATACATAACGCACGTTCGCATATTTCATACTTTTATTATCATTCATTTCTCATCTAGATCTTGTCAAGCTTTACCCTCCTCATGGCACGCAGCCATGATTACTGAGGTCGAATGACAAGGATCCCGTTCGCTCATTATCGCACTTTAGCTCAAATCGCACCTTCACATCATCGTACCCGAAGTACATATCGCACGGATTGCACACATAAGCAAGCAAGAATCGCAAGCTATCTCATGGGTTAGCCAAGATCGCACGCTATAAAAACCACATGAGGCAGCCAAAATCGCACGCTACCCTTATGCCGTCCATCGCACATATCGCACCAATCGCACCATCGCATCATCATACCCGAAGTACATATCGCACGGACCGCACACATAAGGAAGCTAGAATCGCACGCTATCTCATGGGTTAGCCAAGATCGCACGCTATAAAAACCACATCAGGCAGCCAAAATCACACGCTACCCTTATGCCGTCCATCACACATATCGCACCATCGCATCATCGTACCCGAAGTACATATCGCACGGATCGCACACATAAGGAAGCCAAAATCACATGCTATCTCATGGGTTAGCCAAGATTGCACGCTATAAAAACCACATGAGGCAGCCAAAATCGCACACTACCCTTATGTCGTCCTTCGCACATATCACACCAATCGCACCATCGGAGTGGTCACGAAGACCGACTCCCCCTGTGTGTGAGAACTCTTGGGGTTTAGCCAGAATCGCACGCCATCCCATGGGTTAGTCAAGATCGCACGCCATAAAATCACATGAGGCAGCCAAAATCGCATGCTACATAGCACACACTAAATACCACATCGCACGTATCAGAGCAGTTACCAAAACTAAACTCCGACTGTGTCTATGTCCCCTTATGAGTAAGCCAAGATCACACGCTATGATACACACACAGTTGAGCTAACGACCCTTAGTGAGTCGTGAACCTCCTTCCTTTCTTTCGCAAGCCATCCTATCTCTCATTCATTTGTTTATGCTCGCATACATTCATTACGTTCCTCTTTTCATTATCTTCCACTTTACGTTACATAATACTTTCATTCTACTCATTAACATTCAACGCAAAGCCAGGGAAAGACATAAATACATAATAAGGAACACACATATCATCATAAACATACACCATAACAAGCACATCATACATACATAACACACATCAACCATAAGGCATCACATCATAACCAGGCTTATCTCTCCATAATATACCCCTTGAAAACCACTTAGAAAACCTCAAGTCCAAAGTAGGTGCATGGGTCCTTCCAGGCACATGAGCATAAAATTCTAAGTATAAAACAGTCTGGGCGCATGGGCACTGTTGGGCGTTTCTGCCTGGTTCAGGCGCATCACCAACACTTGGTCATTTGAAGCACTTGGCGCATGGGCACTGCCTAGGCGCATGGGTAACACTTAGCCGTTTCGATCTCTGGGACGCATGGTCCACACATAGCCTTTTTTTCACTTGTGCGCATGGCCAATACTCAGACGCATGGGTCCCTGTTTAGGCGCATGGCCAACACTTGGGCACATGGCCAATACTTAGACGCATGGCCAACATGCTGGGCGCATGGACCACTATTTAGGCGCATGACCCACCCTTAGGCGCATGGCCAACACTTAGGCGTCTCGCCACTCATGCCGGACGCATGGACAACTGTTCATGTTCATCAGACATTCTGAAATCTTTTCTATGCCACCAATTACACCCGATTTTCATTCTAAGCATACCCAAACATAGATCTATCATACTAAGGCCATCTAAGGATGCTAAACATCATCTCTAACCCATAATCAACACTATAACGTACATACGTACATAAAACATTCGAACATGAAGCTGTAAATCCACGGTTTCTTTAAAAACGTTTACTTAGTATGCATAATAGCCCCAAATCAGTTGAAAATCCGTAAAAGAGGGGTTCTAGGAACTCACCTTGAGTAGCTTTTTGAGCAACACTCTTCCAGTTCAAGACCCATTTCAATTTAGCTCTTTGAATCCCGAAAGTAAACTCTAAACAACCGGAACTTCGGTCAAGAACTCAATACTCAACTGAAACCGAGCTCAAAGAAGAGAAGACTTACCTTTTTCAGGTTATCCTTCTCTTTCTCTCTCTAGAACCGGGCTCTCTCTCTCTCTCTTTTCTTCTTCTTCCGATATCAAGCAGCTTTCTGCTTGATATGGGCGACCATGCCCTTAAATATCTTAAAATATTAAAAGTGTACTTTGTACACTTTTTCCCCTTCCACTTTTGCAAAATTTCTATTCTTTCCATTTTCTTTTCTTTTCCTTTCGTTTAAGTAGAAATTTCAGGGTGTTACAAGTCTACCCCCCTTAAAGAGGTTTCGTCTCCAAAACTGTCGCTTCTCGAACAGTGTCGGGTAACACTGTCTCACCTCTTCTTTGATCTTGCATTTAAACTCAAATCCTTTTAGGCTTCACTGCACCCGCACAAGTGAAACCATCATCCTCCTTGGTATGTTCTCTTCTTACTATTAGTAGTGATCACTAGTTGCTCCTCGTGGTTGGATACTCTGTCCATCTCCGTATCCTCTAGTAGCATGATCATATCTTCATCGGTTGAGCTCTTTCTTAGACGAGATGCATGGAACATCAGATGAATTCCACTAAACCCATCGGGTAGCTCCAGTCAATATGCCACTTCTCCTACCTGAGCTATAACTGAGAATGATCCTCCACACTTTAATATTGGCTTTACTTGATTTCAAATCAGGCAATCTGCTTTCCTGGTCGAAGCCTTCCTCATACTTCATTGTCGTAGGTCGTCACCGAACTCTAGTTTCGCACGGTTGAGCAATCCACCTTTCTGCAGCACTTGGTGTTTGAGTCATAGACTACTGATCAACTCACCCGGAGATGCACATCTACGTACCTATGTCTGTCTTGAATAGCCTAGCAGGAACAAGCGCTCTCTCTCAATTCTATCGCGCAATCCTCTAGGGCATTAGGTAACCTGGTAGACTTACTAATAGCAATTCTTACATCGAAGGCTCATCGATCTTCCTACCCCTAACGTGCAACATCACAGAAAATAGCGGCCATAAAACTACTACTAACGTCACAATTAAAGAATAGATGCATAAATCTAAACTTGTAAGAACGTACCTGATGTTAACTCGGAGTCTCACCTAGCCTCCTCCCGGTCATAGCGAAGGCTCTAGCCCTCACCCTCTATTCTCATTCCTCGTACCGGAGCTTCCTCCAGTCTTCTTCCCTCCCGAACCTTCCGCTCTCGGCTTCTGGCAATATCTGCTGATGTGGCCAATTTCCCCACAATTGTAACATCTCAGAGTTCCACATGACCAGGCTTCCCACACTTGAAGCAAGTTTTTGGTCCCCCTTTGCATTCTCCTGAGTGCTCCATCCCGCATTTACCACATATGTTCGTCCCCGCACCAGGTGTGACCATACGACGGTCATCCCCCCGGGCGTGTTTATTATTCATCGAGTCACCACCTCGTCCAGTTCTCTTTCCCTTCTAGTTTCGGTCTCCATCACCTTTCTCTTCATCTTCTGCCGCCACCACCGCCATAGTTCTTTCATCATACATCCTCCCCGCCAAATCAACTCCCGACCTAAACGTACTCGGTCGGGCAACGATCATGTGCCTACGGATGTCCGCCGACAAGCCCTAAATATACCTCTTGATCTTTCGTGAAAGAGGTGTCACCTGATCCGGCACCAGACATGGCATCTCGTTGAACTTCGTGGTGTACTGTTGATGTGTCAGGGTTCCCGCCTCCAGTTGCAGGAATTCCCTCTAAACTTTATCCATCTCAGGATGAGGACAGAATTCCTCAATCACCAGCTTCTTCAACTCGGCCATATCATCCTTCTAATGGCTCTGCTACCCTCGGCCTGGAGGATATTGTCCCACCAACACAAGGCTGAGTCCACAAAAGAATAGGCAGCAAACTTTACTTTCTGATCCTCCCGGCACTCGCTGATATTCAATACCGCTTCCATCTCTCTCACCCATCGTTGAGCAGCAGCAGCAGTGTCGTTTCCATCAAAAGTTGGGGGCTTGCATCGTTGAAACGCCCCATAGTTATAGCCTCCTGCCGCCTCCGGCGCGGGCTCTTCCTCTTCGTCCTCTTCGTCATCGAAGAAAACCGTTTCAGTCTCGGGTCGTCTCCTTTCGCCTGAAGACCTACCCCCTTCCTGTGTCTCCTCATCTCTAACAGCCTTCATAACTTCGGTCACCATAGACGGTAGGATCGTCTGCATAACCTGATGCACTTCCTCCCTGACTGCCTCTCTCATCGAGGCTCTCTGATTAGCGTTCCATCATCGCCCTCCTGATGAGGGGTCTCGGGTTCCTCATGGACTGCTTCTTCTACCCTAGACCTTCCTCTTGTGACCCGTGGTTCAGAACCACGTCCACCACTACCTCCACCTCATGAAGCTTTCGAAGATCTACCGCCAACCATCTTCTAACACACTATAAGATTCAAATATTAACGCGGTCATTCAAGGTAATAACTCAGTTTATGTCAAGTATAGTAAGTCCCTAATTACAGTGGCCAGTTGTGATTAGCCACTTACTTTACTCTTTATACCCCAAGCATTTCTTATCCCGACTACATCAGTATCTAAATCTACACATAAGCACACAAGCCACATACATGCGCACATAATGCCGGTTAACATAACTTACATAAAACGTTTACATAAAAACCTTTACGTGCAGGCACGTAGCTACTAGGACTGGCATCCCTTTTCCTTTTAATCCCATTCTCAGTTTAAGATTAGGTTTTTTCAAAATATTTACCCAATTCACTTAAACTTTTGCTGTGATACCAACTTGTAAGGCCCCGTTCCCGGGAACCTTACAGCTGGTGGTTCATCGCACATAAAACATTAGAAAACATACATTAATTTTACAGCGGAATTTAAAACTTTCATTTATAACTAAAACATGTCATTTACAACATTAGTTTTCATCTCAAAATACATGACATGTCAAAATACGGATGCCAGCCTCAAAATGCTACGAGTAGCTTATGCATCCATGCCTGCAACTCCTCAGCATCAACATATACCTGCCAACTATCATGCATTCAAAAGTCAGCGACGTTGAGTGAGTTCTAGTTTTATAAAAAAACATACTTTTCTGGTAAAACCGTTCTTTACTTTATTTCAAAACATACTATACTTTACAACCATTCGTGATCATGCATTATACGTACATACAGAAAATATCATTATTATCTTCGTCATTACGTTCATTAACTTTGTTCATTCGACGCATAACATTATTGTACACTTCTCTTTCTAGATCCGGTCAGACTTTACCCTCTTCGTGGCACTCAACCACGATTACTGAGGTCGAATGACAAGGATCCGTATCGCACATTATTATGATAATTCATTAACGTTTGTTACATACATAATGCACGTTCGCACATTTCATACTTTTATTATCATTCATTTCTCATCTAGATCCTGTCAAGCTTTACCCTCCTCATGGCACGCAGCCATGATTACTGAGGTCGAATGACAAGGATCCCGTTCGCTCATTATCGCACTTTAGCTCAAATCGCACCTTCACATCATCGTACCCGAAGTACATATCGCACGGATCGCACACATAAGCAAGCAAGAATCGCAAGCTATCTCATGGGTTAGCCAAGATCGCACGCTATAAAAACCACATGAGGCAGCCAAAATCGCACGCTACCCTTATGTCGTCCATCGCACATATCGCACCAATCGCACCATCGCATCATCGTACCCGAAGTACATATCGCACGGATCGCACATATAAGGAAGCCAGAATCGCACGCTATCTCATGGGTTAGCCAAGATCGCACGCTATAAAAACCACATGAGGCAGCCAAAATCGCACGCTACCCTTATGCCGTCCATCACACATATCACACCAATCGCACCATCGGAGTGGTCACAAAGACCGACTACCCCTGTGTGTGAGAACTCTCTGGGTTTAGCCAAAATCGCATGCCATCCCATGGGTTAGCCAAGATCGCACGCCATAAAACCACATGAGGCAGCCAAAATCACACGCTACATAAAACCACATGAGGCCAGCACTTGGGCACATGTCCAACACTTAGACGCATGCCAACATGTTAGGCGCATGGACCACTATTTAGGCGCATGACCCAACCTTAGGTGCATGGCCAACACTTAGGCGTCTGGCCACTCATGCCGGACACATGGACAACTGTTTGGGCGCATGAACCACTGTTCATGTTCATCAGACATTCTGAAATCTTTTCTATGCCACCAATTTCACCCGATTCTCATTCTAAGCATACCCAAACATATCTATCATACTAAGGCCATCTAAGGATGCTAAACATCATATCTAACCCATAATCAACACTATAACGTACATACGTACATACAACATTCGAACATAAAGTTGTAAATCCATGGTTTCTTTAAAAACAATTACTTAGTATGCATAATAGCCCTAAATCAGTTGAAAATCCATAAAAGAGGGGTTCTAGAAACTCACCTTGAGCAGCTTTTTGAGCAACACTCTTCAAGTTCAAGACCCACTTTCATTTAGCTCTTTGAATCCCCGAAGTAGAGTCTAAACAACCGGAACTTCGGTCAAGAACTCAATACTCAACTGAAACCGAGCTCAAAGAAGAGAAGACTTACCTTTTTCAGCTTCTCCTTCCTCTTTCTCTCTCTAGAACCAGGCTCTCTCTCTCTCTTCTTCTTCCAATATCAAGCAGCTTTCTGCTTGATATGGGCGACCATGCCCTTAAATATCTTAAAATAATAAAAGTGTACTTTGTACACTTTTTCCCCTTCCACTTATGCAAAATTTCTATTCTTTCCATTTACTTTTCTTGTCCTTTCGTTTAAGTAGAAATTTCGGGGTGTTACAAGTCTACCCCCCTTAAAGAGGTTTCGTCCCCGAAACCTGTCGCTTCTCGAACAGTTACGGGTAACACTGTCTCACCTCTTCTTTGATCTTGCATTTAAACTCAGATCCTTTTAGGCTTCACTGCACCCGCACAAGTGAAACCATCATCCTCCTTGGTCTGTTATCTTCTTACTATTAGTAGTGATCACTAGTTGCTCCTCGTGGTTGGATACTCTGTCCATCTCCGTATCCTCTAGTAGCATGATCATATCTTCATCGGTTGAGCTCATTCTTAGACGAGATGCATGGAACATCAGATGAATTCCACTAAAACCATTGGGTAGCTCCAGTCAATGTGCCACTTCTCCTACCTGAGCAATAACTGAGAATGACCCTCCACACTTTAATATTGGCTTTACTTGATTTCAAATCAAGCAATCTGCTTTCCTGGTCGAAGCCTTCCTCATACTTCATTGTCGTAGGTCATCACCGAACTCTAGTTTCGCACGGTTGAGCAATCCACCTTTTTGCAGCACTTGGGGTTTGAGTCATAGACTACTGATCAACTCACCTGGAGATGCACGTCTACCTACCTATGTCTGTCTTGAATAGCCTAGCAGGGTCAAGCGCTCTCTCTCAATTCTATCGCGCAATCCTCTAGGGCACTAGGTAACCTGGTAGACTTACTAATAACAATTCTTACATCGAAGGCTCATCGATCTTCCTACCCCTAACGTGCAACATCACAGAAAATAGCGGCCATAAAACTACTACTAACGTCACAATTAAAGATTAGATGCATAAATCTAAACTTGTAAGAACGTACCTGATGTTAACTTGGAGTCTCACCTAGCCTCCTCCCGGTCATAGCGAAGGCTCTAGCCCTCACCCTCTGTTCTCCTTCCTCGTACCAGAGCTTCCTCCGATCTTCTTCACTCCCGAACCTTCCGCTCTCGGCTTCTTGCAATCTCTGCTCATGTGGCCAATTTCCCCACAATTGTAACATCTCACAGTTCCACATTTTCTAGCCACATGACCAGGCTTCCCAGACTTGAAGCAAGTGTTTGGTCCCCTTTTGCATTCTCCCGAGTGCTCCATCCCGCATTTACCACATATGTTCGTCCCCGCACCAGGTGTCACCATACGACGGTCATCCCCCGGGCCTGTTTATTATTCATCGAGTCACCACGTCGTCATGTTCTCTTTCCCTTCTAGTTTCGGTCTCCATCACCTTTCTCTCCGTCTTCTGCCGCCACCACCGCCATAGTTCTTTCATCATACAATCTCCCCGCCAAATCAACTACCGACCTAAACGTACTCGGTCGGGCAGCGATAATGTGCCTACTGATGTCCGCCGGGAAGCCCTGAATATACCTCTTGATCTTTCGCGAAAGAGGTGTCACCTGATCCGGCACCAGATGTGCCATCTCGTTGAACTTCGTGGTGTACTGTTGATGTGTCAGGGTTCCCGCCTCCAGTTGCAGGAATTCCCTCTCAACTTTATCCATCTCACGATGTGGACAAAATTCCTTAATCACCAGCTTCTTCAACTCCGGCCATCTCATCCTTCCAATGGCTTTGCTACCCTCAGCCTGGATGATATTGTCCCACCAAGACAAGGCTGAGTCCACAAAAGAATGTGCAGCAAACTTTATTATCTGATCCTCCTGGCACTCGCTGATATTCAATACCGCTTACATCTCTCTCACCCATCGGTGAGCAGCAGCAGCAGTGCCGTTTCCAGCAAAAGTTGGGGGCTTGCATCGTTGAAACGCCCCATAGTTACAGCCTTGTGCCGCCTCCGGCACAGGCTCTTCCTCTTCGTCCTCTTCGTCATCGAAGAAAACCGTTTTAGTCTCGGGTCGTCTCCTTTCGCCCAAAGACCTACCCCGTTCCTCTCTCTCCTCATCTCTAATAGCCTTCATAACTTCGGTCACCACAGATGGTAGGATCGTCTTCATAACCTGATGCACTTCCTCCCTGAATGCCTCTCTCATCGAGGCTCTCTAATTAGCGTTCTCATCATCGCCCTCCTGATGAGGGGTCTCGTGTTCCTCATGGGCTTCTTCTTCAACCCAAGACCTTCCTCTTGTGACCCGTGGTTTATCACTCGCATTCATTACGTTCATTACGTTCCCTAGTGTGCCCTAGCGTTCTCATCATTGTTTATGCTCGTATTCATTCATTACGTTCCTATTTTCATTATCTTACACTTTACGTTACATAATACTTTCATTACATTCATTAACGTTCAACGTAAAGCCAGGGGAAGACATACATACATAATAAGGAACACACATATCATCATAAACATACACCATAACACGCACATCATACATACATAACACACATCAAACATAAGGCATCACATCATAACCAGGCTTATCTCTGCACAATATACCCCATGAAAACCACTTAGAAAACCTCAAGTCCAAAGTGGGCGCATGGGTCCTTCCAGGCGCATGAGCATAAAATTCTAAGTATAAAACAGTCTGCGCGCATGGGCACTGTTTGGGCATTTCTGCCCTGTTCAGGCGCATCACCAACACTTGGTCGTTTCAAGCACTTGGGCGCATGGGCACTGCCTAGGCGCATGGCCAACACTTAGCCGATTCGATCTCTGGGACGCACGGGCACTATTTAGGCACATGGTCCACACTTAGCCTTTTCTTCACTTGGGCGCATGGCCAATACTTAGACGCATGGGTCACTGTTTAGGCGCATGGCCAGCACTTGGGCAAATGGCCAACACTTAGACGCATGGGCCAACTTGCTGGGCGCATGAAACACTATTTAGGCGCATGACCCACCCTTAGGCGCATGGCCAACACTTAGGCGTCTGGCCACTCATGCTGGATGCATGGACAACTGTTTGGGCACATGAACCACTGTTCATGTTCATCAAACATTCTAAAATCTTTTCTATGCCACCAATTTCACCCGATTCTCATTCTAAGCATACCCAAACATAGATCTATCATACTAAGGCCATCTAAGCATGCTAAACATCATCTCTAACCCATAATCAACACTATAACATACATACGTACATACAACATTCGAACATAAAGCTGTAAATCCACGGTTTCATTAAAAAACGTTTACTTAGTATGCATAATAGCCCCAAATCAATTGAAAATCCGTAAAAGAGGGGTTCTAGAAACTCACCTTGAGCAGCTTTTTGAGCAACACTTTTCCAGTTTAAGACCCACTTCGATTCAACTCTTTGAATCCCGAGAGTAAACTCTAAACAACCGAAACTTCGATGAAGAACTCAATACTCAACTGAAACCGAGCTCAAAGAAGAGAAGACTTACCTTTTTCAGCTTCTCATTCCTCTTTCTCTCTCTAGAACTGGGCTCTCTCTCTCTCTTCTTCTTCTTCTTCCGAGATCAAGTAGCTTTCTGCTTGATATGGGTGACCATGCCCTTAAATATCATAAAATAATAAAAGTGTACTTTGTACACTGTTTCCCCTTCCACTTTTGCAAAATTTCTATTCTTTCCATTAACTTTTCTTTTTCTTTCGTTTAAGTAGAAATTTCGGGGTGTTACAGAAACTAGTGATCGCTTAGTGAAACTAGTGACCAGGTAGCGAAACTAGCTCATTCTAGTGAAATTCCATTTATTCTACAAAAATAGATCATTACTCTCACCCTAGTTCATTTAGAAAGTGTGGCACCAATAGACCCCCGAGGCTCATCAACGGAGACAATTTTGAAGATTGGAAGAGATGTCTTAAGGCATTCTTTTTATACACTGATCATAACCAATGGGAATCAATCATCTCTGGTCCACACATACCAACTATTACTATTGGTGATGTTGTTTCCCAAAACAAGGACCCAACCATGTTTAACGAAAAAGATTTGAAGTTGATTTACAGAGACCAGAAAGCTTTCAGAGCTTTAACTCTATGCCTTTCACCAGACGTGTACAATCAGTTTGCGAAACACAAGCATGCTAAGTCTCTCTATGATGCTCTCTTTTAGTTTTACGATAAATATGATGAGTTAGTGAAAGACAAGGGTATTCAGGCTAAGAAGGAGTTGAACTCAATTGTGGGTTATAAAAATGAGAGTTTCAATGATTTAACAGACCTTTTTCTAACCGTTTCCAGCACATTCAAAAAATATGATGAAAAACTCTCCAACAATGAGCAAGTGAACATGTTGTTAGACGAACTCCCACCATATAACAAGCTTAAATCATTTGAGTTAGACATGAAGAGAAGGGAGTTTAATAAGACTATGATACCATCATCTGTCTTTACTCAAAATGTTGCATTGCTTAAAACAAGGAGGAGTGAATACGTGTGATCAACTTGGTAGTGGTGTTAATTCTATAAGAGATCAAGCTAACTCAAAAGCAAGTGCTGGAATGTCAATTCCATCTAATATGATGGCACTGTTTGGCATATTTGTGCAGAGTTATGAGACATTTGTGGATGGAGAATTGAAAGGGAAAGGAATGACCATGGAAGACATGTATCAGGTGGATCCCGATGATTTGGAGGAGACTGATACACAGTGGCAAATGGCGATGTTGACTCTCAGAGCTCGAAGGTTTATGGAGTGAACTAGAAGGAAGAATTTTGGAGGCCAAAACTCAAACTCCAAATTAGGCTTTGACAAATCCAAACTAAGGTGTTTTAATTGCAAGCAGTTAGGACATTTCAAAAAAGATGTCCATTATCAACTGTCATAGATCAAAGCAATTATTGAGTTTCAAGATTAGTTTCTAGTGGAGAAAAGGAAGAAATGAAAATGATGAAAGAGATTGCTTTAACTTTAAACTTTGACTAGAGTGCCAAAACAAAAAAGACTAAAGAAGAAATCAATCAAGCGCTTGTTGTTGAGATTGTTGAAGAGAAGGAGAAGAAGGATTGTATAGAAGAGTTTGATCCGTTTAAAGAATTCAGAAGTGAAGTTGAAGTGTCTGAAAGTATGAAGAAGGATTATGAAGAGTGTGTTACGAAGATAGAAGATGGTGATTTGAAGGTTGAGGTTTCAATAGAAGGTGAAGATAAGAAGGTGCTAATAGCTGGAAACCAGAATGAAGAGTTCAGAAAAGAGAAGATTGATGTTGCAACCACTGTTGAGGAAAACAAGAATAGTACTCTGGTGTGTCAATGCGAAAAGGCTCTGGCAGAAGAGAAGGTGGTGATGGGTCTTCTATTTGAGGTAATACAAAATATGTGCTCTTCTGCTTGTAAAATAAAGCTATTTGGTGTGTATAAAGCAAATCGTCTATTACTTGATAACAAAAAGATTTACAATGAATTAATGAAGAGCTTAAAATAAACAAGTCAAAATATTTTGTTAAATTCGATGAAGCTTTAAAATAAAATAAACACTTAAAAAGAATTGTCTTGGAAAGAAATGTTGAAATAAATATTTTGACTAAACGAGTTGCACTTGTTGAGTTTGAAACAAGTAAACTTTAGTCAAAGCTTGATAAATGGACAATTTCTAGGATAAAACATGACGATTTGTGCAAATCACAAAGGGGGCTAGAATTAAAATAGGTTTGGTTTATGAAACAGTTGCAGTTTATCCTCCTCCTAGAACTTATTGTTATTCACCTATGAATGTTCCAGACCCTTCTAATAATTAGATTAAAATAGACACTTACAGTCTGTCTATAGGTTTAGAAGGTGTGAACTCTAAGGACGTGCATGAGGAGTATGGTTAGGACCGACGAGCGGGCTTGGATGCAATACTTTTCGTACACCTAAACCTCAACATTCTGTTTTAGATCATAGCTCTAGTTTATGTTCTGTTTTTGATTCCCAAAAATATGTGTCAGACATTGATTTGACATGTTCTAGTCATGTTTCTACTTCTTCTTTAAATGATTTGAGTTGTAATATTGATGCTTCTACTGCTTGTGTTAATGATGTTATGAATGATTCTACTATCAAGAGTAAAGAGAAAACTAAAATTAACTGTTTTAAAAATTCTTTTCTCACCCCATCCCATCATTTACCCCAATCAATATTTCACCATCAAGTGAAAGGGTAATTTCATCGTATTGTGCAAGGACAAGTAATACAAGTACCACATGTACTTTAGATGAAAATGCATCAACATCTATAAATAATCCTTCTTTTATAAATAAAAACAGACCAGAGATATGTACAAGATTTATAGTGATGTTGATTCTAGATTTTTTGAATATGATAAGGAAATATACATTGATAAAATCCCTGACTTACCACATAACAGACCTGGATTAAAATCATATTGTTTTAGGTGTGGTAAATATGATCGTGTAGTTAAAAACTGTCCTGAGCTTCATTATAGACATGTTCATAAGAATTCTTTTGGCACTTGATTAACTCATCTTGTTAATAATTTCTTTTGCAAAAAGTCATCTACACCAAAGCATAAAGTTGTTCAAATATGGGTTCCTATTTCAGCTAGATAAATTGTTCATTCTATTCTTAGAGGAGTCATCCACTAAAGCTGTAAACGCTGTTTAGCATGTTGATAGTGGATGGTCCAGACATATGACGGGGCTGAAGGACCCGTTGACAAACTATCGCATTAGCAATGGAGGATATTTCATGTTTGCGGTGACAAGAAAGGAGGAAATACGATTGGCCAAGGGGAGGTCTCCAATTTATCTCTTACACCGAGGAAAGTCAATTATGTGCTAGAGCTTGCTTTAAATCTATTGAGTGTCACTCAGATTTGTGATAAAACATTCTGGTCTTGTTCAAGTCCAATGAATGTCTGTTTCTAAAATCCAAGATTTATATTCTAGAGGAGATGGTGCTCATGTGAGCTCTAAGAAAGAATGGCACATTTCTTCTTGACATGGGTTCTAAATAGTCAACATCTACTGTCACCTGTCTTCTATCTAAAGCTTCCACATCTGAGTCTTTTTTGTGGCATCGCAGATTGGGCCATGTTTATTTCAAAAATATAAACAAATTAGTAAAAAACAATCCTTTTAGGGGATTCCTTTAAAAGACATTTTTGTTGTTGAGAAATGAATGGCATGTGCCAAAAGAAAACCACATAAGAAACCTCATAAACCAAAACTTGAAAATAGCATTTCTAATCCCCTCGAATTGTTACATACTAATTTGATTGCCCTAAGTAGTGTTAAATCCATTTCTAAGAAATCATTTTGCCTTGTTGTTACAAATGACTTTTGTAGTTATTCCTAGGTGAGATTTCTTGCCCATAAAGGAGAAGCTGCTGAAGAGCTGTAGAAGTTGATTCTTTCTATTGAAGTGATAAGCAAGCAAAAGGTTATGGCTATTCGAAGTGACAATGGTACCGAGTTCAGAAATCTAATATCTGATTCCTTTTATGATAGTAAAGGTATTGTAAGACAGTTTAAGGTAGTGAGAACACCTCAGCACAATGGTGTTGTTGAAAGAAAGAATCACACCCTAATTGAAGCTATACGTACTATGCTGATTGGGTCCTCTTTACCCATTATCTTCTGCGTAGAGGCGGGGTGCTAATTGTCAAAGACAAAATGAAGACTCCATATGAACTGTTCTATAAGAGGAAGCCTTTGATTGACTTCTTTCGTCCATTCGAATGCTGTGTACTTTACGAAATACCCTGGTACAAAAGACAAAATACGATGATGTGTCTGACGAGTGCTACTTCGTCGGCTACTCCTCCTCTCAGAAATCTAATCGGGTGTATAACAAGAGATCCTGTATTGTGCAAGATTCTTTCTATGTTGAATGGCAGGAATCAAATTCCTCTAATATCCAATCAAAATCCCCCTGTTTGACTTAAATACGGTTTTCAACTAATTTAATCTTCTAGTTTTTGATGATGATGCGCCCATCTCCAATGTCCAAACAATCACCATTCCTCCAAATCCATTACCTATCGTTCTTCCTATTCTTCAAGCCCCTCACAATTCATCACCTGAAAATGCCACATCAGTTGACATTGCATCTTCCTCATCATCCTTTGACATTCCACCCCATCTGCTTCTGCATCTCTTCCCTCGTCACCACCTCTACCTCATCTCAACCTATTCCATTTGCATCACCAATTGGATCTACCCAACCATGTTCCTCTCCATCATCTACCCACCAGCCCACCTTCTTCAAATACTTACCCATAACCACTGATTTCAAGACCTTAAAATACCACCCCCATGATAACATTATTGGATCCATCACCAATGGACTTGGGACGAGGAGTTAATCTGGTTTGATTAATGTATGCCTATTCTCTTATTTTATATCCCAAATCGTTCCAAAGAGTGTTCATGCAGCTATTCAGGATCCTTGTTGGGTTGAATCGATGCAATTGGAGCTGCAATAGTTCAAGAAGTTCAAGGTGTGGACGCTGGTTAATCTCCCACCAAACAAATTCCCAATAGGAACGAAATGGGTATTCAAGAATAAAAGCAATGACCGTGGTATTTTGGTAATAAACAAATCAAGATTGGTGGTTCAAGGCTTTGCTCAAGAAGAAGGGATTGACCACACCGAAGTCTTTGCTCCAGTGGCCCGTCTTGAAGCTATATGGATTTTTCTGGCTCATGCTGCTAACAAGCAGTTCAAAGTCTATCAGATGGATGTCAAATGTGCATATCTCTATCGTGACATTGTTGAAGAGATATATGTGTGTCAACCACCAGGGTTTAAGGATCCAGACTTTCCCGACAAAGTCTAAAAGCTTGATAAAGCTCCTTATGATCTTCATCAAGCTCCTCGCATCTGGTACGAGACTCTAACATAGTATATTATGAGCAATGGTTTTTCTCGTGGCACCATTGATATGAATCGATTCAAGAATGAAGTGGATGGTGAGATGCTAGTCGTGTAAGTCTACGTAGATGACATTATTTTTTGGCTACACCAATACAAAGCTGTGTCGGGAGTTTGAGGAAGTTATGCGTAGTCGTTTTGAATGAGCAAGATGGGTGAGTTGTTCTTTTTCCTTGGATTGCAAGTTGAACAAAAGTCAGAGGGAATTCTCATTCACTAGGAGATGTATATCAAAGAAATTTTGAAGTAATTATTGGATCTTGTATGCCCAAGACACATACAAGATTGATGTGGTTAGTATGTTATGATCCAAGTCGGGTCATACCCAATAACAAGCTAAACAAACACCAATAAATGTTTATTTGTTGATGATATCATACAAATAAACATTGACACCAATTTAGAAAATGGGTTTTTTAAAACATTGCTTTGTAATACAACAATACTATATGGATAGTTTGTTCATGAGATATTATTTGTTTCATTATTTAAGTGGTTAAATAATAACAAATAAAATTGTGTTATTGTTATAAAATTAAAAGAGGTTCTAATTTTATAAAGTTAAAGGTTAAGAGAGTAAATTGTGTAAAACAAAAATGAGGAGAAATCCCATTTTTGAGACCCCTTTCCGCCGCCCAAAGGGGCCACTGGACCAGCTTTTTTCCTTGGTCTTTGAAAGTGGTTCTCCTCTCTTACACTCTATAATCATTCACACTTTTCTCTCTAAAATCACAAGAAAAAGAACCTCCAAAAACCAGGGCTATTTTCGGATTTTAGAAGCTGAAAAAAGGGGCTGAAAATTTCAGTTTCGGAGGAGCTATAGAAGAGCTATCTTTGGTGTTGCATCCTAACAAGCAAGGTGTTTGAAGGGCTTGTGGGTATAACTTCTTGAGGCCTTCTCTTTTGAAGGCTAGACACATTCAAGAACATCATCATCTACCTATTTTCATCTACAACATCTTGTTCTAGAAAGGTTGATTCTATGAACATCCTATGGTTGTTTTGATTTGTTTGATAGCACACTATTTCACATATGATTATGAAACTCATTCTTGGGTTTTGTTGATGGTTTAATATGGCAAAAATTTTCAGATTATAACCATATGTTAAACCTCTTATTCCGCTGTGTTTTCATAGTTTAAATGGTTAAACTAAGTGTTTTTCATGTGACAAAACCCATCAATGGCATCTAGTGCTTGTTATGTGGAATGTGTGCTTCAAAAGGTCTTGAAAAGTTCGTTTTCATAGACCTTTTCAACCCATTAGGGGCTGTTTTGTTGTGGGTGTTTGAATCCCTTATGTTTCAAGGTTTAATCTTGCATGCTTTAGTATAAAACTTGAAAGAATTATGTCAAATGATTGATTATGTTTTTTGGACAACCTTAAAGTTTTAGTTTATGTTGGCTGAAACTTCAGGGCTGAAATAAGGGATTCTTTGTTGTCCTTGGATGTTGAATGTGTTTCATATTATGGTGCATAACATAGCCTTGGCCTTATATGTTTGGTTTTGGTTGATTGTTGTATGTCATGTTGGTTTTGTTCCTTGTAAGGGTTGTAATTTGTGCTTTGTATCTTGGGTTGTAATTTATTTATTCATTTGGTTATGTAATAAATAGATTAGGTGCATTTCTTTTATTAGAAAAATTGTATTAGGATATGATTTTGTACAAAAAGATGCACAAGATGAAGACTCAAAGAAGGACACAAAAGACATGGACACTTGAAGCATTTGGATGTCATTTCAAGTGGGAGTTCATGGACACATTTTGATGTGTCATCTTCACCCTTAGGAAAGACCTTATGACAACACTTGTGATAGCAAACAAGTGGTCAACATAGTGGCTATGGTTATGCACTCATGTTTATATATTTATGCTTGTTTGGATGTTTGTTGTTTGATTGTTTGGTTGATATTTGGATATGCATAACAAACTCATTAACAAACTTAACAAGCTGAAAATTTGATGGTTCTTAATCATTAAGTGGTTAATAAAAGGTTATTAAAAGGATTAATGGTTTTAATAAAAGAGGTTTTATTTGAAAGCATGCAAATATAAGGTACATAGAGTTTTCTAAACTAAGATTATGAAAACTTAAATTCCTTTTAAACAAGATTAACACCATCATTTTGCACAACACTTGAGTCATTTGGAAACTCTTAATGGGATAAAGGTCACCTAACCATTTTGAGGGAACTTGTGACTTGAGGTGGGGATACCATATTTGTGGGATAAAGGTCACCTAACCACTTACGTTGGAAAACTCACATGTGTGTGCAAGTAGGGTAACTTGATGGGATTAACATGCCGACTATAGATATGATCTTTTAAAGTCGATCCCATACCATTGAAGTTGCATAGGGTTGCAATTGTCAAAACGTTGACTACCTTGTTAATTTAAATAATTGGATAAAGGTCACCTAACCACTATTTAAATGTAACGTTGGATTCTACATTTAAAATTGTGTAAGACACTTAAAAAGGGTTTTAATTATTAAAATATGAACAATATCAAAATACTAAAATTGAACTTTGTTATATTTTGTAGATGGCCACCAACAATAATGATAACAATGAAATCCCGACCGCTCACTCACTATCACTAAGAACCATTCTCCAAAAGGAGCGTCTAAACCATAATAACTTTATTGATTGGTTTCGAAAGTTGAGAATTGTTCTCAAGCAAGAGAAATGATCATACATTTTAGACGATCAAATTCCCGATCAACCTAGGGAGGATGATGAGAAGGCCTATAATAATTGGGTTAAATACACTGAGGACTCGGTCCAAATGTCTTGCCTTATGTTGGCAAGTATGACTCCAGATCTCCAAAAGGAGTATAAACATCATGGAGCGTATGACATGATAACCCAGTTGAAGGAAACGTTCAAACAACAAGCACGGGTTGAGCGCTTCGAAACGGTTTGAGCACTCCATGCGTGTCGTATGGACGACACCCAATCTGTTTCATCTTATGTACTTAAGATAAAAAGCCACATTGAGGAAAGGCTGAATTATCCCGTCTCGAAAGAACTGGCTACGGATTTGATCCTCAACTCTTTGTCAAAAAGGTTTGCCAATTTTGTCATGAACTATAACATGAACGGGTGGGACAAGAACATAAGTGAGCTTCACTCTATGCTCAAAACTATCGAGGCGGCCATGGGTGAAAGGGTTTTACCCGTTCTCACCATCAATGAATGTGGGAACAAGAAGAGGCCTCACCCCGCACCCAAGGAAATTTTTTCCAAGGGTAAAGGGTACATTAGGGGAAAGGGAGTGGTAAGAGCGCCACCACCAAAACCAGCGGAGAAGAAGCAAAAGGTTGCTTCAAATGACCCATGCTTTAAGTGTGGGGAGATTGGACATTAGGCAAGAAATTGCCCAATCCATCTCAAAGAGTTGCAAGCAAACAGGGATGCCGGGCAAACCTCAGGTACAATTTTCATCATCCATATTGGTCTAAATTTAATATCCTCTAACACATGGGTATTGAATACCGGATGTGGAACTCATATTTGCAACTTATTGCAGGGGTTCAAAAGAAGTAAGGACTTCAAGAAAGAGGATGTAAGCCTCTATATGGGGAATGGGGCAAAGGTTCAAGTTGAAGGCCAAGGGGACTACATCTTGAAGCTTTCAAATGGTTTGGAAGTAATTTTGAACAATATTGTGTATGCTCCTAGTTTGACTAGAAACATTATTTCTGCTGCCTAATTAAGACAATATGATTATGTTTTGTCATTTGTTGAGGATGAAAATCATGTTCTTTAAATGATACGTTTTATTTTAAAGCTATTCCTGTTAATGGTATTTATGAATTGGTTCGTGAAAACACATTATATGATAGCTCATTGTACCAAACCACCACTAAGAAACTCAAATTGGATTTGAGTGATACCTATCTTTGGCATTGTCGTCTTGGTCATATGAACAAGAAGCGCATACATACACTTCAAAATAACAGTCTTTTAACAGCAAATGAATATGATTCATTCGATGTATGTGAATCTTGTTTCCAAGGTAAAATGACTAAGGCACCTTTTAGTGGCAAGTCCGAACGGGCAAAAGATTTATTAGGCATCATACATTTGGATGTTTGTGGTCCTTTTAAGCCAATGACTAGGTACCATGAAAGATACTTCATTACTTTTACCGATGACTATAGTCGATACGGTTATGTGTACTTGTCAAGACACAAAGATGAAGCTTTTGAAATGTTCAAAATCTTCCAAAATGAAGTGGAAAATCAACTCAACAAGAAAATAAAAATTCTCCGCACCGATAGAGGAGGTGAATACCTAAGTGATGCTTTTAGAGATCATCTTAGAAGTTGTGGTATTGTCTCACAACTATTTTCACCTGGAACACCACAACATAATGGTGTGTCCGAGAGGAGAAATCGAACTCTATTAGATATGGTTCGATCTATGATGGCTAGAAGCTCACTGCCTCTATCATTTTAGGGTTTTCCTTTGCTCTCTGCGGCCGTATTTTGAATATGGCCCCATCCAAGAAAGTGCAAACGACACCTTTTGAAATATGGCATGGAAGGGTTCCATCACTGTGATATTTAAAGGTATGGTGTTGTGAGGCTTATGTTAAGACTCCCACCTCACACAAGCTAGAAAGCGGTTCCACTAAATGTATCTTCATTGGATATCCCAGAGATTCCATGGGATATTATTTCTATGATCCATTGGAACAAAAGGAGTTTGTTGCCAAGAATGCTGAGTTCTTAGAAGCTAAGTTCCTTACGGAAGGAACTAGCAGTAGAACTATGGATCTTAAGGAGGATCAAGAACCAAAAACCGATACACATGAGGATGTTGAAAATGAGCAAGTGGTTGACCAAATTACATAGAAGGTTAGCGGATCTGGTAGAATTAGTAATCCGCCTGAAAGATATGGATTTTTCATAGATGGATGCAATGTGGTAGATTCCGATGAACCAACCAGCTATCATGATGCAATGTCCAATTTGGATTGTGACAAATGGCTTGAAGCCATGAAAATAAAGATGCAATCCATGTATGACAACCAAGTGTGGGACTTGGTTGAACCACCTCTTAACTCCAAGATAGTTGGAAGTAAGTGGGATTTCAAGAAGAAAACCGATATGCATGGAAACTTGGATACTTATAAAGTTAGACTTGTAACAAAAGGTTTCACTCAAACTCGAGGGGTTGATTATGATGAGACCTTCTCACCAGTTGCATTGCTAAAGTCTGTTAGGATATTATTTGCCATAGCTGTTCATTATGATTATGAGATTTGGCAAATGGATGTCAAAATCACTTTTCTAAATGGATATCTTGAGGAAGATGTCTATATGGTTCAACCTGAAGGTTTTGTCAACTCAAAACATCCTAACAAAGTATGCAAGTTAAAGAAATCAATCTATTAATTGAAGCAAGCATCAAGAAGTTGGAATCACTGTTTTGATGAAGAAATAACCAAATTTGGGTTCATCAAAAAAGCTGAAGAAGCATGTGTATATAAGAAGGCTAGTGGGAGCATCACCATTGCCTTAGTATTGTATGTCGATGACATCCTACTTTTTGGAAATGACATTCCAACCATGGAAGGTGTAAAAGCCTGGCTTGGAAGCTGTTTCTCCATTAAGGATCCTGGTGAAGCCACCTATACTTTAGGAATAAAGATCTATAGGGATAGATCAAGGCGGTTGATAGGTTTGAATCAAAGTGCATACATTGATAAAATCTTGAAAAGGTTGAAGATGGAAAATCCTAGAAGCAGTCATTGGATGGTTGTTAAGAACAAACTTAAGTACCTAAGGAGGACTAAAGATATGTTCCTAATCTATGGATCTGGTGAGGAGGAACTCGTAGTAAAGGGTTACACGGATGCGAGTTTCCAAACTGATCGTGATGATTCACGATCACAATCAGGGTACATTTTCATCTTGAATGGAGGAGCAATCTCTTGGAAGAGCTCTAAGCAAGATGTGGTGGCATTATCAACTACAGAGTCAAAATACATTGCCGCTTCATTAGCAGCTCAGGAAGCTGCATGGTTAAAGAAGTTTATTGCCGACCTAGGGGTGGTCCCTTCCATTCAGGACCCCTTAGAAATTCTTTGTGATAAAGAGGGTGCGATTGCTCAAATAAAGGAACCCCGTGCACATCAGAAGACTAGGCACATTGAACGAAGATTCAACTACATAAGGGATGAAGTTGAAAAGGGAAAGATATGTATTCGCAAAGTTCACACGGATCAAAACATTGCGGACCCACTCATGAAGCTTCTTGAAAATGCGAAGCATAAAAGTCGTGCTTGTGCCATGGGGCTTCAATATTATAGTGACTGGATTGATCTTTAACTTCTATAATGAGATATTGTAACCCTTTATTATTTGAATAAATTATTCAGTTATAATAATTCAACTAATATTCCTATTTTGCATGTTTAAAATCCATGAGTAAATTATTTACTCAGAATGTGTGTAGTTGTTCATGCTTGTGGGAACAAGTATGAAGGTAATGCTATTATGAACTTGGATTGGTAAGATATTCATATGGATGAATATAGAGCAAAAGGTTGCTGCCAAAGTTCATGGATATTTGTGGGATGCAAATATTGGACTGACCTGCACCTCAAATATTAATACATGGAATCTTCCTGATTGATCATAAGTAATTTTGAGTAAAGGCAAACATCATTTGGTATCCTCTGACCTGAGATACATATTGGGTCTTGATATTTACCGAATATTATACTTTGACTTAGTTCTTCACTGTTCTGAAACATGGCAGTACATAAGTCTGAGTTCAGGTATGATATAAGGTAATTGTGAGAGACGTATGTTGTCAAGATGGAATTTGTTACTCTTATTCATTGAGAGTAAGTTGTCTAAGGCCTGATAAAGTTAAATCAATGGAGAATGATCACTCTGTGTCTCTAGGATTTAACATGGCATCTGCGACAAAAAGGATAGATGATTTATTCACCTAAATCATTTCAAGTATGGTACTTGAAGGAGATGATGTTATTGAATGGCACTTAGTCATACGTATTAAGGGTAGTAAACCGTTGTTAGCCGGTATTTACTACTTGCATCAATCTTTTATGAATCTTGTGCAAGTGGGAGATTGTTCGATCTTGTATGCCCAAGACACATACAAGATTGATGTGGTTAGTACATTTGATCCAGGTCAGGTCATACCCAATATCAAGCTAAACAAACATCAATAAATGTTTATTTGTTGATGAGATCATACAAATAAACATTGACACCAATTTAGAAAATGGGTTTTCTAAAACATTGCTTTGTAATACAACATACTATATGGTTAGTTTGTTCATGAGATATTATTTGTTTTTTTATTTAAGTTGGTTAAATAATAACAAATAAAAGTGTGTTATTGTTATAAAATTAAAAGAGGTTCTAATTTTATAAAGTTAAGGGTTAAGAGAGTAAATTGTGTAAAACAAAAATGAGGAGAAAACCCATTTTTGAGACCCCTTTCGGCCGCCCATAGGGGCCATTGGGGCCAGCTTTTTTCCTTGGTCTTTGAATGTGGTTCTCCTCTCTTACACTCCATAATCATTCACACTTTTCTCTCTAACATCACAAGCAAAAAAACCTCCAAAAAACAGGGCTATTTTCGGATTTTGGAAGCTGAAAAAAGGGGCTGAAAATTTCGGTTTTGAAGGAGCTATAGAAGAGCTATCTTTGGTGTTGCATCCTATCAAGCAAGGTGTTTGAAGGGCTTGTGGGTATAACTTGTTGAGGCCTTCTCCTTTGAAGACTAGACACATTCAAGAACATCATCATCTACCTATTTTCATCTAGAACATCTTGTTATAGAATGGTTGATTCTATGAACACCCTATGGTTGTTTTGACTATTTGACAGCACACTATTTCACATATGATTATTATCCTCATTCTTGGGTTTTTTTGGCGGTTTAATATGGCAAAAATTTTCAGATTATAAACCTCTTATTCTGCTGCATTTTCATAGTTTAAATGGTTAAACTAAGTGTTTTTCATGTGACAAAACCTATCAGAAATTCAAGATGGATGATGCTTCTCCTGAATTGACTCCATTAGCTGCTCAAACTTTTCTCACTCCAGACGAGAATGGGAAACCTGTTGATCCTCATCTATATAGATCTATGATCGGTTCCCTAATGTATTTTACAGTAAGCCGTCCTGACATCACCTTTGCTGTAGGATATTGTTCTCGATACCAATCTTCCCCGAAGGAGTCTCATGAAAAGGCTGTAAAACAAATCTTTCGTTATCTTAAAGGCTCTTCTTGTTTAGGGCTTTGTATCCTTATGGTGGAAATTTTAATTTTACATGCTTATTCTCACAGTGATTTAAATGGTTACATGTTAAATAGAAAATCTGTCATTGGAGGCTGTCAATACCTAGGAAATTGTATTGTATCATGGCAGAGCAAGAAACAGAATACTGTCTCTCTTTCCACAGGGGAGGCAAAGTATATTGCTTCTTCAAGCTATTGCTCACAAGTGTTGTGGATACAACATCAGATTATTACTATGGAATCAAATTTCTCCATACATCTTTGTTCTGTGCCAATAGAGCAACCATTGGAATTGCAAAGAATCTGATTCACCATTCCCACACCAAGCATATCGAGACAAAGATTCATGCAAACCATGATGCTCATGAGAAGGATTTTGTTGATATTATTCCTATTGAAACTAATAATAAAATATCTTATCTTTTCACTAAAACATTCGATAAACCTTGTTTTTATGAACGGATCTTCATGCTAGGATTGATATCATTTTAAAACAAGTTCTCTGCATTGTTTCATGTACATAATATATATATTCCTTTTATTGTTTTCTTTCTTTTAGTTTTTTAGTAAACTCCATAGTCCTCCAAAATTATATATATATATACATATATATATATAATAAAATAAATTCTATTTATATACATTCCTTAGAATTTCTTCAATCTTGTAGGTTTGTAGAAATTCCAGGGGAGATATTACTGAATTATTTGCTGAATGAAAGATCTGATGGAGGTCAATTGTATTATGTTGGTATATGCACGATAGGCTCAGCCAGAACGCGAAGTAGAGAGCGATCTTGTGGCTAAACTATAAGAATAAGAAACTTAGTGAATCGGATAATTCACTTGACATTTTTGGACTTCACAAAGTCACAAGTCCTTGTTAAAAATCAATTGAGAACGTGATATCTCTTTGTTGATTTGTTTTTACCAAAAGTATCCTTGTTTCCTTTCCTCATAATATCTCAAAAGCTACTTGCTAGCTCCTCTTTGTATAAAAAAAGCTCCTAACTATATTGTACTACGTGCTTATCTCCTCTGCGATGTGTGAACATTGATCTGGAGTGATGATCTCCTCTGTTATACGTAAGTATAGACCCGGAGTTGTCATCGACATGATATGATGATCTTCTCTGTTATACGTAAGTATAGACCTGAAGCTCCCATCTGTCAGCCTCAATTGATCAACTTCTTTGCTATATATGTGTATAGACCTGGAGCTCTCATCATTTCACATCTATAAGGACTATGCTTCTTTTGAAAAGGATGTTTGTTGCTCTTAAAAGGTATAATCAAGCAGAGCGTGTTAAATGTCAATATATCATGAGGACATGACAAGTTTCTTTGCCAAATGTCTGTGGGGACTGAGTCATTTAAGTCTTCTTTAAATAAACCAAAACATGATAACCGTAGCTGCAGTTGACTTGTTGAAAAGAAGAATTGAAAAGACAAGTATATCAACAATCCCGCCTATGACTCTCTGGAAAATCTCTTTAGCTTATCGTTCTTCTATATCATTTTATTTCCATTTATTAAGTCAAAATTATGTGAAGTTTGGTGAGGTCTTGTTAGGCAATTTCTTTTTGATTCTTTTATTTTTTTTTCATCTTAATTCTTTTCTATATAATTATATATTAAAAATAAAATAAATTTTTCATGTTTTTAATTTTCAGCGAAATTATAAATTCGCTGACAGTTTCGCTTTGCGAAATTGTAGATTGCCGGCACCTTCGCTTTCTTCTGAGCCATTCTAATGAGAACATGTACAGGGTGAAACTATAGTTTCGCTGACAGCGAAACTAAATGCTATATATCGCATAATGCAAAATTAAGAACTCATTTTCGCACATTCGAAGTTATTTGTCTCTAAGACACTATTCTGAACATTTTGTATGATATCAATTTATAGTTAATTTTCTTTGTGTTTGATGATCATTTAATAATTTGATGTGAGTTTCGAACCCTCGGTTGTAGTTTAATCTTGGTTTAATCAACATTTAATGGACCGATTGGACTATGACTCTTCGGTACCTTCGCAGTTCTTACTGCGATAGTACTGATGATCCAGTGAAACTGAAGAAAGTTCAAACGTTTTTAGCGAACCTGTGAAGTTATGATGTCATAGAGAAGTTGACAGTTTCGCTGGTGAAGACTCAATTTCACATGGCCGAAATTATAATTTCGGTCCGCCGAATCTAACTCTTTGGTCTGCCAAAACTACAACCTGTTCCCTACCAAAACTACATTTTCGTTTGCTGAAACTACTGTATCGGCTAGCGAAACTATACTTTCGCCCAACGAGTTTAATTTGATATTACTTTTTTTATTATTTTTATCTGTTATTGTTTATTATTCATCTTAACTAAACTTCCTAATGTGTTTCATCTATCTTTCAGATAAAATGGTTAATCTGAAGTTTGACGAATGGAACAACATAACAGCCATTCTCGATGATTTTAACGCTAAAGGAGTAGGATTTCCAGATTGTATTTGTTGGCTCCAACGATCACCTATGGCTTATGCAGTCTCTCATTATCCCACTATTTATGACCTTCACATTCGAGACTTTTGGAGAACTGCTGAGTACGATACTATGGTCAATCCTCACAAGATTGTTGCTATAGTGCTCGAGAACGACATCACTATTACTATGGAGATTAGTGTCAGGGTTCTCAGACTCCAAGAATGTAAGGCCCCCTCCCCGGGACACTTACAGCTGGCAATCATTGCTCAAAAAACACATAATTACATGTATATTTCATAAAACATCGTAGCGGAACGTCAAAACTACTTTTCATTTCATAAAGAATGCTTTTGCAAATTAATACAAACATCCATTACACATTTCCATTTGTTCGCATTACAATGCAAAAACATTAACAAAAGAATTCCATCCAAAATGCCGAGTAGCTGCCCCGCACCATCCTCAGCAATGCTCACCTGCCAACTGGAAAATACATAAAAAGTCAGTGTTGCTGAGTGAGTTTTAGTTTTATAATAAAAAATACTTTAGATTCATTAAAACCAATCTTTACTTTTGCATGTGATCACACATCATACATACACATAGATAATATCTTAATTACTTCATCATCATTCATTTCATACTTTTATTATCTTTCGTTTTCATCTAGGTCCTGTCCCATCTATAGCACCAAGCAATTCATCTAGGGTTAAGCGATAGGACCCCATACATCTGGTCAATCACAAAGATTGGACCCCTGTGTGCATCCTCATGCGGTATTTAACCCCCACACAGTTAAGCTGGCAACCCCTCATTGGCTGTGAACCTCCATACATATGCATGATCACATGGATCAAGCCCCAGTGTGCATCCTCATAGGGTAGCTAACATGCACACGGGTGAGCTAGCACTCGTCATTGAGTGTGAACCTCCATACATTTGCTTGCAAGACTTTCTTACGTTCGTTCATTCATTAATGCATTCATTCTTCATTACGTTCCTCTTTTCATTATCTTTCACTTTACGTTACATAATACTTGTTATTTCGTTCATTAACATTCAACGTAAAGCCACGGGAAAATAAACATACATAATAAGGAATATCATCATACACGGTCATCATCATCATACAGGGCATCATACATACATAGCATACATCATACATACCATCATGCGTAAGCATCAAACATACATCATAACATGCCTAACATATCATCTATAATCTCAAAAGTTGACTTACAAGAACCCTAGGAACGTCCTAAGTCAAAGCCAATTTTCATCTTTTTCCCCAGAAAGTCAGAAAACATTCTAAGTGTTCATCGGCATTGGTCTTTTTGTTCATCCGCATTTGTTGCAGTTCATCCGCATTTACTATAGCTCATCCGCATTTGCTATAGTACATCCACATTCCCTTTCCTTCACCCGCATTTCTTTTACCTCATCCGCATTTCCCACTAATCATCCACATTTCCTACTACTCATCTGCATTTCTCCTATTTTGTGGAAAATGTCCGTCCACATTGACTGTTCATCCGCATTGACTTTCCCTGTTCATTCGCATTGACTTTCCTTGGCAGTTAATGCCCATCCGCATTGACTTTCTATGTTCGTCTGTATTGACTTTCTATGTTCGTCTGTATGACTTTCTATGTTCATCCGCATTGACTTTCCTTGGCAACTAAAGCTCATCCGCATTGACTTTCTATGTTCATCCGCATTTCTTCTTCATACTTAGGGATATGCTAAAACTTAAACATACGAGCTCTAAACATCAGATCTCAGTTCCCAAGCACCATCTATCATGTTCTAAGCTTAAGTCTTGCCTTCTAAGCCTTAGAAACACCATCATACATCATCAAGCATGAACATAGCCACACATCGCATCATAACATCAACATACACACAATCAAACATACGGGTCCGAAACCCAGCTTAATAAAAATATACATTCATATATTTCCAGCCCCAAAATTAGTTAAAACATGTAAAAAAGGGGTCCTAGAACTCACCTTAGTAGCTCTTGAGTATGGCCTCTTTGAAACTCGTTTGCAATTGAACTCAACCGCCTAGAAACCCACTAAAAACATACTCGAACACAAGCAAAGACACGTAAGCACAACCCGAGGACATAACCGGTTAAGAACACCATAAAAACATGAATTATTACCTGAATTCACACTTTTCTTCTTGTTTCTCTTCAAAACCGAAAGTTCCCTGCTTCTTGCTACTCTCTCTCTAAAAATCCAAAAATTTTGTGATGTGTGTGAGATATGGGCGGCCATACCACCTTTATCACCAACTTTTAAACTTTTTGTCCTTTTGACACTTTTAACCCCTAGACTTGGGTTTTAATTCCTTTTCCATCTTTTTCTTTGCTTTATTCTTCTTTTTGTGTCTTTATAAATAACAGGGTGTTACAAGTCCACCCCCCTTATATAGGTTTCGTCCTTGAAACCTCTTATTCCTTGAATAGACATGGGTAATGCTGTCTCTTCTTTTCTTCAGTCTCCCACATAGACTCGAATACCTTCTTGTGATTCCACTGTACACGCACAAGAGGAACTACTTTATTCCTCAGTCTCTTTTCTTTTCGATCGATGATTGCCACTGGCTGCTCCACATAATTGAGCCATTCATCCACTATGATATCCCCTAGTGGAACAATCATCTCTTCATCCGCTAAACACTTCCTCAGATGAGATACATGGAATGTCAGGTGAATTCCACTTAACTCATCAGGTACTTCCAGTCTATAGGCCACCTCTCCTACTCGAGCAATGATTTAGAAAGGCCCTATATACCTTGGGCTCAACTTGCCCCGCTTCCTGAAATGAATGATACCTTTCCAAGGTGAGACCATCAACATAACCCGGTCACCACCTTAAACTCAATCGGTCTCTGTCGTTTATCAGCATACGACTTCTGTCTATCTTTGGCTGCCTTCATGAAGGCTTTGATCCTTTCAAGCTTCTCAGTCATAGCCTCAATTACCTCGACGCTCCCTAATTTTTTCTGACCAATATCACCCTAACACACATGTGTCCTGCACCTCTTACAATATAGCATCTCATAAGGTGGCATACCAATGCTCGCATGATAATTGTTGTTATATGAGAACTCAGCTAATGGTAAATGGTCATCACAACTTCCTCCAAAATCGATAACATATAGCCGAAGCATGTCCTCTAATGTCTGAGTGGTCCTCTCTGAGTGACCATCAGTCTGGGGATGATAAGCCATGCTGATGTAACCTTATCCCCATAGCATCGTGGAATTTCTTCCCAAATTTAGATGTAAACTGGGTGTCACGGTCCGACACAATAGACACCGGTACACCATGATGAGTTACAATCTCCTTAATGAAAAGATCCACCAAACTCTCAGATGAATCTGTCTCGCGAATCGGTAGAAAGTGAGCACTCTTCGTTAGACGATCAACTATCACCCATATGGCATCATACCCTTTCGGGGTACGCGGCAGCTTTGTAATGAAATCCATGGTGAGGTGCTCCCACTTCCATTCCAGTATATCCAAAGGTTGGATCTTTCCATACGGCTTTTGGTGCTCGGCCTTCACCTATTGACAAGTGAGGCATTTACTCACATACTCCACCATATCGTTTTTCATACCCGGCCACCAATAATCTTTCTTCATGTCTTGATACATGTTTGTGGCACCAGGATGAATGGAGTATCGAGTCATATGAGCTTCATCGAAAATCTTCACCCGTAGATCCCCAAAATGAGGAATCCACATCCTCCCGAATCGAGTTCTAACACCAAGCATGTTTTCACCCAATTCTGTGACCAGACCTCTAATTCTTTTAGAGTTAAGATGATCTTCTTTCAATGCCTCATCTTAAAACTCTTTAACTTGCTTCATCACATCAGAGGTCATGATTAATTGGTACGCTTTCACCCGAATCGACTCATGCCTCTCTTTTCGACTAAGCGCATCCGCCACCACGTTGGCTTTGCCCGGATGGTAATGAATCTTGCAATCATAGTCCTTTATGAGCTCCAACCATCGTCTTTATCTCATGTTCAGGTCCTTCTACTCAAAGAAATACTTCAGACTCTTGTGGTCAGTGAATATGGTGCACTTTGTCCCGTAAAGGTAATGCCTCCAAATCTTTAACGCAAAGACCACGGCTGCTAGCTCCAAGTAATGAGTAAGATAATTGACCTCATGAGCCTTGAACTGTCAGGATGCATAGGCTATAACCTTCCCTCTCCACATTAACACACACCCCAACCATGAGTAGGAAGCATTAGAATAAACCATCAAATCTTTACTTCCATCAGGTAATGACAGAACAGGAGCTTGAGTCAATCTCGCCTTCAATTTCTCGAATGCCTTCTCTTGAGCTTGACCCCATACAAACTTCACACCTTTCTGGGTCAACTTAGTAGTGGAGAAACGATCTTAGAAAAGTCTTGGATGAATCTTCTGTAGGAGCCCACCAAACCCAAGAAACTACGAATCTCAGATGGCGTCTTTGGAGACTTCCATTGCATCACCGCCTCCACCTTTGTCGGGTCCACCATAATCCCATCAGGATTCACCACATGACCCAAGAATTGAACCTTGCGCAACCAAAATATGCACTTGGAGAACTTAGCATACAACTTCTCCCTTCTCAACGTCTCTAAAACCTCCCAAATATGGCCAGCATGCTCAATCTCGCTCTTCGAATAAATTAGAATATTGTTGATGAACACAATCACTAATTTATCCAACATTGGCCGACACACTCAATTCATTAGATCCATAAAAGCAGCTCGCGCATTGGTAAACCCAAATGACATGACAAGAAACTCATAATGACCGTAACACGTATGGAAGCTATTTTAGGTACATCCTGCTCTTTCACCTTTAGCTGATGGTAACCAGATCGAACATATATTCTTGAAAACCAACTGGCACCTTGAAGCTAATCAAACAAATCATTAATTCTCGGTAAGGGATATCGTTTCTTTATCGTCAACTTATTCAGCTCACGGTACTCAATACACATCCTCATACTACCATCTTTCTTCTTCACGAATAATACCGGAGCACCCCAAGGAGAGATACATGGTCTAATAAACCCCTTATCAAGCAGCTCTTGCAATTGCGCCATTAACTCTTTCATCTCAGTCGGAGCCAAACGATACGGTGCGTTGGCAACAGGTTGGGTACCCGATATCAAGTCAATCTGGAACTCGATCTCTCGGTCAAGTGGCACTCCTGGTAAGTCGTCTGGGAACACGTCTGGAAAGTCACACATAACCGGGACATCAAACAGTTGTGGTGTTGGTGTCTCCACATCTTTCACATAAGCCATGTAGGCACTACATCCACACCTCATGCACTTTCCCGCCACCGCCATTGAGATTACTTTCAGAATCATCGTGACTTGATCACCATAAACCGTTACCGAACTCCCGTCAGGTGCTATCAAAAGAATCATCTTCTTGCAACACACAATGTTCGCCTCGTAGTCTGCTAACCAATCCATCCCAAGAACTATATCAAAACCGCCTAAGGTCATCACGAACGGTCTAACCGGAAACTTATGACCTTCCAATTCCACATCACATCCTTCTATCACCTCACAAATCCTGGTGGACTTACCTATGGTACTTTCTACATCAAAGGGCGCATCTATATTCTTACTACTAACAGGCAGTTTAGCATAGAAAGCGGCAGATATAAAACATTTACTAGCACTAGAATCGAATAACATAGAAGCTAAAGTTTGGTTTACTAGAAACGTACCTGACATAACATCAGGGTCCGTCCTAGCCTCCTCCTGTGTCATCATGAATGCTCTAGCTCTCGACCTCGGTCCTTCACCTCTGTTCTTTTTCACCCCAGAACCCTCAGCCCTCGGCTTTTTACATTCCCTACTCATGTGACCACTTTCCCCACAGTTGAAACACTACATAACCCCACATTCTCTAGCCATATGACCAGGCTTTCCACACTTGAAGCTGATGTTTGATCCCCACTTGCATTCCCTCGAATGATCCTTTCTGCATTTGCCACATCTCTTTCACCCCGTACCAGATGTGACCACACGGCAGTCATCCATCTTCTTGTTACCCGTCGGGGCACTAGCCCGACCAAGCCTCTTCCCATTCTGATTCCGGTCGTCACCCCCTTCTTGCTCACCTCAGCCACCACCACCTCTCATTCATCATACAACCTTCCTGCCAGATCAAGTACCGACCTAAACATGCTCGGTCGGACAGCAATCATGTGCCTACGGATATCCGCCGGCAAGCCCTGAACACACCTCTTGATTTTTCGTAATAGAGGCGTCACCTGATCCAACACCAGTCATGCCATTTAATTAAACCTGGTGGTGTACTGCTGATGTGTGATAGTTCCCGCCTCCAACTTCAAGAATTCCCTTTCAACATTATCCATCTCACGGTGAGGACAAAACTCCTTAATGACTAGTCTGTTCAACTCCGACCACCTCATTCTTCTAATCGCCCAACTACCCTCAGCTTGGACAATATTGTCCCACCAGCATAAAGCTGAGTCCACGAAAGAACGGGCAGCAAACTTCACTTTCTGATCCTTTCGGCCTGCACTGATATTGAGAACAACTTCCATTTCTCTCACCTATCGATGAACAGCAGCAGTGCCATTACCATCAAAAATAGGGGGCTTGCACCTTTGAAATGCCCCGTAGTTACAGCCTCATTCCACCTCTGGCATAGGATTTTCTTCTTCCTCCTCTTTTTCATCATCAAACAGAACTGTCTTAGTCTCGGGTTGTCTCCTTTTGCCCGAGGTCTACTTGTTTCCTTCCTCTCTCCTTCCCTTAACGCCTTTATAACTCCGGTCACCACAGACGGTAAGATTGTCTGCATGACCTAATGAACTTCTTCCATAACATCCTCCTTCACCAAGGCCCTCCGATCAGCACTCTCATGACTGCCCTCTGGATAAAGGGTCTCTGGTTTTTCATGAACCACCTTTTTGGCCCTAGGCCTTCCTCTCGTAACCTGTGGTTCAGCACCACGACCTCCATGATGTGAAGCTTTGGATGATCTACCACGAGCCATCCAACACGCTCATCCAAAGGAACAACTCAGTTTATGTAAAGTATAGTAAGTCCCTAGTTACATTGGCTAGTTGGGAATAGCCACTTACTTTACTCTTCATGCTCCAAGCATTACCTGTCATGACTACATCAGTATCTAAATCTACCAACAACACAAAAACCACATAACATGCGCACATAATATCGGTTAACATTAAGAAAATACCTGATGGCACGCAGCTACTCGTACTGGCATCCCTTCCCTTTTCGTCCCATTTTCAGTTTAAGTTTAGGTTTATTTTGAAAATTTACCCGTTTCACTAAACTTTGGCTCTGATACCAACTTGTAAGGCCCATCCCCGGGACCCTTACAGCTAGCCAATCATTGCTCAAAAAACATATACATACATTTATATTTCATAAAACATAGCTGCGGAACGTCAAAACAACTTTTCACTTCATAAAGAATGCTTTTGCAAATTAATACAAACATCCAGTACACATTTTCATTTGTTCGAATTACAATGCAACAACATTAACAAAAGAATGCGTTCCAAAATGCAAAGCAGCTACCCCGCGCCATCCTCACCAATGCTCACCTGCCAATTGGAAAATGCATAAAAATTCAGCGTTGCTAAGTGAGTTCTAGTTTTATTATAAAACATAACTTGGATTCATTAAAACCAATCTTTACTTTTGCATGTGGTCACACATCATACGTATGCATAGATAATGTCTTAATTATCTTCATCATCTTCATTTTGTACTTTTATTATCTTTTGTTTTCAACTAGGTCCTGTCATGTGCTTAACCCCCCTCTAGAGAACCAAGAAATTCATCTAGGGTTAAGTGACAGGGACCCCATACATCTGGTCAATCACAAAGATTGGACCCCTGTGTGCATCCTCATGGGGTATTTAACCAGCACACAGTTAAGCTAAAAACCCTCATTGGGTGAACCTCCATACATATGCTTGATCACACGGATCAAGCCCCATTGTGCATCCTCATGGGGTAGCTAACCTGCACATGATTGAGCTAACACTCCTCATTGAGTGTGAACCTCCACAGATTTGCTTGCAAGACTTTCTTACGTTTGTTCATTCATTAATGCATGCATTCTTTCATTACATTCCTCATTGTGTGTGAACCTCCATACGTTCCACTTTACGTTACATAATACTTTTCATTTCATTCATTAACATTAAACATAAAGCCCCGGGAAAATAAACATACATAATAAGGAACATCATCATACACAGTCATCATCATCATACAGGGCATCATACATACATAGCATACATCATACATATCATGCATAAGCATCAAACATACATCATAACATGCCCAACATATCATCTATAACCTCAAAAGTCAACTTACAAGAACCCCCAAGAGCATCCCAAGTCAAAGCCTACATTCATCTTTTCCCCAGAAAGTCAGAAAACATTCTAAGTTTTCATCAGCATTTGTCTTTTTGTTCATCCGCATTTGTTACAGTACATCCGCATTTGCTATAGCTCATCCGCATTTGCTATAGTACATCCGCATTCCCTTTCCTTCATCCGCATTTCTTTTACTTCATCCACATTTCCCACTACTCATCTGCATTTCTCCTACTTAGTGGAAAATGTCCATCCGCATTGACTGTTCATCCGCATTGACATTCTATGTTCATCCGCATTGACTTTCCATGTTCATCCGCATTGACTTTCCTTGGCAGTTAATGCACATCTGCATTGACTTTCTATGTTCGTCCACATTGACTTTCTATGTTCGTCGGCATTGACTTTCTATGTTCATCTGCATTGACTTTCCTTGACAATTAATGCTCATCCGCATTGACGTTCTATGTTCATCCACATTTCTTCTGCATACTTAGGTAGATGCTAAAACTTAAACATACGAGCTCTAAACATCAGATCTTAGTTCCTAAGCACAATCTTTCATCTTCTAAGCTTAAGTCTTGACTTCTATGCCTTAGAAACACCATCATTCATCTTCAAACATGAACATAGCCACACATCACATCATAACATCAACATACACACAATCAAACATAGGGGTCCGAAACCCAGCTTAATAAATATATACATTCGTGAATTTGCAACCCAAAAATTAGTTAAAACATGTAAAAGAGGGGTCCTAGAACTCACCTTAGCAGCTCTTGAGTATGGCTTCTTCCAAACTCATTTGCAATTGAGTTCAACCGCCTAGAAACCCACTAAAAACATATCCGAACACAAGCAAACACATATAAGCACAACCCGTGGACATAACAAGTTAAGAAAACCATAACAAACATGAATTCTTACCTTGAATTTGCACTTTTCTTCTTGTTTCTCTGCAAAACCGAGAGTTCTCTACTTCTTACTACTCTCTCTCTCTAAAAATCCGACAATTTTGTGATGTGTGTGACATATGGGCGGCCATACCAACTTTTAAACGTTTTGTCCTTTTGACACTTTAACCCATAGACTTGGGTTTTAATTCCTTTTCTGATTTTTTCTTTGCTTTATTCTTTCTTTGTGTGTCTTTATAAATAATCGGGTGTTACAAAGAAGACTGTGGAGATGAGGTGATGCTAACTAATTAGGACGTATTTGAGGCCTTTAGGAGCATTGGATATGAGGGCCCTCCTTTTGGGAAAAGAAAAGAGATAAGGAAGTCTTTCTTGTCCAAGGAGTAGAGATACATCACCCATGTTTTCATTATGTGTTAGATCACCAAAAAGGTGGATTCGATGGGCTAAACCTGGACTAGGCCAAGGCCATGATCATCTTTTGTAGAGGGAAAAAGACTAATATAGCCAAACTCATTTTTGACTACATGGCCGAGAACATTATGGCCCTGAAGAAGGACAAATGGCTGCTATATCCAAGATTTCTGCAGATGCTAATAGATGATCTGATACCAATTGTGTTGAGAAATGGAGAAATAAGAGATGGTTTTAGATGAACACACATATATTTGTTGATTGCTCTGCCTTAAGGCACAACTTTAGTGGTAAGATCACACACTTATGGGATAATATATATCCAACCGAAAGGTGGAACTATATCAGATGGGTGATAGAGACTAAGGATAAGCATGGTGAGAAGAGAAGGAAGAAATGAGATAAGTCTATAAAGAATAGGAAGAGATATGCCAAAGAAGCAGATTATGACTTTAAGGAGGATTTCCATGAGACTGTGTAGGAGGTTAGGATTGAGAGGATAAACGGTCTAAGAATACAGTTGATCAGGGGGAGACTGAGAGGAGGACTAAACATAAGCACAAAAATTTTTTTTAGACACCACGGAGGGATGGGAAGGGAGGATTGGATGAGGATATTATTAGAAACCTCAATCTTCTCTAGCCAATGAGTTGAGTATGATGAAGACTAAACTGACTAACGAAGAGTTGAGGGAGAGAAGGAAGAATGAAATGCTAGATGGGATGACTAAGATGTTAGTGGATCAATATAAGCTGATTAAGAGGTTGTTGACAAACGTTACCAAGCTAAAGGTTGCAACTAGCCTATCCAATCAACTACTCAACCTGAGTTAGATGATATGACTGATATTTCTAAGTACCTATGTTATAGGACCATGTACGTACGGAGTACTAACTGATAAGGTGTGAAACCAGATCAAATAGTGTGGAATCCTATTTGATTGGTGATCCAATAAGTGAGAACACAATCCTGATCAATCTAACAATTAAAGAAACATTATGAACGAGTAGAAGATGATCACACTATTAACTTGGAATAGGCTTTGTGGACGCTCTGGATGGTTAGGTTATGAGTATGTGTCAAAAACCTCTCAATTGTTACATTTTCCATCAATTAGGTGGTATTTATAGGTTTGTTGTCTTCATTCATGCGACTGAACTATTAGCATGGTCCAGTCGTGCGACTGACCCATGCAAATGATTCATACGCATGACTAAAAGTTCAGTCGTGTGACTGAGTCAATCTCAAGTCTCACTCGTACGACTAATCCAGTCGTCTGGTTTAGTCGTGCTACTGGTTCATTAGCATGATGAGTTCATGTGTATGGTCCATTAGCATGAATCATCATATAACAACTTCAAACCTATATAATAAGTTTATTATACTTTGTTAGGATCACAGCCCTTGGTTTAATCGATTGAACAAATATAGCAGCGGAATAGCTCAGAATTAGACAAATTCAAGCAAGAACATTCGATATAAAGCGATAAAAGAATTTTGTTATAGAGAGAGAAATATCCGACAAAAGGAATATTGCATTAAGATTGTCGGCCTCAAAGGCACGATTACAGGTGAGTCATCCTTCCTTATAAAGGAAAGAGTGACGTAGGCTGATGTCACTTGAAAGTGACATGTAACCGTTTTATAACTACTGATGTTTAACAGCTACTGAAGATGTCAACAACTGACATCTTCTTACAAATGTTCCTAAGTGTTAAACATCTTATTTACAACTACTGAAAAACATAAAACTACTGATACTACAACAACTGAAGAACAACCTCTTCAGTTGTTTACAAGTACTGAAAAGGAAACAAAACTACTGAAAAGTAAAAAAACTACTGAAAGGAAAAGAAAACTACTGATGAAGAAAAACGATCACAAACTGAAGAAGCCCTCTTCAGCTGTTGTCATCAGCTGTTAGCATCAAATGTCTTCAGTACTTGAACATCAGACTTTGTCTTTCAGCTGTTGATCTTCAGTCTTTGTCTTCAGTACCTGTTGAAGTCTTCAGACTTTAGATGTTCAGCTGTTGTCTCAGTCTTTGTCTTCAGTACTTAAGAAATACTTCAGCAGTTGTATTCTTCAGACTTTGTAGAACAGCTGATCAGGTCTTCTTCAGCTGTTGTGATGTTCTGTGGGACTTAGAGGTTTCTCTGATCAGGCTCATTGTTCTTTTGGTCAACAAAACCCCCTGAACCAATGCAGCCAAAACCTCTAAGTTATTGACGAGTCCCACTTATTTTGGCAGATAGATTGGTCTTTTTATCCTCTTGATCAGATGAGAAGTGACCCTTTTTCAGCACCGGCCTGGGAAGAAGTCTCTGATGATCTGTTTTGCATGATATGGTGGGAGCTCTGTATTGGGACTTGGACACTGAGCTGTACCCCAACCATGAGATCTACTTCCCGTGTATCAGCCTATATGATTCCCTGGTGTAAGCCCTTAGAAACATGATCTGCTCATCCATTGTCAGCACCTCGGGCACACCATCAAACAATCCTTCTCGGCCATACACTTCAGAGATGTACTTGCCCTGTTTTCCATTCTTGAGCTCAACCGTGGTTATTTGTCTGTAAGCAAACTCATCTGGATGAGTCCCTTCTAAGAGCAGGTTGAGCTCATCTTGTTTGAAGTTTTCAAGTCTTTTGTAAACCAATCCCTTCTTTATGATTTTATTCTCCAACATCTTTTGGGGTGGTTGTTTGGCTTCATAGGCTTTCTTGAACTCTTCTACAATTTCCCAGGGGGACACTACAAGAACCACAGTGATGTCTTCGTCGACAACCCTCTTCACTCGGCCCTTGTATTTTGAAGGAATTTCTTTCTTGACAATCCGGTGTGCCACCCTAGGATCAGGCCATATCCTTACTTTTCCCTTTGGTATTGAAAGGTATTAGCAAGGGTGTACAATCTTAAGACTTCCTTCTTCATGCTAATCATTGAAGAGGATGTGGCATATGCTTTGTCAATGCTTTTCAGCATTTCCTCATCATGTCTTTGCATCTGTTCTCTTCAATCTTTATCATCACATCATGCATTTGAGAAGCAGGAGTGATGGACATTGGATTAGCCTTAGGCAAAGTGATAACTGCAGAGAGTGGCAGTCTGTCTTCATCCTCCTCTTCTTCTTCATCAGCCCTCAGTACCTTTCTTTTCTTTTGTCTAGGTACATCACTGCTGGGTTGGTTTTGGGGGTAAAGGATTTGGTTTTGTGGGTTGATGGTTGGTTAAAGGGTAAAGGGTTGTTTTAGTGGGTTGTGGAGGTAGTGATTTTAAGGATAGAGGCTTTTCAGACTGTTTTAGCATTTTGGCTGTAAGGGAGGCTTTAGTAAATTTTGTCAGTTCTTTTCGGTTCCCAACCCCAGCTTCATTTAATGCCTCAATCACTAAACCCTTGGAATATGCTTCAGACGAACAAATCTTGGTGGTTATTGCCAAGATGTTGTCCCTGGTCCAGGCCCTTATTTCTATCAGAGATCTTCTCAAGTATTTGGCTACAATCTAATCATTATCTCCAGCCTTTCTCTTTCTAAGGCATCATAACTAGCCATCTTGAGTTGATCTCCTCTGTCTCCAACCTTCTGATCTCGGAGTCTAGTTTTGGATGTCAAAACCCTGCCTATATAACTGATCAATGATTTTATCATTGAACGGTTATGGTTGGCATCAGCTTCTTTCACCATATCATTCAGCTCCTTCTCCTTCTCAGACTCCTTTCCTCTTTTGATATGTGACATGAAAGTCTTTTTGACTTTCATTCACTTCAGCTCTCTCACTCTCCTTCTCCTTCTCATGATCAAACTCAGTCTCCTCCACACTTATAACAGCCAACTCCTTCTCATTACCTTCTCTGATTCTTTCTCCTTCTCCCCATATGTCCTCTTCCTTTTCCTTTAACTGACGACTCTCCCTCTTTTGGTTGCATGGGTGCAAGGGTTTGAGCAGTAGAAAGTGATTTGGTCACCAACTCCTCCACCAGGGGTTGTATTATTGTAGGAAGCCTCTCATCAATGGCTTTGATCACTATATCTGTGATCATGGGAGTGATGAGAGGTAGGGATTTTTGAAGGTTAGCAACTGATTGATCAGGATGGTTCTGTTCCTGAGAATCAGTGCCAAAAGCAGAGGCTGGTGGCTTGGAAGTATGTATTGGCTCAGTGTTTAGGGGACCTTCAGAAGAAGGTGCCATCTGAGGGTGTATTGTGGTGGCAGATGGACTTTCATCCTGAGACATCTTGGCCAGCAGCTCTTTGAGTCTGCTAACCTCATCCTCTAGGATGGGTTTTGAGCAACTACATCATAGAAGAAGCTCAGGTCATCATCAGTTGATACTGAATCACCTGACCTCCTGACAGAGTCAGGATTAACATGCCTTGAGTGTAGATCAATTATAGCATGTGCCCCTTGTTCTTGGTTCTGGGGACTTCCAGCCTCAGGACTATGTCCTTCATCAGCTGTTGCCGCTGGTGAGGTCTTAGAGACGTTACCAACTGCATCCTGGTCATTGCTGAGTCAGGGGCAGTGGCAGCCTCACCAGAAAGTCGCACCTCCTTGTCTACACAGGAGCGGGAGATGGACATGATAACCCCTGTGCTGTGGGTTGACAGAAGCATTGTGATCCTCCCCCTCAGGTGTTGAGGTTATCCCAGTAGTGATTGGTGTCTGGGTGGGGGGTGAGGAATGCAACTGCGTCAGCACTTGTGCAACAATTATTGTAGGGCTTTGAGGGGCGGTTGCATTAGGAAAGGGTGTGGAAGCAGTGTGCACCCGGGACGAGTGGTGCTCTTCAATGGTAATCCCCTCAAGTGAGGAGGATCCCAGCAGTGTGGCTTCCCTTTGAGTGGTTGCATCAGGTTCCTTTTGAGAGGAAACCTGAGCGGCTTCGGTTGGTGGAGTCATAGTCTCTACTGGGGGGTTATTTCCAGTAGAGATAACCTGCTTTCGTGCAACAGGAGCATCCTCAGGGGACTCAACTCCCTGAGTAGCCTTCTTAGGCTTCTTCTTTGTGGGTTTGGAGGGGACTTTGGATGTGGAAGTGGAGGCTGTGGGTTCCAGCTGCGTGGGTTTGCGCAGCTTGGCAGCCTGTTTAAGAGTTTGGTCAGTGTTGTGTCGGGAGTATACCTCCGGCAATACAGCCAAAGCAGGGACTCCCAGACCAACTAGTCCCTCAGCATGAAGCTGATTCTCTATTATGGCCATTATAAACCGAGGATATAGTATCCAACGGTTAGAAAGTGGTTTTGTGGCCATATCCTTGATTTCAAGAAAAATTATTTCAGAAAAGTTTAGTGGTTCTTGTTCAAGGATAGAGAACAGTACCTGTTGCCATCTGGAAGACAGTTGATCCCAAGAAGAAGTCTTCGGGGCCAGGCAAACATTTACCATATGAAAGATCAATCGTTCAGCATCTGGAAAATGTTTCTTCAGGATGGTCGAAGCACTAAGATCTCCTTGATATCCATGTTGTCCAAATGAAAGATCAATTTGGCGCTTAGGATATCCAACAGGGTAGGCAGCATCATCTAAGAGTAATATCTGGCGGATGGTAGCAGTAGAGATGACCACCTTATGAGAGTTGATGGACGAATGGATAGATTCTCCATTAACAGTTGCATTCGTCCAAAACTGATGTAGCGAATCGGCATAAATGATTGGATTTAGGAGGAAGGCCGTTTTCAGTGGTGATTGGACCATAAGATCTATAGCATTATCGAATTTGGTCCAGAAGGGCGATTTAGTGAGGTACACGACACAGTTGTGTCAAGGCTTGAGTTGCATGGTCGCCATTAATGAAGGTGAAAGGTGTTCAGAGCTTTTGAAATTTTAGGTCGTGAAAGAAAGAAAAACTCTGAAAGAGAGATCAGATATATATAGGGTACGGGTTATGAAACGACTGAAGGTTTTGGTGTTAGTCATCAGTATTTGAAACAACTGATGACGTGGTATTAACTTTCAGAGGTTTGAAACGACTGATGGTATTGGTGTGGTCAGCAGTTATAAAACAACTGAAGACATGGTGTTTACAATCAGACGTTGAAACAACTGAAGTCTCTGATTTAGGCATCAGTAGTTTTAAAAAATACTGAAGACAAATTGGACTTCAGATGTTGAAACAACTGAGGACTTGGTATTAGTCATCAGTAGTTGTGAAACTACTGAAGACCTGGTTGTGCCATCAGTTGTTGTAAACAACTGAAGACTTGGTGTTAGTCATCAGTAGTTGTGAAACTACTGAAGACAAGGTATTGCTTCAGTTGTTTATGAAGAAACAGCAGTTTGTGAACTACTGAAGAGAGAGTACTCATCAGTAGTTGTCGTCAATTCATAGCCTTCAGCTGTTTCAATATCCTCAAACATACTCATCAGCCTTTTTGCTGTTTTTAGTTGTTTCATAGGACATCAGTACTTATCTGTTTCTACTGGTTTCAGTAGTTGTAACTACATCAGTAGATTAGAACAGATAAAGTACAGTACTTAAAGCATTTAGCCTTCAGTAGTTATAAAAACTACTGAGGGTAAAATAACTCATCAGTACTTATATGTGACATGGTTACCAATGATCATCAGTAATTACTGAGATCATCAGTAGTTGTCACTTATTCTAGCTGCAGCATACCAAGCCTTAACACCAGGTTGTGGAAAGTTGAACTATCCAAAGGCTTAGTAAAAATGTCTGCAAGCTCATCAGCACTGGGCACAAACATAGGATTAATTAGACCCTTTTCAAAACAATCTCTTATAAAATGATGTCTAATTTCTATATGTTTGGTCCTAGAGTGCTGGACTGGATTTTGACAATGCAAAGAGCTGAAGCACTATCCATTAATAATGGAGTCTTAGTCTCTGTAATGCTATAATCCAAAAGTTGATTCTGAAGCCAGAGTACTTGGGATGTACAACTTGCAGCAGCAATGTACTCGGCTTCAGCAGTGGATGTAGCAACAGATGTTTGTTTTTTACTCTGCCAAGAAATCAAACAGTTGCCTAGGAATGACATCCACCAGAAGTTGATTCCTGGTCAACTTACACCCTGCATAGTCACTATCAGAGAAAGCAACTAATTTGCAAGAATGTCCAGTGGAATACCATAAGCCTAGAGATTGTGTACCTTGCAGATATCTAAAGATCCTCTTGACTGCAATCAGATGAGACTCCTTAGGTGCAGCCTGAAATCTAGCACAACACATGTAGCAAACATAATATCTGGTCTAGAAGTGTGTTAAATACATCAAGGAACCAATCATACATCTGTAAAGCGTTTCATCAACAACTTTACCTTTCTGATCAACATCCAATGTGTGGTGTTGCACATGGGAGTAGAACAGGGTTTACAGTTTTGTAAATCAAACTTATTCAAAAGATCTTTTGTGTATTTAGACTGATGAATGAAAATTCCATCAGCTTTTTGTTTGATTGCAAACCTAGAAAGAACTGTAATTCTCCCATTGCACTCATTTCAAACTTCTGTTGCATTAAGTTTTGGAATTCCTCACACAATTGGGGATCAGAGGATGCAAATATAATATCATCAACATAAATTTGAACAAGTAGCTTATGCTGATCCACCTTCTTAATAAATAAAGTTTTATCTATGGAGCCTCTAGTGAAATTATTCTGTAGAAGAAAGTTTGATAAGGTCTCATACCAGGCTCTAGGTGCTTGTTTCAACCCATAAAGAGCTTTATCAAGCTTATATACCCATTCTGGGTGCTTATTATCCTCAAAGCCTGGTGGTTGACACACATAAACTTCTTCTTTTATGTTACCATATAGAAAAGCACTTTTGACATCCATTTGAAAAACTTTAAGATTGTGGAGTGCAGCATGGGCTAAAAACAATCTAATTGCCTCCAGTCTGGCTACAGGGGCAAAGGTTTCATCATAATCAATACCTTCTTCTTGTGCAAACCCCTGCACAACCAGTCTGGCCTTGTTCTTAACAATTAGCCCATTTTCATCAGTTTTATTCCTAAACACCCATTTAGTGCCTATTGCACACTTACCTGGGGGTAGAGGAACAAGCTCCCACACTTGCTATTTTTTGAACTGAAGAAGCTCAAGCTGCATGGCTTCAACCCATCCATTGTCTCTCAAAGCTACATGATAGTTCTTGGCTCTAGCTGACTGATGAAGAGAGCATAGAAGCAGAAATTGGACAACTGGCTTCTGGTTGAAACACCAGCAGTGATATCACCAAGGATTTGAGACATTGGGTGATTTTTCAGCTCTTGGTAAACAATCAAATCTGTGCAAGTGTTTGTAGGACCTTCAGCAGCAGCAGATGTTGATGCAGATTCTTGAAACCATGAAGATGGTGGCAACTCAAATGAAGTTGAGGATGCAGAAATCTCATCAGCATTTGTTGTGGATGGTGCTGCTGGAGCTACAGGAGCATCAGGTTTAGAGGACTCAGGCAGTTGGTCACTAAACCTGAAGAGGTGATTACTACTATCATCATCATCTTCAGCAGTAACACCAGGTGGTGAACTGTTGACAGGAGTAACAGCAGGAGATTGATAAGGAACATATTGCAGTATGTCCAAATCAAAGAGCTCCACAGGGCTTTGTGGAATCTGTCCTTTGGAGATTCATTGAACTTGACATGTAGAGTCTCTCAACCATCTTTGTTCTGCAGTTGAAGACTCTGTATGCCTTGCAAGTTGATGAATAACCAACAAAGTACCCTGCATCCACCTTAGGATCAAATTTCTAGAGCTGATCCTTTGTGTTGAGAATGAAACAGGGACATCCAATGCTCTAAAGAATGAAATGAGAGGGGCCAAATGATGCAGAACTTCATACGGAGTCTTCATCAACCTCTGATTTATTAGCACTCTATTCTGCACATAGCATGCTGTGTTGACAGCTTCAGCCCAAAAGGTCAATGGCAGTCCAGAATCAGCCAACATAGACCTTGCAGCTTCAATGAGGGTCCTGTTCTTTCTCTCCACAACTCCATTCTGTTCAGGTGTTCATGGAATACTAAACTGCCTCTTTATTCCTTGGAAAGGTAGAACTCATCAAGTGTATTGTTCCTGAATTCTGTTCCATTGTCACTTCTAATACACTTGACTGAGAGGGAATACTGCTTCTCAGCATACAACACAAAGTTATGATCTTCTGTGCAGCTTCATCCTTTGAATGTAGAAAGAAAGTCCATACAAATCTGGAGTAATCATCCACAATTACCAGACAATATTTCTTCTTTGCCATGCTCATCACTCTCACAGGACCAAAGAGATCCATGTGAAGAAGTTGTAAGCAGGCAGTGGACTTTGGTTCTTCAATAGGTGGGAATGAAACCTTGTGCTGTTTTCCTTTCAAACAAGCAGTGCAGTTGTTTTCACACTTGAACTCCTTCATAGGCATTCCCCTTACTAAACTATGGTGTATCAGCTGATTCATGTTCTTGAAGTTAACATGTCCCAGCCTTCTATGCCATAGATTAGATTCTTGAGGAGAGGCCTTGGAAAATAGGCAAGGATGGCCTTTGAGATCTATTTTCTGGAAAGATCTAAGGCATACACTCTTCCTGTCCTGTTGGCCTTCAGGAGAGTGTGAGCATCCAATACCTTGTCAATCAAACTCAGAACTTTAGATGACAGAATCTTGTAGTTCTGGCTTGTGAAAAGGGCAACATGGCCTTTGTCACACATTGACTGACACTCAAGAGATTATACTTGAGATTTTCCACATGGTTGACATCATCAAACCTTATTCCCCATTGGAAACAAAGCCCTTCCCGATGATGTAACCTCTTGCATCATTGCCAAAGGAAACAAAAACCTTCCTTCCTGGAGAGTAGTCATTAAGAAGTGAGTTGTTCCCAGTCATATGCATAGATCCCCCACTGTCTACATACCAGATGCTACTTTGGCATGTTGAAGAAACCTGCATTAATAAACAATCAGTTAGTTTTGGAGACCCAAACCTTTTTGGTTTTGGGCCTGGTCTCATCAATAGATGGTAAACTAACAGGTTATTGGGCACAATAGCTTGAGGTGAAGGAGATGGTGTAGAAGAGGAATCCTTTGGCTTGGATCTCCTTTTCTGGGGTTTCAACACAGGGCCATCAAGTTGGTTAACTCTTCCCAACAGATGTTGAACCATCATTACCAGCTGTGTCTGATTCTGGGAAAGAGCTTTCAGCTCTTCAGACACATTGGTATTGGTGTTTGATGATGAGTTCTTGTGTTGCACCATCTTCTTTTGAGCAACCTCAGCTGTTGCCTGTTGCACTCCTCCCTTTTAGATTTCTTTTGGACATAGGAGTAACAGGATTTGATGCTGCTGGTACAAACTTGGACTCAAAGTCAGTTTTCATTTTAGCCAAGTTTTCTTTAATTTTCTCCTTTGTTTGAGTTTGGATCCCTTTTTGTACCAACAATCATCTGTGAGATGATTGAATAGACCACATATTTCACAGGGTTTCTTCTTCATCTTCTGTTGATCATCAATGAAGAGATGAAACTACTGAAGACTTGATCTTCAACAGTTTAGAAGCACTTTTTGCCTTCTTGTCAACTCCCTTAGTAGGCTTCAAATCCTTCCTACTGACATTTTTCTTCTCTTAGTGCTGTCAGTTATTGGGATTTGAACTCCAGATGTTATCCCCTGCTCTCCAGTACCCTCAGTACTTCTAGGGATAACACTTGGGTTGATCAACTCATTGATCATGTGAGTGTCAGCAGTTGAACCATCAATATCAGCTGATAGGTCACAGAGGGATTACTACTGACTTCAACTACTGATGGTGCTTTATCAAGTAGTGAATCACATGATGAGGTGGATTGGTCATTACTTTCTCCATCAGATTCTACTCCTGCTCTTGAAGCAAAATTTGTAGGAGGAGCAGTGTGATTATAACGAATTCCAAACTTCACATTGGAAGCTGTTTGACTAAGAAGCATTTCAAAGCCCTTGCAAGATTGTACCCATCGATCACACTCTACTTGGGTGACAGCAAGAGTATCTTTGAGGTCTTTTTATTTCTCTAAGAGTACACCCTCCCTAGCCTTATCATCAGAGATTTGGCATTTTAAATATAAATCTCATCAGTTTTCTCTTTCAGCACAGACTCAAACTCAGCTTATTTTTGGAAATTATTGTTCTAGCTCTACATTTTTATTGATTAAAGCCACATTTGTCTCTCTAATAGAGGCAAATGTTGCTATGCAAGTTTCAGAACATAATTTGGCCTTAGCCTCAGAGGATACCTGTGTGAAGAGGTACTGAGGATGATCCATCAGAGGATTCCAAAGCCATGAGAGCTAGATTCAAAAGGATGCTCACCACCATGTTGACCAGCACCTGAGAACAGTTGTTCATTACCAGACACATCATCTGGTAAGCTGCTCCAGTCAACAACTCCTGGTGTGAAGAAGCTGTGTGTTGTTGAAGTTGATTAGGTTGATGAGATTGGGATGGTTGAGACTCAGGGAGTGCATGTGGTTGCTGAGCAGGGGGTGCTTGAACCTGGCCTGGTTGTGGCATGTAATAGCAGGGGTATGGATATGGCATTGGCCCCTGTGGAACAAAATATGCAGGAGATTGTGGTTGATGATGATAACCAGAATTGACAGGTTGTTGCCCTCTGTTTTGTTGACTATTGCCAGGGAAAGTCACAAAAGGTGCAGGAGAGTTAGATCCAGATGATCTACATTCTCTAGCAAAGTGTCCAAGCCTGTGGCATTTATGGACTTCAACTTACTCTTGTCAAAACCAACTTTGGTTTTGCCAGAGAGTCCTGGGAATTTCCTTCCAGTTCTTTTGTAGAACTTCTGAGATCTGATATTTATCAAGGCCATTTGGCTCAAAATATCCATCTCTTCTAAGTCATCATCAGCAATCCCCTTGAGATCATCCATGATGAAACATAGATTGTCACTATTACTACCAGCAGAATAACTATCAACACTCACAAAGGCAGGCTCAGAAGTGTTTGTAGAGAAATCAATATGCTCATCATACTGGCTTTCAGATGACGCACATTCTGACTCTTGATGTCCAATCAGGGCAGTGTTCCCTTGGACAAAATCCTCAGTAAGCTTGCCAGATGAAGCCAATTTCTTTTTGCTCTATCTCTCTCTCGAATGTAAGCAGTTTCCCATGAAGTTGGGTGAGAGATAGGCGATCAACATCAGCATTTTAGCGTAGAACAATGGTATATGTGTTCCATCTCTCAGGCAGTGATCTTAGGAATCTATGGTTCATCTGACTCCTGGTATATTCATGTTTAACCATTTTCAATTCAGAGATTAAACATGAAAACCGCTCAAATTGTTGAGTCAGAGTCTCACCCTTTCTATGAGAGAAAGTCTCATGTTGTTGGGCGAGGATTTCCCTGTTGTTTGCTAAAACCTCATCAGTACCACCAAATTGTTCTTTGATGGCTTTCCAGAGGTCATGAGCAGACTCACAATGCAGAAGCCCAGAGTAAATCTCATTAGGAATAGCCATAGCCAAAATTCCATGGGCTTTTGCATCGATTTCAAACAACTTCTTGTCCTCATCGGAGTATTGCTCCTTCTTCTTTGGAACCAACTGGTTTGTTTCGGATCATTCACCATTGGCTTATGTGGTCCATGTACCACAGATGTCCAACAACCTGAGCTATTGACAGACAGGTGATGGAGCAATCTCTTTGCCAAATGTTATACTCATTCCTCACCAAGATCGGAGGCTTGGTAGAGGATCCAGTATTGAAAGGATCATTCGAAGAAGTAGTCATTGTGGAAATTTAGACAGATTCAAGTAAAATCACAATAAATTTAGCTCAGAACCACACAGAACCTCAAATAAAACAGCCAGAAGCGATACACTCTCAATCTCTATAACAGATCCTTGCGAATTTGCTAATTCGATCAAACTTAGAGCGATTGAACAGTTTCAATGATCAATTGTTAGATCGATCAATGATTAACCTGCTCTGATACCATTTGTTAGGATCTCAACCTTGGTTTAATCGATTGAACAAATATAGCAGCGGAATAGCTCAGAATTAGACAAATTCAAGCAAGAACATTCGATATAAAGCGATAAAAAATTTTGTTATAGAGAGAGAAATATCCGACAAAAGAATATTGCATTAAGATTGTTGGCCTCAAAGGCACGATTACAGGTGAGTCATCCTTCCTTATAAAGGAAAGAGTGACGTAGGCTGATGTCACTTGAAAGTGACATGTAACCGTTTTATAACTACTGATGTTTAACAGCTACTGAAGATGTCAACAACTGACATCTTCTTACAAATGTTCCTAAGTGTTAAACATATATTTACAACTACTGAAAAACATAAAACTACTGATACTACAACAACTGAAGAACAACCTCTTCAGTGTTTACAAGTACTGAAAAGGAAACAAAACTACTGAAAAGTAAACAAACTACTGAAAGGAAAAGAAAACTACTGATGAAGAAAAACCATCACAACAACTGAACAAGCCCTCTTCAGATGTTGTCATCAGCTGTTAGCATCAGCTGATGTCTTCAGTACTTGAACATCAGACTTTGTCTTTCAGCTGTTGATCTTTAGTCTTTGTCTTCAGTACTTGTTGAAGTCTTCAGACTTTAGATCTTCAGCTGTGTCTCAGTCTTTGTCTCTTTGGTTTCGTAAGAAATACTTCAGCAGTTGTATTCTTTAGACTTTGTAGAACAGCTGATCAGGTCTTCTTCAGCTGTTGTGATGTTCTGTGGGACTTAGAGGTTTCTCTGATCAGGCTCATTGGTTCTTTTGGTCCAACAATCATACTTTAACACATAATAATACTAAAATATTAAACATTATAAACATCAATCAAATATTATATTTTATTCATTACATATATGTAAGACATGATAGACTTTTACATTAAGCACATAAACTAGGGACATATGTATTAACAAACTCCCCCTTGGACCTAGTTTACTCAATTGTCTAACATTCTTCATAAGCTCTTCAAATTTCTTGTACTTCTCCTCTCTTATGACTCGTGCATGTATTTCAAACACAAAGCAGAGCCATATCACATGCTGGAAATGGAGAGCTTGTACAATATCCTACGCATCATAGAATAGTGGCCCCTGTACAAAGTGTAGTCATCGCACTGATAAGTTAGTAAGCCACATTGGGTCAAATACCCTAATAGTTTCCATTTTGCCTGCTCTATTTAGAACTATGACCGCTTCACCCATCCTCCAGTCATAATAGCACCATTTGAAATAGGGAGTGAGGTCCTGAGGTATTTGTCGTAAGGGAATCTTCGACATCGTGCATAGGGGACTCCACTTCAACACTACTTTAGGCTTTTCAGATATGGGATCCACTTCAGACCTATGGATGTACCTCTTCGGTTATTGAGGTCTGAAGTTTGCCCACCTGGTGTGGTATCTTTCTTCAAAGCAGCTTCAAACCAACCTCACATCTTTTTGGGATAAGCGTACAACAGATTTAAGCATGCCAGTTGTTGAGCTTAAAGCCTGGGAGAGTCTTCAGGTTAGGAGGATACCTGAAGTACTCTATTCCCTTCTCCTTTTTTATAGCTAAACGTTTAGATCCTCAAAAAATGCCCACGCTATTATCTTGCCAGACACCTTATGATATTCTTGACTTTGTAAAGTTTGGTGTAGGCATTTTGCTTTGGAGCTTTACGCTGGGCTATTATTTCAGCAAAACAAGCTGCCTATTTAGCCTTCTTTATATCAATATCTGCATCTGAGGCTTGGGCTTGGCTTTCATCCTTTTCTGTTTCTTTCTCCATCTCATCTAGTTTTTCAAATGTAGCACTACCGAGAGTGTCACCAAGTTGGGGATCACATTTCCCTCTGGTCAGTGTACTCTGGATAGTGGTAACACGTGACATCCTATCTCTATTTCATCAACATCATTCAGCTCATCATTACTAATACCATCGACCTTTGTAGCGTCTTTGAAGAGCTCATCGGGATTCAGTCTGAACATTTCAGCAAGTTGTTCATCGGTCAAATCGTGTATGATTTCTCCATCTTTAGGAGTGTAGCTCACTGACCATCTCACAATCCCATGCAAATCAAGAATAACTGTGAATTGAGACTTGATTTTCTGAAGGGGAGCAATATCATATTCATCTTATTGTGAAGTTTTATCTGCTTGATTTAACCATTCAACACATCAATCATTAGTAATTACTCAAGACATTTAAACATAGATAAACATAGATAATCATAAATTACATCAATGTAATATTTGAATCAAGTACATAAGTTTTCTAAATACAAAACATCTAATCTTTACTTTTATCTTAATCGGTCAGTTTTTCAGCTAGAGAAGCCGAAGATGATGCACCTTGCTCTTGAGCTCTCTTAGAATGCCTCTCTTGAGCTTGAGTAGAAGCTGATGTAGCAGCATCACATTTATTGATCCATATGTACCTAGTTTAGGATCTTAATGTAATATGTCTGTCATGTTCTAATTGTAGTGAAACAAATGAGTTGAATGAAACATAATATGTGGTTGTTGATTTTAATGTTTAATGTTTCGGTGTATGTTTTAATGTTTATCATTTATTAACGCATATTGAACCAACTATATAGGTTTGAGGTAGTTTGAATAGATTCTAGTCAAGTAATGATGAGAAACATATTCAAACTTAGTCGTATGAAGTTTTCATGCGAATGGGCCATGCAAATGGACCATACACATGAATACTCCATGCTAATGGTCCAGTCGTACGATTGACTAACCCTAACCTATAAATACCACTTAATTCGTGGAAAAACATAACACTTTGAAGAATTCGACTACTACTCGTACCCTATCCGTCCAGAACGTCCAAGAAAGCCAGTCCAAGTTCATATATCGTTCTTGATCGATTCCTATTCGTTCTTAACGTTTAGTTTATTGTTATATCGATCGGGTTAACGTTCTCACTGATTGGATTGCCAATCAAATAGGATTCCACACTATTTGAGTTGGTATACACGTAAATCAGTTAGTACTCCGTCTAGGTCCCTAACAAGTGGTATCAGAGCCTTGGCTCTTGATTTACGTGTGATTCAATCGTTTTGATATAAAAATTGTGTTTTTTCACTAAAAAAAGCAATCTTTTGTGTCAAACCGTGTTTTAGACATCTCCAGGTCACAAGTTGATGTTTTTTTGGCATACGACAATTAGGGTTCTTGAGAAATTCATGTTTTTGTGTCAAAAGACTTTAAACCTTCGAATTCTCAAGATTCAGCAGCTTCAGTCACACGATTGACTCAATCGCACGACTGAATCCATACGCATCTCTCATACACACGTTGGACTCAGTCGTTCATCCATATGTATGACTAAATTGCCTAGTCGCATTGTTCATTCGCACATATCCATTCCCACGAGTGAGCCATTCGCATTGGTTCATTCGCACGTCTGAGCCATCCGCATTGGTCAATCGCACGAATTGTCCAATCGCACTCCTTCATTCGCACAAGTAAAACAGTTTTGTTCTAAAGACCAAAGTCAATAGTAATGGAGGATCAATATTCAACGTTCACCGTAGGAGGGGATTCTAGGATTCAAAATTTGTTACTTCTAGAAAATGAAGTGGGAAATCATAACAAGACCCCTAAGCTCATAACATTAGATGATTACCCACAATGGAAACAAAGATTTGAGATTTACTTAAATGGAGTAGATCCTAATCTGTGGGAGTTGATAGAGACATGATATAGCATGCCTGTAGGTGCAGATGGACACAAACTTACCTTAGGCGGTATGACTGACGGCCAAAAGGTAATGTACAATATAGAGAAGAAAGTATATGCATCGCAAACTCAGTCAATTCCTAAGAACATTTTCCATCAATTTTCTAAGAACAAGCATGCTAAGAAGCTATGGGATGCATAGGAAAAGAGGTACGACAGAAACGCATCGTTAAAAGCTCTAAAGGCTAAATCGTTGAAGGAGTTTGACAACTTCTCGTCAATGGGAAAGGAGAGCTTGGATGACATCATTGATCGGTTGTACCACTTAATGAGTAACCTGCACACTCATGGATTCACCACGTCTATGGAAGACAAAGTTTCAAACTTTGCAGATGGGTTGCCAGAGAAGTGGGTTTCCTTTGTATCCAACCTCAGACATAATGATTTGCTGGCGAAGTTAGATATCGAAGACTTCATTTTGAAGCTAAGAGAGGAAGAGTTAAGTGTTGGATTCTATATGCCCAAGACACATAGAACTTGATGCGGTTAGTATGTCATGATCCATGTCGGTTATACTCAATAACAAGCTTTGCAATCACTGACAATTATTCAATTATGATATGATCATGCAATTAAATAATAACACCAAATTAGAAAATGGGTTTTCTAAATAAGTTGCATATAAGATTGAACAATTTATATGGATATTTGTTTATAGATATTGTTTGTAATGTTATTTAAGTTACTTAAATAACATCAAATAATAAGTGAGTGTGTATGAGTTATTCTAATAAAAGGTTAATTGTTTGAACAACTTTTATAAATGACTTGTTAATGTGTTATATTTTGGATTTAGTTTTGAGGGGAAAACTTAAAACCATAAGAGGTTTTGGCCACCCCTTTATGGGTGTGCCTCCTATTGGTTTTGTTGAGCATCTTGAAAACATACACACATTAGATACACATTCACTCAACTCCTTCTCTCTCCCACATGCAAAACAACAACACAAGAAAAGGGTTTTCTTGTTCTTGTTGAAGGATACTCGGCAGAAAAGATTTCCAGAAGAGTTATCCTTCGTTTTGGTGTTCAATCCTAGCATCAAAGATTTCCAGAAGAGTTATCCTTCAAAGTTTAAGAGGTTAAACTCGGTTTTATCTTCCAACAAACCCTTCAATGGCATCAAGAGCCGGTTATGTGGATAGCTTGCTTGTTCTTTCCTTTAAAGTTGTTTTTTATGGGACTTTATAACCCTTTTAAGGGCTGTTATATTCTGTTTTGTTGAATCCCCAAACTTTCAAGGTTATATTACACATGCTTGTGATTAAACCTTGATAGATATGTATGTTGATATGTTGTGTTGTTTGGACAATGTTTGAAACCCGAAATTTCAGTTTATGTTGGCTGAAATTTCGTGGGTTTTGAGGGGATTCATTGTTATATGATGAAGTTTATATTGGTGCATAACCTAGCCTTGGCCTTGTGATGTTTGGATGATTACAATGGTTGTATTTGTTTATTCAATGGGGTTGTATATATTTATTCATTTGTGCTTTGTTTAAAATGTAATTTATTTATTATTGGTTGTAATAAATAGATTAGGTGCATTTTCATTTTACTAGATATCTTGTATTAGGACTTTATATCTTGTAATATGAAGACGTATGCATTGGAAGCACAAAGGAGAAACATGGAGCATTTTGGATGCGGTTTCAAGTGGGAGGCTTTTGGAAGCTTTCTATGTGTTTTTTGTTATCACCCTTAGGAATGCCTTTGGACCACACTTGTGATGGCAAACAAGTGTGGACCACTTTAGATGCTATGGTTATGCACATATGCTATGTTGTTTTGTTTATATTATTGTGGTTGCTAGCATGTATGTGATATTTGCTTTAACAAACCTCTATATGATCTTAACAAACTTATCAAATGGTTTTTAATCATTAAAAGGTAATAAAAGGTTATTAAAATGATTTAATGATTTAAAGATTAAAATGGGTTTTAATCATAGGACCATAGGGTATCTTGTATTTGAAAGCATGCAAATACAAGTATGTTAGGATCAGTGATCTACGTTTGATTGATTGGAGAGTATTGCAGCGGAAATCAAATAAAGAATTAGACAATTCACAAGAATACAGTTGATATTCAAATTAAGAGCAAACGATTATATAAAGAATTCTGCAAATCAAATGTTTCATTCAATACGCACTTTCGTGGTGGCACAATGTCACACATACAATCAGGTCAATCATCCCTTATATAGGAATGTTGTGGTGGAACATTCCTTATATAGGAGATGTGACGTCTACTGATGTCATTTGATAGTGACATCTAACAGAATTATTCAAACTACTGAAAGTTAACACAACTACTGAAGATGTCAAAACAGCTGACATCTTCTTACAAAAATACTAAATGTTAACTGTCACTACAACTACTGAAAAGAAACTACTGAAACTACAACGACTGAAGAACATGCTCTTCAGTCGTTTTACAAATACTGAAACAAAAGGAAAACTACTGAAAGGAAACCATCACAACAACTGAAGAATGCTTCTTCAGCTGTTGTAACAAACTCTGAAGGCTTCAGTACTTGTACTTGAACTTCAGTTGTTGTCATCAGCTGATGTCTTCAGTCTTTGTACTTCAGCTGTTGATCTTCAATACTTTGTTCTTTAGTTGTTGATCTTCAGACTTTGGTCTTCAGCTGTTGAAGTCTTTAGTACTTTAGTCTTCAGCTGTTGAAGTCTTCAGTCTTTGTCAAACAGCTGATCAAGTCTTCAGCAGTTGTTGTGATGTCTGTGGGACTTAGAGGTTTTTCTGATCAGGCTCATTGGTTCTTTTGGTCCAACAAACTCCCCCTAAACCAATGCAGCCAAAACCTCTAAACTTATTGAAGATGTCCCACTTATTATGGAAGAAAGATTTGGTCTTTTTGTCTTCTAGATCAGCTCAGAAGTGACCCATATAAGCACAGGCCTGGGAAGAAGTCTCAATGATCTGTTTGGCAAAGGATGAATGGGAACTCTGTCTTGGGGAACTGGACACAGAGCTGTTACCCTATCCATGAGATCTACTTCCCAACATGAGTCTGTATGACTCCCTTGTATAGGCCTCAAGGAAGGTTATTTGTTCCTCCATGGTAAGCTCTTCAGCTCCTCCTTCAAAAAGTGATTCTGGCCCATAATATTCAGATAGGTATTTGATCTGTTTCCCATTTTTGAGTTCCACAGTTGTTATTACTCTATAAGAAAATTCATCTGGGTGATTACCCTCTAAGAACAACTAGAGCTCATTCTTTCTGACTTCCTCAAGCCTCTTATATACTAACCCCTTTTTCACCATTTTATTTTCCAGCATCTTTTGTGGGGTCAGGTTAGCTTTATAGGCTTTCTTGAAGTCATCTAGGATTTTCCAGGGTGATACTACAAAGACCAGTGAGATCACTTCATCTACAATCTTCTTCACTTGGCCAATGTATCTCTGTGGAATGTTTTTCTTGTGAATCCTATGAGACACCCTGGGATCAGGCCAAATCCTCACTCTCTCCTTTTGATATTGAAATGTATGTTTAAGAGTGTATAATCTGAGAGCGTGCTTCTTCATGTTGATGATTGAAGATGTGGCAGCATATGCTTTGTCAACTCTCCTCAACAATTCCTCATCATGTTGTTTATGAAGCTCTTCTTCTTCTAGCTTCACTTTCACAATTTGTCTTTGAGTTTCAGGAGTAATTGTTGGGAGGTGACTTGTGGCCTTTGGCAATTGTATAATAGCTGAGATTGGCAGCCTATTTTCATCTTCATCATTATCTTCTTTTTCTTCTTCTAGCCTCAGTACCCTTCTCTTCCTCTTCTGGGGTACTTCATCGGCTATTGGTTTTGAGGGTAAGGGAATTGGTTTAGTGGGTTGTGGTTGTGGTGGTTTTGGTGTGGGAATGTTGACAGGCTGTTCTAGCATTCTGGATGTGAGGTCAGCTTTAGATTGCTTGACTAGTTCAATCCTGCTCCCAGCACCAGCTTCATTTAAGGCTTCAATAACTAATCCTTTAGTGTATACTTCACACGAACAGATCTTGGTGGTTATTGCCTAGATGCTATCCTGGACCATGCCTTGATCTCAATCAATGATCTACCCAGATATTTTGCTATGAACTTGATCATGATTTCTAGCCTTTCCTTTCCAACACATCATAACTTGCCCATCTAGCTTGGATTTCTTCAATCTCTAGTCTTCTGATTTCTGAGTCAAGTTTTTCAGTGTCATGACCTTGCCTAAACAACTGATCAATGATGTTATCCATTGATTGGCTGTGTTCGGCATCAGCCTTCTTCACCATTGTCTCCAAGTCAGTCTCCTTCTCATTCTTCCTTTTCTTGTATGTGACATGAAAGTCTTTAGTACTTTCAGTCACCTTCTCCGTGTCAGCTTCCTTCACCTTCTCCTTCTCAGTTTCTTTCCTATCTGCAATCCTCTTTCTTTTTGCTTTCACTGACTGAATCTCCCTCTTTTTGGTTGCATTGGTTGCAAGGGTTTGATTGTCAGAAAGCCTTTTGCTCACAGCATCCTCTATCAAGGGTTGTATAACTGAGGGAAGCCTCTCATCAAGGGTTTTAAGCACCATATCGGTGATAGTTGATGTGATGAGAGGTAAGGAATGTTGAAAGATAGCAGCTATTTGCTCAGGGGGGTTCTGTCCCTGAGAATAGTGCCAGAGGCAGAGGCAGGTGGCTGAGTGTTTTGGAGTGGCTCAGTGTATGGGAGACCTTTAGAGGAAGGTGCCATCTGTGGGTTTTGAGGGGTAGATGTTCTTTGATCCTGAGAAATTTTGGCAAGCAGCTCTTTGAGTCTGCTCACCTCATCCTCGAGGATGGTGTTTTGGGCTAAAAAATCATAAAAGAAGCCCAGGTCATGTTTAGTGTTTACTGAATCACCTGACCTCCTGATAGAATCAGGATGAACATGCTCTGAGTGTAGATCAGTAGTAGCATGTGCCCCTTGATCATGGTACTGGGGACTTCCTGCCTCAGGATCATGTTCTTCATCAGCAGTTGCCTCTGGTGAGGTCTTATGAATGTTACCAACTTCAGCCTGATCATATGCTAAAGCAGGAGAAGTGTCAGCCTCACCAGAATTTGAATCTCCGTTTCTACACCTGGAGATTGAATATGGTAACCCCTGTGCTGTGGGGTGTCAGAAGCACTTTGGTCCTCCCTGTTGGACCAAAAGAACCAATAAGCCAAGATCAGAAAACCTCTAAGTCCCACATGGTATCACAACAACTGCTGAAAGACTCATCAACAGTTTGACAAGTGCTGAAGACTTCAACAGCTGAAGATCAAGTGCTGAAGACTTCAACAGCTGAAGAACTAAAGTGCTGAAGTACAACAGCTGAAGAACACAAGTGCTGAAGCTGAAAGACCAAAGTACTGAAGTACAACAGCTGAAGAGTTTACAAGTGCTGAAGATCAACAACTGATGTACAAAGTCTGAAGACAAAGACTGAAGACATCAGCTGATGACATCTACTGAAGTCATCAGCTGATGAAACACTGAAGGTCAAAGTCTGAAGATCAAGTACTGAAGCCTCAGTAGTTTGTCACAACTGCTGAAGAGTACTTCTTCAGTAGTTGTGATATCAGTAGTTTTATATTTCTAGTTTCAGTAGTTTTATGTTTTAGTAGTTTTGTAAAACGACTGAAGAGCTTGTTCTTCAGTCGTTGTAGTTTCAGTAGTTTTAATCAGTAGTTTTATATTTTGTACTTAACACTCTGTTATGTTCTCAGTAGTTGTGAACATTTCAGTAGTTTGTTAAGAGTTAGTTATTTTTGTATTAGATCTGCCAGCTGTCACTTCCGTGATAACAGTAGTGATTGTTGCACTCTATATAAGGAGTGACAACCTATTGTACAAGTGAATGATGTGAATGAATGAATGATTTGATTAGAAACATTCCATATCTATAAACATTCCTTGAATCAGAAATATTCTCTCGCTATAACCGTATGTGCTCTTAATGCATACAAGCATCGACTTCTTGCTACAATTTGTCTAATTCCTATTCTTATTCCGCTGCCTTGAACTCTAATACATCAAACTTGTGATCGCTGATCCTGTCAAATGGTATCAGAGCCGGTTAATCATTGATCGATCTAATAATTGATCATTGAAACTGCTATTCAAGATCTAAGTTTGATTGAATTAGCTTTTGTTTTGCAAGAAACGGTTATAGAGATTGAATTTTCTATATTTCTGGTCATTCATCCTGAGATCTTTTCTTGGTTTTCATTGAGTTTGTTGTGGTCTGTGTAAAAATTTTAAAAGCTTGAACTAAATTGTTTCTGAACTGAAAATGACTACTCCCTCCAATGATCCTCACAATACTGGTTCCTCAACCAAGCCACCAATGCTGGTTAGGAATGAGTATAACATATGGCAAAGACGAATGCTCCATCACCTGTCTGTTAACAGCGCAGGTTGTTGGACATCAGTGGTACATGGTCCACACAAGCCTATGGTGAATAACCCGGAAACCAATCAAATGGTTCCGAAGAGGAGGGAGCAATACTCAGATGAGGATAAGAAGTTGCTTGAAATTGATGCAAAAGCCCATGGAATTCTGGCCATGGCACTGCCAAATGAAATCTATTCTGGGCTAATGCATCATGAAACTGCCCATGACCTCTGGAATGCCTTGAAAGAACAATTTGGAGGAACAGATGAGGTCTTGGCAAATAATAGAGAAATCCTCCCCCCAACAATATGAGACATTTTCTCATAGAAAGGGTGAGACACTGACTCAACAATATGAGCGGTTTTCTTGTTTGATCTCTGAATTAAAAATGGTCAAACTTGAGTACACTAATATCCAGATGAATAACAGATTTCTCAGATCACTGCCTGAGAGATGGGACATATACTATTGTCCTACGCTCCAGTGCAAGTTTGGACAAACTATCTCTCACCCAACTCCATGGGAAACTGCTCACGTTTGAGAGAGAGATAGAACAGAAGAGAAAGCTGTCTTCATCTGGAAAGCTCACTGAAGACTTTGTACCAGGCAACACTGCCTTGGTGGGTCATGAGTCAGAATATGCTTCATCTGAATGCCAGTATGATGAGCATATTAATTTCTCTTCAAGCACTTCTGATTCTGCATTTGTGAGTGTTGATGGTCAGTTTACTGGGTGTAATAATGACAATCTATGCTTATTATGGATGATCTCAAGGGGATTGCTGATGATGACTTAGAAGAGATGGATATTTTGAGCCAAATGGCCCTGATAAATATCAGATCTCAGAAGTTCTATAAAAGAACTGGAAGAAATTCCCAGGACTCTCTGGCAAAACCAAAGTTGGTTTTGACAAGAGCAAGTTGAGGTGTCACAAATGCCAAAGGCTTGGACACTTTGCAAGAGAATGTAGATCAACTGGATCTAACTCCACTGCACCCTTTGTGACTTTCCTGGCAATAGTCACAACACACATAGGGCAAACATCCTGTCACTTCTAGTCATCATCCTCAACAACAATCTCCGGCATATTTTGTTCCTCAGGGTCAAATGCCATATCCGTACCCTTGTTATTACATGCCACAGTCAAATCAAGTTCAAGTTCCTATGGCACCACAACCTCATGCACTACCAGAACCTCAGCCATCCCAATCTCATCAACAACTCAACCTCAACAACACAGCTTCTTCACCCCAGGAGTTGTTGACTGGAGAGCAGTTTACCAGATGACATCTGGTCATGACCAACTGTTCTTAGGTGCTGGACAACATGGTGGTGACAGTCCTTTTGGGATCTAGCTCTCATGGCTTTGGAGTCTGCTGATACTTCATTTCTAATGCCTCCACATCTCAGGTATCACAGGTATCCTCTGAGGCAAAAGCCAAATTATGTTCTGAACCATGCATAGCAGCATTTGCTTCCATTAGAGAAGCAAATGTAGCTCTAATTAATAAGAACATTGAGCTAGAACAAATTTTCCAAAAACAAAGCTGAGTTTGAGTCCATGCTTAAAGATAAAAATGATGAGATTTTAAAACTGAAATGCCAAATAATTGATGATAAGGCTAGAGAAGAGGTACTTCTAGAGAAGTACAAAGATCTCAAAGAAACCCTTGCAGTTACCCAGGTAGAGTGTGATAGATGGGTACAATCATGCAAAGGTTTTGAAATGCTTCTTAGTAAGCAATCTGCTTAAATGTGAAGTTTGGATTGGTTACAATCACACTGCTCCACCTACAGATTTTACCCCAAGAGCAAGTTAGAATCTGATGGTGAGAGTGATAACCAATCCATCACATCATGTGATCTACCTTCTGATACAGCACAATCAGAAGTAGCAGTCAGCATCAAGCCCTCTTTGAACCTATCAGCTGATGTTGATGGTTCAAATGCTGACACTCACATGATTAATGAGTTGATCAACTCAGGAGTTAATTCTGAAGGTCCTGAAAGGACTAGAGAGCAGGATTTAACACCTGAAGTTCAAACTTCAACTACTGTCAGTACTGAAGAGAAGAAAACTGCCAGTAGAAAGAGTTTGAAGCCTACTAAAGAGGCAGTCAAGAAAGCAAACAATGCTTCCAAAGCATTGAAGAACAAGTCTTCAGTTGCTTCACCCTCTTTAGTTGATGATCAACCTAAGATGAAGAAGAAACCATGTGAAGTATGTGGTTTGTGCAATCATCTTACAGATGATTGTTGGTACAAAAGAGGTTCCAAACTCAAACAAAAAGAAGAAATAAAGAGAAAATGGTGAAAATGAAAACTGAGTTTGAGACCACATTTGTATCAGCAACATCAAATCCTGTACCCTTAAGTCCTCAAAGAAATCCAAAAAGGAAGGGGTTAAACATGACAGCTGAGAATGCTCAGAAGAAGAAGGGCAACATAGGAACTTATCAAACTCCACTGGCAATGTGTCTGATGAGCTGAAAGCTTTATCACAAAATCAGACACAGTTGGTTATGATGGTTCAACATCTGTTGGGTAGTTAACCAACTAGATGCTCCTATGTTGAAATCATAGAAAAGGAGAGCCAAGCCAAAGGACTCCTCTTCTACACCATCTTCTCCTCTCAAGCTGTTGTTTCAAATAAACCTGTTAGTTTACCATCTATTGATGAGACCAGGCCCAAAACCAAAAAGGTTTGGGTCTCTAAAACTAACTGATTGTTATTTATGCAGGGTTCTTCACACATGCGTAGCATCTGGTATGTAGACAGTGGGGGATCTATGCACATGACTGGGAACAGTTCTCTTCTTCATGACTACTCTCAAGGAAAGAAGGGATTTGTTTCTTTTGGCAATGATGCTAGGGGTTACATCATTGGTAAGGGTTTTGTTTCTAATGGAGAAATCAAATTTGATGATGTTAATCATGTGGAAAATCTCAAGTACAATCTCTTGAGTGTCAGTCAAATGTGTGATAAAGGCCATGTTGCTCTTTTCACCAGTCAAAACTGTAGGATTCTGTCATCCAAAGTTTTGCACTTGATTGACAAGGTGTTGGATGATCACACTCTCCTGAGAACAACAGGACAGGAAGAGTGTATGCCTTAGATCTTTCTAAGAAAATAGATCTCAAAGGCAATCCTTGCCTATTTTCCAAAGCCTCTTCTCAAGAATCTAAACTGTGGCACAGAAGGCTTGGTCATGTTATCTCAAAACATGAATCAGCTTACCCACAATAGTTTAGTCAGAGGCTTACCATAAAGGAGTTCCACTGTGATGAAACCTGCACTGCTTTTTTAAAAGGAAAAATCACAGAGTCTCATTTCCTCCTATTGAAGTGCCTAAGTCCACTGCCTGCTTGCAATTACTGCATATGGATCTATTTGTCCTGTGAGAGTATGAGCATGGCAAAGAAGAAATACTGTCTGGTAATTGTGGATGATTACTCCAGATTTGTATGGACTTTCTTTCTACATTCAAAGGATGAGGTGCTCAGAAGATTATTCACTTTGTGTTGTATATTGAGAAGCAGTATTCCCTTCCAGTCAAGTGTATTAGGAGTGACAATGGAACTGAGTTCAGAAATCATCACTTGATGACTTTTACCTTCAAAGGGAATCAAAAGGCAGTTCAGCATTCCAAGGACTCCAGAACAAAAAGGAGTAGTGGAGAGAAAGAACAGGACCCTCATTGAAGCTGCAAGGTCCATGCTGGCTCACTCCAGTTTGCCACAACTTGCTATTGCAAAATAGAGTTTTAGTAAATCAGAGGTTGATGAAGACTCCATATGAAGTTCTCCATCATTTGGCTCCTCTGATTTCATTTTTTAAAGCATTTGGGTGTCCCTGTTTTATTCTCAACACAAAGGATCAACTCCATAAATTTGATCCTAAGGTGGATGCAGGGTATTTTGTTGGTTATTCATCTACTTGCAAGGCATACAGAGTCTTCAACTGCAGAACAAAGATGGTTGAAGAAACTCTACATGCATGTTAAGTTCAATGAATCTCCAAAGGACAAGATTCCACAAAGCCCTGTGGAGTTATTTGATTTGGACATACTGCAATATGTTCCTTATCAAACTCCTGCTGTTGCTCCTGTCAACAGTTCACCACCTGGTGGTACTGCTGATGATGATGATGATTGCAGTACTCACCTTTTTAGGTTTAGTGATCAACTGCCTGATTCAGCTAGACCTGATGTTCCTGTAGCTCCAGTAGCACCATCCACAACAAATGCTGATGAGATCTCTTCGAATTCAACTTCTTTGAATTACCATCCACTGATTGGTTTCAAGGAAATGATTCACCATCACCATCTGTTACTGCTGAGCCTGCTACAAACACTTGCACAGATCTCATTGTGTATCAAGATCTGAAGAATCACCCTATGTCTCAAATCATTGGTGATATCACTGGAGTATCAACAAGAAGTCAATTGTCAAATTTCTGCTTCTATGCTCTCTTCATCAGTCAGCAAGAGCCAAAGAACTATCACATTGCTTTAAAGGACAATGGATGGGTTGATGCCATGCAGCTTGAGCTTCTTCAGTTCAAGAAACAGCAAGTGTGGGAACTGGTTCCTCTACCTCCAGGTAAGTGTGCAATAGGCACTAAATGGGTGTTTAGGAACAAAACTGATGAAAATGGGCTTATTGTTAAGAACAAGGCCAGACTGGTTGTTCAGGGGTTTGCACAAGAAGAAGGTATTGATTATGATGAAACCTTTGCCCCTGTAGCCAGACTGGAAGCAATTCGATTGTTTTAGCTTATGCTGCTTATCAAAACCTTAAAGTTTTTCAAATGGATGTCAAAAGTGCATTTTTGTATGGAAAAATTAAAGAAGAGGTTATGTATGTCAACCTCCAGGCTTTGAGGACAATAAACATCCTAATTGGGTGTATAAGCTTGATAAGGCTCTTTATGGGTTAAAACAAGCTCCTAGAGCCTGGTATGAGACATTATCAAACTTTCTTCTGGAAAATAATTTCACTAGAGGCTCCATAGATAAGACTTTATTCCTTAAGAAAGCTGGGCAGCATAATCTACTTGTTCAAATTTATGTAGATGATATCATTTTTGCATCCTCTGATCCAAAGTTATGTGATGCCTTTACAAAGTTGATGCAACAGAAGTTTGAAATGAGTGCCATGGGAGAATTACAGTTCTTTCTGGGGTTGCAAAAAAACAAAAGGCTGATGGAATTTTCATTCATCAGTCCAAATACACAAAAGATCTTTTGCAAAAGTTTGATTTACAAAACTGTAAGTCCTGTTCTACCCCCATGTGCAGCACCACACAACTGGATACAGATCAGAAAGGTAAAGTGGTTGATGAAACACTTTACAGATGTATGATTGGGTCCTTCATGTATTTAACAGCTTCTAGAACAGATATTATGTTTGCTACATGTGTTTGTGCTAGATTTCAGGCTGCACCTAAAGAGTCTCATCTGATTGCAGTCAAGAGGATCTTTAGATATCTGCAAGGCACTCCTCTCTAGGTTTATGGTATTCTACTGGACATTCTGGTAAATAGTTGCTTTTTCTGACAGTGACTATGCAGGGTGTAAGTTGACCAGGAAATCAACTTCTGGTGGATGTCAATTCCTAGGCAACTGCTTGATTTCTTGGCAGAGCAAGAAATAGACCTCAGTTGCTACATCAACTGCTGAAGCAGAGTACATCGCTGCTGCAAGTTGTACATCTCAGGTACTCTGGCTTCAAAACCAACTTTTGGATTATGGCATTACAGAGACTAAGACTCCATTGTTAATGGATAGTGCTTTAGCTCTTTGCATTGTCAAAAATCCAGTCCAGCACTCTAGGACAAAACATATAGAGATCAGACATCATTTTATAAGGGATTGTTTTGAAAAAGGTTTGATTGATCCTAAGTTTGTGCCTAGTGCTGATGAGCTTGCAGACATTTTTACTAAGCCTTTGGATAGTTCAACTTTCCAAAACCTGGTGTTAAGGCTTGGTATGCTGCAGCTAGAATAAGTGACAACTACTGATGATCTTAGTAATAAGTACTGATGATCATTAGTAACTATGTCACATATAAGTACTGATGAGCTCTTTTACCCTCAGCAGTTTTATAACTACTGAAGGCTAAATGTCTCACAAGTACTGAAGTACTTCATCTGTTCTAAACTACTGATGTAGTTACAACTACTGATGCAGCTACAACTACTGCAATCAGTAAAAACAGATAAGTACTGATGTCCTATGAAACAACTGAAGTCAGCCAAAAAGGCTGATGAATGTGTTGAGGACAGTATGAAACAGCTGACAAGCTAAGAATTGACGAAAACAACTTAAGAGAACTTTCTCTTCAGTCGTTTCTACAACTGCTGGTTCATTCTAAACAACTGAAGCAAAACCATGTCTTCAGTAGTTTTATAACTACTGATGACTATATGAAGTCTTCAGTTGTTTACAACAGCTGATGACAAAACCACTGTCCTCAGTAGTTTCATAACTACTGATGACAAACACCAAGTCCTCAGTTGTTTCAATCATCTGAAGTCAAAACCACGGTCTTCAGTAGTTTTCTAACTTCTGATGCCTAACACCACGACTTCAGCTGTTTCCACGTCTGAAAGGATAATACCATGTCAACGGTCGTTTAAAACTACTGATGACTAACACCACATCCTTCAGTCGTTTTATTACCTGCACCCTATATATACCCCTGACCTAATCCTTCAATGCTTCATCTTCTTCAAACCTAACGTTTCTCTCCAAAACTTCCCTCCTCTCAATGGCGTCCATGCAAATTAAACCGCGACACAACTGTGTTACCTACCTCACTAAATCGCCTGTCTGGACTAAGTTCGATACTGCTATCGATCTTATGGTTCAGTCCCAATATAATACGGCATTTCTTCTGAATCCCATACTACATGCCGAATCCCTTCAACAATTTTGGATGAACGTTACTATTACCACTGGGGAGAACAACACCATCTCTCTAGTCGGTCGTCAACAACAAAGAAGTAGTCATCACTCCTGCAATAATCCGCCAAATTCTTCATCTGAATGATGCTGGTTCTCCTGCTGGATATCCGAAGGGCACCACAGATCTATCCTTTGCCCAACATGGATATCAAGGCGATCTCAGTGCCTCCACTATCATGAAGAAACACTTTCCTGACGCTGAACGCCTAATTTTTCACATGGTGAATGTATGTTTGGCCCCTAAGACGTCGTCTTGGGATCAAATGTCATCAAAATGGCAGCAGGTAATGTATTCTATTCTTGAGCAACAACCGCTAAACTTTTCAGAAATAATATTTTGGAGCTCAAGGATATGGCTCAAAAACTAACTGCCAAACGTTGGATACTATATCCACGGTTCATAATGGCCATCATTACAAACAGCTTAATGCTGGGGGACTTGTTGGCTTGGGAGTCCCTGCTACGGCTGTTCTGCCGGAAGTATACTCCCGGCACAACTCTGACCAGACACTAAAAATGGCTGCCAAGCTGCGAAAACCCACGCAGCTGGAACCCACAGCCACCACCTCCAAATCAAAAGTCCCCACCAAACCCACCAAAAAGAAACCCAAAACGGCTACTCAGGGAATTGAGTCCCTTGAGGATGCCCCTGCACCACAAACGCAGGATATATCCACTAGTCCACCCCCTAGTGGATACAATGACTCTTCCAGCCATAGCCGCTCAGGCCTCCTCTCCACAGGAGCCTGCAGCAACCACACAAGGGGTACCTACATATCTGGGATCTTCCTCACTTGAGGGGATTGCCATTGAAGAGCACCCACCTCCCCAGGTGCACACTGCTTCTATCCCTTCACCCCAAACAACCGCCCCTCACAGCCCAACTTTAATAGTTGCACAAGTGCTGACTCAACTGCACTCCTCACCCCTCCGCAGAAACCACTTACTACTGGGAAGACCTCTACAATTGAGGGGGAGGAACACAGTGCACTTGAGAACTCACAGCACAGGGGTTTACCACTTCTATCTCCTGGTGTAGACAAGGAGCTTAGAATATCTAGTGAGGCTGCCACCTCCTCTGACTCAACACATGATCAGAATGAGGCTGGTAACATTGCTAAGACCTCACTAGAGGCAACAGCTGATGATGGACACTGTCCTGAGGCTGGAAGTCCCTAGTACCAAGCACAAGGGGCACATGCATCAACTGGTCTACACCCAGTGCATGTAAATCCTGCTCTAAGCAGGAGGTTAGATGATTCAGCTTCGGCTGATGATGACCTGGGCTTTTTCTATGATGTTCTTGCCCAGAACACAATCCTTGAAGAGAAAGTCAGTAGGCTGCAAAACCTACTTGATCAACTCTCACAAGGAGAAAGACCATCTGCCTCCACCCACCCACAGATGGCACCTTCACTTGAAGGTTCCCCAAACACTGAGCCACTCCAAACTCAACCACCTGCCTCTGCTTCAGGCCCTACTTCTCAGGAACAGAACCCTCCTGAGCAAATAGGTGCTGTACTTCAAAATTCCCTCCCTCTCATCACACCCATAATCACTGATATTGTGACTAAAGCCATTGATGAGAGGCTTTCCTCAACTTTATAGCCCTTGATTGATGCTGCTGTACAAAAGACTCTTTCTGCGGTACAAACCCCTTCCTCCAATGCATCCAAAAAGGGGGAGAGTACTGCAGTGAAAGACAAGAAGAGGAAAAGAACAGAGGAAAAGAAGAAGAAGCAAGCCCAAGAGGAGGAGAAAGAAAAGCAACCTCTGCTCACTTACAAGCGAAAGAAAAATGCTGATGATCATACTGCTGAAGACAAATCCTTGGAGGAGCTGGTAAAAGAAGCTGACACTACACACAGCCGATCCATGGATAAAATAATTGAACAACTCTTCAGGCAGGGGTTTGACACAGCCACACTGGATAGTGAGATCAGAAGGTTGGAAGTGCAAGAGATACAAACCCGATGGGCAGGGTATGATGCTCTGGAAAAAGAGAGGTTGGAAATAATGATCCGCTTTATTGCAAAATACTTAGGAAGATCGTTAATGGAGATTCGCGCATGGACCAGGGACAGCATTCTGGCTATAGCCACCAGAATCTGTCTGTCTGAGCAATTCAACAAAGGGATTATTGTGGAAGCCCTTGATGAGGCTGGGGCTGGTAAAAGGTTAGAGATGGCTAAACTCACAAAGGCGAAACTAACTACAAAGATGCTGGATCAACCTTCCATTCCACCCACTCAAACAGAGCCTATCCCTCAAATCTCTCAACCAATCTCTAAGCCAAAATCCAAACATCCTCATTCTTCAAAACCAATTCCTTCACCAACCCAACCATCATCCAGTGATGCACCCAGAAGGAGGAGAAGGGTGCTGAGGATGGAAGAAGAAGAAGAGGAGGATGAAGATGATAGTCTGCCACTCTCTGCTGTTCTAAAGCTACCAAAACCCCGAAGTCAACTCATGATCACACCTGACTCTCAAAGGGAAATGGTCAGAGTCAAGATAGAAGAAGAAGAACAGCAGAAACAGCACGATGAGCAACTGTTGAAGATGGTTGACAAGGAATTTCCTCAGCCATCATCTATTCAAGCCATGAAAGGGCATGCTCAAAGGCTGTACACTCTCAGGCACACTTTTCAGTATCAGAAGGAGAGAGTGAGAGTATGGCCGGACCCCAGGGTGAGTTCTAGAATCCATAAAAGAACTATTCCTCACAGATACAATGGCCAGGTACGAAAAACAATAGATTCTACCATCATGTTGGCCATTGTAGTCTCACCTTGGGAAATCATTGATGAATTCAAGAAAGCTCACCAAGCAAAGAAGACCCCTCAAGCTTTACTAGAAAACAAGATGATTAAGAAGGGGTTGTTATATAAAAAGCTTGAAGACATCCAGAAGAATGAGCTCCAATTACTCCTTGAAGGCAACCATCCTGATGAATTTGTATACAGGGAGGTAACTACGGTGGAGCTGAAAAATGGCAGGACCATGAAGTACTTATCAGAGTACTATGGTCCAGAGTTCTTCTTCGAAGGAGGAGTAGAAGAACTCTCTCAGGAGGAACAAGTTGTTCTCCTGGAGGCCTATGTTCGAGAGTCATACAGACTCATTATGGGGAAGTAAATCTCATGAATGGGATAACAACTCTGTGTCCAGTTCCCCAAAACAGAGTTCCCATTCATACCATGCCAAACAAATATCTAAGATTTCTTCCCAGGCCGGAGCTTACATGGGTCATCTTCTCTACTGATCAAGAAGGAAAAAGACCAACATCTTGCCAACAATAAGTGGGATAATGAATAATTTAGAGGTTTTGGCTGCATTGGTTCAGGGGGAGTTTGTTGGACCAAAAGAACCAATGAGCCAAGATCAGAAAACCTCTAAGTCCCACATGGTATCACAACAACTGCTGAAAGACTCATCAGCAGTTTGACAAGTGCTGAAGACTTCAACAGCTAAAGATCAAGTGCTAAAGACTTCAACAGCTGAAGAACTAAAGTGCTGAAGTACAACAGCTGAAGAACACAAGTGCTGAAGCTGAAAGACCAAAGTACTGAAGTACAACAGCTGAAGAGTTTACAAGTGCTGAAGATCAACAACTGATGTACAAAGTCTGAAGACAAAGACTGAAGACATCAGCTGATGACATCTACTGAAGTCATTAGCTGATGAAACACCTGAAGGTCAAAGTCTGAAGATCAAGTACTGAAGCCTCAGTAGTTTGTCACAACTGCTGAAGAGTACTCCTCAGTAGTTGTGATATCAGTAGTTTTATATTTCTAGTTTCAGTAGTTTTATGTTTTAGTAGTTTTGTAAAACGACTGAAGAGCTTGTTCTTCAGTCGTTGTAGTTTCAGTAGTTTCTAATAAGTAGTTTTATATTTTGTACTTACACTCTGTTATGTTCTCAGTAGTTGTGAACATTTCAGTAGTTTGTTAAGAGTTAGTTATTTTTGTATTAGATCTGCCAGCTGTCACTTTCCGTGATAACAACAGTGATTGTTGCACTCTATATAAGGAGTGACAACCTATTGTAACAAGTGAATGATGTAAATGAATGAATGATTTGATTAGAAACATTCCATATCTATAAACATTCCTCGAATCAGAAATATATTCTCTCGCTATAACCGTATGTGCTCTTAATGCATACAAGCATCGACTTCTTGCTACAATTTGTCTAATTCCTATTCTTATTCCGCTACCTTGAACTCTAATACATCTAACTTGTGATCGCTGATCCTGTCACTCCCCTCAATGGTTGAGGCCATCCCAGTTTTGATTGGTATCTGGGGAGGAGGTGAGAAGTGCAACTGAGTCCGCACTTTGGCAATTATGATGGTAGGACTTTGGGGGGCGGTTACAGTGGGAGAGGGTGTGAAGGCAGTATGCACCCGGGGAGAGTGGTGCGTTTCAATGGCAACCTCCTCAAGTGAGGAAGGTTCCAGATGTATAGGTGCCCCAGAGATGGTTGCTACAGGCTCCTGTTGAGAGGAAACCTGAGCGGTTGAGGGTGAGTGAGTACGTGTATCTACTGGGGGGTTATGACCAGTAGATATAACGTGTGTTTGTGTTGCAGGGGCATCCTCAGGGGACTCATTTCCCTGAGTAGCCTTTTTGGCTTTCTTGTGTTTGGGTTTGGTGGGGACAATGGATTTGGAGGTGGTGGCTATGGGTTCCAGCTGCGTGGGTTTTCGCAGTTTGGCAGCCAGTTTGAGTGACTGGTCTGAGTTGTGCCTGGAGTATACTTCAGGCAATACAGCCGTGGCAGGGACTCCAAGGCCAACTAGTCCCTCAGCTCTCAGCTGGTTTACTATAATGGCCATTAGGAACCAAGGATATAATATCCATCGGTTAGCTATAGGCTTGGAGGCCATATCCTTGAGTTCAAGAAATAATATTTCAGAAAAAATTAAGCTTTGTTGGTCAAGGATAGAGAATAATACCTACTGCCACCTCGTCGACATTTGATCCCAAGAAGAAGTCTTAGGAGCTAAGCATACATTCACCATGTGAAAAATTAGTCATTCCGCATCATGGAAATGCTTCTTCAAGATGGTAGAGGCACTCAGGTTACCCTGGTATCCATGTTGGGCAAATGATAGATCAGTGGTGCCCTTTGGATACCCAGTGGGGAAAGTGGCATCCTCCATTTGTAGGGTTTGGCGAAGGATTTCTGGAGTGATGACCACCTGACGGTTGTTGACGAACGACTGGAGAGAGTCGGTGTCATTCTCCCCAGTGATGAGGGTGACGTTCGTCCAAAACTGATGGAGGGATTCGGCATGAATGGTAGGATTTAGAAGGAAAGCCGTTTTGTGTGGAGAGTTGATCATTAGATCAATGGCATTATCAAAATTTGTCCAGAAGGGTGATTTGGTAAGGTACGCAACACAGTTGTGTCGTGGTTTAAGGTTCATGTTCGCCATTGATGTGAGAGAAGGTTCTGAGTTTTTTTTAACGTTAGGTTTGAGATGATGAAGCTCTGTAAGACAAGGTATTTATAGGGTATGGGTTATAAAGCAACTGAAGGGTTTGGTATGAGTCATCAGTAGTTTTAAGCGACTGATGACGTGGTATTAACCTTCAGAGGTTGAAACAACTGAAGGCTTGGTTGTAGGCATCAATAGTTATAAAACTACTGAAGACCATGGTTTTAGCTTCAGATGTTGGAAACAGCTGACGACGTGGTGTTAGTCATCAGTAGTTGTGAAACTACTAAAGACATAGTTTTGTCATCAGTTGTTGTAAACAGCTGACGACGTGGTGTTAGTCATCAGTAGTTGTGAAACTACTGAAGACGTGGTTTTGTCATCAGTTGTTTAAGATGAAGCAGCAGTTTTAGAAACAACTGAAGAGAAAATTCTCATCAGTAGTTTTCATCAATTCATAGCTTTTCAGCTGTTTCATACTGTCCTCAACACTTACTCATCAGTCTTTTTGGCTGTTTTCAGTTGTTTCATAGGCCGTTAGTACTTATCTGTTTGTACTTATATCAGTAGTTATGACTGTATCAGTTCTTGTAACAGAATCAGTACTTATTTGTGATATGGTTACAGATGATCATCAGTACTTATTTACTGAGATCATCAGTAGTTATCACTTATTCTAGTTGCAGCATACCAAGCCTTAACACTAGGTTTTGGAAAGTCGAACTATCCAAAGGCTTAGAAAAGATGTCTGCAAGCTCATCAGCACTAGGCACAAACTTTGGATCAATCAGACCTTTTTCAAAACAGTCCCTAATAAAATGATGTCTGATCTCTATATGTTTGGTCCTAGAGTGCTGGACAGGATTCTTGACAATGCAAAGACCTAAAGCACTATCCATTAATAATGGAGTCTTAGTCTCTGTAATGCCATAATCCAAAAGTTGGTTCTGAAGCCAGAGTACCTGAGAAGTACAGCTTGCAGTAGCAATGTACTCTGCTTCAGCAGTGGATGTAGCAACAGATGTTTGTTTCTTACTCTGCCAAGAAATCAAACAGTTGCCTAGAAATTGACATCCACCAGAAGTTGACTTTCTGGTTAACTTACACCCTGCATAGTCACTATCAGAAAAAGCAACTAATTTGCGAGAGTGTCCAGTGGAATACCATAAACCTAGAGATTGTGTACCATACAGATATCTAAAGATCCTTTTGACTGCAATCAAGTGAGACTCTTTAGGAGCAGCCTGAAATCTAGCACAAACACACGTTGCAAACATGATATCTGGTCTAGAAGCTGTTAAGTACATCAAGGACCCAATCATACATCTGTAAAGTGTTTCATCAACAGCTTTACCTTTCTGATCTGCATCCAGTTGTGTGGTGTTGCACATGAGAGTAGAACAGGGCTTACAATTTTGTAAATCAAACTTATTCAAAAGATCTTTTGTATATTTAGACTCATGAATGAAAGTCCCATCAGCCGTTTGTTTGATATGCAATCCTAGAAAGAACTGTAATTCTCCCATTGCACTCATTTCAAACTTCTTATGCATTAAATTCATAAAGTCATCACACAACTGGGGATCAGAGGATGCAAAAATAATATCATCAACATAATTTGAACAAGTAGCTTATGCTCATCCACCTTCTTAATGAATAAAGTTTTATCTATGGAGCCTCTAGTGAAATTATTTTGAAGAAGAAAATTTGATAATGTCTCATACCAGGCTCTAGGAGCTTGTTTCAACCCATAAAGAGCCTTATCAAGCTTGTATACCCAATCGGGATGTTTATTATCCTCAAAACCTGGTGGTTGACACACATAAACCACTTTTTTTCTTTTACCATATAAAAATGCACTTTTAACATCCATTTGAAAAACTTTAAAATTGTGAAATGCAGCATAGGCTAAGAACAATCTAATTGCCTCCAGTCTGGCTACAGGGGCAAAGGTCTCATCATAATCAATACCTTCTTCTTGTGAAAACCCCTGAACAACCAGTCTGGCCTTGTTCATAACAATAAGCCATTTTCATCTATTTTGTTCCTAAACACCCATTTAGTGCCTATTGCACACTTACCTGGGGGTAGAGGAACCAGTTCCCACACCTGCTGTTTCTTGAACTGAAGTAGCTCAAGCTGCATGGCTTCCATCCATCCATTGTCTCTCAAAGCAACAAGATAGTTTTTTGGCTCTTGCTGACTGATGAAGAGAGCATAGAAGCCCAAGTTAGACAATTGATTCTGGTTGAGACGCCAGCATTGATACCACCAATGATTTGAGACATGGGGTGATCCTTCAGCTCTTGGTGCACAATAAGATCAGTGCAAGTGTTTGTAGCCGTTTCAGCATCAGCAGATGTTGATTGAGATTCTCGATACCAAGTATTATATGGCAAATCAAACGATGTAGAGGAATCAGAAATCTCATCAGCATTTGTTGTGGATGGAGCTGCTGAAGGTACAGGAACATCAAGTTTAGTAGACTCAGACAGTTGGTCACTGAACTTGAAAAGGTGAGTACTGATATCATCATCATCATCAGTACCACCAGGTGGAAGACTTGCTGCAGTAGATGATTTATCAACATGCTCTGCAACAGCTGGAGTTTGATAAGGAGCATATTGCAGTATGTCCAGATCAAACAACTTCACAGGGTTTTATGGAATTTTATCCTTAGGAGATTCATTGAATTTCACATGCAAGGTTTCATCAACTATCTTTGTTCTGCAGTTGAAGACTCTGTAAGCCTTGCAAGTGGATGAATAACCTACAAAATACCCTGCATCCACCTTAGGATCAAATTTGTGGAGTTGACCCTTTGTGTTGAGAATGAAACAAGAACATCCAAAGGCTCTGAAGAATGAAATCAAAGGAGCCAAATGATGTAGATCTTCATATGGAGTCTTCATCAACCTCTGATTTACTAACACTCTATTCTGCACATAGCAAGCTGTATTGACAGCTTCAGCCAAAAGGTCAAAGGCAAACTAGAGTCAGCCAACATGGACCTTGCAGCTCAATTAAAGTCCTGTTCTTTCTCTCCATTACTCCATTTTGTTCTAGAGTCCTTGGGATGCTAAACTGCCTTTTGATTCCTTTTGAGAGGTAAAAATCATCAAGTGTATGGTTTCTGAATTCAGTACCATTGTCACTCCTTATACACTTGACTGATAGGGAACCTGCTTCTCAACATACAGCACAAAGTTTGTAATCTTCTGAGCAGCCTCATCCTTTGAATGTAGAAAGAAAGTCCATATGAATCTGGAGTAATCATCCATAATTACCAGACAGTATTTCTTCTTTGCCATGCTCATCACTCTCACAGGACCAAATAGATCCATGTGCAGTAACTACAAAATGGGAGGGAGTGAGACTTTGTGCTGTTTTCCTTTCAAACAAGCAGTGCAGGCTTCATCACAATGGAACACCTTTATTGATAAACCTCTCACTAAACGATTGTGGATCAGCTGATTCATGTTTTTGAGATTGACATGACCCAGCCTTCTATGCCATTGTTTAGATTCTTGAAGAGAGGCTTTGGAGAACAGGCATGGATGACCCTTCAAATCAATCTTCTTTGACAAATCCAAGGCATACACTCTTCCGATCCTGTTGGCCTTCAGGAGAGTATGTTCATCCTGCAGTTCTGGCTTGTGAAAAGTGCAACATGCCCTTTATCACACATCTGACTGACACTCAGCAGATTATACTTGAGATTATCCACATAGTTGACATCATCAAACCAGATTTGTCCATTGGACACATATCCTTTCCCAATGATGTAACCTCTGGCATCCTTTCCAAATGAAACAAATCCCTTCTTTCCTTGAGAGTAGTCATTAAGAAGAGAACTGCTCCCAGTCATATGCATAGATCCTTCACTATCCACATACCAGATGCTCCTTTGGCATGTTGAAGAACCCTGCATAAAAGAAAACTAGTTCAATTTTGAGACCCAAACCTTTTTGGTTTTGGGTCTGTTTTCATTAACAGATGCAACCAGAACTTGTTTCTTATGATTAACAGCTGAAGAAGGAGATGGTGCTAAAATGGATTCCTTGGATTTAGGCTTGGAATGCCTTTTCAGTGATTTGATCACAGGTGCGTCTAATTGGTTAACTCTCCCCAACAAATGCTGAACCATCATAACAAGTTGTGTCTGATTTGTAGCCAAAGCTTTCAGCTCTTGTCACATATCAGTACTTGTGTTTGATGAGTTCCTGTGATCCATCATTTCCTCCTTAAAATTAACAGACTTAGTCTGATGTTTATTATAAGGAGCACCATCAGCTGTTTTGTGATGAACCTTATCCTTCTTTTTGAATTTGGTTGAAGGCTTGGGTTTATCACACTGGAATGATTGCGTTACAAACTTAGTCTCAAACTCAGCTTATCTCTGTTCAAACCCTTTATGTACCAACATTCCTCAGAAAGATGATTGAATTTACCACATATTTCACATGGTTTATTCTTCATCTTGGATTGATCAATTGCTGATGTGGAAACTACTGAAGGTGTGCTCTTTAGTACTTTCCTCCTTTCAGTAATTTTGTTCAGTACTGAAGAATCTGTAATGACTGAAGAGTTGTTCTTCAGCTGTTTATTGTCAGCAGTTGTTAATCCAGTTATTTCAGCTAATTTGAAATGCTTTTCAGTTGTTGTAACTTGCCCTTTAGTACTTAAGTTACTTTGAGGAACAACATCTGAAATACTCAGCTTCATGTGCTTATTAGTAGTTAACCCATCAGCCAATTGACTTGCTGAGGTATCAACCCTTATTTCATCTTGTGATTTTGGGAGATCACTTGTGGATGATGCACATGATAATGTGGTTTGGAGATTGCTTTCACTTTCAGATTTTACTATTGGTTTTGGAGTAAAATCTATTGGAGGTGCAATATGGTTGTAACCAATTCCAACTTCACATTCGAAGCAGATTGCTTATTGAGCAGCATTTCAAATCCCGTGCAGGATGATACCCAGCGGTCACACTCAACTTGGGTAACTGCAAGTTTTTCTTTGAGTTCCTTATGGTTCTCAAGAATGACCTCTAGCTTAGCCTTTTCATCATTTAATTGGCATTTAAGCTTATAAATCTCATCATCTTTGTCCTTAAGGACACATATTCAGCTTTTCTTTTGCAAATAGTTTGCTCAAGCTCTAGATTTTGATTAATTACAGCTACATTTGCTTCTCTAATAGAGACAAATGCATCTATGCAAGATTCAGAACAAAGCTTGGCCTTAGCCTCAGAAGATACCTGGGTTGCCTATGAAGAAGATGCATTGGAGCATGAACCCTCAGTAGATTCCAGGGCCATGAGAGCTAGATTCCCAAAAGGATGTTCACCACCATGTTAACCATCACCAGTAATTAATTGCTCAGTACGAGAGAGATCATCTGGTAAACTGCTCCAGTCAACATTACCAGGGGTGAAAAAGCTGTGATGAGGTTGTGATTGAGATGGTAGAGGCTCAGGTAATACTTGTGGTTGTTGTGCAGTAGGAACTTGAACTGGATTTGGCAGAGTCATGTAATAGCAGGGATACGGATATGACATTCGACCCTGTGGGACAAAATATGCAGGCGAAACAGGTTGTGAATGATGACCAGAACTAGCAAGATGTTGCCCCCTGTTTTGTGGACTAGTGCTTGGAAAAGTCACAAAGGGTGCAGAGGAGTTAGATCCAGATGATCTACACTCTCTTGCAAAGTGTCCAAGCCTTTGGCATTTGTGACACCTCAACTTTCTCTTGTCAAAACCAACTTTGGTTTTGCCAGAGAGTCCTGGAAATTTCCTGCCAATCCTCTTGTAGAACTTCTGGGATCTGATATTAATCAGGGTCATTTGGCTCAGAATATCCATCTCTTCTAGATCATCATCAGCTATTCCTTTCAAATCATCCATGATAAAACATAAATTGTCACTATTACAGCCTGAGTGACTATCAACACCAACGAATGCATGATTTGAACTGTTTGAAGAGAAATCTATATGCTCATCATAATTACTTTCAGATGCGGCATATTCTGACTCATGACCAACCAAGGCAGTGTTTCCTGGTACAAAGTCATCAGTGAGCTTTCTTGGTGATGCCAGTTTCCTATTCTGCTCTATCTCTCTCTCAAATGTAAGTAGTTCCCATGAATTTGGGTGAGAGATAGTTTATCCAGATTTGCACTGGAGCGTAGGACAATAGTGTATGTGTCCCATCTCTTAGGCAGTGATCTAAGGAATCTGTTGTTCATCTGGCTATTGGTATATTCATGTTTGACCATTTTTAGCTAAGAGATCAAACAGGAAAAACGCTCAAACTGTTGAGTCAGTGTCTCACCCTTCCTGTGAGAGAATGTTTCATATTGTTGGGCAAGGATTTCTTTATTGTTTTCTAAGACCTCATCAGTTCCACCGAATTGTTCCTTCAGTGCATTCCAGTGGTCATGAGTAGTTTCATGATGCATAAGCCCGGAATAGATTTCATTTGGCAGTGCCATGGCCAGAATTCCATGGGCTTTAGCATCAATCTCAAACAGTTTCCGATCTTCATCTGAGTATTGTTCGTTCTTCTTCGGAACCATTTGATTGGTTTTCGGATTGTTCACCATAGGCTTATGTGGAGCATGTACCACTGATGTCCAACAACCTGAACTGTTAACAGACAGGTGATGAAGCATTCTTCGTTGCCATATGTTATACTCAGTCGTAACCAGCATCAGAGGCTTGGTTGCAGAACCGGTATTGTGAGGGTCATTAGAAGAAGTAGTCATTCTCAGATTCAACCAAAATCAATTAAGTTTTAACAGATTTAGAACAGAACACAACAACCAAATTGAACCAAGAGAAAACAGAAAGCAATAAAGCGAAAGTAGCAGAAATTCAATTTAACTATGACCGATTCTTGCAAATATGCCAATTCAATCAAATGTAGATATCGATTAGTAGTTTCAATGATCAATTGTTAGATCGATCAATGATTAACCAGCTCTAATACCAATTGTTAGGATCAGTGATCTATGTTTGATTGATTGGAGAGTATTGCAGCGGAAATCAAATAAAGAATTAGACAATTCACAAGAATACAGTTGATATTCAAAGTAAGAGCAAACGATTATAGAAAGAATTCTGCAAATCAAATGTTTCATTCAATACGCGCTTTCGTGGTGGCACAATGTCACACATACAATCAGGTCAATCATCCCTTATATAGGAATGTCGTGGTGGAACATTCCTTATATAGGAGATGTGACGTCTGCTGATGTTATTTGATAGTGACATCTAATAGAATTATTCAAACTACTAAAAGTTAACACAACTACTGAAGATGTCAAAACAACTGACATCTTCTTACAAAAATACTAAGTGTTAACTGTCACTGCAACCACTGAAAAGAAACTACTGAAACTACAATGACTGAAGAACATGCTCTTCAGTCGTTTTACAAATACTGAGACAAAAAAAAACTACTGAAAGGAAACCATCACAACAACTGAAGAATGCTTCTTCAGCTGTTGTAACAAACTCTAAAGGCTTCAGTACTTGTACTTGAACTTCAGCTGTTGTCATCAGCTGATGTCTTCAGTCTTTGTACTTCAGCTGTTGATCTTCAGTCCTTTGTTCTTCAGCTGTTGATCTTCAGACTTTGGTCTTCAGCTGTTGAAGTCTTCAGTACTTTATTCTTCAGCTGTTGATCTTCAGACTTTCGTCTTTAGCTGTTGAAGTCTTCAGTACTTTAGTCTTCAGCTGTTGAAGTCTTCAGTACTTTAGTCTTTAGCTGTTGATCTTCAGACTTTGGTCTTCAGCTGTTGAAGTCTTCAGTACTTTAGTCTTCAGCTGTTGATCTTCAGACTTTGTCAAACAGCTGATCAGGTCTTCAGCAGTCGTTGTGATGTCTGTGGGACTTAGAGGTTTTTCTTATCAGGCTCATTGGTTCTTTTGGTCCAACAAAGTACATAGAGTTTTCTAAAACTTTAAATATGAAATCTCTATTTTTTTTAAACAAGATCAACACCATCCTTTTACACAACACTTGAGTCACTTGGGAACTCTTAGTGGGATAAAGGTCACCTAACCATTTTGAGGGAACTTGTGATTTGAGGTGAGAATGCCTTATTTGTGGGATAAAAGTCACTTAACCACTTATTTTGGCAAACTCACACGTGGGTGTAAGTAGGGTATCTTGATTTGCCAACCATGTCAAATGGATCACCTACGATGTGGTTTCCAATGGTATTGATGGGATTAACATGCCGACTTTACATATGATGTTTCAAGTCGATCCCATATCTCTTGAAATTGCAAATGGTTGCAATCGTCAATCGTTGACCACCTTATTAATTTAAATCGTGGGATAAAGGTCACCTAACCACAATTTAAATGTAATGTTGGGTTCTAGATTTTAATATTGAAAAATGACCTTAAAAGGTATTAATTATTTAAAATAGCAATATCGAAAATACTAAAATAAATCTTTGTTAAATTTTGTAGATGGCCACCAATAATGATAATCATGATAATTCATCCGCGTCCGCCCATCATTGCGAGCGATTCTCCAAAAGGAACGTCTAAATCATAATAATTCATTGATTGGTATCGAAACTTGAGAATAGTTCTCAAGCAAGAGAGACGATCATATATTTTAAACGACCCTATCCCCGATCAACCTGCTGAGGATGATGAGGAGGCCTATAACGATTGGCTTAAGTACACTGAGGACTCCGTCCAAGTGTCTTGTCTCATGCTGGCGAGCATGACTCCGGATCTCCAAAAGGAGTATGAACATCACGGAGCTTATGACATGATAACACAGCTGAAGGAAACGTTGCAACAGCAAGCAAGGGTTGAGCGCTTCGAAACGGTTCGAGCACTCCATGCATGTCGTATGGACGACAACCAATCGGTTTCATCTTATGTACTTAAGATGAAAAGCCACATTGACCGCCTCGAAAGGCTTAATTGTCCTGTCTCGAAGGAATTGGCCACGGATTTGATCCTCCATGGCCTTACCAAGAAATTCGAGAAATTCGTGTTGAACTACAACATGAATGCTTGGGACAAAAGCATTGGTGAGCTTCACTCAATTCACAAAACAGCCGAGGCGGCCATGGGTAAAAGGGTTTTACCCGTTCTCACCATCAATGAAGGTGGGAACAAGAAAAGGCCTCATCCCACACCCAAGGCAAAGGTTGCCAATGGCAAGGGACCTGTATGGGGAAAAGGGAAAGGGGTGGTAAGGGTGCTACCCAAACCACAAGAGAAGAAGCAAAAGGTTGCTTCAATGACCCATGCTTCAAGTGTGGGGAGATTGGACATTGGGCAAGAAATTGTCCCGTCCATCTCCAAGAGTTGAAAGAAAAGAGAGATGCTGGGCAAACCTCAGGTACAATATACAAGATCCATATTGATTTAAACATGACATCCTCTAACACATGGGCATAAGATACCGGATGTGGAACTCAAATTTGCAATTTGTTGCAGGGGTTCAAAAGAAGCAGTAACTTCAACAAAGGGGATGTTAGCCTCTACATGGGCAATGGGGCTAAAGTTCAAGTTGAAGCCCGTGGTGACTACATCTTGAAACTTCCAAATGGTTTGGAAGTAATTTTGAACAATGTTTTGTATGCTCCTAGTTTGACTAGGAATTTTATTTCTGTAGCCCTATTAAAACAATTTGGATATGTATTATCATTTGTTAAAAAAGATATTCATGTTTCTTTGAATGATATGTTCTACTTTAAAGCTATTCCCATTAATGGTATTTATGAATTGGTTCATGAAAATACTTTAAATAGTTCATTGTACCAAACTAGCACCAAGAAACTCAAGTTGGATTTGAGTGATACCTATCTTTGCCATTGTCGTCTTCGTCATATAAACAAGAAAAGAATTCAAACACTACAAAAGAATGGTCTTTTAAAAAAAAGTGAATGTGATTCATTTGATGTGTGTGAGTCTTGTTTACAAGGTAAAATGACTAAAGCACCCTTTAGTGGAACTAACGAGAGGGCAAAAGATTTGTTAGGAATCATACATTCGGATGTATGTGGTCCTTTTAAGCCAATGACTAGGAATGGTGAAAGATACTTCATTTCCTTTACCGACGATTATAGTGGCTATGGGTATGTGTACCTGTTAAGACACAAAGATGAAGGTTTTGAAATGTTCAAGATCTTTCAAAATGAAGTACAAAATCAACACAACAAGTCGATTAAAGTTCTCCTCACCAATAGAGGAGGTGAATTCCTAAGTGATCCCTTTCAAAATCATCTTAGGAGTTGTGGGATTGTCTCACAACTCACTCCACCTGGAACACCACAACATAATGGTGTGTCTGAGAGGAGGAATCAAACCTTATTGGATATGGTCCGATCTATGATGGCTAGAAGCACATTACCTCTATCATTTTGGGGTTTCGCTTTGCTCTCCGCGACCCGTATTCTAAATATGGCCCCAACCAAAAAGGTGGAAAGGACACCCTTTGAAATATGGCATGGAAGAGTTCCATCCCTATCATATTTAAGGGTATGGGGTTGTGAGGCTTATGTTAAGACTCCCACGCCAAACAAATTGGAAGTCCGATCCACCAAGTGCATCTTTATTGGATATCCTAGAGACTCTATGGGATATTATTTCTATGATCCACTGGAACAAAAGGTGTTTGTTGCCAGAAAGGGTGAGTTCTTAGAAGCAAAGTTCCTTATGGAAGAAACTAGCAGTAGAACAGTGGATCTTGAGGAGGATCAAGAACCACAATCCGATGCAGGATTGGTTAAAACTAGCACTTAACATGAGGATGTTGATGATGATCAAGTAGTTGATCAATATACACAAAACATTCGCAGATCTGTTAGAATTAGTAATCCCCCTGAAAGATACGGATTTTTCATGGACGGATGCTATGTGGTAGATTCCGATGAACCAACCACCTATCGTGATGTAGTGTGGAATTCGGATTGTGACAAATGGCTCGAGGCCATGAGCGTTGAGATGCAATCCATGCATGACAATCAAGTATGGGACTTGGTTGTACCACCTCTTAACTCCAAAGTAGTTGGAAGCAAGTGGGTTTTCAAGAAAAAGACCGATATGCATGGAAACTTGGATACTTATAAGGCTAGACTTGTAGCAAAGGGTTTCACTCAAACTCAAGGGGCTGATTATGATAAAACCTTCTCACCTGTTGCGATGCTAAAGTCTATAAGGATATTGTTTGCCGTAGCTGCTCATTATGATTATGAGATTTGGCAAATGGATGTCAAAACTGCTTTCCTAAATGGATATCTTAAGGAAGATGTCTATATGGTTCAGCCTAAAGGTTTTGTCGATCCAAAACATCCTTATAAAGTATGCAAGTTAAAGAAATCAATCTATGGATTGAAACAAGCATCGAGAAGTTGGAATCACCGTTTTGATGAAGAAATAATTAAATTCGGATTCATCAAGAACGCTGACAAAGCTTGTGTATATAAGAAAGCTAGTGGGAGCATCATCACATTCCTAGTATTGTATGTTGATGACATACTACTATTCGGAAACGACATTCCAACCTTGGAAGGTGTAAAACCCTGGCTTGGAAGTTGTTTTTCCATCAAGGATCTTGGTGAGCCCCTATATTTTAGGAATATAGATCTATAGGGATAGATCAAGGCGGTTGATTGGTTTAAATCAAAGTGCATACATTGATAAAATCTTGAAAAGGTTCAAGATGGAGAACTCTAAGAAAGGTATGGTACATATTCAAAGAGGAACGATATTGAGTACGACTCAATGTCCTAGCTCAAAGGATGAGGAAGATAAAATGAAGGCAATCCCATACGCATCTGCTATTGGATCCATCATGTATGCAATGATATGCACTCGACCGGACGTGTCATGCGCCTTAAGCATGACAAGCCGATACCAGCAAAATCCTGGAAATAGTCATTGGATGGCTGTTAAGAACATACTTAAGTACCTAAGGAAGACAAAAGATATGTTCCTAATCTATGGATCTGGTGATGAGGAACTTGTTGTAAAAGGTTACACGGATGTCAGTTTCCAAACAGATCGTGATGATTCACGGTCACAGTCGGGATATATTTTCATTCTGAATGGAGGAGCGGTCTCTTGGAAGAGCTCCAAACAGGATGTGGTGGCTCTATCAACTACAGAATCAGAATACGTCGCCGCCTCATTGGTAGCTCAAGAAGCTGCATGATTGAAGAAATTCATTGCCGATCTGGGGGTTGTCCCTTCCATTTAGGACCCCCTAGAGATCTTTTGTGATAACGTGGGTGCAATTGCTCAAATCAAGGAACCTCGTGCTCATCAAAAGACTAGGCACATTGAGCGGAGATTCAACTACATACGAGATGAAGTTGAAAAGGGAAAGATATGTATTCGCAAAGTACACACGGATCAGAACATTGCGGATCCTCTCACGAAGCTCCTTGAAAAGGCAAAGCATGAAGGTCATACTTGTGCCATGGGACTTTGATATTCTAGTGATTGGATTTGATTTGTAAATTTTGTATTTAGATATGTGGATCTATTTATTATTTGAATAAAATTATTTGGTTATAATGTTTCAATTAATATTCCAATTTAGCATGTTTAATCCATGAGTAAATTGCTTACTCTAAATGTCCGTAGTCGTTAGACTTGTGGGAACAAGTGTGAAGGTAAGATTATTATGAACTTGGATTGGTTGATATTCATAAGGATGAATATAGAGCAATGGGTTGCTACCAAGGTTCATAGATATTTGTGGGATACAAATATTGGACTAACCCGCAACTCAAACTTTACTACATGGAATCTTATTGATTGATCATAAGTAATTTTGAGTAAAGGCGAATATCATTTGGTATCCTCTGACCTGAGATACATATTGGGTTTTGATATTCACCAAGTGTCCTACCTTGATCTGGTTATCCGATGTTCTGAAATAATGGACAGGACATGAGACTATGTTCAGATGTGACATAAGGTGATTGTGAGAAACGTATGTAGTTAAGATGGGATTTGTTCCTCTTATTCATTGAGAGTTAGATGTCTAAGGCCTGGATAAATTAAATCAACAAGGAATGATCACTCTGTGTCCTTGGATCTAACATGACATCTATAACAAAAGGATAGATGATTAATTCACCTAAATCATTTCAAGTAGGATACTTGAATGGGATGATGTTATTGAATGGCTATAAGTCATGCGTATTAAGGGTAGTAAATTGTTGTTAGGTGGTATGTACTACTTGCATCAATCTTCTATGAATCTTGTGCAAGTGGGAGATTGTTGGATTCTATATGCCCAAGACACATAGAACATTGATGCGGTTAGTATGTCATGATCCAAGTCGGGTTATACCCAATAACAAGCTTTGCAATCATAGACAATTATTCAATTAATGATATGATCATGCAATTAAATAATAACACCAAATTTAGAAAATGGGTTTTCTAAATAAGTTGCATATGAGATTGAACAATATATATGGATATTTTGTTTATAGATATTGTTTGTAATGTTATTTAAGTTATTTAAATAACATCAAATAATAAGTGAGTGTGTATGAGTTATTCTAATAAAAGGTTAATTGTTCGAACAACTTTTATAAATGACTTGTTAATGTGTTATATTTTGGATTTAGTTTTGGGGGGAAAACTTAAAACCATAAGAGGTTTCGGTCGCCCCTTTATGGGTGTGCCTCCTCTTGGTTTTGTTGAGCATCTTGAAAACATACACACATTAGATACACATTCACTCAACTCCTTCTCTCTCCCACATGCAAAACAATAACACAAGAGAAGGGTTTTCTTGTTCTTGTTGAAGGATACTCGGCTGAAAAGATTTCCAGAAGAGTTATCCTTCGTTTTGGTGTTCAATCCTAGCATCAAAGGTGTTTTGTGTTAGAGCTTGGGGTATACAAGCTTTAGGGATCCTTTCCTTAGAGCCTTAGCCGATTTTAGCATCCTACATTTCTCTCTTGGTCGATTTTTGCAGCTGAAAGGTAGTTATTCACAACTTCATGTAGCTGTGATTTTATGTTCATTTACATATTGTTCATAGCTTGCTCATTCACATATAATGATCCTTTTGATTTTGGGTTTGTTACAATATTTATATGTCACCATAAACATGAAATTTCAGCTTTATAATCATGTTTTAAAACATATATATCCGCTGCGTTTTCTGAAAATTTAAGAGGTTAAACTCGGTTTTATCTTCCAACAAACCCTTCATTAAGGGTGAAGTACAGGGCCCAAAACTCTTCATATGATCAGAATCCGGCACTGTACAACTCAACTCCACAAACCAAAACGTTTGGAGTGCCAGTTTAAACGACATTTGTGTCGAGTTCAGTTGGTCCATCTCAAGCTACCACTTCAGGATCTGACACGTCAGGGTCGTCTTGTACCCAATACATAGCACCTGAAGCAATGCTACAAAATTGAAGACCGAGAATCTCAGGAATGTTACAGTGGAGGTAGCAAAGGAGCACATGGATCTCTTAGAAGTTGTCGTTCACTCCTATGATGGACTAGTCCCTGGGAAGATTAGGAACTGCCATTTGGCAGATGAGGACTACGAGCAGGTAGATGAGACAGAGCTGGAGAGAATGGACATCATGTGGGCCTTAGCAAGTGCTGTTCGAAGAGCTAAGAAGTTTTTCAAGAAGACCGGATAGAATTTGATTGCCACTAAGGACACAACTTTTAGTTTTGACAAGACCAAAGTTACCTGCTTCAACTGTGGGGAGAAGGGGCATTTCAAACGTGAGCGTGTGAAGCTCAAGAAAATAGGAAATGGAAATCCATTTTCATCCTTCAATCATCAGGATAAACCCACAACCAGTCCTACTTCGTCAAGCAAGGATCCTAAAGCCTTGACTGCTCACGATGATGAAGGACAAGATTGGAGCTCTTCCTTCTGAGTCTCCTTTTCTTTCTTCCCCTCTATGCTCTTTCTCTTTGCTTTCACTGACTGACTCTCCCCCTTTTTGGTTGCATTGGTTGCAAGGGTTTGAGTAGCAGAAAGCCTTGTGCTCACAATCTCCTCCACCATGGATTGTATGATTGAGGGAAGCCTCTCATCCATGGTTTTGATCACAATGTCTGTGATCATTGGGGTGATGAGAGGTAGGGATTGCTGAAAGATAGCAGCTATTTGCTCAGAGGGGTTCTTTCCCTGAGAAGCAGTACGAGAAATAGAAGCTGGTGGCTCGGAAGTTTTGAGTGGCTGAGTGTGTGGGAGACCTTCAGGTGAAGGTGCCATTTGTGGGTTTATGTTGGTGGCAGATGGACTTGCTTTATGAGAGAATTGGTCAAGTAGTCTTTGTAGTCTACTGACTTCGTCCTCAAGAATTGTGTTCTGGGCCAGAACATCATAAAAGAAGCCCGGTCATCATCAGCAGATGCTAAATCACCTGACCTCCTGCTTGTAGCAGGCTGTACATGCACTGGGTGTAGACCAGTTTTAGCATGTGCCCCTTTTTCTTGGAGCTGGGGACTTCCAGCCTCAGGACGATGTCCTTCATCAGCTGTTGCCTCTGGTGAGGTCTTAGCTATGTTACCAGCCTCAATCTGATCATGTGCTGATTCAGAAGAGGTGGCAACCTCAACAGATGTTCGTATCTGCATATCCACACCAGGAGATAGAACAGTTAAACCATTTATTGATCATGTGCTGTGGGCTGTCAGAAGCATGTTGATCCTCTTCCTCAATTGCTGTGGTTTTCCCATTTGTTGGTCTTTGTTGGGGAGGAGGAGAGGCATGCAGCTGAGTCAGCACGTTTGCAACAATGAGAGTAGGACTTTGTGGGGCGGTTGTAGTGGGAGATGGGGTAAAAGCAGTATGCACCTGGGGAGAATGGTGCTCTTCAATGGCAATCTCCTCAAATGAGGAAGATCCCAGATTAGTGGGTACCCCTTCTATGGTTGCTGCAGGCTCCTTTTGAGAGGAATCCTGAGCGGCTGTGGCTGGTGAAGTCCTTGTATCCACTAGGGGGTTATAACCACTGGATAGAGCCTGCGGTTGTTGCAGGGGCATCCTCAGGGGACTCATTTCCCTAAGTAGCCTTTTTTGACTTCTTTTTAGTGGGTTTGGTAGGGACTTTGGATTTGGAGGTGGTGGCGGTGGGTTCGCGCTGCGTGGGTTTCCGCAGCTTGGCAGCCATTTTTAGTGATTGATCAGAGTTGTGTCAGGAGTATACTTCAGGCAATACAGCCGTAGCAGGGACTCCCAGGCCAACAAGTCCCTCAGCTTGAAGCTGGTTTTCAATTATGGCCATTATGAACCGAGGATATAATATCCAACGGTTAGCAAGTTGTTTTTGGGCCATATCCTTGAGCTCTAAAAATAGTATTTCAGAAAAATTTAAGGTTGTTGCTCAAGGATGGAGTACATTACCTGTTGCCACCTTGTGGACATTTGATCCCATGATGAAGTCTTGGGGGCAAGGCAGACATTTACCATGTGAAAGATGAGACGTTCGGCATCCTGGAAATGTTTCTTCAATATGGTAGATGCACTCAGGTTACCCTGGTATCCATGGTGGACAAATGATTGATCTATTGTGCCCTTGGATAACCAGTTGGGAAAGTGGCATCATCCAGATTGAGGGTTTGGCGAAGAGTATCAGGAGTAATGACCACTTTTTGACGATGGACAAACGATTGAAGAGACTCTGTGTCATTCTCCTCAGAGACAGGAGTGACGTTTGTCCAGAATGGTTAAGAGATTCGGCATATATGGTGGGATTTAACAGAAAAGCCATTTTGTAAGGTGACTGAACCATTAAATCAGTGGCGTTGTGAAACTTGGTCCAGTATGGCGATTTTGTGAGATGTGCGACACAGTTGTGTCGTGGTTTTAGTTGCATGGTCGCCATTGATAAAGAGAGGTTACAGAGTTTTTGAACGTTAGGTTTGAGAAGAGAAGAAAGGAAAAACTCTGAAGGTGGGATAAGGTATTTATAGGGTAGGGTTAGAAAACGACTGAAGGTTTTGGTGTTAGTCATGAGTTGTTGAAACTACTGATGATGTGGTATTAACTTTCAGAGGTTTGGAATGATGACTGACCATTGGTGTGATCAGCAGTTGTTATAAAACAACTGAAGACTTGGTTTTAACCGTCAGACGTTGAAACAGCTGAAGTCTCAGATTTAGTCATCAGTAGTTATAAAACTACTAAGACAGTTTTGACTTCTGGTGGTGAAACAACTGAGAACTTGGTATTAGTCATCAGTAGTTGGGAAACTACTGAAGACTTTGGTTTTACCATCAGTTGCTGTAAACAACTGAAGACTTAGTGTTAGTCATCAGTAGTTGTGAAACTACTGAAGACATGGTTTTGCTTCAGTTGTTTAGAAAAAACAGCAGTTGGGAAACTACTGAAGAGAAAAAAGCTCATCAGTAGTTGTCGTTAATTTATTGCGTTTCAGCTGTTTCATACTGTCCTTAACACGTACTCATCAGATGTTTTCATCTGTTTTCAGATGTTTCATAGGACATTAGTACGTATTTGTATTTCTGACATCAGTAGTTGTAGCTACATCAGCTGTTGTAACTACATCAATTGTTTTATCAAATAAAGTACTTGAGTACTAAGAAGTTAAGCTCTAGTAGTTTAAAGAAAACTTAGAGGGAAAATAACTTCAGTACTTATATATATGGCAATAATAAACTAATGATCATCAGTACTTGTGAGCTGAGATCATAGTAGTTGTCACTTATTCTACTGCAGCATACCAAGCCTTAACACTAGGTTTTGGAAAGTTGTGCTATCCAAGGGCTTAGTGAAAATGTCTGCAAGCTCGTCAGCTAGGAACAAATTTTGGATCAATCAGACCTTTTTCAAAACAATCTCTAATAAAATGGTGTCTGATTTCAATATGTTTAGTCCTAGAGTGCTGGACAGGATTCTTGACAATACAAAGAGCTGAAGAGCTGTCCATTAACAATGGGGTCTTAGTCTCTGTTATGCCATAATCCAATAATTGGTTTTGAAGCCAGAGTACCTGAGATGTACAGCTTGTAGCAGCAATGTACTCTGCTTCAGCAGTTGATGTAGCAACTGAGGTCTGCTTCTTACTCTGCCAAGAAATCAAGCAGTTGCCTAAGAATTGGCATCCTCCAGAAGTGGACTTTCTTGTCAACTTACACCCTGCATAGTCACTGTCAGAAAAAGCAACTAATTTACCAGAATGTCTAGTAGAATACCATAAACCTAGAGATGGAGTGCCTTGCAGATATCTAAAGATCCTCTTGACTGCAATCAAATGAGACTCCATAGGTGCAGCCTGAAATCTAGCACAAACACATGTAGCAAACATAATATCTGGTCTAGAAGCTGTTAAGTATATCAAGGACCCAATCATACATCTGTAAAGTGTTTCATCAACCACTTTACCTTTCTGATCTATATCCAGTTGTGTGGTGTTGCACATGGGAGTAGAACAGGGCTTACACTTTTGTAAATCAAACTTTTCCAAAAGATCTTTTGTGTGTTTGGACTGATGAATGAAAATTCCATCAGCCTTTTGTTTGATTTGCAAGCCCAGAAAGAACTGTAATTCTCCCATGGCACTAATTTCAAACTTCTGTTGCATCAACTTTGTAAAGGCATCACACAACTGTGGATCAGAGGATGCAAAAGTAATATCATCTACATAAATTTGAACAAGTAGATTATGTTGCCCAGCTTTCTTAATGAATAAAGTCTTATCTATGGAGCCTCTAGTGAAATTATTTTCCAGAAGAAAGTTTGATAATGTCTCATACGGGCTCTAGGAGCTTGTTTCAACCCATAGAGAGCCTTATCAAGCTTATACACCCAATTAGGATGTTTATTGTCCTCAAACCTAGTGGTTGACATACATAAACCTCTTTCTAATTTCCCATACAAAAATGCACTCTTCACATCCATTTGAAAAACTTTAAGGTTGTGCTAAGCAGCATAAGCTAAAAACAATCGAATTGCTTCCAGTCTGGCTACAGGGGCAAAGGTTCATTATAATCAATACCTTCCTCTTGTGAAAACCCCTGTACAACCAGTCTGGCCTTGTTCTAACAATAAGCCCATTTTCATTAGTTTTGTTCCTAAACACCCATTAGTGCCTATTGCACACTTACCTAGAGGTAGAGGAACCAGTTCCCACAGTTGCTGTTTCTTGAACTGAAGAAGCTCAAGCTGCATGGCTTCAACCCATCCATTGTCCCTTAAAGCAATGCGATAGTTCTTTGGCTCTTGCTGACTAATGAAGAGAGCATAGAAGTAGAAATTTGACAATTGACTTCTTGTTGAAACGCCAGCATTGATATCACCAATGATTTGAGACATAGGGTGATTCTTCAGATCTTGGTACACAACAAGATCTGTGCAAGTGTTTGTAGCAGGCTCAGCAGCAACAGATGGTGATGGTGAAGCATTTCCTTGAAACCAATCAGTAGATGGTAATTCAAAGGAAGTTGAAGTTGTAGAAATCTCAACAGTATTTGTTGTGGATTGTGCTACTAAAGCTACAGGAACATCAGGTCTAGCTGAATCAGGTAGTTGATTACTAAACTAGAAAAGGTGATTACTGATATCATCATCATCATCAGTAACACCAGATGGATGACTAGCTATAGAAGATGATGGATTCATATGATCTACAACAGCAGGTGGTTGATAAGGAACATATTGCAGAATGTCCAGATCAAACAACTCCACAGGGTTTTGTGGAATTGTATCCTTAGGGGATTCATTGAACTTCACATGCAAGGTTTCTTCAACTATCTTTGTCCGATAGTTGAATACTCTATAAGCCTTGCAAGTGGATGAATACCCAACAAAATACCCTGCATCCACCTTAGAATCAAACTTTTGGAGTTGATCCTTTGTGTTGAGAATGTAACAGGGACACCCAAATGTTTAAAGAATGAAATCAAAGGACCAAATGATGAAGAACTTCATATGGAGTCTTCATCAACCTCTGATTTACTAAAACTCTATTTTGTACATAGCAAGCTGTATTGACAGCTTCAGCCCAAAAAGTCAGTGGCAGACCAGAATCAGCCAACATGGACCTTGCAGCTTCAATGAGGGTCCTGTTCTTTCTCTCCACTACTCCATTTTGCTCTGGAGTCCTTGGGATGCTATACTGCCTCTTGATTCCCTTTGACAAGTAAAACTCATCAAGAGTGTGGTTTCTGAATTCAGTACCATTGTCACTCCTCACACACTTAACTGGTAGGGAATACTGCTTCTCAACATGTAACACAAAGTTCATAATGGACTGAGCAGCCTCATCCTTTGAATGCAAGAAGAAGGTCCATACATATCTAGAGTAATCATCCACAATTACCAGACAGTATTTTCTTTGCCATACTATTACCTTCACAGGACCAAAAAGATCCATGTGCAGTAGTTGTAAGCAGGCAGTAGACTTAGATTCTTCTATGGTTGGGAATGAAACTTTATGTTGTTTCCCTTTTAGCATGCAGTGCAGATTTCATCACAATTGAACTCCTTTATGGGAAGACCTCTCACTAAACTCTTGTGGATCAGCTGATTCATGTTTTTGAGATTAACATGACCCAGCCTTCTATGACACAGTTTAGATTCTTGGAGAGAGGCCTTGGAGAACAAGCATGGATGGCCTCTTAACTCAATTTACTTTGATAGATCCAAGGCATATACTCTTCCTATCCTGTTGGCCTTCAGGAGAGTATTATCATCCAGTACTTTGTCAATCAGGCTCAGAACCTTGGAAGACAGAATCCTATAGTTCTGGCTTGTGAAAAAGACAACATGTCCTTTGTCACACATCTGACTGACACTCAACAGATTGTATTTGAGATTCTCCACATGGTTGACATCATCAAATCTAATATCTCCATTAGACAAATCCCTTTCTAATGATGTAACCTTTAGCATCATTTCCAAATGAGACAAATCCCTTCTTTCCCTGAGAGTAATCATGAAGAAGATAGCTGCTCCCAGTCATGTGCATGGATCCTCCACTGTCCACATACCAGATGCTTCTTTGGCATGCTGAAGAACCCTGCACAATCATAAGAAACTAGTTAGCTTTGGAGACCCAAACTTTTGGTTTTGGGACTGACTTTATCAATAGATTTAACCATAGCTGGTTTCTCATGATTAACAGCTGATGAAGATGGAGATGGTGCTGAAATAGATTTGGACCTGGAATTCCTCTCTAGTGCTTGGTCACAGTGGCTTCAAGTTGGTTAACTCTCCCCAACAGATGCTGAACCATCATAACAAGCTATGTCTAATTTGAAGCTCGAGCTTTCAGTTCATTTGACACTCCAGAGCTTGTTTTTGATGAGTTCTGTGACCCACCATTTCCTCCTTCTTAGATTTCACAGACTTAGTCTTATGTTTATCATGAGGAACAATATCAGCTGTCTTCTGATAAACCATCCTTCTTAGTGGATTTGGGTAAGGCCTTGGGTTTATCAGGTTGAGATGATTGTGGTACAAACTTGGTCTCAAACTCAGTTTTCATTTTATTTATTTCTAGTTTAATGAGCTCATCCCTTTGGAGCTTTAAACCCTTTTTGTACCAACATTCATCAGATAGATGATTGAATTTACCACAAATTTCACATGGTTTATTCTTCATCTTGGACATCTTTACTGCTAAAGTGGAAACTACTGAAGGTGTGATCTTCAGTACTTTTCCTCCTATCAGTACTAGGTACTAAAGGATTTGTAACAGATGAAGACTGGTAATTCAACTGTTTTCCATCCGTCCAAATAGACTGTTTGATGGATTCCTCAGCAGTTGTTAGTCCTTGTATTTCAACTGATTTGAAATGCTTTGCAGATGCTGGGTCTCTTTCAGTACTTGGGGTACATTGAGGAACAACATCTGAAGTACTCAGCTTCATATGAGTCTCAGTAGTTAGACCATCAGTCAATTTATTTGTTGAGATCTTAACACTGGTTTCATTCTCTGATCTTAGATTATCATTGGAGAATGACTCACACGATAATGTGGTTTGGAGATTGCTTTCACTTCAGACTTAACTATGGAGTTAGGAGTAAAGTCTGTTGGTGGAGCAGTATGGTTGTAACCAATGCCAAACTTCACATTTGAAGCAGTTTGCTTGCTAAGAAGCATTTCAAATCCCTTGCATGATGAGACCCAGCGTTCACACTCAACTTGGGTCACTGCAAGTTTTTCTTTGAGACTCCTGTGGTCTTCCAGAATAACCTCTAGCTTGGCCTTTTCATCATTTAATAGGCATTTAAGCTTATAAATCTCATCACTTTTACTATTAAGAGCAGACTCATACTCAGCTTTTCTTTTGAAAATGGTTTTCTCAAACTCAAGTTTTTGATTTATTAATGCTACATTTGCCTCTCTAATAGAGACAAAGACAGCTATGCATGATTCAGAACATAACTTGGCTTTAGCCTCTGAAGATACCTGGTTACCTGTGAAGATGATGCATTTGAACAGGAACCCTCAGTAGACTCCAGGGCCATGAGAGCAAGATTTCCAAAAGGGTGTTCACCACCATGTTGACTAGCACCAGCATAGTATTGCTCAGTGTGACCAGACAAGTTATGAGGTAAGCTACTCCAGTCAACGACTCCAGGTGTGAAGAAGCTGTGATGAGGTTGTGATTGAGATGGAGATGGTTGAGGTTCTGGTAGTGCATGAGATTGTGGTACTATAGGAGCCTGAACTTGATTTGACTGTGGCATATAATAGCAGGGATAAGGATATGGCATTTGACCCTGAGGAACAAAATATGCAGGAGATTGAGGGTGTGATGAATGACTCGAACCAGCAGAATGTTGCCCTTTGGATTGTGAATTGTTATTTGGAAAAGTCAAAAAGGGTGCAGAAGTGTTAGATCCAGTTGATCTACACTCTCTTGCAAAGTGTCCAAGCATGTGGCATTTGTGACACTTCAACTTGCTCTTGTCAAAACCGACTTTGGTTTTGTCACAAAGTCCAGGAAATTTCCTACCAGTTCTCTTGTAGAATTTCTGAGATCTGATATTGATCAAGGCCATTTGGCTCAAAATATCCATCTCTTCTAACATCATCAGCAATGCCCTTCAAATCATCCATGATAAAGCATAGATTGTCACTATTATTACCAGAATGACAATCAACACTCACAAAGGCATGATTAGAATTGTTTGAGGTGAAATCAATATGCTCATCATAGTGGCATTCTGATCCTGCATACTCTGACTCATGACTTACCAAGGCAGTGTTTCCTGGTACAAAATCATGAGTGAGCTTTCCAGATGATGATAGTTTTCATTTATGTTCTATCTCTCTCTCAAATGTGAGCAATTTCCCATAGAGTTGGGTGAGAGATAGTTTGTCCAAATTTGCACTGGAGCGTAGGACAATAGTATATGTGTCCCATCTCTCAGGCAGTGATCTGAGAAATCTATTATTCATCTGGCTACTTGTGTACTCATGTTTGACCATTTTTAATTCAGAGATCAAACAAGAGAACCGCTTAAACTGTTGAGTCAATGTCTCACCCTTCCTATGAGAGAATGTCTCATATTGTTGGGCAAGGATTTCTCTATTATTTGTCAAGACCTCATCTGTTCCTCCAAATTGTTCTTTCAAGGCATTCCAGAGGTCATGGGTAGTTTCATAATGCATTAGCCCAGAATAGATTTCATTGGGCGGTGCCATGGCCAGAATTCCATGGGCTTTTGCATCAATCTCAAACAATTTCTTATCCTCATCTGAGTATTGCTCCCTCCTCTTTGGAACCATTTGATTGGTTTCCGGGTTATTCACCATAGGCTTGTGTGGACCATGTACCACTGATTTCCAACAACCTGAGCTGTTAACAGACAGTGATGGAGCATTCGTCGTTGCCATATGTTATACTCACTCCTAACCAGCATTGGAGGCTTGGTTGAGGAATGAGTATTGTGAGGATCATTGGAAGGAGTAGTCATTTTAGGTCCAAATACAATTTAATTCAAACTTTTAAAAGATTTTACACAGATCACAACAGAGTCAATGAAAACTAAGAATAAATCTCAGGATGAATGACCAAAAACACAGAAAATTCAATCTCTATAACCGTTTCTGGCAAAAATGCTAATTCAATCAAACTTGGATCTTGGATAGCAGTTTCAATGATCATTATTAGATCGATCAATGATGAACCTGCTCTGATACCATCTGACAGGATCAGTGATCTGAAGTTTGATGGATTAGAGTGTAACGCAGCGGAATAAGAACAAGAATTAGACAAATTATAGCAAGAATTTGATATTCGTATGCATTAAGAACAAATACGGTTGTAACGAGAGAATATATTTCTGTGAAAAGGAATGTTTCAATAATATCAAATGTTTCTGCTCAATCATTCACAGATTACAATTAGGTTGACACTCCTTATATAGAGTGCAATCACTGCTGATATCATGGGATAGTGACATCTGGTAGATTTATTACAGAAATAACTAAAACTTAACAAAATACTGAAATGTTCACAACTACTGAGAACATATCAGAGTGCTAAGTACAAAACATAAAACTACTGATACGAAACTACTGAAACTACAACGACGAAGAACAAGCTCTTCAGTCGTTTTACAAAACTACTGAAAAGAAAAACATAAAACTACTCAAAGAAAACTGTCACAACTACTGAAGAAGACCCCTTCAGCTGTTGTGACAACGTCTGATACTTGGTCTTCAGTACTTGTCTTCAGCACTTGTATTCAGACTGTCTTCAGTACTTGTCTTCAGACTTTGTCTTCAGCACTTGTCTTCAGACTTTGTCTTCACACTTGTCTTCAGACTTTGTCTTCAGCACTTGTGTCTTCAGACTTTGTCTTCAGCATTTGTGTCTTCAGACTTTGTCTTCAGCACTTGTGTCTTCAGACTTTGTCTTCAGCACTTGTGTCTTCAGACTTTGTCTTCAGCACTTGTCTTCAGACTTTGTCTTCAGCACTTGTGTCTTCAGACTTTGTCTTCAGCACTTGTGTCTTCAGACTTTGTCTTCAGCACTTGTCTTCAGCACTTGTGTCTTCAGTTGTTGTGGACTTCAGCAGTTGTTGTGATGTCTGTGGGACTTAAGGTTTTTCTGATCCGGCTCATTGGTTCTTTTGGTCCAACAGAGTGACATGCAAGAAGAACTTCTTCAGTTTAAGAAGTTAGGTGTATGGACACTCGTAGATAGAATTAAAGGTGCTAAGGTCATTCGCACCAAGTGGGTTTTGAAATGTAAGAAAGATGACCAAAGTGTCATCATCAGGAACAAGGCTCGACTTGTAGTTCAAGGATTTCGACAAGTCGAGGGAATTGATTACAATGAAGTATTTGCACCTGTGGCGAGAATGGAAGCCATCCGTATCTTCCTAGCCTATGCCTCTTACATGTAGATTAAAGCCTATCAAGTGGATGTAAAGAGTGCATTTCTTCATGGTGAAATCTGGGAAATAGTGTATGTTAGTCAAGCCGAAGGATTTGAGGATCCATATCATCGGGATAGAGTTTACAAACTGGATAAGGCTCTCTACGGGCTTCATCAAGCCCCGAGAGCATGCTATAAAAACTCTCAATGCACCTGGTGAAACACAGATTTCATAGAGGTGTAATTGACTGTACACTATTCATCAAAGAAAAGGATGGTGATTTGCTACTTGCTCAGATTTATGTTGATGGCATAATCTTCAATTCCAAGAATGAGGACTTATTTAAAGAATTTGAAGCAGTAATGAAGGCAGAATTTGGAATGAGTGCCATGGGAGAGATGAAGTTCTTTATCGGGTTATAGGTGGATCAAACACCAAAATGGATATTTCTATATCAGACCAAGTATGTAGGGGATATTCTAAGTCGGTTTGACATGGAGAATGCTTCCGCAGCTGGGACTCCACTTGCTACAAACCATGATGTAGCACCCGACGAGAAGGGTGATCTGGTTGATGCCACCATGTACCGAGGAATGATTGGATCCCTCATGTACCTCACTACCTCAAGACCTAATATCATGTATGCAACATGTCTTTGGTCAAGATCTCAGGCGAAAACCAAAGGTAACCATCTTATAGGGGTCAAGAGGATATTTCGTTATCTGAAGGGTACCCCCAACACTAGGGTTGTGGTATCCTCATGACGATGACTTTGAGCCTACCACGTACAGTGACTCGGATTATGGCAGCTGCAAGATGAACTACAAATCCACCTGAGCAAGTTGTTAATTCTTTGGTAGAGGATTAGTCACATGGTAGTGTAAGAAGCAGACATCAGTTGCGTTGACAACTTGTGAAGCTGAATATGTTGTTGTGGCAAGCTGCTGTTCTCAAATCATCTAGATTCAATAGCAGAGCTGGGACTACGGTTTGAAATTTTATAATACCCCTATATTTTTTGATAATTGTGTTGCAATAGCCGTTACTATAAATCTTGTCCAACATCCTAAGACCAAACACATTGGCATTAAATATCACTTTATACATTATTATTTTGAAAATAATCTAATCAATGTTGGATGAATATGGATTTCCAATGCGCTGACCTCTACACAAAAGCCTTTGATAAACTACGTTTTCTATATTTGTTAGAGGTCAACGACATTAAAAAGAAAAATGATTAGAAGATGAACATGTTTAGTCCGATGCGTCAAGTCAAATTTTCTTTATTTAGTTTAGTTTCTTAAATTAATTTTGGTGTTTTTTATTCTTCGCCTATGAAAATCCTAAAAAACGCAAATCGTTTACGGTTTTAGAATTTTAGGGAGAGAATAGGTTAAGTTAGTATAAATAAAAAAACAAGGGAGGGGGACAGGCAAGCTAAAAGAAATGAGATTGTATCTCAGATATCGATTCAACGACTATAGAAAATGATAGTACACAGGAACAAAGAATTTGGGACTTTAAAAGATTTAAATTGAATTAGATGCGAATTCAAAGTATAAGTCTGAGAAGTCTAAGCAAAAATAAAAGGAAAAATGATAGTAAAACTAGCTGCTACTAAGGTAACACGGAGAGACCTAGAGGTTTCTAGACCATTAGATGATGATGTGTTGGTAGATTCAACACAATAGATAAGTAGACCTCGTTGGTGATCTCAAGATCAAACTAAGGTGTTTAACAAGCTGTGGGTTATCATCTTATCCCTGGTTAACACAATCAACAGTGTTCCAGTAAGGGGTGATGAGCTAAATAAATGCCACAAATGTGTGCGGATGACCAAAAAATGAGCAAAGCACATGATGAAAGTTGCAAAAATCAATCAAACTAATAACCTATGTTGTTGGTGCGATCTGTGCAAAAAGAATAAAATTGCTCTAACAAGAACATAGGTTGTGCGCCTCTCTACTGTGCGGTGGCACTGACCTGAGGATAAGCATAACCTATATATTTTAGAATTCATTGTTGTTGTCGCCTCTTTGCTATGCGGTGGCACTGACCTGAGGCTTGGCTTCTGTTCGAAAGCTCTAAGAATAGTTTCTTCTTTTCAAAACACATAGACCACTCAAAAAATATCCTGAGGAATGTTGATTACCGTATAAGCATGGGATCCACAAATGCTTGTTGAAATAAATAACCTAATGTATCACCATCTGTGTCAAAAGTTTGTGTATGGATTTAAGTGGACAAGTATAATGACAATCATCATGGCTGCACTTTTTGACAGTCCAAATCAATGTGTGTGTCTTATAATATTAGTATGATTTCCTTAATTTGCTAACGACTCTTGACGAAAACAGGAATCTAGCATCAAATGATATTGGTAACACGTCCTGAATGATTTGATTTACCTGTATGATTCCATAATGAATCGTTCCACTTATGGTCAAAATAAATTGAAGCTGCATGTTCAAGAAATAAATTTGTTAGATTTCTATCTTAGGATTTCCACCTCAAAAAAAATCACAAAAACATTTTTAGTTTTGTCTTTTAATGTTAGCTCTTTTATTTTGTTTTAAGTTTTAGTAAATTAGTGTTATATGTTGGACTATGTCATGGAATTCAAACTGGGATTTAATCACTTAAAAGGGTCATGTCTGAGGGACCAAACGTGTTTTCAACTGTTAAATGGATCACGTCTGAGGTGACAAAATGTGTTTTGTTTAAAAGGATCATAACTGAGGTGATCAAAAGTTTTAAAGTTAAAATATCAGGTCTGAGATGATCGAATGCTCAAAATGGTTAATCAAAAGTTAAAAGGGGTTAAATGTCAAATGGTCATAAAGTCAAAATAATGAGTATGATCCATTCGCACGACTGGACCATGAGTATGGACCAGTCGTACGATTAGCCCATACTTATGCACTAGTCAACCGAATGGAGCATGAGTATGAACCATTCACACGAATGGCTTACAAGATTGAGCCAGTCGCCTGAATGGAGTTATCTGAATGAGTCAGTCGTCCGACTGAAACCCAGTCGTAGCTCAGTCACCCGACTGAACTCAATCGCATGATAAGTCAACCGACTGAACTCAGTCGTATGTTCAATCACTTGACTGAACCAGACTGATCTCAAACAGTTTAGAGTGAATTGCTTTCTGTTATGTGCTGATCTAATACATATGTGTCTTGTGTTACAGATTTTTGGTAGATCGGTGGACCATCAACAACAAGCACAATATATGTGCTCATTTGGACGCCACCACACAGAATGCTGCCGAGGTTTGCTGGCATCATTGCTTTTCTAAAGAGATCAAGGATACACAGTGCGACATCTACACCATGCACTCCCTATAGGTCTATACAGCAGGCCTTCTGGGAGGGTGCATCGGTTGACCGATCTAGAGAGCCTTACTGCATTGAGAGCACCATCTTGGGCAAGAGATAGAGGTGGCAAGCGCAGACCTTTGACGTGTACTGATCCTGGGTGATAATGATGCTCACCAACCAGGTTACACCCGCTTACTGTTAGATGATGTTTTCTTAGGATGAAGTACTCTGGGGCATCAATGCAAGTGTGCTAAACAAATGCAACTGTATCCCTAGTTCAAGTACTTAGCACACATCATCCTCAAGTGCATTGCATCAAGAAGGGGTGGATTTGATGACTTATCTGACCAAATCCAGAATGCCTACGTGGCACTCGTGCTGAATCACCCCTTCAGCTTCTCCAACATGATATTTGCATACCTAATTGAGAACCTTGAGGCCAAGGCAAGGAAGGCTTCTGTTTGTACCCAGGATTCTTACAGATGATTATAGATGAGAAGCTTCCTTCGCTACCCAAGGAGAGCCACGATGTAGTATCTCTCAAGATTATGGATGACATAACTCTCGGGAGAATGAAGATCTACAGGGGAAAGCAATTCAAACCCCCTGTGAGGAGATTGTTCGAGAACGAGGCCTGGGAGGATTACGTGGCGCCGGCAAGGCATAAGTGGCGCCACCAGGAGAGTGACTCAGATGTTGACCAGATTGCTCATACATCTGATGACTCGAAAAATGATGACCGTGGCACTAGTGCAGACTCTAGCCCCGCTTCTTCTAGGGCCACCACTGCACATGTTACACCTCCACCACCCACTCATGGAGATGCCACCACTGATAGTTTCCATCAGGATTTTTGCCCTTCTGATGAGGAGGAGGAGGGGGATGAGGAGCCACTGACTAGGACGGTGGGTAGCATGGTGGTTGCCACTGAACGAGGTATCGGGAGGTTGGAGGATGCCTTAGCAAGCCTGGGGAGACTGTTGCAGATCCCAGTTACACACCTGATCAGCCCAGCAGCATCCAAGGGGGAGCATCCTCCTTAAGGGACATGAGAAGAAAAAGAATAGCTCAGCCACATGGGATGAAATCTAAGAAGAGGAGGATGACATTCATCACTACCACCACCACAACACCACTACTACCATTCACCAACCACCACTACTACTACTTCACCCACCATCACCACTACAACCACTCCACCACCTATCTACACCACTTCCACCATCACTACAGCATACCCATCACCACCCACTCATCTACCTCCACCCATACTCACCACAGCCACCACTACCACGTCCAGGCACCAAGCCGGTCCCTCATCCCATACCACATTAACCACTGGATCACCTTTACCTCCAAGTGGGGTAGAGGAACAACTATCAGCACTAAATCGTATGGTGTTGAAGCTGTTAGCTGGCCATGACGAGAAGACTGCTCAGCTACGATAGCTGATGAGCTAACTGCTGCACAATCCCATCAGATCTCTTAGCAGGCAGAGGAGATCACCCAACTTAAGGAGCATAAAGCCAATTAGCAAAGAAGATTGAAGACTTGGAGTCATCTAAAGATCTATCATGCTCAAGCTAAAGGATCCAAAGAAGAGCCTTTGAAGATCAGAGAAGATGATGACGATGGTGATGAAGATGATGAAGAGGATGATGATGAAGAGGATGAGGATGACACAGAGGATAGAGGAGATGATGACAAACGAGGAGATCCATCTGCTTCGGGTACCCAAGAAGCTAGTGAGAGGCGGACCAAAAGGAATCAAGATCAGGATGCCTCGACATCAGCCCCGACAGTAGAGGAACACATGATTCAGGACAAACGTAATGCATAGATGTTTATGTAATTTAAATCATGTGTAATTGAATGTTGTATTAAACTTATGTGCATGAATGTTTATGTATATATTTAATGTTTACTATCTTGATTATTTACTGATGAATGATGTGTTACATGTTTTAAGTCAAGCAGATCCACAATATCAGTGAGATGAATACGATGTTGCTCCCTTTCAACAGATCAAGTCTCAACTCAAAATGATACTTGATCTGCAAGGGATTGTCAGGAGGTCAGTAAGCTATACTCCCGAAGAAGGAGAAATTATTCACAACCTCACTGATGAGCAACTCATAGAAATAATTTGATTAAACCTGGATGAATTGGTAAGGATGCCCCTACTGTCGATGTTGCTAGTGATGACGAGCTCAATGATGTTGATGAGATAGAGATTGAAGACATCACAGCACAGCACTATCCGAAATATACAGATCGAGAGGGAAATGTGGTTCCTAATTTTGGGGATACTCTCGACAGTGATATGTATTCTAAACTGGATACGACAGAGAAGGAGGCCGAGAAATTAGAAAGCCAAGCCCAGGCCTCGGACGCCGATGTAGAGATCAAAAAGGCTGAATGGCAAGCTTGTTTTGCAGAGATCCGTGCCCAACGCACAACGCCAAAGCTGAGTGCCTACGCCAAGCTCTACAAAGGAAAGAAGCATCTTAAGGTGTCTAGCAAGATTATAACGTGGGCTTACTTTGAGGATCTAAATGTGTATGTAGTGAAGAGGGAGAAGGGAATCGAGTACTTCAGATTTCCACATGATCTGAAGACTCTCCCTGGTTTTAAGCTCAACCAATTAGCATGCCTAAAACTGTTGTATGCTGACCCTATGAAGATGTCAGGCTGGTTTGAAGCTGTGTTGAAAAAAGAATACCACACTCGATGGCTTAATTCAAGCCTCAACAATTATGAGGTACATTCGAAGGTCGGAGGTGGACCCAAGGACTAGGAACCCAAAGTGGTGCTGAACTGGAGTCCTCCACGCACTATGTCAAAGATTCCAAAAGGGTAATGCCACAGGACTTCACTCCCCACTTCATTTGGTGGTATTATGGCTAGCGAACAGGAGAAGTGGTCATAGTATTACAGAAAGAGCGCCAAATAGAGACCATTCGGGTATTGACCCAATGTGTCTAACCAACCTGTCTGCTAGTGATGTTTATACTTTAAACAGGTGGCCATTATTCTATGATCCGTAGTATATTGTACAGGCCCTCCAGTTCAGAATGTGATAAGACTATGCTTTGTTATTGCTATTCAAGATCTAAGTTGATTGAATAGCTTTTGTTATTGCAAGAAACGGTTATAGAGATTGAATTTTCTGTATTTCTGATCATTCATCCTGAGATCTTCTCTTGGTTTTCATTGAGTTTGTTGTGGTCTGTTTAAAACTTTTAAAAGCTTGAACTAAATTGTTTTTGAACTGAAAATGACTACTCCCTCCAATGATCCTCACAATACTGGTTCCTCAACCAAGCCACCAATGCTGGTTAGGAATGAGTATAACATATGGCAAAGACGTACGCTCCATCACCTGTCTGTTAACAGCGCAGGGTGTTGGACATCAGTGGTACATGGTCCACACAAGCCTATGGTGAATAACCCGGAAACCAGTCAAATGGTTCCGAAGAGGAGGGAGCAATATTCAGATGAGGACAAGAAGTTGCTTGAAATTGATGCAAAAGCCCATGGAATTCTGCCCATGGCACTGCCAAATGAAATCTATTCTGGGCTAATGCATCATGAAACTGCCCATGACCTCTGGAATGCCTTGAAAGAACAATTTGGAGGAACAGATGAGATCTTGGCAAATAATAGAGAAATTCTTGCCCAACAATATGAGACATTCTCTCATAGAAAGGGTGAGACACTGACTCAACAATATGAGCGGTTCTCTTGTTGATCTCTGAACTAAAAATGGTCAAACTTGAATACACCAATATTCAGATGAATAACAGATTTCTCAGATCACTGCCTGAGAGATGGGACACATATACTATTGTCCTACGCTCCAGTGCAAGTTTGGACAAACTATCTCTCACCCAACTCCATGGGAAACTGCTCATGTTTGAGAGAGAGATAGAACAGAAGAGAAAGTTGTCTTCATCTGGAAAGCTCACTGAAGACTTTGTACCAGGCAACACTGCCTTGGTGGGTTCATGAGTCAGAATATGCTTCATCTGAATGCCAGTATGATGAGCATATTAATTTCTCTCAAGCACTTCTGATTCTGCATTTGTGAGTGTTGATGGTCAGTTTACTGGGTGTAATAATGACAATCTATGCTTCATTATGGATGATCTCAAGGGGATTGTGATGATGACTTAGAAGAGATGGATATTTTGAGCCAAATGGCCTTGATAAATATCAGATCTCAGAAGTTCTATGAAAGACTGGAAGAAAATTCCCAGGACTCTCTGGCAAAACCAAAGTTGGTTTTGACAAGAGCAATTGAGGTGTCACAAATGCCAAAGGCTTGGACACTTTGCAAGAGAGTGTAGATCAACTGGATCTAACTCCACTGCACCCTTTGTGACTTTTCCTGGCAATAGTCAACAACACAGAGGGCAACATCCTGTCACCTCTAGTCATCATCCTCAACAACAATCTCCAGCATATTTTGTTCCTCAGGGTCAAATGCCATATCCTTACCCTTGTTATTACATGCCACAGTCAAATCAAGTTCAAGTTCCTATGGCACCACAACCTCATGCACTACCAGAACCTCAGCCTTCCCAATCTCATCAACAAACTCAACCTCAACAACACAGCTTCTTCACCCCAGGAGTTGTTGACTTGAGCGTTTACCAGATGACATGTCTGGTCATGATCAACTGTTCTCAGGTGCTGGTCAACATGGTGGTGACAGTCTTTTTGGAATCTAGCTCTTATGGCTTTGGAGTCTGCTAATACTTCATTTTCTAATGCCTCTACATCTCAGGTATCACAGGTATCCTCTGAGGCAAAAGCCAAATTATGTTCTGAACCATGCATAGCAGCATTTGCTTCCATTAGAGAAGCAAATGTATCTCTAATTAATAAGAACATTGAGCTAGAACAAACAATTCCAAAAATAAAGTTGAGTTTGAGTCTGTGCTTAAAGATAAAGATGATGAGATTTATAAACTGAATTGCCAAATAATTGATGATAAGGCTAGAGAAGAAGTACTTCTAGAGAAGTACAAAGATCTCAAAGAACCCTTGCAGTTACCCAGGTAGAGTGTGATAGATGGGTACAATCATGCAAAGGTTTTGAAATGCTTCTGAGTAAGCAATTTGCTTCAAATGTGAAGTTTGGAATTGGTTACAATCACACTGCTCCACCTACAGATTTTACCCCAAGAGCAGAGGTAGAATATGATGGTGAGAGTGATAACCAATCCATCACATCATGTGATCTACCTTCTGATACAGCACAATCAGAAGTAGCAGTCAGTATCAAGCCCTCTTTGAACCTTTCAGCTGATGTTGATGGTTCAAATGCTGACTTCACATGATTAACGAGTTGATCAACTCAGGAGTTAATTCTGAAGGTCCTGAAAGAACTAGAGAGCAGGATTTAACACCTGAAGTTCAAACTTCAACTGCTGTCAGTACTAAAGAGAAAAACTGTCAGTGGAAAGAGTTTGAAGACTACTAAAGAGGCTGTCAAGAAAGCAAACAATGCTTCCAAAGCATTGAAGAACAAGTCTTCTGTTGCTTCACCCTCTTTAGTTGATGATCAACCTAAGATGAAGAAGAAACCATGTGAAGTATGTGGTTTGTTCAATCATCTTACAGATGATTGTTGGTACAAAAGAGGCTCCAAACTCAAACTAAAAGAAGAAATTAATAAGAAAATGGTATAAAAATGAAAACTGAGTTTGGGACCACATTTGTATCAGCAACATCAAATCCTGTAACCCTTAAGTCCTCAAAGAAATCCAAAAAGGAAGGGGTAAACAGGTGACAGCTGAGAATGCTCAGAAGAAGAAGGGGCAACATAGGAACTTATCAAACTCCACTGGCAATGTGTCTGATGAGCTGAAAGCTTTATCACAAATCAGACACAGTTGGTTATGATGGTTCAACATCTGTTGGGTAGAGTTAACCAACTAGATGCTCCTATGTTGAAACCACAGAAAAGGAGGTCCAAGCCAAAGGACTCCTCTTCTACACATCTTCTTCCTCTCAGGTTGTTGTTTCAAATAAACCTGTTAGTTTACCATCTATTGATGAGACCAGGCCCAAAACCAAAAAGGTTTGGGTCTCTAAAACTAATATTGTTTATTTTTGCAGGGTTCTTCAACATGCCAAAGTAGCATCTGGTATGTAGACAGTGGGGGATCTATGCACATGACTGGGAACAGCTCTCTTCTTCATGACTACTCTCAAGGAAAGAAGGGATTGTCTCTTTTGGCAATGATGCTAGGGGTTACATCATCGGTAAGGGCTTTGTCTCCAATGGAGAAATCAAATTTGATGATGTTAATCATGTGGAAAATCTCAAGTACAATCTCTTGAGTGTCAGTCAAATGTGTGATAAAGGCCATGTTACCCTTTTCACCAGTCAAAACTGTAGGATTCTGTCATCAAAGTTTGCACTTGATTGACAAGGTGTTGGATGATCACACTCTCCTGACAGCCAACAGGACAGGAAGAGTGTATGCCTTAGATCTTTCTAAGAAGATAGATCTCAAAGGCAATCCTTGCCTATTTTCCAAAGCCTCTTCTCAAGAATCTAAACTGTGGCACAGGAGGCTGGGTCATGTTAATCTCAAAAACATGAATCAGCTTACCCACATAGTTTAGTCAGAGGCTTACCAATAAAGGAGTTCCACTGTGATGAAACCTGCACTGCGTGTTTAAAAGGAAAACAGCACAAAGTCTCATTCCCTCCTATTGAAGTGCCTAAGTCCACTGCCTGCTTGCAACTACTGCATATGGATCTATTTGGTCATGTGAGAGTAATGAGCATGGCAAAGAAGAAATACTGTCTGGTAATTGTGGATGATTACTCCATATTTGTATGGACTTTCTTTCTACATTCAAAGGATGAGGCTGCTCAGAAGATCATTCACTTTGTGCTGTATATTGAGAAGCAGTATTCCCTTCCAGTCAAGTGTATTAGGAGTGACAATGGAACTGAGTTCAGAAATCATACACTTGATGACTTCTATCTTTCAAAGGGAATTAAAAGGCAGTTCAGCATTCCAAGAACTCCAGAACAAAATGGAGTAGTGGAGAGAAAGAACAGGACCCTCATTGAAGCTGCAAGGTCCATGCTGGCTGACTCAGGTTTGCCACTGACCTTTTGGGCTGAAGCTATCAACACAGCTTGCTATGTGCAATATAGAGTTTTAGTAAATCAGAGGTTGATGAAGACTCCATATGAAGTCCTCCATCATTTGGCTCCTTGATTTCATTTTTCAAAGCATTTGGTGTCCCTGTTTTTCTCAACACAAAGGATCAACTCCATAAATTGATCCTAAGGTGGATGCAGGTACTTTGTTGGTTATTCATCTACTTGCAAAGCATACAGAGTCTTCAACTGCAGAACAAAGATGGTTGAAGAAACTCTACATGTTAAGTTCAATGAATCTCCAAAGGACAAGATTCACAAGCCCTGTGGGTTATTTGATTTGGACATACTGCAATATGTTCCTTATCAAACTCCTGCTGTTGCTCCTGTCAACAGTTCACCACCTGGTGGTACTGCTGATGATGATGATGATTGCAGTACTCACCTATTCAGGTTTAGTGATCAGCTGCCTGACTTAGCTAGACCTGATGTTCCTGTAGCTCCAGTAGCACCATCCACAACAAATGCTGATGAGATCTCTTCGAATTCAACTTCCTTTGAATACCATCCACTGATTGGTTTCAGGAAATGATTCACCATCACCATCTGTTGCTGCTGAGCCTGCTACAAACACTTGCACAGATCTCATTGTGTATCAAGATCTGAAGAATCACCCTATGTCTCAAATCATTGGTGATATCACTGCTGGAGTATCAACAAGAAGTCAATTGTCAAACTTCTGCTTTTATGCTCTCTTCATCAGTCAGCAAGAGCCAAAGAATTATCACATTGCTTTAAAGGACAATGGATGGGTTGATGCCATGCAGCTTGAGCTTCTTCAGTTCAAGAAACAGCAAGTGTGGGAACTGGTTCCTCTACCTCCAGGTAAGTGTGCAATAGGCACTAAATGGGTGTTTAGGAACAAAACTGATGAAAATGGGCTTATTGTTAAGAACAAGGCCAGACTGGTGTTCAGGGGTTTGCACAAGAAGAAGGTATTGATTATGATGAAACCTTTGCCCCTATAGCCAGACTGGAAGCAATTCGATTGTTTTTAGCTTATGCTGCTTATCAAAACCTTAAGGTTTTTCAAATGGATGTCAAAAGTGCATTTTTGTATGGAAAAATTAAAGAAGAGGTTTATGTATGTCAACCTCCAGGCTTTGAGGACAAAACATCCCAATTGGGTGTATAAGCTTGATAAGGCTCTTTATGGTGTTAAAACAAGCTCCCAGAGCCTGGTATGAGACATTATCAAACTTTCTTCTGGAAAACAATTTCACTAGAGGCTCCATAGATAAAACTTTATTCATTAAGAAAGCTGGCAACATAATCTACTTGTTCAAATTTATGTAGATGATATCATTTTTGCATCTCTGATCCAAAGTTGTGTGATGCCTTTACAAAGTTGATGCAACAGAAGTTTGAAATGAGTGCCATGGGAGAATACAGTTCTTTCTGGGGTTGCAAATCAAAGAAAAGGCTGATGGAATTTTCATTCATCAGTCCAAATATACAAAAGATCTTTTGCAAAAGTTTGATTTAAAAACTGTAAGTCTTGTTCTACCCCCATGTGCAGCACCACACAACTGGATACCGATCAGGAGGGTAAAGTGGTTGATGAAACACTTTACAGATGTATGATTGGGTCCTTGATGTATTAACAGCTTCTAGACCAGATATTATGTTTGCTACATGGTTTGTGCTAGATTTCAGGCTGCACCTAAAGAGTCTCATCTAATTGCAGTCAAGAGGATCTTTAGATATCTGCAAGGCACTCCATCTCTAGGTTTATGGTATTCTACTGGACATTCTGGTAAATTAGTTGCTTTTTCTGACAGTGACTATGCAGGGTGTAAGTTGACCAGGAAATCAACTTCTGGTGGATGTCAATTCCTAGGCAACTGCTTGATTTCTTGGCAGAGCAAGAAACAGACCTCAGTTGCTACATCAACTGCTGAAGCAGAGTACATTGCTGCTGCAAGTTGTACATCTCAGGTACTCTGGCTTCAAAACCAACTTCTAGATTATGGCATTTCAGAGACTAAGACTCCATTGTTAATGGATAGTGCTTCAGCTCTTTGCATTGTCAAAATCCAGTCCAGCACTCTAGGACCAAACATATAGAGATCAGACATCATTTTATAAGGGATTGTTTTGAAAAAGGTCTGATTGATCCTAAGTTTGTGCTAGTGCTAATGAGCTTGCAGACATTTTTACTAAGCCTTTGGATAGTTCAACTTTCCAAAACCTGGTGTTAAGGCTTGGTATGCTGCAGCTAGAATAGGTGACAACTACTGATGATCTTAGTAATAAGTACTGATGATCATTAGTACCTATGTCACATATAAGTACTGATGAGCTCCTTACCCTCAGTATTTTTATAACTACTGAAGGCTAAATGTCTCATAAGTACTGAAGTACTTCATCTGTTCTAAACTACTGATGCAGTTACAACTGCTACAATCAGTAAAAACAGATAAGTACTGATGTCCTATGAAACAACTGAAATCAGCTAAAAAGACTGATGAATGTGTTGAGGACAGTATGAAACAGCTGAAAAGCTAAGAATTGACGAAAACAGCTGAATAGAACTTTCTCTTCAATCGTTTGTACAACTGCTGTTTCATTCTAAAAACTGAAGCAAAACCACGTCTTCAGTAGTTTATAACTACTGATGACTAATACCAAGTCTTCAGTTGTTTACAACAGCTGATGACAAAACCACTGTCTTCAGTAGTTTCATAACTACTGATGACAAACACCAAGTCCTCAGTTGTTTCAATCATCTGAAGTCAAAACCACGGTCTTCAGTAGTTTTCTAAACTACTGATGCCTAACACCACGACTTCAGCTATTCAACGTCTGAAAGGATAACACCATGTCAACGGTCGTTTAAAACTACTGATGACAACACACATCCTTCAATCGTTTTCTACCGTACCCTATAAATACCCTTAACCTAAGCTCTTAATGCTTCATCTTCTTCAAACCTAACGTTCCTCTCCAAAACTTCCCTTTTCTCCATGGCGTCCATGCAAATTAAACCGCGACACAACTGTGTTGCTTACCTCACTAAATCGCCATCTGGACTAAGTTCGATATACTGCTATCGATCTTATGGTTCAGTCCCAATACCATACGGCATTTCTTCTGAATCCCATACTACATGCCGAATCCCTTCAACAATTTTGGATGAATGTTACTCTTACCACTGGGGAGAACAACACACCATCCCTCCAGTCGGTCGTAAACCACAAAGAAGTAGTCATCACTCCTGAAATAATCCGCAAAATTCTTCAACTGAATGATGCTAGTTCTCCTGCTGGATATTCGAAGGGCACCATAGATCTATCCTTTGGTCAACATGGATATCAAGGCGATCTCAGTGCCTCCACTATCATGAAGAAAACACTTAATGACGCTGAGCGCCTGATTTTTCACATGGTGAATGTATGTTTGGCCCCTAAGACGTCGTCTTGGGATCAAATGTCGACAAAATGGCAGCAGGTAATGTATTCTATTCTTGAGCAACAACCAAAATTTTCAGAAATAATATTTTTAGAGCTCAAGGATATGGCTCAAAAACTAACTGCCAACCGTTGGATATATATATCCACGGTTCATAATGGCCATCATTACAAACCAGCTTAATGCTGAGGGACTTGTTGGCTTGGGAGTCCCTGCTACGGCTGTTCTGCCGGAAGTATACTCCCGGCACAACTCTGACCGGACACTCAAAATGGCTGCCAAGCTGCGAAAACCCACGCAGCTGGAACCCACAGCCACCACCTCCAAATCCAAAGTCCCCACCAAACCCACCAAAAAGAAACCCAAAACGGCTACTCAGGGAATTGAGTCCCCTGAGGATGCCCCTGCAACACAAACGCAGGTTATATCCACTAGTCCAAACCCCCTAGTGGATACATGACTCTTCCAGCCATAGCCGCTCAGGCTTCCTCTCATCAGGAGCCTGCACCAACCACACAAGGGGTACCTACATATCTGGGATCTTCCGCATTGAGGAGATTGCCATTGAAGAGCACCAACCTCCCAGGTGCACACTGCTTCTATCCCTTCACCCCAAACGACCGCCCCTCACAGCCCAACTTTAATAGTTGCACAAGTGCTGACTCAACTGCACTCCTCACCCCCTCCCCAGAAACCACTTACTACTGGGAATACCTCTACAATTGTGGGGAGGAAGACAGTGCACTTGAGAACCCACAGCACAGGGGTTTACCACTTCTATCTCCTGGTGTAGACAAGGAGCTTAGAATATCTAGTGAGGCTGCCACCTCCTCTGACTCAGCACATGATCAGAGTGGGGCTGGTAATATTGCTAAGACCTCACTAGAGGCAACAGCTGATGATGGACACTGTCCTGAGGCTGGAAGTCCCCAGTACCAAGCACAAGGGGCACATGCATCAACTGGCCTACACCCAGTGCATGTAAATCCTGCTCTAAGCAGGAGGTCAGATGATTCAGCTTCGGCTGATGATGACCTGGGCTTTTTCTATGATGTTCTTGCCCAGAACACAATCCTTGAAGAGAAAGTCAGTAGGCTGCAAAACCTACTTGACCAACTCTCACAAGGAGAAAGACCATCTGCCTCCACCACCCACAGATGGCACCTTCACTTGAAAGTTTCCCAAAACACTGAGCCACTTCAAACTCAACCACCTGCCTCTGCTTCAGGCCTACTTTTCAGGAACAGAACCCTCCTGAGCAGATAGGTGCTGCACTTCAAAATTCCCTCCCTCTCATCACACCCATAATCACTGATATTGTGACTAAAGCCATTGATGAGAGGCTTTCCTCAACTTTACAGCCCTTGGTTGATGCTGCTGTCCAAAAGACTCTTTCTGCGGTACAAACCCCTCTCTCAATACAACCAAAAAGGGGGAGAGTACTGCAGTGAAAGAAAAGAAGAGGAAAAGAACAGAGGAGAAGAGGAAGAGAAGCAAGCCCAAGAGGAGGAGAAAGAAAAGCAACCTCTGCTCACTTACAAGCGAAAGAGAAGTGCTGATGATCACACTGCTAAGACAAATCCTTGGAGGAGCTGGTCAAAGAAGCTGACACTACACACAGCCGCTCCATGGATAAAATAACTGAACAACTCTTCAGGCAGGGGTTTGACACAGCCACATGGATAGTGAGATCAGAAGGTTGGAAGTGCAAGAGATACAAACCCGATGGGCAGGGTATGATGCTCTTGAGAAAGAGAGATTGGAAATAATGATCCGCTTCATTGCAAAATATTTAGGAAGATCATTAGTGAAGATTCGCGCATGGACCAGGGACAGCATTCTGGCTATAGCCACCAGAATCTGTCTGTCTGAGCAATTCAACAAAGGGATTATTGTGGAAGCCCTTGATGAGGGCTGGGCTGGTAAAAGGTTAGAGATGGCTAAACTCACAAAGGCAAAATAACCACAAAGATGCTGGATCAACCTTCCCTTCCACCCACTCAAACAGATCCTATCCCTCAAATCTCCCAACCAATCTCTAAGCCAAAATCCAAACATCCTCATTCTTCAAAACCAATTCCTTCACCAACACCATTCCTTCACAAACACAACCATCATCCAGTGATGTACCCAGAAGGAGGAGACAGGTGCTGAGGATGGAAGAAGAAGAAGAGGAAGATGAAGATGATAGTCTGCCACTCTCTGCTGTTCTGAAGCTACCAAAACCCCGAAGTCAACCCATGATCATATCTGACTCTCAAAGGGAAATGGTCGGAGTCAAGATAGAAGAAGAAGAACAGCAGAAACAGCACGATGAGCAACTGTTGAAGATGGTTGACAAGGATTCCTCAGTCATCATCTATTCAAGCCATGAAAGGGCATGCTCAAAGGTGTACACTCTCAGGCACACCTTTCAATATCAGAAGGAGAGAGTGAGAGTATGGCGAGACCGCAGGGTGAGTTCTAGAATCCATAAAAGAACAATTCCACACAGATACAACAGCCAGGTACGAAAAACAATAGAGTCTACCATCATGTTGGCCGTTGTAGTCTCACCTTGGGAATCATTGATGAATTCAAGAAAGCTCACCAAGCAAAGAAGACCCCTCAAGCTTTACTAGAAAACAAGATGATAAAGAAGGGTTGCTATATAAGAAGCTTGAAGACATCCAAGAATGAGCTCCAGTTACTCCTTGAAGGCAACCACCTGTGAATTTGTATATAGGGAGTAACTACGGTGGAGCTGAAAAATGGCAGGACCATGAAGTACTTATCAGAGTACTATGGTCCAGAGTTTTTCTTCGAAGGAGGAGTAGAAGAACTCTCTCAGGAGGAACAAGTTGTTCTCCTTGAGGCCTATGTTCGTGAGTCATACAGACTCATTATGGGGAAGTAAATCTCATGAATGGATAACAACTCTGTGTCCAGTTCCCCAAAACAGAGTTCCCATTCATACTCTGCCAAACAATATTTGAGATTTCTTCCCAGGCCGGAGCTTACATGGGTCATCTTCTCTACTGATCAAGAAGGAAAAAGACCAACATTTTGCCATCAATAAGTGGGATAATGAATAAGTTAGAGGTTTTGGCTGCATTGGTTTAGGGGGAGTTTGTTGGACCAAAAGAACCAATGAGCCAAGATCAGAAAACCTCTAAGTCCCACATGGTATCACAACAACTGCTGAAAGCCTCATCAGTAGTTTGACAAAGTGCTAAAGACTTCAAAAGCCGGAGATCAAGTACTGAAGACTCAACAGCTGAAGAACTAAAGTACTGAAGTACACAGCTGAAGAACACAAGTGCTCAAGCTGAAAGACCAAAGTACTGAAGTACAACAGCTGAAGAGTTTACAAGTACTGAAGATCAACAACTGATGTACAAAGTTGAAGACAAAGATTGAAGACATCAGTGATGGTATCTACTAAAGTCATCAGCTGATGAAACCCTGAAGGTCAAAGTCTGAAAATCAAGTACTGAAGCCTCAGTAGTTTGTCACAATTGCTGAAGAGTACTTCTTCAGTAGTTGTGATATCAGTAGTTTTATATTTTTATGTTTCAGTAGTTTTGTAAAACGACTGAAGAGCCTGTTCTTCAGTCGTTGTAGTTTCAGTAGTTTTATATTTTTTATTTAACACTCTGATATGTTCTCAGTAGTTGTGAACATTTCAGTAGTTTGTTAAGAGTTAGTATTTTTTGTAATAAATCTGCCAGTTGTCACTTTCCGTGATAACAGCAGTGATTGTTGCCTCTATATAAGGAGTGACACCTATTGTAAGACGTATGAATGAATGGAATGAAATGAATGATTTGATTGGAATATTCTACATCTATAAACATTCCTTGAAATCAGAAACATATATTCTCTTCCTATAACCGTATGCGCTCCTAATGAATACAAGTGTCGATTGCTTGCTACAATTTGTCTAATTCGTGTTCATATTCCGCTGCTTTGAATCCTAATACATCAAACGTGTGATCGCTGATCCTGTCAACTTCTAACCGATTTTACTTCCTAGACAACACAACTTCAATTCTATTCTATCATTTCTCGTACAATTCATTATGGAATCATACAGGTATATTAGAATCATTTGGGAAACTTTAATAAACTATTTTGATGCTAGATTCTTGTTTTGACCGAGAGTTAATAGCAATTTTAGAAAATCATACTAGAGCTTACAAGATGTACATAATGATTTTGACTTTTAAGAACTGCAGCTCATGATGATTGTTAGTTTTCTTGTCCTCTTAAATCCATACAAAGATTTTTGACACACATTGGTGATCAGTTAAGGTTTAATTGTTTCAACAAGTATTTGTGGATCCCACGCTTATATGGTAATCAACATTCCTCAGAATATTTTTGAGTGGTCAATGGGTAAATTTCAAAAATATTCCAGAGCTTTCAAAGAGATGCCAAGCCTCATGTTAGTGCCATCGCACAATAGAGAGGCGTAAACAACAATGAATTCTAGAATATTTAGGTTATGCTTATCCTCAGGTCAGTGCCACCGCATAGCAAAGAGACACACAACCTATCTTCTTGTTAGAGCATTTTTTTTCTTTTTGCACATAACGCACCAATAACATAAGTTATTAGCTTGATTGCATTTTGCTTTTTTTCATGTGCTTTTCTCATTTTTTATGGTCGTCCACACACATGTGTGGGGTTTATTTTGCTCTCTTATCGGAACAACGTTGATTGTGTTAACTAGGGATAAGATGGGAACCCACAGCGAGTTGAACAACTTAGTTTGAAATTTAAAACCACTATGAGGTCTACTCATCTATTGTGTTGGATCTACCAACACATCAGATAATAAACTAGCAGCCTATAGCTCTACTTTCTCTATGTCACCTTGGTAGCATACTAGCTTTACTATCATATTTCCTTTTATTTTGCTTAGACTCTTCAGACTTATACTTTGAATTTTGAATCTTAATCAGTTAGACTCTTTTGAAATCCCAAACACTCTGTTCCCTGTGTACTATCATTTTCCACGAACATTAAATTAGTATCACAGATTTGATTACATTCCTTTTAGCTAAGCTGTCATTCTCCCTCGTTTTTTATGTAATTTCAATAAAGCAGCTAATTTAATACTAATCAAACCTATTCTCCTCCTAAAATTTTAAAACTAAAAATATTTTTGTGTTTTTGGATTTTTAATAAACAGGAAAATAAAACAAAAAATAAAAATAGAAATAAAATAAAATAAAAATAAAGAATTTCGGACATGGCATTTTCTTCCTCTGAAATCACATCACTTTTCTTTTTCACGTCATTAACCTCTAATAGATAGAAAAACCTTGGTTTATCAAATGTTTTTTTGTAGAGGTTGGCGCGTTGAAAATGCGTATTTATTTTAACCACATCAATTAATTGTTTTTCAAAACAGTCACGTATAAAGTGATACTTAATACAGATGTGTTTAGTTTTAGGATGTTTGTAAGGCCCCGTTCCCAGGATGCTTACACCTGGTAAATCATTGCAAATAAAACATACGTTTTCGTTTCTTTTACACAAATAACGCAACGGAAACATTCAAAAATGACATCTCCTTTCATTATAAAAACTTTTGCAAAATAATACATCATAATTCAATTACAAAACCCCACTTGCATTACATCACAAAAGTATTATAAATATGGATGCCATCCCAAAAGAGCTGAGTAGCCGCCTCGTACCATCCTCAGCAACCATTACCTGCCAACTGGAAACAAATCAAAGTCAGCATTGCTGAATGAGTTCTAGTTTTATAACAAAATATACTTTACTTCCTTTAAAAAACCATTCGTTACATTCGTACGCGATCACACAACATACGTACACACAACATACGTACACATAGATAATATTCATTATTATCTGCATCGTTCGTTCATCATTATATATTTTCTCTTCTCAACCATAAACTTTACCCAGCTATTCCTGGTACTCGACCTTGGCCTATCATACGCTAGCTATAATGGTGCTCGAACCTCTAATCACGGTACCTAGGGCATGCAGCAATGGAGCTATACAAATGGTCAATCACAAAGAAAGACCACGATGTGCATCCTCCCAGGGTAGGGAACCCGCACACCGTTGGGCTAACACCACTAATGGCGTGTCCCGACATACTATGCTTGCAATACTTTCTTTACTTTCATCTTTCATTAATGCTTGCATTCTTACTTCATGTTCCTCTTCTCATTATCTTTCACTTTATGTTACATAATACTTTATTTCATTCTTTAACATAACATGTAAAGCCACAGGAAAGATAAACATACATCATAATAAGGAAATAACATACACAGGCATCAACATCATACAGGGCAACATCAACCATACATAACATGCATAATCATGCAACATCATCATCATGATGCCCAACATGCTCTCTAAGGCCTAAATCGTCATCTTACATGCTCTTACGAGAACCTTACATCCAAACTTACATCTGCACTTTCCCCTGAAAGTCAGAAGTGAAACTACACTTCTCCTCGGGTGCAACAGCACTATTCAGGCGTATGGACACCCTTTAGTCGCATGGCCTCCATGCAACTGAACATCATGTGATTGAACCAATGCAGATGAAAACTCATGCAAATGAACACCCAATCGTGCAAATGGACTTAATACAGATGGATCTCATACGAATGCAACTAATGCGGATGAGCAATTATGTGACTGGGATCCCAATCGTGCGAATGAACTCTCAGTCCTGCGAATGGACCCCAATGGTGCGAATGAACCCCAATCGCACCTTAATCAGCTGTATGGCCTCCATTCGGTCGCCTAGCCCTAGCTGGTGCAGAATGCAGTTCATCCCGAACCTAATGTGCCATTTTCGACCTCCAAGCTCATCCAAACTCAATCTAAGCCCAAGTCAACCATCCTAAACCCTAGCGATGCATACGACAACACCATTCAAGCACACACAAGCTCACAAACAAGGCTCAAACGCATCACACACACATACACATACACAAACGGGTCAAACATGCACACACTCAAAAACCTGATTTTCAGATGTTTCCAGCCCCAAATCATTCAAAAACGTTTAAAGGAGGGGTCCTAGAACTCACACAAGCGACCATATCGATAAGAGCTTCAATTTGAATCGCTTCTCAATGATTTGGCTACTCGAACCAACCCGAACCAACACTTCTTCCTCTTTTCTTCCTTACCCTATTCTCCTCTCTTGTTTGGCTGAAATATGAGTGTGGGGAGAGGGTAAGGACTACCCTCTCCCTTTATATACCCCCTCTCACCCGTCATTCTTTTGTTGGCGAGTTTGGTCCCTCGACTTTGGAGTTTATTTCTTTTCTTCTTTCGTCGACTTCAAAATAAATAAATAACCAGGTGTTACAAGTCCACCCCCCTTATATAGGTTTCGCCCCCGAAACCTATTACTCCTCGAACACATGTGTGTAATGATGTCTCATTTCTTCTTCACTCTCCTATGTTAACTCAGATCCCTTCCTGTGCTTCCACTGTACACGCACACGAGGAACCACTTATTTCTCAGCCTCTTCTCTTTTCGATCTATGATTGCCACTGGTTGCTCCACATAATTGATCCGTTCGTCTACTTTGATATCCTCCAGTGGAACAATCATGTCTTCATCAGATAAGCACTTTCTCATATGAGATACATGGAATGTCATGTGAATTACACTTAACTCTTTTGGTAACTCTAGTCTATAGGCCACCTCTCCTACTCGAGCAACGATTCAGAAAGGGCCTATGTATCTTGGGCTCAACTTGCCCTGCTTTCGGAAACGAATGATACCATTCCAAGGTGAGACCTTCAACATAACCCGATCACCCACCTGGAACTCAATCGGTCTGCGTCGTTTATTGGCATACGACTTCTGTCTATCTTTGGCTGCCTTCATGAAGGCTATAATCCTCTCAAGCTTCTCAGTCGTAGCCTCGATCACCTCGACGTTCCCCGATTCCTTCTGACCAATATCACCCTAACAAATGGGTGTTCTATATCTCCTACCGTATAGCATCTCATATGGTGGCATACCAATGCTGGCATGAAAGCTATTGTCATATGAGAATTCTGCTAATGGTAGGTGGTCATCCCAACTTCCCCTATAGTCAATCACACATGCCCGAAGCATGTCCTCCAATGTCTGAATGGTCCTTTCTGACTAACCATCAGTTTGGGATGATAAGCCGTGCTAATAGGTAACCTCGTCCCCATGGCGTGGTAGAATTTCTTCCAGAATTTAGATGTAAACCGGGTGTCACGATCAGACACAATGGACACTGGTACACCGTGACGAGTTGCAATTTCCTTGATAAACAGATCAGCCAACCTCTCAGATGAATATATCTTGCGGATCGGTAGGAAGTGAGCACTCTTTGTCAGGTGGTCAACAATCACCCATATGGCATCATACCCTTTCGGAGTACGTGGCAATTTCATAATGAAATCCACCGTGATGTGCTCCCACTTCCATTTTGGTATTTCCAAAGGTTGAATCTTCCAATACGGCTTCTGATGCTCGGCCTTCACCTGTAGAAAAGTAAGGCATTTACTCACATACTCCACCATGTTGCGTTTCATACCCGGCAACCAGGAATCCTTCTTCATGTCTTGGTACATTTCGTGGCACCTGGATGAATGGAGTATCGAGTCTTGTGAGCGTCATCCATGATCTTCACCTGTAGATCCCCAAAACGAGGAATCCACACCCGTCCAAATCGGGTTTTAACACCAAGTGTGTTTTCACCCAATTCCCCAACCAGACCTCTCATCCTCTCAGAGTTAAGATGATCTTCTTTTAGTGCCTCATCTTGAAACTCTTTGACTTGCTTCATCACATTAGAGGTCATGATCAGCTGATATGCTTTCACCCGAATTGGGTCAGGCCTCTCTTTCCAACTAAGGGCATCAGCCACCATGTTAGCCTTTCCCGGATGGTAATGGATCTCGTAATCATAATCTTTTATGAGCTCCAACCACCTTCTCTGCCTCATGTTTAGGTCCTTCTACTCAAAGAAATACTTCAAGCTTTTATAGTCAGTGAATATGGTGCACTTTGTCCCGTAAAGATAGTGCCTCCAAATGTTTAGTGCAAAGACCATGGCTGCTAGCACTAAGTCATGAGTGGGATAATTGACCTCATGAACCTTCAATTACTGAGATGCATAAGCTATAACCTTCCCTCTTTGCATTAACACGCAACCAAACCCCGAGTAGGAAGCATCAGAATAAACCACCAGATCTTCACTTCCATCGGGTAATGACAGAACATGAGCTTGAGTCAACCTCGCCTTCAGTTCTTCGAACACCTTCTCTTGAGCTTGACCCCATACAAACTTCACATCCTTCCGGGTCAACTTAGTTAGTCGAGAAACAATCTTAAAGAATCTTGGATGAACCTCCTATAGTAGCCCACCAAACCCAAGAAGCTACAAATCTCGGATGGCGTCTTAGGAGACTTCCATTGCGTCACTGCCTCCACCTTAGCCTGGTCCACCATAATCCCATCGAGATTCACCACATGACCTAAGAACTGAACTTCACACAAGAAGAATGCACACTTGGAGAACTTAGCATACAACTTCTCGTTCCTTAGCGTCTCCAAAACCTCGCGAATATGACCGGCATGCTCCTCTTCATTCTTTGAATAAATTAGGATATCATCAATAAACACACTCACTGATTTATCCGACATTGGCCGGCACACTTGATTCATCAAATCAATAAAAGCAGCTGGCACATTGGTCAAATCAAAAGACATGACAAGAAACTCGTAGTGACCATAGTGCATGCGGAAAGCTGTATTTGGGATATCTTGCTCCTTCACCTTCAACTGATGGTTACCAAATCGAAGGTCTATCCTTGAAAACCAACTGGCACCCTGAAGTTGATCGAACATATCATCTATTCTCGATAAGGGGTATCGGTTCTTTACCGTCAACTTGTTCAACTCATGGTAGTCAATACACATTCTCATACTACTGTCTTTCTTCTTCACAAACAAGACCGGAGCACCCCAAGGAGAGATACTCGGTCTGATGAACCCCTTGTCAAGCAGCTCTTGCAACTACTCCATCAATTCCTTCATCTCCGTCAGAGCCAACAAATACGGTGCCTTAGCAACAGACTGGGCACCCGGTATCAGATCAATCTTAAACACAATCTCTCTGTCAGGTGGCACTCCTGGTAAGTCTTCTGGAAACACGTCCGGAAAGTCACACACAACCGGTACATCAGACAGTTGTGGAATTGTCATATCCATATCCTTTACATAAACCAAGTAGGCGCTACATCCATGCCTCATACACTTTCCCACAACCGCCATTGAGTTTACCTTTGGGATTATAGTAACCCGATCACCATAAACCATCACTCAACTACCGTCAGGTGCTGTCAAACGAATCATCTTCTTGTGACACACAATGTTCGCCTCAGAGTCCGCCAACCAATCCATCCTGAGAACGAGAACCAAATTGAAACCACCTAAGGTCATCACAAACGGTCTAACAGGAAACTTATGACCTTTTAGCTCCACATCACAGTTCTGTATCATCTCAGAGATCCTGGTAGATTTACATATGGTAGTTTCTACATCGAAGGGCATATCAACACGTCTACTACTAACAGGCAACTTAGCACAGAAAGTAGCAAAAATAAAATTTTACTAGCACCAGAATCGAACAACATATAGGCTAAGTTTGTTTTACTAGAAACGTACCGGACACAACATCAGGGTCCATCCTAGCCTCCTCCTATGTCATTATGAATGCCCCGGCACTAGCCCTCGGTCCTTCTCCCCCAGTCATCTTCTTCCCTAAACCCTCAGCCCTTGGCTTCTTACAGTCCCTACTCATATGACCCTCTTCACCACAATTAAAGCACCGGACTGTACGACAATCCTTGGCTATATGCCCCGCCTTCCACATTTGAAGCACCCGTTAAATCCCCACCTGCATTCTCCTATATGCTCTCTTCCACACTTGCCACACCTTTTTGACCCCGCATTGGATGTGACCGCACATCGGTCGTCCACCGTTGCCTTCTTGTTACTCGTCGAGGCACCACCCCATCCAAACCTCTTCCCATTCCAGTTTCTATCACCTCTATCCTTCCAACTACCTTCAGCCACCACCGCCATAGTCCTCTCATCATACAATCTCCCTACGAAATCCACCGCTGACCTAAACGTGCTCGGTCGGGCGGTGATCATGTGCGTGCGAATGTTCGCTGGCAAACCTGGATGTACCTTTTAATCTTCCGTGTGATAGGCGTCACTTGATCCGGCACCAGACGTGCCATTTCATTGAACCTTGTGGTGTACTCCTGGTGTGTCATCGTTCCCGCCTCTAATTGCAAAAACTCCCTCTCAACCTTGTCCATTTCCCGGTGAGGACAAAACTCCTCAATCACCAACTTCTTTAGTTCAGACCATCTCATTCTCCCAATGGCCCTGCTACCCTCGGCTTGGACTATATTGTCCCGCCAGCACAGAGCCAAGTCCATAAAAGAGTGGGTAGCAAACTTCACCTTTTGGTCTTCCCGGCACTCGCTGATATCAAGAACAACCTCCATTTCCCTCACCCACCGGTGAGCAGTAGCAGTAGTGTCATTTCCATCAAAAGTTAGGGACTTGCATCTCATAAACGCCCCATAGTTACAGCCTCATGCCGCCTCCTGCATAGGCTCTTCTTCTTCCTCTTCTTCTTCATCATCTGAGAGAACCGTTTCAGGCTCCGGTTGCTCTCGTCTTCCCGAGGACCTGTTCCTCTCCTTTCTTTCCCCTTCTCGTATAGCCTTGATAACTTCAGTCACTACAGACGGTAAGATTTTCTGCATGACTTGATGAACTTCTTCAACAACAGCCTCCTTCACTGAGGCTCTTAGATTGGCGCTTTCGTCGCCACCCTCCGGATGAGGGGTCTCTGGTTCTTCAGGAACCACCTTCTCAACTCTGGGTCTCCCTGTCTTGGGTCGCGTTTCCGCACCGTGACCTCCACCATGAGAGGCTTTTGAAGATCTACCACCGGCCATCACATGCACATAGAAATATTCAAACACCAACACGGTCATTCAAAGGAACAACTCAGTTTATGTCAAGTATAGTAAGTCCCTAATTAAAGTGGCCAGTTGTGATTAGCCACTTACTTTACTCTTCACAACCCGAGCATTACCTATCCTAACTACATCAGTATTTAAATCTACAGACAACACATAACACATACCATGCGCACATAAAACCAGTTAACTTTACGAAAATACATGATGGCACGCAGCTACTCAGATTGGCATCCCATTCCCTTTCCATCCCATTCTCTGTTTAAGTTAAGGTTTATTTTGAAATTTTACCCATTTCACTTAAACTTTGGCTCTGATACCAACTTGTAAGGCCCCGTTCCCAGGATGCTTACAGCTGATAATCATTGCACATAAAACATACGTTTTTGTTTCTTTTACACAAATAATGTAGCGGAAACATTCAATAATGACATCTCGTTTCATTATAAAAACTTTTGCAAAATATACATCATAATTCAATTACAAAACCCAAGTTTCATTACATCACAAAGGTATTATAAATATGGATGCCATGCCAAAAGAGCTGAGTAGCCGCCTCGTGCCATCCTCAGCAACCATTACCTTCCAACTTGAAAAACATTAAAGTCAGCATTGCTAAGTGAGTTCTACTTTTATAATAAAACATACTTTACTTCCTTTATAAAACCATTTGTTAAATTCGTACGCGATCACACAACATACGTACACATAGATAATATTCATTATTATTTGTATCATTCGTTAATCATTATATCTTTTCTCTTCTCAACCATAAACTTTACCCAACTATTCCCGGTGCTGGACCTAGGTCTATCAAAGACCAGCTATAACGGTGCTCGCACCTCGGATCACAGCACCTAGGGTAGAGTTTAGGTATACCACTGCTATGTGCAATGCCAGCTATTCCTCGTACTGGACCTAGGCGTATCATATGCCAGCTATAAAGGTGCTAGCACCTCTTATCATAGTACCTAGGGCATGCAACAATGGAGCTATACAAATGGTCAATCACAAAGAAAGACCCCGATGTGCTTCCTCCCGGGGTAGGGAACCCGCACACCGTTGGGCTAACACCTTTAATGGTGTGTCCCGAAATACTATGCTTGCAAGACTTTCTTTACTTTCATCTTTCACTAATGCATGCATTCTTATTTCATGTTCCTCTGCTGATTATCTTTCACTTTACGTTACATAATACTTCATTTCATTCATTAACATGACACGTATAGCCACAGGAAAGATAAACATACATCATAATAAGGAACATAACATACAGAGGCATCAACATCATACAGGGCAACATCAAGCATACATAACATGCATAATCATGCAACATCATCATCATCATGCCCAACATGCTTTCTAAGGCCTCAATCGTCATTTTACATGCTCTTACGAGAACCTTACGTCTAAACTTACAACTCCACTTTCCCCCAAAAGTCAGAAGTTAAACTACTCTTCTCCTCGGGTGCAACAACCCTATTTGGGCGTATGGACACCCTTCAATCCCGTGGCCTCCATGCAACTGAACATCATCCGATTGAACCAATGTAGATGAGCACTCATGCGAATGAACACCCAATCGTGCGAATGGACTTAATGCGGATGGATCTCATGCGAATGGAACTAATAGGGATGAGCACTTATGCGACTGGGATCCCAATCATGCGAATGAACTCTCAGTCATGCGAATGAACCCCAATCACACATCATTCAGTCGTATGGCCTCCATTGGTCGCCTATCCCTAGCTGGTGCAGAATGCAGTCCATCCCGAACCTAATAAGCCATTTTCGACCTCCAAGGTCATACAAACTCAATCTAAGCCTAAATCAACCATCCTAAACCCTAGGGATGCATACCATAACACCATTCAGGCACACACAAGCTCACAAACATGGCTCAAACGCATCACGCACACATACACATACACAAACGGGTTAAACCTGCACACACTCAAAAACCCGATTTTCAAATGTTTTCCAGCCCCAAATCAATCAAAAACGTTCAAAGGAGGGGTCCTAGAACTCACACAAATGACCACAACGAGAAGAGCTTCGATTTGACTCGCTTCTTAACGATTTTGGCCACTCGAACCAACCCGAACCAACACTTCTTCCTCTTTTCTTCCTTTCTCTTTTGTTCTCTCTTGTTTTGTTGATATATGAGTGTGGGGAGAGGGTAAGGGCTGGCCTCTCTCTTTATATACCCCCCTCTCACCCATCTTTCTTTCGTTGGCGAGTTTGGTCCCTCGACTTTCAACTTCAAAATAAATAAATAACCGGTGTTACAATGTTGGACTGGATTTTTTGTTATGGCTATAGCAGCAGAATTATCAACATCGATAGGAGTGTTAGAAAATTGCAAACCGTAGTCGCGCATTTGCCATTGAATCTAGGTGATTTGTGAACAACAACTTGCAACAGCAACATATTCAGCTTCACATGTTGACAGAGCAACGGAGGTCTGCTTCTTACACTACAAGGCGACTAACCGTCTACCGAAGAACTGACATCATGCTGATGTTTACTTGTAATTAATTTTGCAACCACCATAATCCAAGTCACTATATGCTGTAAGCTCAAAATGATCATCATGAGGATACCACAACCCAAGTGTTGGAGTACCCTTCAGATAAAGGAAAATCCTTTTACACCTATGAGATGGTTGACTTTCGGTTTCACCTGATATCTAGAACAAGGACACGTCACATACATGATATCAGGACTAGACGTTGTGATATACATAAGGGATCCAATCATTCCTCTATACATTGTAGCATCAACCAGATCACCATTTTCGTCAGGTGCGACATCGTGGTTTGTGGCAAGTGGAGTTCCAGCAGCTGAAGTATTCTCCATATCAAACCGACTGAGGATATCGCCTATATACTTGGTCTAATATTGGTACATTTCCTTTAGTGTCTGATCCACCTGTAACCCTAGAAAGAACTTCATCTCCCCCATGGCACTCATCTCAAATTCTGCTTTCATGACAGTTTCAAATTCTTTACATAACTCTTTGTTTTTGGAATCGAAGATTATGTCATCAACATAAATCTGTACTAGCAGTAAGTCGCCATCCTTTTCTTTGATGAATAGTGTGCAGTCAATAACCCCTCTCCGACTACCATGTTTCACCAGATGAGTTGAGACTTTCTCATACCATGCTCTCGGGGCTTGATGGAGCCCGTAGAGAGCCTTATCAAGCTTGTAAACTCTGTCTTGATGATAAGGATCCTCAAATCCTTTGGGTTGACTGACATACACTATCTAATGGATTTCACCATGAAAGAATGCACTCTTGACATCTAGTTGATAAACTTTAATCTTCATATCAAATGCATAGGCTAGGAATATACGGATTGCTTCCATTCTAGCTACAGGTGCAAACACTTCATTGTAACCAAGGCCTTCGACTTGTCTCAAACCTTGAACCACATGTCGAGCCTTGTTTCTCATTATGACCCTTTGGTTATCTTTCTTGCACTTCAAGACCTATTTAGTGCCAATTACCTTAGCACCTTTTGGTCTATCCACCAGTGTCCATACTCCTAGCTTCTTGAATTGAAGGAGTTCTTCTTGCATGGTACTAACCCATGCCTCATCGTTTAAGGCTTCACTTACATATTGGCTCAAATTAAGACAGAAAACATCGATAAGCACCGTCGTGAAGATAGCCTTTTTTTGTTTGTACCCCCGATTAGACATCCCCTATGATGTTGTCCAGAGGATGATATACATTTAGTCAAGATCTAGAAGTGGTGGGAACAAATACTTCCTGATTCAGATTTTGAATTCTCCGTTTAGTATCTGTAGCCGTTGGAGTGTGAGGTTCCAAAGTGTTAGAGGCATAACATCTGATGCTTGTGTAATTCCAGTTGCAGGAACCTATTCCTCCACATCCACCTAATCAGTCTCAACTTCTTCATCATCAGAGGAGCAATCGCTTACCTCAAGTGCTCCCCCAAAACGACTAGAAGATTCACCTTGTGAAACTGATGTTGTCAAGTCTAGTGACAGTGTATTTAAGACACCGTACATCATTCTAGTCGATAACTCATCATGAGGAAGGGAGAGAGGGACGTTAAAGGACTTGAAGCATCCATTATAGTTGAAGAAGAAGGCAGGTCCCTTTCCAACAACGGGGGTGGTGTATCTCTGAATGTCAACGTTGCACAACACTTCTACATGACCCGTTGAGTTGTTATAAACTCTCTTGTTCGGTATATTGGATCCAAGAAAAATCCCTTCTTCAGCCTTCTCACTGAACTTCCCTGACTGAGTTTTCTTCAGTAGTGTACATGGTGCGCCAAATGGTTCAAGGTACTCCAGATTAGGTTTACATCACTGGAGCAACTCATAACATGTTTTACCATGACGTTTGACCACCAAGACTCAATTGAGGGTGTAACATGCATTGGCAACTGCCTCGTTCCGAAATTGATGGGTAGTTTCGAGTCGGCTAGGATCGTTCTTGCTGTCTCTATCAAGCTCCTATTTTTTCGTTTAGCAAATCCGTTCATTTGTAGAGTGTAGGCAGATTTGAATTGGTTGATAATTCCTTTCTCTTTGCAGAACTCCTCCATCCACTGATTCTAGAACTCCATGCCGTTGTCTGAATGAATCTGTCTCACTTTAGCTTGTAAAGTGATTCCAATGTAGTTACTAGATGTTTGAAAGATTCAAATGTCTCTCATTTGGATTTCAGAAACATTACCCAAGAGAATCTTAAGTAATCATCAGTGACTACATAACAGTATAAATCACCAGCGATGCTCTTGGTGCGGACAGGACCAAACAGATCCATGTTTAGAAGTTCGAGAGGTAGGTTAGTGGAATTTACTTTCTTTAACTTGTGAGACTTCTTGGTCTGTTTACCTTTCTTGCATGCTACACAAAAATCCAGAAGTTGAAAATTATTGACACTTACTCCATTCACTAAATCATGTTGGATTAGATCATTTATCTTCCATGGATTGATGTGTCCCATTCTCCTATGCCAATAGAATGAGTCCCTCTCTGTTGCCTTTGACAAGAAGCATTGAACTTTATGATTGGTTGTGGAGGCTTTTGATTGATCCAAGACATATAAGTCATTACATCTTGAAGCTAACATTAAGATTGGTCCTCCGGATAATGTAATCCTTCTTCAATACGTAGCACTTCTTGTTGACAAAAACAACTTTGAATCCTTTGTCACATATCTGGGATACTTAAAGAAAGTTATTCTGTAGTTGTTGAATGTAGTTGACCTTATCAAACTTGACTTTCTAGTTTCCCACTTCGCCTTGAGCAGTCATGTATCCTCCTTTATTTCCAGCAAATGATACATGTCCCCTTTTAAATTGTTTGACATTGAAAAGGAGAGATAGGTTCCCGGTCATACGCCTAGACGCCCCATTATCAACAATCCAGTATTTATGATAGCACTGTAATGGGCACCCTGCACATTCAGAGGAAATGATCAGTTTAGGTTTGGGACCCAAGCCTTAACTAGCTTGGGCGACCCAGAGGAATCACACATCATAAACTCACCCACTTTCCATTTGAAGGGGAGGGCATATCATTATTCTTATTGTTCTCATTATCAGACAATGGACTTGACTTTTCTTTCCATCAGCTAATTTATGTAAGGCTTGTTTCTGATAAACAGACGATTGGCTTACAGTTTGACCTTTAGATTCATTAATTCTTTTTGGCCGAGTAATATAACTACTATTTGAAGAACTTGGTTTAGTATCATAAAGTTCAATTTTCTATCTGGGAGTCTGATAATAAGGACAGTTAGAAGAGATGTGTCCTTTCTTTCCATAACTATAGCAGGATCTCTCTTCTACATGTGAGGAAACTGTTTATGTGGGGTTGAAGTGTGATACCGATGTGACATGTGTCTGGTTGAATTTAGTCACTTTTCATTTAGATGTATCACCTTTATTAACAAAACTAATTGTTTTGACGTTTTGAACATCTTTATCATGCCCTTTGATTGGTTCGGGTTCTAAGATATACTTTGGTGAACCTGACCTCACATTAACTCTTTTAAATGCATCATTTAAATTCTCAACGAGCATCTTACCTTTTGATTTCAAAGTAGTCTCCTTCTATTTAGTGACAGATTTCACCGGTTTACCCATGGAATTAGGATCACTAACTAGAGGAGTGGACACCACATTATCCTTAATTGGGTTGTTATTTATAGGTCTACATTTTGTATTGAACATAATCTCATGTGGTGGTGGAACTACTTTGTAACCCAACCCTTCCCCATTATTTTGTTCTTTCACTAAGTGTTGAACTATGTGAGAAGAACAAGTCCAACTTTGTAGTTTTTGTTTTAAAGAATTTACTTCAACTTCTAAAACTGCTTTTTCTTTCTTGTTTCTTCCAAAGAATTCAAATAAACCTTTATATCATTGGCTTGATTAAAATCAAAAACCTCGGTTTCCCTTAGTTGTTTACCGAAAAGTTCTATTTTTTCTTTATAACTGCACTCATTTTGTTTCAATATACGATTAGGTTCTATGCATAGTTGTAAATCCTTTACTAAGCTATCATTGTGGTCTAATAACCTAGCAATTTCAAATCAATGCTTTCTCTAAATTTGTTACATTCAATACAAGCATGATTTTCAAAAAGTTGGTCTTTTGTACTTACCTGTGAAGAATCAGTTGAATCAGCCATCCATGCAGAGTTAGACTCTTCGGATGCTAGAGATTCTGAACATGTCGTTCTGAGTTCTTCTTCAATCAGGTTCATTTACCACATTCATAGCTTCTTCATTATCTAACGTTACTTGTTCAACTATGATTTCACCTTCACTTACTAAACCATCATCCAATCCCTCGACATAGGCAATGTTTAATTCACCCAGAGACACAAACTGGACGTCCGATCCTGTCCTTCGTCACCTTGAGTAGTCAAGGCCTTTGTCTCTTTGCTTGAAGAGGTAGCTCCAGTCGTGGATTTGTCTTGACGGTTGAAGGTTGAGAACGAATTTCCATTACCTCTTTTCTTGGGCTTTACACATTCACGTTTGAAATGCCCCTTTTTACCATAGTTAAAGCAGGTAACTTTGGTTTTGTCAAAACCAAAGGTTGTATCTTTTGTGGCTACCAAGGTCTGTCCTGTCTTTTTCACAAAATTTTTTGCCCTTCTAACAGCACTAGCCAACACCCACATGATATCCATCCTCTATAATTCATTTTCATCAACCTTCTCATAATCTTCATCTGCAAGATGGCAATTGCCAATCTTCTCTGCAACTAGACCATCATAGGAATGGACAACAGCTGCCAGAAGATCCATGTGCTCCTTTGCAACTTCTATAGTGATATTTCCGAGATTCTTGGTCTTCAAGTTAGTAGTATTGGCTTCAGGCACTATATATTGGGTAGGGGATGACCCTGATGTTTCTGGTCTTGAAGCTATGGGTTGGGAAAGAGCTGCTGAACTACACACAAAGGTAGTTTTAAGTGATGCTCCTGAACTTGTTAGAGTAGGAGATGAGTTATAAAGTGACGGATTCTGGTCGTAGGATGCTTTCTGTGACGTGTACTTCATCCTTAGTTCCTCCTCCTATAATTTCAGGATGAAGTCCTTTATGTCTAATTTTGCAAGAATATTGTTCTGTCTCAAATTAGACACAAAGGAGTCCTATTTCTCCGACCAACCATCAGCAAAGCTTGACACTTTATCTTCCATAGACGTGGTTACCCCATGAGTGTGCAGCTCACTCATCAGATGGTAGAATCTGTTGATAATATCATCCAAGCTCTCTTTCCCTATTAAGGAGAAGTTAACAAACTCCTTCTTGAGAGCCTTTGCCTTCAATGCCTTTAACGATGCATTCCCATCATATTGTTTCTCCAAAGCTTCCTATAACTTTTTCGCATGTTTGTTCTCAAAGAATTGATGAAAGATATCTTTCGGTATTGAATGAGTCACGAGAGCATACACCTTCTTTTTAGTATTGTACTTAACTTTCTGACTGTCAGTCATACCTCCCAAAGTTAGCTTAACACCATCAGCACCGACTGGCATACTATAACCTGTCTTAATGGATTCCTAAAGATTGGGATCAACTCTATTTAGATAGATCTCGAACCATTGTTTCCATTGTGAGTAATCATCTAACGTTATAAGATTAGTGGTTTATTATGATTCCTAATTTCATTTTCTAGAACAAGAAGGTTTTGGATGTGAGAGTTTCTTCCAGCAGTAAAAGCAGAGAATTGATCTTCCATCTTTATAAACTTTGAACTTTAAAACTAGACTGACTCACTCGTGCGAATGGACTTATACGAATGGATCACTCGTGCGAATGAGGGGTGCGAATGAATTCAATCGTGCGATTGGATCCAGTCGTACGTATGGAGTGTGTGATTGGAGACAAGAGAATGGGGTTGTTTAGTCGTACGAATGAGTGAGCGACTGAGTTCAGTCGTGCGAATGGGGTGTGCGATTGAGTCCAGTCATGCAATTGAGCTAATTGTGTGATTGAGTTCAGAAGGTTTTAGACACTTTGACACAAAAACACGATTTTTTAGAACCCTAATCTGTCGTATGCCGAAAAACGTAAACTTTGAGACCTGAAGACGTCAAAAACACTGTTTTACTCAAAAGGTGACTCTTTTGAATGAAAAAACAAGATTTTTACACCAAAACTAATCGAATCACATGCAAAATCAAGAGCCAAGGCTCTGATACAACTTGTTAGAGGACCGTGTACGTACATAGTACTAACTGATGATGCGTGACACCAGATCAAATAGTGCATAATCCTATTTGATTGGTGATCCAATCAGTGAGAACACAAAATTAAAGAAACGTTATGAACGAGTAGAAGATGATTAGAGGCAAACTATGAACTTGGAATAGGCTTTATGGACGCTTTGGACGGCTAGGTTATGAGTATGTGTCAAAAATCCCTCAATTGTTATGTTTTTCCACGAATTAGGTGGTATTTATAGGTTTGAAGTCTTCATCCGTGCGACTGAACCATTAGCATGGTTCAGTCGTGCGAATGACCCATGCGAGTGATTCACACGCATGACTAAAAGTTCAGTCATGCGACTGAGTCAATCTCATGTCTCACTCATACGACTAATCCAGTCCTCTGGTTTAGTCGTGCGACTTGTTCATTAGCAGGTTCAGTCGTGTGGCTGGTTAATTAGCATGATGAGTTCATGCGTATGGTCCATAAGTATGGTCCATTAGCATGAATCATCATATAACAACTTCAAATCTATATAATAAGTTTATTATACTTTAACACACAATAATATTATAAAATATTAAACATTATAAACATCAATCACATATTATATTTCATTCAACCCATTCATTACATATGTGTATGACATGACATACTTTTACATTAAGCACATTAACTAGGGACATATGTATCAACAACCTATTTTTGAAAGTGAGTACATCTTCCAAGGCAGGAGAGGGCACTAGTGGTGTAGAGATTGAGATAGCTACAGGATCTGGTGTGAGAGGGGATAAGGAAACATAGATTAATGCTAAGAGAAAGAGAATATGTAGAATGAGGATGAGGTGATAGAAGTTAGGTTTGTAGACTTAGGATTCAATATAGATACTGATCTTGGAAGAGAGGAGCTTTTGAGAGAGGCAACTAAGAAGGGTTTGATTAATGAGGAGGAGAGGATAACCTACTGATTGATTATGACTCAGAGCCTGAGCATTATGATGTTATTGAGTGACCATTGACGTATGTGGCCAAGAAGGGCTCGGATGAAAGTGATGTGTTTGAGATGGCTAAGGAGGACTAGATTGTTAGGGATAAAGAGGCTGAGGAGATAACCCCATTATTCTAAAATATTCAGGGTCTAAGTAAGAAGGAGGCCGATAAGAAAATAATCAGCTAGAAATACAACTCTGGGCTAAAAATGTTCATGATTAAAAGGCGTGGGTAATGGATTACATACTTGCATAAAAGGAAGTCATTTAACACCTTGCCTAAATGGGATTTAAGGAGATTAGCTATGATTCCAATGATAGATTCTAATTTGAGTGAGCGGGCCAAGATGTTGGAGGAAAAGATAAAGAAGGGGCTGAATGATAACTTCGAGGCTTTGGGTATATAAAGCCCGAGAGGAAGAGATCGAAGAATGATAAGGATTGGGAGATTGGGAAAGGTCGGATTGTACTGAATGTGAAACCCCCTAAGACTATGAGCAGGGTGAGGTTGCCTCATCCCCTCCCCCAATAGATTCAGAGTTTTGAGAAATGGTTTTACGATAGTAATACTAGGGAAGCGGTGATTAGGTTGAAGAATGGGATTGAATACATACTTTTTGATCCAATGGAGATATTTGCCTTTTGTGATGAGCATCTGCTGGTGTTGTGTGAGAATCACATTCAAGCTAGGGCATGAGCTGAAATGCGTAAAGAGACAAGCCTGTTTATGATGGTTTCCAACAAAGTGCGAGGTGTTAGGGCTGAAGCGAGGGATATGGCCTAGAAGATTCGTGAGGAGGATGAGATTAGGATGGACTTGTGGGACTTAACGAGACAATTTGAGCATGCAAGTGCATGTGTCAAGGAAGCAAGAATAGCAGGAGCTAACCAAGGAGAATCATTGGCTAAAGCTTCTTAGGATGATACTGCAAGACCTAATGAACAAGGAAGATCTGAGGCGGTTGAAGATGCTAGAGCTAAAGAGACAAATGAAGATTGTTCAAGATTGTGAGATCTAACCTAGGGCGAGTATTGAAGATCAAGAATAGGTTGGACTCACCTTAGATTAGATTTTGTTTATATTTAATTGTAATATGTTAAATGTTAGTTTACTTTTGTTAGTTTGTTAATTAGTTATGTTTTGCTGCCCAACAAAACTATGAGTGAAACTATAGTTTCACTCATACTCAGCTGCTAGTTTCACCCGCCGAAATTGTGTTTCACAGCCGGGCGAAATTGTGGCTTGGCAGGATAGTTTTGCTGACAGCGAAACTATAAGCGAAACTATCAATACTATATATAGATTTGATTTCTTTCATTGTAGGGATCCTTGCAAAACCCTAATTTGTCTAAATATTGTTGCAAGTGTCCTTTGTAAGCTGGATTCAATCTGATATATTATTGAGCTTAGTTATATTATGAGTATTGGAGTTGTTTGTGTTTATTATTGATATTGAATGATTCAATTATTGAAGTGTACTATCATTTGATCATTTTGGACCAACAAATATCAACATGGTCAAGATGTCTACATCTGGAAAGACATGCTTTGCTTACCTCTACATGATTTCTTTGACATGAGAAGGTATTTTGAAATTCAAGGTGATCTTGACCAATTAATGAAGAAAGGAATGGTCATGATCATGATGAGGGTTGTCAATATCTAAAGACACTTCTTTGTTTTGGTAGCATCAACCTAGGTGGAGTTTGTAAGGCTTATTGAAAGACTTATTCATCCAAAACATGCCATGTCTTTCCTGCATTCTTGCACTTAGTGCAAAGTAGAAATTGCTTCAGAAGTTTTACACCCTGCATCAAAATTATTCTAAGTGTAAATTTTTTTGAAGCCAAGACATTTCCGAAGCAAAAAGTGAAGCCTTCCGAAGCTTCAAAGACAAAGTATATGAAACCAACAAAGTGAAGACAGATTTCTTCTAAAGACTTTGAAGAACATGCTTTCTCTAATGTAGTTTTCATACAGCTGACCAACTTTCCGCTGCAACTCTGAACACTCACCAACTTATACAAGTTCGTAAATGGTCCATTCTTTTTGTAATTGTACATTGAGGTCTTGATTCTATAACTTTCTACTTTATGTTCTTTTATCCTTTTTGTAATATATTAAGATGTGAGCTATGGAAAGTTATAGTCACTAGTCAAAAGGTAGATTTGCCTTATGACTCTAATTTGATTTTGTTGGCTAGTTCAAATGTATCCAACTCGCCTTCTAAATATGGCCAATTGTAGAATTTAGTATATAGTGTCTCAAGTCCTTGTAACTTTATCATTATGCTTTGTAACATCTATAATAGGACTTTAGAAGCAATATACTGCAATCTTGAAAACCAAATTTCTTTTTTGTTGTTAAGTTTTTGTCTCTTGTTAACTTGTGTTCATGGTATCATAATCAAGTACCGGTTCCCTATTTGATCTATTATGTGTTCTAAACACTCTTCTCATTGTGAGACTAAGTGTATTGCTCATCCCTTAAATGGTCCTGCAATTGGTACAAAGCATTCGAGGCTCTTGATTCTATGATCTCACTATCTTAGATCCCTTACTCTTACAAAATACTTAACAACTCAAATGGCATCTTTTAGAAAGGATTATATGGAATCCAAAACCATGCAAAGTACCCATTGATCAGTCCTAAAGACTTTGATACATGGGGGTTAAAGAATTGAAGACTTTATCAAATCTCAATACTCCTGGATGTGGGAATCTGTCGTCTCTAGATCTCATATACCAAGCACCTCTTCAGCTGCTTCTTGAGGTGGTATGATTCCAAAGAAGGTGGTTGACTATTCTAAAGAAGATAACCAGAGAATAGATATTGATCAGAAAGCCATGACTACCCTCCGAATTACTATTCCAAACTCCATATACAAGGGCTTCAATAAGTGAAAACTTCTAAGCAACTATAGGATACACTGAAGCTCATGTATGATGGGTCCACTAAAGCAAAAGAGAACAAGAAGGATGCAGGACTGCTAGAAGGGGTAATGCAGTTTTACAACACAACAAAACAACTGTGGAGAGTTCTTTTGAACAGTTAACAGATCAAATAGGAAACTGGTTAACTACTATAAGAGATGCTGAGAACACAAGTAAAAGAGAGACAGAACAATATAGCACACAAGTATTTGGTTTTCAAGATTGTAGTTTATTGCTTCTCAAGTTCTATTACAAAGTGTTACAATGCATATGACAAAGTTACAAGTAGTTGAGATATTTATACTATATCCTACAGTCGGCCATACTTTGTAGCCCAGTTGGATACATAAGACTAGACAACAAAATCAAATGTAGAGTCAAAAGACAGAATTCCTTTTGACTTGTGACTATGACATGCCATAGCTCACATCCTCATATATTACAAAAAGGATAAAGTACATCAAGTAGAAAGCTCAGACTCAAGACCTCAATGTACAGTTTTCCAAAAGCATGGACCTTTTCACCAACTTGTGAAAGTTGGTGAGTCAAACAGAGTTGCAGCGAAAAGGTGGTCTAGCTTTATGGAAATGTACATTAGATAATAGCATGTACATAAAAGTCTTCGGAAGAAATCGGTCTTCATAAATTAGCTTCGGAAGCCTTTGTCTTTGAAGCTTCGGAAGAATTTATATTTGGTTTCGGAAGATATTGGTCTTGGCTTCGGAAACTTTTACACTTGGAGTATTTCTAGTTTGAGGTGTAAAACTTCCGAAGCATTTCTACTTCAATAACTTAGTGCATGCATGCACAGTGACTTTTTATGCTTTGAATGTTTTGACTGCATTAGACTTATTTAAATCCTTACAAACTCCCCCTAGGCTGATGCTACCAAAACATTAGAAGCTCTTCAGCAGTTGTCAATCCTCATCATGATGATGAGTAGTCCCTTCTTTATTAGATGGTCAGGATCACTCAAACTTTCATAGTATCTTCTCATGCCAAAGTGATCATGCAATGGTAAATTGAATAAGTCTTGCCATGTGTAGACATTCTCACCACCTTGATCTCTAATCACATGCTATCTTTCTGGATTAGTTGTGAAGGTCCAGGATAAGATGGGTCTCTTAATAGCAAGAGGGGCCACTTGAATTGGAGTTGATTGGGCTGCCTCTTCATGCACTTCCTCAGGTTGATCTGACTCACCCTGAGGTATGGAGGTAGATGGTTTAGACTTCTTCTTCTTCCTTGACTTTGGTCTTGAAGCCATCCTCTTCCTCTTCTTTCAAGGCTTTAACTAAGAAGACTGGTCTACAACACCTTGTTGATCAGTCTTGTCTTGCTCAGCTAGGTGTTTCTTCCTTATAGGTTCAGAAGGAGAGGGAGTTTTACCCAATTGTGGATCAGAAGATAAATCTTGCAAAGGCTCAATAGGAGGTCCAGGTTGTGTTGTCTCAAAAGCTTCAACCTTAATCTCCACTTCTTGAGGGACTTGACTTGGTGGGGAGTGTAAGTCAACATGTTCTCCTCTTTTGATCTTTTGCTTAATCACCCTTATGTGCTCATCCATAGTAGATAGAGACATAGGGCTAAGTCTCCTTCTAGAGAATCCATACAGCTTCAACAAGCTCCTCATTCTTTGTCTGTCAGCAGACTTCTTCATACTCTTCTAAATGATGGCCTTTGACCTTGCAGCATCTTCCCTTAATTTTCTCTTTGTTGCCTTACATTCTTTGAGTACTTCAAGATCATGCTGTTTGAGATACTCAAACTGTATATACTCAAAGGATAAGGGAAGAAGTGGAGATGCCTGATATAGGCCTGTGATACTCACGTAGTTTATTATATTGATCCTATCAATCTCTTTGTCTACCTGTGGTTCTTGTGCAGCCACAAGCTCTTGTGCATGACTTTCTTGAACTGGGTAGAGAGTGGGAACATGCTTGTATAATCCTTTTTATCACCTCTCCTCTTTGATTTGGAGAAGTAAGTTTGCATCCTCTGCTTCCTTCCTCTCTCTTGACAATTCCATGTCAGCCAGTTCATTGAGCTCTTCTAAGGGAGAGATATAATCTCATCAATGTCATAGTTCCTTGTTTGTAGGTAAGGAATCCTGACTGCCCTCAACTTATCATCTTGAGTGCTTGGTTTGGGGGCAGCCCTAATGGCAGCTTCTATGAATCCTGCAGATCCAAAAGAACTTTCACCCTTTAGCTTCCTCTTCCTCTCTCTCTCTTTCTCTCTCCTCCTCCTCCTCAATCTCTTTAGAAGTTATTTTCCTTTTCCCTTTGTCACTCACCGACCTTTGTGACTCAGGGTGGAGAGAGCTTTGGCCTTCATTGCTTGGTGTAGCCAACAAGCTCTTGCTAGAGAGAGGTTGTGATACACCTTCACTAGCAGGTGCTTCACTGAGAGAATGAATTGTTGAAGTAGTTGCAGGTGTGACATGGCTTTCAGGCTCTACCATTGGGCATTTAGTCAATGTTTCCCCTTTCAAAGACTAAACTCTTCAATATTTCTATCCTAAATTGTTGGAGCATATATAGTCATATATAGTGTGTCCGTCGCTTGTTGAATAGTCCAGGCTTAATGTTATACACCTGATATGTTGTAAACACATGAAACTGGGTCATTCGTAGGATCATATGCGAATGAGACTCAATCGTACGATTGAGTCTTGCTAATGGGCCAGTCGTGCGACTGAGAGATGCGATTGGGACATCCGTAAGACTAAACCATAAGTATGGTTCAGTCATACGATTGAACCATACGCATGGTCTAGTCGTACGATTGAACCATAGGCATGGTCCAGTCGCACGAATGGGCCCAGTCGCATCTAATATGGGCCGAGGACTATATATACCAGTTTCAATGTGTAGAAAGATTAAGGATTTGAGAAAGGTTTTTGAGAGCAAGTCTGCCCTGGAGCTTAGGGCTGCCGGATGAGAGGGGAGATCATGCTCGATCTTCCCCTTGCCAAGAGTCGTGATTCTTATGTTGTAACGAGCTTGTAATCATTAGGTTTTATCAATGAAACCATTCAATTATAGTTCATATTATCGATTGACTTTTAGTTTGTGCTGTTTGTTTATCCTTCCGTCAAGAACATGCTCGGATGTTTATCGATCCAAAAACCACCTAAAAATTGGTATCAGAGCCGGTTACTGCTGGAATGACCTAACAATCATTCTAGCAACCCGAGCTCTTGATTTCTGGATCAAAATTCAAATCTTGACGTTAAAACCACTTCGTGTTCTTCGTGTTTTGCTCAAATCTTGTTACATGTGTTGCTTCTTTGTTAAAATTGAATTCGAAACCACGTTTCTATCACCCTTTCAAATCTGATTATGCCTACTTTGTTTCGGTTCATGTTAAATTCATCAGATTAGGGTTTTAGGCAGCCCTGACGGCTGCAGATCTGAAAATCTACATGCAGACCCGTTCATGCGACTAAGCCATGCGTATGGACCATTCGTATGAATGAGCCATGCGAATGGACCATTCATGTGACTGGACCAGTCATATGTTCAGTCGTGCAACTGGACTAGTCGTATGTTCAATCGCACGTATGAGCCATTCGCATTGACTCATCCGCATTTGTTCCAGACCAAAAAAAAAGAGTCCGGAACAGCTTCTTGCACAGATTGGAAGATGAGCAAAGCATATTCACCCTTAGGTTCTTTTTTCAAATAAGTTCGATGTGTACCCCATTATTCGTCGGACTTCCAAAATAGATGAATGTAATTGGAACGCGAAAGAGAGAAGAGAAGATGTCAGCAGTTGGTGCTGATTTTGTGGGGTAGTCAGGAGCATCTGACTACGTATGGGCCAATCAAGTTATATTTATCCGCACAAAGAGGATTATCATTCTTAGGGGGACTCCATGTATAGAGAAATTGAAGACGCAATCAGAAAGTGATGATGTGAGCAGGTTTATGATGATGAATCTACATGCATGCTGATTTGTTTGATATTGTCAGATGTGAATTGGAACCTTCAACCTTTTGCCCAATGCATCGTGTGAAGACGCCAGGAGAGCACAATGTCTATATATTGGGATATGCTGAATGTGAGGGGGAATTTCTGCAAGTGGTGATGTTAATCAGGTTAGCATGTGTGAAGATTGAAGCAATGGAAAACTGTTCATGTCATTATCTGGAAAAATCAATTGTATGGGGAATCTTGCTACTATGATGGTGTTCTGCAAAGTAAACGAAAGCTATTGTGCCTAAATTCATTTTCAGGGATATGGTAGTAACCTAACGGATCGGTAACATTGGCTAATATGGTATTTTGTTTGATTCTATTGGCAACCAGAGCAAAGATTGACTAAAGATTGTAAGAGGTGTTATCTACTATTCGCAAGCAACATCCAAGGGGGAATTTTTTGGAGCATATATAGTCATATATAGTGTGTCTGCCACTTGTCGTATAGTCTAGGCTTAATGTTATACACATGATATGTTGTAAACACATGAAACTGGGTCATTCGCAGGAGCATATGCGATGAGACTTAGTCGTATGACTGAGCCTTGCTAAGGGGCCAGTCGTGTGACTGAGAGATGCGATTGGGACATCCGTAAGACTGAACCATAAGTATGGTTCAGTCGTAAGATTGAACCATAAGCACGGTCCAGTCGTACGATTGAACCATACACATGGTCCAATCGCACGAATGGGCCCAGTCGCATCTAATATGGGCCGAGGCCTATATATACCAGTTTCAATGTGTAGAGAGATTAAGGATTTGAGAAAGGTTTTTGAGAGCAACTCTGCCCGGGAGCCTAGGGCTACCAGATGAGAGGGGAGATCATGCTCGATCTTCCCCTTGCCAAGAGTCCTGATTCTTATGTTATAACGAGCTTGTAATCGTTAGGTTTTATCATTGAAACCATTCAATTATAGTTTGTATTAAGATAAGTGTTGGACCAAAAGAACCAATGAGCCTGATCAGAGAAACCTCTAAGTCCCACAAGTCATCACAACAGCTGAAGAAGACCTGATCAGCTGTTCTACAAAGTCTGAAGAATACACTGCTGAAGTATTTCTGATGTACTGAAGACAAGACTGAGACAACAGCTGAAGATCTAAAGTCTGAAGACTTCAACAAGTACTGAAGACAAAGACTGAAGATCAACAGCTGAAAGACAAAGTCTGATGTTCAAGTACTGAAGACATCAGCTGATGTTAACAGCTGATGACAACAACTGAAGAGGGCTTCTTCAGTTGTTGTGATGATTTTTCTTCTTCAGTAGTTTTCTTTTCCTTTCAGTAGTTTGTTTACTTTTCAGTAGTTTTATTTCCTTTTCAGTACTTGTAAACAACTGAAGAGGTTGTTCTTCAGTTGTTGTAGTATCAGTAGTTTTATGTTTTTCAGTAGTTGTAAATAAGATGTTTAACACTTAGGAACATTTGTAAGAAGATGTCAGTTGTTGACATCTTCAGTAGTTGTTAAAGATCAGTAGTTATAAAACGGTTACATGTCACTTTCAAGTGACATCAGCCTACGTCATTCTTTCCTTTATAAGGAAGGACTACTCACCTGTAATCGTGCCTTTGAGGCCGACAATCTCAATGCAATATTCCTTTTGTCGGATATTTCTCTCTCTATACAACATTATTTTATCGTCTTATATCGAATGTTCTTGTTTGAATTTGTCTAATTCTGAGCTATTCCACTGCTATATTTGTTCAATCGATTAAACCAAGGGCTGAGATCCAACAAATGGTATCAGAGCTTTTAATCATTGATCGATCTAACAATTGATCATTGAAACTGTTCAATCGCTCTAAGTTTGATCGAATTAGCAAATTCGCAAGGATCTGTTATAGAGATTGAGAGTGTATCGCTTCTGGCCGTTTTATTTGAGGTTTGTGTGGTTCTGAGCTAAATTTTATTGATTTTACTTGAATCTGTCTGAATTTTCACAATGACTACTTCTTCGAATGATCCTTTCAATACTGGATCCTCTACCAAGCCTCCGATCTTGGTGAGGAATGAGTATAACATTTGGCAAAGAAGATTGCTCCATCACCTGTCTGTAAATAGCGCAGGTTGTTGGACATCTGTGGTACATGGACCACATAAGCCAATGGTGAATGATCCGGAAACAAACCAGTTGGTTCCAAAGAAGAAGGAGCAATACTCCGATGAGGACAAGAAGTTGTTTGAAATCGATGCAAAAGCCCATGGAATTTTGGCTATGGCTATTCCTAATGAGATTTACTCTGGGCTTCTGCATTGTGAGTCTGCTCATGACCTCTGGAATGCCATCAAAGAACAATTTGGTGGTACTGATGAGGTTTTAGCAAACAACAGGGAAATCCTCGCCCAACAATATGAGACTTTCTCTCATAGAAAGGGTGAGACTCTGACTCAACAATTTGAGCGGTTTTCATGTTTAATCTCTGAATTGAAAATGGTTAAACATGAATATACCAGGAGTCAGATGAACCATAGATTCCTAAGATCACTGCCTGAGAGATGGGACACATATACCATTGTTCTACGCTCAAATGCTGATGTTGATCGCCTATCTCTCACCCAACTTCATGGGAAACTGCTTACATTCGAGAAAGATAGAGCAGAAAAGGAAATTGGTTTCATCTGGCAAGCTTACTGAGGATTTTGTCCAAGGGAACACTGCCCTGATTGGACATCAAGAGTCAGAATATGCGTCATCTGAAAGCCAGTATGATGAGCATTGATTTCTCTACAAACACTTCTGAGTCTGCCTTGTGAGTGTTGATAGTTATTCTGCTGGTAGTAATAGTGACAATCTATGTTTCATCATGGATGATCTCAAAGGATTGCTGATGATGACTTAGAAGAGATGGATATTTTGAGCCAAATGCCTTGATAATATCAGATCTCAGAAGTTCTACAAAAGAACTGGAAGGAAATTCCCAGGACTCTCTGGTAAAACCAAAGTTGGTTTTGACAAGAGTAAGTTGGAAGTGTCAAAAGCCACAGGCTTGGACCTTTGCAAGAGATGTTAGATCATCTGGATCTAACTCTCCTGCACCTTTTGTGACTTTTCCCTGGCAATAGTCAACAAAACAGAGGCGACAATCTGTCAATTCTGGTTATCATCATCAATCACAATCTCCTGCATATTTTGTTCCACATGGGCCAATGCCATATCCATACCCATGCTATTACATGCCACAACCATGCCAGGTTCAAGCACCCACTGCTCAGCACCACATGCACTCCCTGAGCCTCAACCATCCCAATCTCATCAACCTAATCAACTTCAACAACACAGCTTCTTCACACCAGGAGTTGTTGACTGGAGCAGTTTTACCAGATGATGTGTCTGGTAATGAACAACTGTTCTCAGGTGCTGGTCAACATGGTGGTGAGCATCCTTTTGGAAATCTAGCTCTCATGGCTTTGGAATCCTCTGATGGATCATCTTCAGTACCTCTTCAACAAAGGTATCACAGGTATCCTCGAGGCTAAGGCCAATTATGTTCTGAAACTTGCATAGCAGCATTTGCCTCTATTAGAGAAGCAAATGTGGCTTTAATCAATAAAAATGTAGAGCTAGAACAATAATTTCCAAAATATAAGCTGAGTTTGAGTCTGTGCTGAAAGAGAAAACTGATGAGATTTATAAATTAAAATGCCAAATCTCTGATGATAAGGCTCGGGAGGATGTACTCTTAGAGAAGTACAAAGACCTCAAAGATACTCTTGCTGTCACCCAAGTAGAGTGTGATCGATGGGTACAATCTTGCAAGGGCTTTGAAATGCTTCTTAGTAAGCAAACAGCTTCCAATGTGAAGTTTGGAATTGGTTATAATCACACTGCTCCTCCTACAGATTTTGCTTCAAGAGCAGGAGTAGAATCTGATGGAGAAAGTAAGGACCAATCCACCTCATCATGTGATTCACTACTTGATAAAGCACCATCAGTAGTGAAGTCAGTAGTAATCCCTCTGTGAACCTATCAGCTGATATGATGTTCAACTGCTGACACTCACATGATCAATGAGTTGATCAACCCAAGTGTTATCCCAAGAAGTACTGAGAGTACGGAGAGCAGGGGATAACATCTGGAGTTCAAATCCCAATAACTGACAGCACAAAAGAGAAGAAAACTGTCGTAGGAAGGATTTGAAGCCTACTAAGGAAGGTGACAAGAAGGCAAAAAGTGCTTCTACTGCTGAAGCCAAGTCTTCAGTAGTTTCATCTTCTTCAGTTGATGATCAACAAAAGATGAAGAAGAAACCATGTTAATATGTGTGGTCTATTCAATCATCTCACAGATGATTGTTGGTACAAAAAGGGATCCAAACTCAAACAAAAGGAGAAATTAAAGAAAACTTGGCTAAAATGAAAACTGAGTTTGAGTCCAAGTTTGTACCAGCAGCATCAAATCCTGTTACTCCTATGTCCAAAAAGAAATCTAAAAGGGAAGGAGTGCAACAGGCAATAGCTGAGGTTGCTCAAAAGAAGATGGTGCAACACAAGAACTCATCATCAAACACCAATACCAATGTGTCTGAAGAGCTAAAGCTCTTCCCAGAATCAGACACAGCTGGTAATGATGGTTCAACATCTGTTGGGAAGAGTTAACAACTTGATGGCCCTGTGTTGAAACCCCAGAAAAGGAGATCCAAGCCAAAGATTCTCTTCTACACCATCTCCTTCACCTCAAGCTATTGTGCCCAATAAACCTGTTAGTTTACTATCTATTGATGAGACCAGGCCCAAACCAAAAAGGTTTGGTCTCCAAAACTAACTGATTGTTTATTTATGCAGGTTTTCAACATGCCAAGTAGCATCTGGTATGTAGACAGTGTGGGGATCTATGCATATGACTGGGACTGACGAACTCACTTCTTAATGACTACTCCCCAGGAAGGAAGGTTTTGTTTTTCCTTTGGCATGATGCAAGAGGTTACATCATCGGAAGGGGCTTTGTTTCCAATGGGGAAATAAGGTTTGATGATGTCAATCATGTGGAAAATCTCAAGTATAACCTCTTGAGTGTCAGTCAAATGTGTGACAAAGGCCATGTTGCCCTTTTCACAAGCCAGAACTGCAGGATTCTGTCATCTAAAGTTCTGAGTTTGATTGACAAGGTATTGGATGCTCACACTCTCCTGAAGGCCAACAGGACAGGAGAGTGTATGCCTTAGATCTTTCCAAGAAAATAGATCTCAAAGGCCATCCTTGCCTATTTTCCAAGGCCTCTCCTCAAGAATCTAATCTATGGCATAGAAGGCTGGACATGTTAACTTCAAGAACATGAATCGCTCATACACCATAGTTTAGTAAGGGGAATGCCTATGAAGGGTTCAAGTGTGAAAACAACTGCACTGCTTGTTTGAAAGGAAAACAGCACAAGGTTTCATTCCCACCTATTGAAGAACCAAAGTCCACTGCTGCTTACAACTTCTTCACATGGATCTCTTTGGTCCTGTGAGAGTGATGAGCATGGCAAAGAAGAAATACTCTCTGGTAATTGTGGATGATTACTCCAGATTTGTATGGACTTTCTTTTTACATTCAAAGGATGAAGCTGCCAGAAGATCATAAACTTTGTGTTGTATGCTGAAGCAGTATTCCCTCTCAGTCAAGTGTATTAGAAGTGACAATGGAACAAAATTCAGGAACAATACACTTGATGAGTTCTACCTTTCCAAGGGAATAAAGAGGCAGTTTAGTATTCCAAGAACTCCTGAACAGAATGGAGTTGTGGAGAGAAAGAACAGGACCCTCATTGAAGCTGCAAGGTCTATGTTGGCTGATTCTGGACTGCCATTGACCTTTGGGCTGAAGCTGTCAACACAGCATGCTATGTGCAGAATAGAGTGCTATAAATCAGAGGTTGATGAAGACTCCATATGAATTTCTACATCATTTGGCCCCCTCATTTCATTCTTTAGAGCATTGGGGGTCCCTGTTTCATTCTTAACACAAAGGATCAGCTCCAGAAATTTGATCCTAAGGTGGATGCAGGGTACTTTGTTGGGTATTCATCACTTGCAAGGCATACAGTTCTTCAACTGCAGAACAAAGATGGTTGAAGAGACTCTACATGTCAAGTTCAATGAATCTCCAAAGGACAAGATTCCACAAAGCCCTGTGGAGCTCTTTGATTTGGACATACTGCAATATGTTCCTTATCAATCTCCTACTGTTGCTCCTGTCAACAGTTCACCACCTGGTGTTACTGCTGAAGATGATGATGATAGTAGTAATCACCTCTTCAGGTTTAGTGACCAACTGCCTGTGTCCTCTGAACCTGATGCTCCTGTAGCTCCAGCAGCAGCACCTCCACACAAATGCTGATGAGATTTCTGCATCCTCAACTTCATTTGAGTTGCCACCATCTTCATGGTTTCAAGAATCTGCATCACATCTGCTGCTGCTGCTGAAGGTCCTACAAACACTTGCACAGATTTATTGTTTACCAAGAGCTGAAAAATCACCCAATGTCACAAATCCTTGGTGATATCACTGCTGGTGTTTCAACCAGAAGCCAGTTGTCCAATTTCTGCTTCTATGCTCTCTTCATCAGTCAGCTGGAGCCAAAGAACTATCATGTAGCTTTGAGAGACAATGGATGGGTTGAAGCCATGCAGCTTGAGCTTCTTCATTCAAGAAACAGCAAGTGTGGGAGCTTGTTCCTCTACCTCCAGGTAATGTGCAATAGGCACTAAATGGGTGTTTAGGATAAAACTGATGAAAATGGGCTAATTGTTAAGAACAAAGCCAGACTGGTTTGCAGGGGTTTGCACAAGAAGAGGTATTGATTATGATGAAACCTTTGCCCTGTAGCCAGACTGGAAGCAATTCGATTGTTTTTAGCCTATGCTGCACTCCACAATCTTAAAGTTTTTCAAATGGATGTCAAAAGTGCTTTTCTATATGGTAACATAAAAGAAGAAGTTTATGTGTGTCAACCACCAGGCTTTGAGGATAATAAGCACCCAGAATGGGTATATAAGCTTGATAAAGCTCTTTATGGGTTGAAACAAGCACCTAGAGCCTGGTATGAGACCTTATCAAACTTTCTTCTACAGAATAATTTCACTAGAGGCTCCATAGATAAACTTTATTTATTAAGAGGTGGATCAGCATAAGCTACTTGTTCAAATTTATGTTGATGATATTATATTTGCATCCTCTGATCCCCAATTGTGTGTGGAATTCCAAACTTAATGCAACAGAAGTTTCAAATGAGTGCAATGGGAGAATTACAGTTCTTTCTAGGTTTGCAAATCAAACAAAAAGCTGATGGAATTTTCATTCATCAGTCTAAATACATAAAAGATCTTTTGAATAGTTTGATTTACAAAACTGTAAACCCTGTTCTACTCCCATGTGCAACACCACACAATTGGATGTTGATCAGAAAGGTAAAGGTGTTGATGAAACCCTTTACAGATGTATGATTGGTTCCTTGATGTATTTAACAGCTTCTAGACCAGATATTATGTTTGCTACATGTGTTTGTGCTAGATTTCAGGCTGCACCTAAGGAGTCTCATCTGATTGCAGTCAAGAGGATCTTTAGATATCTGCAAGGGACACAATCTCTAGGCTTATGGTATTCCACTGGACATTCTTGCAAATTAGTTGCTTTCTCTGATAGTGACTATGCAGGGTGTAAGTTGACCAGGAAATCAACTTCTGGTGGATGTCAATTCCTAGGCAACTGTTTGATTTCTTGGCAGAGTAAGAAACAAACATCTGTTGCTACATCTACTGCTGAAAGCCGAGTACATTGCTGCTGCAAGTTGTACATCCCAAATACTCTGGCTTCAGAATCAACTTTTGGATTATGGCACACAGAGACTAAGACTCCATTATTAATGGATAGTGCTTCAGCTCTTTGCATTGTCAAAAATCCAGTCCAGCACTCTAGGACCAAACTATAGAAATTAGACATCATTTTATAAGAGATTGTTTTGAAAAGGGTCTAATTAATCCTATGTTTGTGCCTAGTGCTGATGAGCTTGCAGACATTTTTACTAAGCCTTTGGATAGTTCAACTTTCCACAACGGTGTTAAGGCTTGGTATGCTGCAGCTAGAATAAGTGCACTACTGATGGATCTCAGTAACTACTGATGATCATTGGTCACCATGTCACATATAAGTACTGATGAGTTATTTTACCCTCAGTAGTTTTTATAACTACTGAAGGCTAAATGCTTTAAGTACTGTACTTTATCTGTTCTAAACTACTGATGTAGTTACAACTACTGCAATCAGTAGAAACAGATAAGTACTGATGTCCTATGAAACAACTGAAAACAGCAAAAAGGCTGATGAGTAAGTGTTGAGGACAGTATGAAACAGCTGAAAGGCTAAGAATTGACGACAACTACTGATGAGTACTCTCTCTTCAGTAGTTCACAAACTGCTGTTTCTTCATAAACAACTGAAGCAATACCATGTCTTCAGTAGTTTCACACTACTGATGACTAACACCAAGTCTTCAGTTGTTTACAACAACTGATGGCAAAACCACAGTCTTCAATAGTTTCACAACTACTGATGACTAATACCAAGTCCTCAGTTGTTTCAACAACATGAAGTCCAACTTGTCTTCAGTAGTTCTTAAAACTACTGATGCCTAAATCAGAGACTTCAGTTGTTTCAACGTCTGATTGTAAACACCATGTCTTCAGTAGTTTTATAACTGCTGACCACACCAATACCATCAGTCGTTTCAAACCTCTGAAAGTTAATACCACGTCATCAGTTGTTTCAAATACTGATGACTAACACCAAAAACCTTCGTCATCGTTTCATAACCCGTACCCTATATATATTTCTCATCCCTCTTTCAGAGTTTTTCATTCTTTCACGACCTAAAATTTCAAAAGCTCTGAAAACCTTCACCTTCATTAATGGCGACCATGCAACTCAAGCCTCGACACAACTGTGTCGCGTACCTTACTAAATCGCCCTTCTGGACCAAATTCGATAATGCTATAGATCTTATGGTCCAATCACCACTGCAAACGGCCTCCTCCTAAATCCAATCATTTATGCCGATTCGCTACATCAGTTTTGGACGAATGCAACTGTTAATGGAGAATCTATCCATTCGTCCATCAACTCTCATAAGGTGGTCATCTCTACTGCTACCATCCGCCAGATATTACTATTGGATGATGCTGCTTACCCTGTTGGATATCCTAAGCGCCAACTTGATTGTTCATTTGAACAACATGGATATCAAGGCGATCTTAGTGCTTCGACCATTCTGAAGAAACATTTTCCAGACGCTGAACGCTTGATATTTCATCTGGTAAATGTTTGCCTGGCCCCGAAGACTTCTTCTTGGGATCAACTGTCTTCCAGATGGCAACAGGTAATGTTCTCTATCCTTGAACAAGAACCTCTAAACTTTTCTGAAATAATTTTTCTTGAAATCAAGGATATGGCCACAAAACCACTTTCTAACCATTGGATACTATATCCTCGGTTTATAATGGCCATAATAGAGAATCAGCTTCATGATGAGGGACTAGTTGGTCTGGGAGTCCCTGCTTTGGCTGTATTGCCGGAGGTATACTCCCGACACAACACTGACCAAACGCTTAAACAGGCTGCCAAGCTGCGCAAACCCACGCAGTTGGAACCCACAGCCTCCACTTCCATATCCAAAGTCCCCTCCAAACCCACAAAGAAGAAGCCTAAGAAGGCTACTCAGGGAGTTGAGTCCCCTGAGGATGCCCCTGCTGCACCAAAGCAGGTTATCTCGACTGGAATTAACCCCCCAGTAGAGACTATGACTCCACCAACCGAAGCCGCTCAGGTTTCCTCTCAAAAGGAACCTGATGCAACCAATCAAAGGGAAGCCACACTGCTGGGATCCTCCTCACTTGAGGGGATTACCATTGAAGAGCACCACTTGTCCCGGGTGCACACTGCTTCCACACCCTCTCCTGATGCAACCGCCCCTCAAAGCCCTACAATCATTGTTGCAAAAGTGCTGACGCAGTTGCATTCCTCACCCCCCACCCAGACACCAATCACTACTGGGATAACCTCAACATCTGAGGGGGAGGATCACAATGCTTCTGTCATCCCACAGCACAGGGGTTATCATGTTCCATCTTCTAGTGTAGACAAGGAGGTGCGAACTTCTGGTGAGGCTGCCACTGCCTCTGACTCAGCAAATGACCAGGGTGCAGTTGGTAACATCTCTAAGACCTCACCAGCGACAACAGCTGATGAAGGACATAGTCCTGAGGCTGGAAGTCCCCAGAACCAAGAACAAGGGGCACATGCTATACTTGATCTACACTCAAGGCATGTTCATCCTGACTCTGTCAGGAGGTCAGGTGATTCAGTATCAACTGATGATGACCTGAGCTTCTTCTATGATGTAGTTGCTCAAAACACCATCCTAGAGGATGAGGTTAGCAGACTCAAAGAGCTGCTGGCCAAGATGTCTCAGGATGCAAGTCCATCTGCCACCACAATACACCCACAGATGAACCTTCTTCTGAAGGTCCCCTACACACTGAGCCAATACAAACTTCCAAGCCACCAGCCTCTACTTTCGGCACTGATTCTCAGGAACAGAACCATCCTGATCAATCAGTTGCTAACCTTCAAAAATCCCTACCTCTCATCACTCCCATGATCACAGATATAGTGATCAAAGCCATTGCTGAGAGGCTTCCTACAATAATACAACCCCTGGTGGAGGAGTTGGTGACTAAATCCCTTTCTACTGCTCAAACCCTTGCACCCAATGCAACCAAAAAGGGGAGAGTCAGTCAGTTAAAGGAAAAAGGAAGAGGACAGATGGGGAGAAGGAGAAAGAATGTGAGAAGGAGCTGAAGTGAATGAAAGTCAAAAGACTTTCATGTCACATATCAAAAGAGAGAAGGGAGAGTCTGAGAAGGAGAAGGAGCTGAACGATATGGTGAAAGAAGCTGATGCCAACCATAACCGTTCAATGGATAAAATCATTGAACAGTTATATAGGCAAGGTTTTGACATCCAACAACTAGACTCTGAGATCAGAAGGTTGGAAACAGAGGAGATCAACTCAAGATGGGCTAGCTATGATGCCTTAGAAAGAGAAAGGCTGGAGATAATGATCAAATTTATAGCTAAATACTTGGGAAGATCTCTGATTGAAATAAGGGCCTGGACCAGGGACAACATCTTGGCAATACCACCAAGATTTGTTCGTCTAAAGCATACTCCAAAGGTTTAGTGATTGAGGCATTGAATGAAGCTGGGTTGGGAATCGAAAAGAACTGACAAAATTTACCAAAGCCTCCCTTACAGCCAAAATGCTAAACAGTCTAAAAAGCCTCTATCCTCAAAATCACTACCTCCACAACCCACTAAAACAACCCCTTTACCCTCTAAACCCATCCAACCCACAAAAAAAAATCCTTTACCCCCAAAACCCACTGCCAGTGATGTACCTAGCCAAAGAAAAGAAAGGTACTGAGGCCTGATGAAGATGAAGAGGAGGATGAAGACAGACTGCCACTCTCTGCAGTTATTACTTTGCCTAAGGCTAAACAATGTCCATCACTCCTGCTTCTCAAATGCATGATGTAATGATAAAGATTGAAGAGGAACAGATGCAACGACATGATGAGGAAATGCTGAAAAGCATTGACAAAGCATATGCCACATCCTCTTCAATGATTAGCATGAAGAAAGAAATATTATATTGTACACCCTTGCTAATACCTTTCAATACCAAAGGGAAAGAGTAAGGATATGGCCTGATCCTAGGGTGGCACACCGATTGTCAAGAAAGAAATTCCTTCAAAATACAAGGGCAAGTGAAGAGGGTTGTCGACGAAGACATCACTGTGGTTCTTGTAGTGTCACCTTGGGAAATCGTAGAAGAGTTCAAGAAAGCCTATGAAGCCAAACAACCACCTCAAAAGATGTTGGAGAACAAAATTATAAAGAAGGGATTGGTTTACAAAAGACTTGAAAACTTCAAACAAGATGAGCTCAACCTGCTCTTAGAAGGGACTCATCCAGATGAGTTTGCTTATAGACAAATAACCACGGTTGAGCTCAAGAATGAAAACAGGCCAAGTACATATCTGAGGTGTATGGCCGAGAAGGATTATTTGATGGTGTGCCCGAGGTGCTAACAATGGATGAGCAGATCATGTTTCTAAGGGCTTACACCAGGGAATCCTATAGGCTGATACACGGGAAGTAGATCTCATGGTTGGGGTAACAGCTCAGTGTCCAAGTCCCCAATACAGAGCTCCCAACCATATCATGCAGACAGATTATCAGAGACTTCTTCCCAGGCCAGTGCTGAAAAAGGGTCACTTCTCATCTGATCAAGAGGATAAAAAGACCAATCTATCTGCCAAAATAAGTGGGACTCGTCAATAACTTAGAGGTTTTGGCTGCATTGGTTCAGGGGGAGTTTGTTGGACCAAAGAACCAATGAGCCTGATCAGAGAAACCTCTAAGTCCCACAAGTCATCACAACAGCTGAAGAAGACCTGATCAGCTGTTCTACAAAGTCTGAAGAATACAACTGCTGAAGTATTTCTGATGTACTGAAGACAGACTGAGACAACAGCTGAAGATCTAAAGTCTGAAGACTTCAACAAGTACTGAAGACAAAGACTGAAGATCAACAGCTGAAAGACAAAGTCTGATGTTCAAGTACTGAAGACATCAGCTGATGTTAACAGCTGATGACAACAACTGAAGAGGGCTTCTTCAGTTGTTGTGATGATTTTTCTTCTTCAGTAGTTTTCTTTTCCTTTCAGTAGTTTGTTTACTTTTCAGTAGTTTTATTTCCTTTCAGTACTTGTAAACAACTGAAGAGGTTGTTCTTCAGTTGTTGTAGTATCAGTAGTTTTATGTTTTTCAGTAGTTGTAAATAAGATGTTTAACACTTAGGAATTTGTAAGAAGATGTCAGTTGTTGACATCTTCAGTAGTTGTTAAACATCAGTAGTTATAAAACGGTTACATGTCACTTTCAAGTGACATCAGCCTACGTCATTCTTTCCTTTATAAGGAAGGACGACTCACCTGTAATCGTGCCTTTGAGGCCGACAATCTCAATGCAATATTCCTTTTGTCGGATATTTCTCTCTCTATAACAACATTATTTTATCGTCTTATATCGAATGTTCTTGTTTGAATTTGTCTAATTCTGAGCTATTCCACTGCTATATTTGTTCAATCGATTAAACCAAGGGCTGAGATCCTAACAATAAGATATCTCAAGTTGCTAATCATTGACCATGTTTTGCAAGGTAGTCACCTGAGATTCAACATGAAAAACCTTGGAGACTAAGGTGTTGTTTTTTTTTTTTCTGCAAGAAAACGTCTGCAGTCTGCGGGCCACATTTGTAGACATCTGCAGCACAAGAGGTGGATCAAACGTCTGCAATCTGCAAGAAAAAGACTGTTTTTTTTACATTAAAAAATATTCTATAATTAGATTAAACCTATTAAATTAAACCTATTTTTAACACTTGTTTTCTTGGACTTATACCACACAGACACACATCCGTACGAACATACAACATATATACACATCCATACGTACAAGCAACCCGCGGGAGGGGGTCCAGCAGGCGCAGGTAGGGGGAGGGGGAGGCGGGCGTAGGTAAGGAGGTGGAGGCGGCTGGCGGGGGAGGTGGAGGCGGCTGGCGGGGGAGGTGGAGGGCGGGCCGGAGTAGGTGGGGGGAGGTGGAGGCGAGGGCAGGTGGAGGGAGGGAGGCATCGATGGTCCGGCCGGTGGGGGAGGTGGGGCCATGTTGGTCCGGCCGGTGGGGGTGGTGGGGCGGTGATGGGCGGCCGGGGGAAGGTGGGCAGCCGATAGGGGAGGTGGGGCGGCCGATAGGGGAGGTAGGGGAGGTGGGGAGGTTAGAAGATCTCAGAAGACATAGGTCCATATCTTCTCCATGCAGACCTCCTGTAGACGTTTTTAATGAAACGTCTTCCAAAAAAGAAACACTTTGCACACTCAAAACCTCTTCCCACGTCTGCGTGCACGTAGATGAAGAGGTGGGGAAGAGGTTTTGGTAAAAAACAAACACCACCTAAGTAGGTGCATGTTTTTGACAGTTTTTGTACCTTTAGCCTCAGATTCCCCTCATGTTCATTAGAAGAATCATTGGGGGATGAGAGAATTGGACCAAAGTCTTCTCTCTCACCACCTGCATGAAGTTCTTGGTTGCTGGTTTTCCTCTGCTCAATGACAACATCAGTTGAAGTGTAAATTGTCTGAGTTGCCATGGTTGAGGTCTTAGTGATGTAATCACTTGCTAAAGTGAGAGCCTTTTCCATATGGATATCTTGAGCAGGTATTTCTACTAGGATAAGACCTTTCCTTTCTTGAAGGTCATTACAAAGAAATCTCTCTCATAGCCCATCTACTTAAATGAATGATTTACAGCTTATTTTGGGAAGAACAACTCATCTTCTTCATCATCCAGCTGAAGATGAGTGTTTATGATGGCTAGAGTGATGAGGATTGTCCTCCCCTGCATTATGGCAGATAGTGCCTTCTCCCCATCCATAATGACCTCTTGGCAGTTCTTCCAAAATTCAAGCAAATGATTCTCATACAGAGTAGGATCAATGATAAGGGAGGTGGAGCAGTTAGACAAAGCTAGAAAATGGCAAACATCTGAGAAACTATCATCTTTCTTAAAGTTCAACAGAGCAACTTGCTTGTGTTTCCTATGAAGTTGCATCGAGAAATCTGGGTGGTTTCTGAGATTTAGATTGTCCATTTTGAGAAGCTTAAGGGGTAAAGGAAGATGAAGAAAAAAGGCGGTTTGGGAGAATTTAGGTCCAAGAAGAGATGCAGATAAAGAAGATAGTGAGAAAAAGGATAGTGAAAAATAGGGGGAACCATTGGATTTATATGTGAAAAGGATCCGAGACAAAGTTAATGAAAGATGATAAACATTGAAATCCGGAAGTCGGTTCCACCTCTAAAAAAGCAGTTTTCTTTTGCCCAAAAAGTAGTTTTCTTGGATGTTGAGAAATCTTCCGAAGGTTATTTTGCTTCCGAAGTTGTTGAAGAAAAGCTTCCAAAGGGAAATTGACTTCTAAAGGTATTTCAAAGATTTTTGAGAATTTTTCTTTGGAAGAGATTTGGAACTCAGAATATTTATTTTATGAAGAATAAAAACTTTCGAAGAGAAATTTGCTTTCGGAAGAAAGTTTGTTCTTATAAAACATACAAATCCTTAAGTGGATGTTAAGCTTCGGAAGATATTTCAGATTTTTCTTCCGAATGTAAATTGACTTAACTAGATATTTGTTTACTAAGACATATCTTTCTTTCGAAGGTAATTTTAAATCTTCCGAAGGACAAAGAGATCAAAATTTTCAAAAATCTAAGGAATGCTTTTTTATAATGATTTTACTTACAAAGAGAAAAAGGGCTTATGAAGGTGATAAGGATAGACAACTTAGGACACACAGGTTTTAGAAATAATATGATTAAGTTTTAAGAAAAGCTACTCAAAATTTAATCATTCCAATAGCTGATACAAGATATTGAATCTTTGTTCATCAAAAGCTTTGGTGAACAAATCAGCATATTATTCACCTTTGTTAACCTTGACTAGTTTGATTAATCCCTTTTCAAAGTTATCTCTAATTAAATGATACCTGATATTGATGTGCTTTCTCCTTGAGTGTTGCACGTGATTTTTTGTGATTGAGATAGCTATTGTTGTCTATGTGGATGAGAACCTCCTTGAAGTTGAATCCATAGTCCGGCATCTAATTTTGAATACAAAGTACTTGGGCATAGCAACTTGCAGCAGCAATATATTCTGCCTTAGCAGTCGATGCAGACATATATCATTGTTTCTTACATTTCCAGGAGACTTTCCTTCCACCAAGAAATTGACATACCAATGATGTAGACTTTGCAGTCATGTTGCAGCCACCATAGCCACTATCTGTATAAGCATACAGATGAGTTCTTTAGATACCAAAGGCCAAGTAATGAAGCACCTTTGAGATATCTTAGAATTCCTTTTATGGTGATTAGGTGTGACATATTGGGGTTGGCTTGCTATCTTGCACAAATGCATCTAACAAACATGATATCAAGACTACTAGCTACGAGGTACATAAAAGACCCAATCATTTCCCTGAAGAGATGCTCATCAACACACTCCCCCGTAAGATCAGGCGCAACGGAGTGGTTTCTGGCTATGGTTGTCTTAGCAACCTTACAATCAGTCATGTTGAATCTTTTAAGTATGTCTTGAACATACTTAGATTGACTTATGAAGATGCCATTGTTGACTTGCTTCACCTAAATTCCTAGAAATAAATTGATAGGGTCAAAGATAATGTCATCTACATACACTTGAACTAGCATAATGTGATCTCGTAATCCTTTGATGAAGAGAGTTCTATCAATAGTACCCCTCTTGTAGCCAAGCTGATAGAGATACTATGATAGGATCTCATACCACTTCTTTGGTGCTTGGTGCAGCCCATAAAGAGCCTTATCAAGCTTGCAGACATAATTAGGATGACCATGATCTGAAAACCCAGGTGGTTGTTTGACATACACCTCTTCATCAATCACTCCATAAAGAAAAGAAAATTTGACATCAAGTTGGTGAACCTTGAAGTTCTTAGATGCAGCAAAAGCTAGGAATATCCTAACATCTTCAAGTCTTGCTATAGGAGAAAAGACATCTGTGTAGTCAATTCCTTCATCTTGAGTATATCCTTGAACAACTAGTCTAGCCTTGTTCTTGATGACAAGTCCTCTATCAGCTTTCTTATTTATGATCAACCGTTTGGTTCCTATAGTAGTCTTCTCTTGAGGAAGAGAACATCGGTTCCAAACCTTTTGCCTTTTGAATTGAAACAACTCTTCTTGCATAGCTTCAACCCAACTTCCATCCTTTAGAGCCTCATCAATTTTCTTTGGCTTTATTGGGGAAAAGAAACAAGAGTGAAGACAAACATTTGATTCATGGGTTTGTCCTCTTGTTCTTACCCTTGTGTCAACATCTCCAATGATGTTTCTGAAAGGGTGAGTCTTGGGGATCCTTAGATGAGGGATCATAACAAGTTACTTGACAGATCTAAATTAGAAAAATTTAGATCTGGTAATCAGGATTCACTCTCCATATTAGCACACTTATCAAGATTAACTTGATCTAATGAGTGTGTGACATCATTGATGTTTTCATCAATGTAGTGGTTATCACCATCAAGAAATTCTTGATCAATGTCACCACCACCATGCTCTTCAACATTTGAAGTTCCTTCCTCTGAGTTGTCTACCTATAAGCTGGAATTTGAAGGCATTCCGAAGCATCAACAAGATTTGTCATTGATGTGCTGGTAGACGCTTCACTTTCAGGATTGGTTACCACTAGAGCTGAAGATGTGTAGCTTGAAGGTCTTTTCAGCTCAATTCTTGGATCAGGATCACTTCTAGGTAATATTTCCATAGACCTTGAAACATGATCAAAATATTTGTTAAAATAGTTGGTAACTAAATCAAGATCAAACATCCAATCAGGACCAGAACCTTTCACACTAGAAGTGTGCTGATTGAAAGTCACATTGGCTAACTCCTCAACTACTCTAGTTCTGAGATTGTATACTTTATAAGCCTTAGCTTGGGAAGAGTATCCAATGAAGTGTCCATCATCTGATTTGTTAGCAAACATGGCAATTTGATCTTCGGTATTCAAGATGGTGCAAGGACATACAAATGACCTGAGAAAACAATGAAGGTTTCCTCTTGTGCAAAAGTTCATATGGAGTCTTACCATGAGTCTTAACCACTAAAACTCTATTTTGCACTTACCATGACTGACTTATCCCAGAAGGTGATGGGTAGTTTAGAGTCAGACAACATAGATCTTACAACTTCAATAAGTGTCATATTTCTCCTCTCAACAACACCATTTTGCTGAGGAGTCCTGGGAGCACTATATTGTCTTGTAATACTCTTTTCATCACAAAATGTATCAAGGATTTGGTTCCTGAATTGAGTTCCTTGATCACATCTTATGGTTTTGACCTTGTGATCGCATTGATTCTCAATCTTTAAGATGAAATTCTTCAGAATCATAGAAGTCTCATCCTTAGTTCTATGGATGAAGACCCATGTGAATGTTGTAAAATAATCTGTGATCACTAAACAATAATAGGTCCTTCCTTGACTAATTACATTGGTAGGGTCAAAGAGATCCATATGTAACAAGTGTAGGGGAGTAGTGTAGGGCCAAATGGATCCATCTGTGATCACTAAACAATAAGAGGTTCTTCCTAGACTCCTTCCTAGATACCTTGTGTTGCTTCCCTTTTAGGCATGCCACACAATGGTCATCACTTGTAAACTATTTCTTTGGATTCCATTTACTAAATAATTCTTAGTAACTTTGTTGATGTTTTTAAAGTTTACATGGCACATTCTTTTATGCCAAAAGAAAGACTCAACACTATTTGATTTAGATAGAAAACATGAAACTTCTCCTGAGGGAGATGTTTCTTGCAAATCCATCTTGTACATGTTCCCTCTCCTAGGGGCTCTGAGCAGAATATGCTCATGAGGAATGACCACCCTAGGCATGAGAACAATGCACTCCTGCTTAGTAAAGAGCATGCTATGACTCTGATCACAAAATTAGGATACACTCAGAAGATTGTACCCAAGCTCCTTGACAAAATTTACCTTTTCAATGTTGAGCTTACCATTTGTGACATTGCCCCTTCCTATTATGTAACATCCAACATCTCTCCAAAAGCCACTGGCCCTTCATCAATTATTTCAAACTTTTGGAGTAGTGACCTATTGCTTGTCATGTGCCTGGAAAAACCACTATCAATGATTCATACATTTTTGTTTGTCTTGAGCTATTCCTGCATAAAAGAGATGATTAGTTACATTTGGAAACCCAAGCCTCATTGGAATTGCGCTCATCAAAAGAAGTTGAAGACAATGTCATAGTAATTGATCCTATAGTCATGCTGGAGGGATCATTTACTGAAGTTGATGAAGAACTTTTAGCCACTTGGTCTTTCTTTGACTTCCACACCACCTTTCGAAGTTTAGACTTGACCTTCAATACTTTGGAAGTTTTGTTATGTTTGGAAGTTTTGATTACTGGGCCTTCGGAAGATCTTGCTTTCATCATAGCCGGCTTCAGTACTTCAGAAGTATTCCTTTCTTCCAAGGCTAAAGTTTCTTTTGAAGGCATGTTTCCACGTGTCTTCTTCTTCATTTTGGAGCTTCCGAAGGAAGCAAATTTTCCTTCTGAAGCTTTCTTCTTCTTCTCTAGACTCTAACAAGTGTCTTTCTTTGTACTATGGAGAGTACTCTTTGGATTGTAGATACAATCCTTAGCAAGGTGAGAGGTACTCCCACACATAACACAATCCAGTTTCTTCCTTCTAGGAGTCTTCTATTATGAACAAGGCTGAACTTGATCACTTTCACTCTCCATCTTCATCTTCTCATATGATATGGAAATTCTAATGGGGTTGGAACTACCTTTGGAGCTTGATGGTTCATGTAGAGATTATATGAAGAGGCTAAAGCAACCACACACTCAAAGTCTTTCTGGATGCATGCTGCACAAGTACTGAAGAAAAATGCTTCGGAAGTTTCACACAAGCAACATAAATATTCTAAGTGTGAAATTTTCCAAAGCCAATGCCAATATCTTCCGAAGCCAAATATGAAGTCTTCCGAAGCTTCGGAGACAAAGTCTTCCAAAGCTCCACTCTTGAAGATAGATTTCTTCCCAAGACTTTTAACAACATTCTTTATCTTATGTACTTTTCTATAAATCTGGACCCCTTTCCGCTATAACTCTGTAAAGTCACCAACATGCATGAGTTGGTGAAAAGGTCCATGGTTTTGGTAACTGTACATTGAGGTCTTGAGGCTGTAACTTTCTACTTCATGTACTTTATCCTTTTTGTAATAGATAAGATGTGAGCTATGGCATGTCATAGTCATAAAGTCAAAAGGGCAATCTACCTTTTTTACTCTACAATTGAGTTTTTGTTGTGTCTAGTCAATTGTATCCGGCTGGCTTTCATAGTATGGCCAACTGTAGGATCTAGTATAAGTATCTCATGTTCTTGTAACATTTCTTTATGCTTTGTAACACTTGTAATACAACATTGAGAAGGCAATATACTGCAACCTTGAAAACCATCTCCTTGTGTATCTTGCTTTTGTGTTCTGTCTCTTAATTACTTGAGTTCTTAGTGTCTTTACTTGTGGTTAATCAAGTTCACTATTTGATCAAGTCAAGTTGCCCTCCTCTTAGTGTTGTTGTGTTGTAAGTGACCACCCTTCAACGGTCCTGCAGGTGATGTTGTACAGCAGCGGTGCATAACTTCTCAGCCTTTTTCTTCCTGATGGCATGACTTGGACATGAACTGGAACTCTTGTTGTTGGAGTTCAAGTTTGTGTCCTCAGCTTTAACCACTTCAAACCCTATAGAAAGAAAGACTTGTTTTTGTGCAGAGCTGAATGTGGCCTTGATCTCCTTAGCCTTTGCCTTCCTTTTGCTCTTTCTGATCAACTTCTTTCTCTTCGAATTGGTCATCCTAAAAAAATTACTCTCCAAAGAGGGATGATGACCCTTCTTAGAATGCCCTTCTTCATTCCTCTCTAAGCCATTCTTCATTATCTCCTCTTCATCCTTTTTAGATAACGGGTCTATGAGGGGAATCTTCTCTTCATAAGTTTCACACCTAGGAGATCTTACGAAGAAGATTGTGTGTGGAGGAGCTATCTGACAAGATCCCAGTCCATGCTTATTTTGATAACACACTTTTGCATGCAAGGATGAGGATATCATGTTCTTGAAGGTCTTCTTCAAGAACACATTTTTCTGCCCTGACTTTGCTGATCACAAGCTCAGCCTGGCATTCAGTCAACTTGGTTATAAGATCCTTGATCTGAGTTCTACAATTGGTGTGCTCATGTTTAAGAACATAAATGGTTTTCTATAATTCCTCTATTTTTAACTTGTAATCATATTCAGCCTTTTTGAAATCAGATTTTAAGATGTTCAAGGACTCAAGATTAGATCTTATATCTAAGTTGTATGACCTGCATCTATTAACTTTAGCAATACATTCAGGAGTGCAAAGATGTTCCAATACCTTGGCTTTATCGTGGTCAACCATGAGTGCTTTATTTGGAGATGCATCTTCCACCTAAAAGCTCCAGTCAAAGCCTCCTTGTTCAACAGCAACTGTAGCTTGCTGCTTTGGCTTCCCATTCTGGGAAGCTCCCTGAGTGTAGTTTGGTTTGGCTTGAGTATGGCCACCATTTGCTCTTGGTGCCTTGAACTCTCTAGGAAAGTGTCCTATCTGGTTACAGTTATTACACTTTACCTTGCTTTTATCCAGCCTAAAGATTCCACTGGCTACATGGCTAGGAAACTTCCTCCCTGTCCTCTTGTAGCACTTCTTGGATCAATGAGTGAGAAGAGCCATTTGCTAAACTATCTTCATATACTCTAGATCATCTAGATGGACATAGTCCAACTCTTTAAGAGTGAAAAGAAAGTTGCTTGTGGATTCATCAACAGAGACAAAAGCATGAGAAGAAATTGTCTCTTGGAAAGGACTTATTTGAGTGTAGCTTTCTCTTGGAGTCCCTAGGATGGTGATGAATGGACCCTTTTGTGAGTTGTCAGGGTAAAGGCTGAACTCATTTGATTGCTAGAGTTACCAGATGAGTTTTGTATGTTCATCTCCATCTTGTATCCACTGAGAATACCATACAACTCAGTTAGAGTAAGAGTCTTAAGGTTCTCAGTCATCTTAATAACAACACAGTAGTGTGTCCATTGTCTTGGAAGAGAGGACATAAACATCCTCATAATGTCTTTGTTCTCAAGACTCACTCCAACTTCCACTAGAGTGTCCACAATCTCAACATACCTGAAGTACTGTTGAGTCATGGTCTCACCTATTTTAAAGGTGATGTTTTTAAACTGTTGCTTGAGGAGATCCTTCTTGTTCTCCTTGGCTTCAGTTGAACCCTCATACATAAGCTTCAATGCTACCATAGTTGCTTTGCAGTCTTGCACTTCTTGAGGCCTCTATAGATAGAGTTTGGCCGAGCAGTTTGAAGGGCTGTCATAGCTTTTTCATTAATCTCTATTATTTTTCTGCCTTCATCAGAGAAACCAGCCACAACCTTTGGAATCATACCACCACCAGTAGTGGAAGAACTGCTTGGTATGTAAGGTCCTTCAACAACAGAGTCATATATCCTGGAGTCTTGAGACTTGATAAAGCCTTCCATTTTTTGACACCAAGTATCAAAGTCTTCAAGAATGATACATGGAGACTTTTTCATAGTTCCAGTTTCCATATCAGCCTTGGTGATAGCTGCCATTTGAGTTGTTATGTTTTTTTGTGTGAGAGGGATCTTAAAATGTTGAGATCTTATATCAAGTGCCTGGAAAGCTCTGATACAAAATGCATAACCATTAGAAGGGGTAATGCACTTTTACAACACAACAACACAACTGAGGAGAGTTTTTTAGAACACTTAACATACCAAATAAGGAATTGGTTAACTACTATAAGAGATGCTAAGAACACAAGTAAAAGAGAGACATAACAAGATAGTAACACAAGTATTTGGTTTTCAAGATTATAGTATATTGCTTCTCAAGTTCTATTACAAAGTGTTACAAAGCATATCAGAAAGTTACAAGTACTTGAGATATTTATACTACATCGTATAGCCGACCATGCTTTGAAGGCCAGCTGGATACATAAGACTAGAGAACAAAATCAAATATAGAGTCAAAAGGCAGATTACCTTTTGAATTGTGACTATAACATGGCATAGATCACATCCTAATATATTACAAAAAGGATAAAGTAAATAATGTAGAAAGCTCAGTCTCAAGACCTCAATGTATAGTTTTCCAAAATCATTGACCTTTTCACTAACTTGTGACAGGTGGTGAGTCAAACAGAGTTGCAACGAAAAGGTGGTCCAACTTTATGGAAAAATACATCAGATAATAGCATGTACATAAAAGTCTTCAGAAGAAATCTGTCTTCATAAATTGGCTTCAGAAGACTTTGTCTTTGAAGCTTCAGAAGACTTCATATTTGGCTTCACAAGACTTCATATTGGCTTCGGAAGATATTCGTCTCGCCTTCGAAAGATTTTATACTTGGAGTATTTCTGGTGTGAGGTGTAAAACTTCCAAGGCATTTCTACTTCAGTAACTTCGTGTATGCATGCAAAAGAGTCTTTGGATGCTTTGAATGTTTTGACTGCATCAAACTTATTGGAATCCTTACAAAGGACCTCTTGAAGTAGTAGTTTGAGAACTTCACCTTGTAATCAGGTAGGACCATGATTCAACAATACTTTAGGTATGTTGAGATTGTGGATACTCTAATTGGTGTTGGAGTAACTCTTGAATATAGAGTCATTGTAAGGAAGTTCATGTACTCTCTTCCTATATGATGGACACGTTATTGTGTTGTTATCAAGAGACTTAAGTACCTTAAGACTCTCACTCTTACATAGTTGTATGGTATTCTTAGTGGATACCAGATGGAGATGAACATGCAAAGTCCAAGTAATGAACTAATTTTAGCCTTTCATATGGTTGAAAGGGACTACAGAGAACCACAACATCATCTTATCTGCTACCCTAAAGAGTCCTTTTATCACTTTCCTAGAGACACCAAGGGAGAGTTATACTCAAGGAGGTCTATTACAATAGACAAGCTCTTCACAAGATTTTATGTTTGTTGATAAAAGTACTGGCAACTTTCTCTTTACCCTTGAAGATCTTGACTGCATCTATCTAGATAATCTGGAGTACAAGGAGATATTTTAGCAAATGCCTATAATCACTTACAAAGCCAAAAAGTTCTACAAGAGGATAGGGATAAAGTTTTCGAGCAATGCAGCTAGTGGAAAGTTTGGGTTGGACAAAAGCAAGGTGAAATGTAACAATTGTAACCAAATGGGCACTTTGATAGAAAGTGCAATGCACTAAGGAAAAATGGGGGCCAAGCACAAACGAGAACAAAGTACACTGATAGAGCCAACTAGAATGAGAACCCAAAATAGCAAGTTGTAGTTGCTGTTGAAGAAGGAGGCTTTGACTAGAGCTGTAGGTGGAAGATGCATCTCCAAATCAAGCACTAATTAAAGACCATGATGAAGCCAAGGTATTGGAACATCCATGTACACCTGAATGTATTGCTAAAGTTAACAGATATAGATCCTATAACTTAGAGTTGAGTTTTTAATTATCTTAAAATCTTAAAATGATACAAACTTAAAATGTACACCTGAATGTATTGCTAAAGTTAACATCTATGAAGCCAAGATCTTGAGTTTTTAATTATCTTAAAATCTAATTTCAAAAGAGATGAAAATGATACAAACTTAAAATAGAAGATTTAAAGAAGACCATTTTAACTCTTAAACATGAACACACCAATGAAAGGACTCAAATCAAAGATCTCATAACCAAGTTAACTAAATGCCAGGCTGAGCTTATGATAAGTAAAGCCATGGTAGAAAAATGTGTTCTTGAAGAAGAGACCTTCAAGAACATAATATCATCATCCCTACATGCAAAAGTTTGTTATTAGAATATGGAGGGACTAGGATCTACTGAGATAGATCCTCCACACATAATCTTGTTTGTAGTGAAGATGATCTTTCTTTCATAGGTCCAATGAATGAAGAGGACGAAGAGGAGATAGTGAAGGATGTCTCTGAGAAGAGTGAAGAAGAGCATCCTAAGAAGACTTACTATTCTCCTGAGGAGAAAGACAAAGTTGGGATGACCCAAGTCTAGAAGAAAGAACTTGATTTGGAAGGCCAAAAGAAAGTCCAAGAAGGCTTAAGATATCAAGGCAACTTTTAACTTTATGCATAAACAAGTTATCATCTCTACAGGTCTTGAAGTGGTTAAGACTGAAGACCCAAACTTGAACTCAAATACCAAGAGTTCTAGTTTATGTTTAAATCATCCCAACATAATGAAGAAGGTTAATTAGTTATGTACCACTACTACAACCTCACCCTAAAAGAATTGCCACATTATCTGCCAAGATGAATATGGAAAAGGAAAGTGATCAAATTTAATTGTGTTCCCAAAGGAAGACTCTCAAAAGGAAGAAAATGGATTGTGTCATGGGTGGGAGTACTTCTCATTTTGTAAAGAATTGCCTCTACAATCCAAAAAGTACTGTCCACATGATCAAGAAAGAAACTTCTAAGAATTTGAAGAAGAAGCAAGCTTCAGAAGGAAACTCTTTTTATTTGCAAAACTCCAAAATGAAGAAGAAGACAAGTGAAAACTTGCCTTTAGAAGAAAATTTGGTCTCAGAAGAAAGGAATACTTTTGAAGTACTGAAGCATGTTGTAGTGATAGCAAGATCTTCTAAAGGTCCAATCTATAAAACTTCTGAAGTTATCAGAACTTCCAAAGCATTGAAGGTCAAGTCTAAGCTTCCAAAGGTGGTGTGGAAGACAAAGAAAGACCATGTGACTGAAACTTCTTCATGAACATTAGCAAATGATCCTCAAAATTTTATTATAGGAACAATTACTATTGCACTGTCTTCAACTTCTTTTGATAAGCCCAAGACTAAAAAGGCTTCGGTTTCCAATCTTTTTGTGCAGGAACAACTCAAGACAAACAAGTATGTATGGATCATTAATAATGGCTATTCTAGGCACATGATAGGCAATAGGTCACTGCTTCAAAACTTTGATAAAATTAATGGAGGGCCAATTGCTTTTAGAGGAGATGTTGGAGGTTATATTACTAGAAGGGGCAGGGTCACAAATTGTGAGCTCAACATTGAGAAGATAAACTTTGTCAAGGATCTTTGGTACAATCTTCTTAGTTTATCTCGATTTTGTGATTAGAGTCATAACATGCTTTTTATTAAGCATGAGTGCATTGTTCTCAAGCCTGGGGTGGTTATTCCTCAAGGGCATATCCTACTCAGAGCCCCCAGGAAAGGGAACATGTACAAGATGGACTTGCAAGAAATATCTCTCTCGGGAGAAATTCTTGCTTTCTATCTAAAGCCAATAGTGATTAGTCTTTCCTCTGGCGTAAAAGAATATGCCATGTAAACTTTAGAAACATGAATAAAATTATTAAGAATGATTTGGTAACTGCGATGCCAAACAAAAAGTTTGCAAGTGATGACCATTTGTTGTATGCCTTAAAGAGAAGCAATGCCAGGTATCTCACAAGACAAAGGAAAGAAACTCTACCACTACACCACTACACTTATTACATATGGATCTCTTTGGCCTCACTAGTGTAATGAGTCTAGGAAGGACTTTATGTTGTTTAGTGATCATAAATGACCTTACAAGATTCACTTAGGTCTTCTTTCTTAGAACTAAGGATGAACCTCCCGAGATCTTGAAGAGTTTTATCTTAAAGATTGATAAACAATGTGACGAAAAGGTCAAGACCATAAGATGTGATCAGGGAATTGAATTTAAGAACCAAATCCTTAATATATTTTATGATGAAAAGGGTATTACAGGACAATATAGTGATCCTAGGACTCCTTGGCAAAATGTTGTTGTTAAGAGGAGAAACAGAACACTAAATGAAGCTACAAGAACCATGTTGTCTAATTCTAAATTGCCCATCACCTTCTAGAAAGAAGTAGTAACCACTCCTTGCTATGTGAAAAATAGAGTTTTAGTAGTCAAGACTCATGGTAAGAGTCCTTATGAACTTTTGCACAAGAGAAAACCTTTCATTAGTTTTCTTAGATCATTAGAATGTCCTTGCAACATCTTGAATACCAAAGACCAAGTAACCACATTTGATGAGAAATCAGATGGTGGAAACTTTATTGGATACTCTTCTCAACCCAAGGCTTATAGAGTATACAATCTTAGAACTAGGGTGGCTAAGGAGTAAGACAATGTGACTTTCAGTGAGCACATTCCTAAAATGAAGGTTCCGGTCCGGATTGGCTATTTGAACTTGATCTAGTTACCAATTATTTTAACAAATCTTGTGAGAATGTTTTAGGGTCCACACATATCCTATCAGTAGGGAATCCTCTTCCATGATTTGAGCTGAGAAGACCAGCCAATCATACTACTTCAACTCTAGTGGTAATCCTACAGATGGAGTTTCTATCAGCACAACCATGTCAAATTTAGCTAATACATCAGAGGTGCCACCAATTCTAGCTTAAAGGCACAACACTCAAATCAAGGATCTTCAAATGTTGAGTGAGATGGTGGTGGTGACAATAATCAAGAATTTCTTGATGCTAACAATCACTCCATTGAAGACAACATAAATGATGTCACACACTCATTAGATCAAGTCTTTTTTTAAGCTTGCTGATGTGGTGGGAGAAACATTAATGCCTCATTAAAATTTCTCTAATTTAGATCTCTCTAAGCAAATTGTTATAATCCCTCAACTTAGGATCCACAGGTCTCACCACACCATAAATATCATTGAAAATATGGACACAAGGGGAAGAACAAGAGGACAAACCCATGATGTAAATATTTGTCTTTGCTCTTGTTTCTTGTCCCAGATAGAGCCAAAGAAAGTTGATGAGACTTTAAAGCATGGAAATTAGGTTGAAGTTATGCAGGAAGAGCTGCTTCAATTCAAAAGGCAAAAAATTTGGAACCTACGTCCTCTCCCTCAAGGGAAACTACCATAGGAACCAAATAGGTGTTTAGTAACAAGAAGGATGATAGAGGACTTGTCATCAAGAAAAGGCAAGACTAGTTGTCCAAGGGTACACACAATAAGAAGGAATTGACTACACAGATGTCTTTGCTCGTGTAGCAAGACTTGAAATTGTCAGAATATTCCTATCTTTTTCTGCATCCAAGGATTTCAAGGTCTACTAGCTTGATGTCAAGTGCGCTTTTCTATATGGGGTTATTGATGAAGAGGTGTATATCAAACAACCACTTGGTTTTACGAATTATGCCTATAAGCTTAATAAAGCTATTTATAGGCTGCACCAAGCTCCAAGAAAGTGTTATGAGACTCTACTTCAATATCTCTGCCAGCATGACTACAAAATAGGTACTATAGATGGAATTCTCTTCATCAACGGAACATTGAATGACTTAATGCTAGTTCAAGTATATGTAGATGACATTATCTTGGGGTCAACTAATCCAAAGCTCTGTTAAGACTTTGAGAAGCTGATAAAGAATATATTTGAAATGAGTGCTATGGGAGAACTCAATTTCTTTCAAGGTATTTAAGTGAAGCAAATTGAAAGTGGCATCTTCATAAGTCAGTCAAAGTATGTATAAGACATACTTACAAGATTCAACATGACTTGCTGTAAGATTGCAAAGACACCCATAGCTAGAAACCACTCCCTTGGACCAGATATTAAGGGGGAGTGTGTAGACGAATATCTTTACCGGGCTATGATTGTGTCTCTTATGTATCTTATAGCTAGTAGTCCTAATATTATTTTTGCCACATGTATATATGCAAGTTATCAAGCCAACCCTAAGATGTCACACCTAGTCACTATCAAAAGGATTTTAAGATACCTTAATGGTGCTCCAAAACTTGGCCTTTGGTATCCAAACTCTAACTTCAATCTATATGCATATATAGATACTAACTATAGTGGCTGTAATATGACTGCAAAGTCTATATCAGGGGGATGTCAATTCCTTGGTGGAAGGATTGTCTCTTGGCAATGCAAGAAACAATTTTGTGTGTCTACATCAACTGCTGAAGCTAAATACATTGCTACTGCTAGCTACTATACTCAAGTGCTTTGGATTCAAAATTAAATGTTAGACTATGGATTCAACATCAATTAGACACCCATCGACATAAACAACAATAGTGCTATCTCTATTACAAAGAATCCTATACAATAGTCAAGGACAAATCACATCAACATCAAGTGTCATTTAATTAGAGATAATTTTAAAAAAGGATTAATCAAACTAATCAAAATTAACACAAATGAACAATATGCAGGTCTGTTTACCAAAACTTTTGATGTACAGAGATTTAAATATGTTATATCAGCTATTGGGATGATTAACTTTGAGTAGATTTTCTTTTAACTTAATTCATATTATTTCTAAAATCTATGTGTCCTAAGTTGTCTATTTCATCACCTTCATAAGCACTTGTTTATCTTGGAAGAAACATCTTTTAAAAATTTCTCTTGATTATTTAGAATTTTGATCATTTTTAACTTCAGAAGATATTTCTTCACCTTTGGAAGAAAATTATGTCATCCAAAACAAATAACTACTCATTTCAACTTACCTTCGGAAGAAAATTTTTAAATATCATCCGAAGCGAAATTAGTATAAGTACTTATATATTTTTGAAGAACAATTTTTGTCTAAAAGCAATTAAGTCTCGGAAGACTTTATTCCTCTTAGAATATAATCTCCAAGTCTAAATATCTTCCGACGCAAAATCCTCCATAATCATTGAAATTTATTTCAAAGACATTTTAGATTTGGAAGCTTTTTATCAAGATTTCTAAAAGAAAATACATTCGGAAGATTTTTGACTTCCAAGAAAAGTACCTTTTTGGGCACCTATTTAAAAGTGGGACTGACATCCGGATTTCAAAGTTTATCCTTTTTCATTAAATTAGTCTCAAATTCAATTAATATACCCCAAAGGTTCCCCTCTTTCACTCTCTTCATCATCTACAAACACGTCTAAACTTAAGTTCACCTACAAACCGCCTTGCTTCTTATCTTCCCTCACCTTTAAGCTTACTAAAATGGCCAACCTCAACCATAGAAACAACCCTCATTTCTCCATGTAACTCCACAGGCAACACAATTGAGTTGCCCTATTGCACTCTGAGAAAGATTCTAGTTTCTTAGTTGTTTGTCTTTTCTTTCCTATGTGTAACTAGTTCAACAACCTTACCATTGATCCTCCTCTCTATGAGGATCACCTATTAGTGTTTTTGAAAATTTATCAAGATGTCATTATGAGATGGGGAGAAGACATTGTCTGCCACAGTGTAGGGGAGGACAATCTTCATCACTCCAGCCATCATCAACACACACCTTCAACTAGATGATGTAGAAGATGAATTGTCCTTCCCTAAAGAAGATGTAAATCATTCCTTTGAGTAGATGAGTTATGAAGGAGATTTCTCTGTAAAGACCTTCAAGAAAGGAAAGGTCTCATCCCAGTGGAAGTACTTGCTACATGTAGTCATCCATAGCTTATCCAATAAGCATAGGGGATGGGACCAGATTTCTAAAGATCTATGCTTTATTGTTCATGGAATGGTCCAAAGGGTCAAATTAAGGTACTCACAATTTGGGTATACTAATTTACTTTCTAATTTAGACTCCGTAGAGTATTACATGTTCGCTAGATATGTTCAACACATTCTCAACTGTGAACTGGGCTCACAGTTAGGAGAACAAGTAATATTCTTAAATGCGGACTGATGAAGCCTGTTATCTTTAAGACAACGAAGAAGCCAACTGTTGGCTTCTATGGGATAGAAACAACCCGCGTCCTAAAAAATGATAGAGCTCATTATTCAAGGAGACAACCTAGAAGCACAAGCTAGTGTTGAACCCACATCTTCTACTATAGCAACAAATACTTCTCACCTAGTAAATAAAATCCGAACGAACCCCTTCTCAAGCTATTAAGCTTGTACAGACCCCCATATCATCACCCATATAGTAGGAAGTGGCCACTAGAGCTCCCACTTCCCTTGAGGATCAAACCACTCCTAACTTGCAAAGAATCAATGCTGAGGTTCCTCATGCTCACCCTAATGAGCTTATTACCTAAACAACCTTAAGCCTCAACTCATAGTCTTAAAACTTTAGTCAACAACCTTCAAGGGATGGTTACCATCCCTAGCCTTTTGATCTCAATTTTCCAATTCCCAACCTAGAATTCTTTGATGAAGAAGAAATGGGATTCAGTAAGTACCATAAGTGTCTCTACTCTTCCCCTACTCAAAGAGAGATGAGTACTCCTACCTCTCCCATATCTAGCCACATCATTCATCTATCACTAAGGTGGATCTCCCTGAACTTATTTAGCAGGGCTATATGGAAGAGGCTCTAACTTTTGAAAGTGATTACATCACTAAAACCATAACCATGGCAACTTAGCCCATTGTCAGTTCACCTAAAGTAGTCAATGACCAGGCGAAAAACAGCTATCAAGAACACTATGTTGGGAGACCTTTAAGGAGAGCTCATCCAGGAACACAAGAACCTGTGGATATGATTGACCTAACTCTTAGCTCACCAATGCAAGTGGGTGATGCTACCAAAAAAAGGGAGAAAGTCTCAACAATCACATAACCTGGGAGTTCTTCACAGAGTATGGACATTAAGGACTCACCATCCTCACTTGTAGTTGTCCATACTCAACACCCTCCACAATTTCACATTGATGTGGACTCACTCATTTAGCGTCTATTTAAAGAGGGAATTCCAAGGGCAATGTCAACCCCACCCCAAGGAACTACAAATTACATACCAAGGTGGAGGTATGATGTTGAGAGAAGAGCCCTCATACTTCACAGACTTTAAGGGTAGCAAGAGATCTTAAGCTTTCAGAGCTTGAACTACTATGAAGGTCTTGCTCTTATCAACATGCCATTTTCCAATCTAACTCATCATAGGCAAGCTGCAAGGATATAAGATAGGATTGTTGAAATGTTCAAAGCAAGGAGACAAATGCAAGCAGGAAATATCATTGGTCAACTAGATGTTAAGGTGTACCCTGAGATTGGCTTCAAAGGAGAAACCTTGACTAAAGGCCCACTTATAGAATCTGTAAGCACTATCATAGAATCAACAACTTCAGCATCCCATTCCCTTAGTGAAACACCTACCGGTGAAGGTGTCTCATAGCCTCTCTCTGGCCAGAGTCTGACTACTACATCAGACAATGAAGGCTAAAGCTCTCTCCACCTTATGTCACAAAGGTCTGTGGGTGACAAAAGGAAAAGTATTATGACTCCTAAGGAGATTGAGGAGGAGGAGAGAGAAAAAGAGGAAGAGGAAGCTAAGGGGAGAAAGTTTTGGTGGGTCCTCCAGATTTATGGAAGTTGCTATGAGAGCTATTGGTTACAGGATTTATCTAGATTTAGATAGGAACTTCAACTTTATGGTGTCAATAAAAAAGAAGAAAACAAAAAATGAAGAACAAAAGCATTTGTTTATCAAAATCTATTTGGTCATCAACAAAAACAAGAAGAAGTCAACAAAATAGTTCAAAACTGGTATGATTTGAGAAAAACAAATCATTCTACTGATTTTCTACTCTAAACTCGATGCAATTGACTGAATTGTATCAAAACAATGACGAATATTGATGTTATTGTTCCTCAAAACTTCAACAAAAATCGAGAAATTAAACTGATGATATGTTAATAATCTAGTATTGAAGCTAGTTCATCAAATAATCAATCATATGAGTGGTGAATTGATGATCAAAATATTTCTATTTCTAGCAACACATGATCATTTGTTGACCTAGTTCGTCTAGTTGCAAACACTCGCATGAATACACTCTCATCCAAGTAAATGAAAGTGTTTGTATGTAGTATGGATAGAATATTGAATATAAAAGTACTCAATGAAAGAAAGATGAATGAGTTGTAAATGTCAACAAATGTGGTTGTTTAGTTAGAAAGTAATACGATTGACTATATGCACATGAATGAGGATGGAACATGCATTCAATGTCCATGTATTTGTTAGATTAATATGGATGTCTTTCATGTCAATTTGGATGAACATCATATGAAATGCAAATGTAAGAGTTATAATGCGGTTATGAAAGACAAAACAACCAACTCAATAAATGTGAATACATATGAATCACTACAAGAAAAATTACTATTAAAGATAAAATTATTAATGACTAATGTATAAGTCTTGTATATATATATTATTGGAGACTAATATATTAGTTACTAATAGTATCTAATACTGAATTTTTCATGACTCATGCAAGTTACTGATAACCAGTCCGTAAAAATCAAATAACTTATTAGAGACTAAACATCAACTACTAATACGTCTACATAATAAAAGTATTTAGAGGGAAATTTGTTCGTAACTGACAAATTACCTTTGATCATATATGAGCTCCAAACCGACAGCAAAAGCTCATGGTCCACGGAATCATTTAATGCTAATGTTGTATTAAAAAGCTCATGTATTGTGCTTGGGATTTATTTAAAATAGCTAGGTCTAATGCTTATTCACATATGCTTGGCATGTAGATTATTATGCTTGGAATTGAAGACATTATTCATTGATCAAACTTACATAAAAAAACAAACCCATTCACTAAATTACTAAGTGATTATGAGCTAAATGACCTAAGATTAGTCAAGAGTTCCTAATCAAAAGGTTTTACTAAAAATTTGAGTTAAAACAAAAAATAATTCCATTGAAATCAGACAAAAAGAATGGAACATAGTTCATCGCATCCAGATTGTGTTGGACCCTGAAAGGATCATACATGCTAATTCAAGTGGTGGTTGATGGTTGCTCTGCTAGAATTCTCCCCAAGTCCAAGAAGTAATATAGATGAAGAATCTTCTCAAAAGAAGAACACAAGTGTCGGCTATCCATATTTATTCATGCGGATGACCATAGAACAAATGGTGACAAGTATTTGTTCTTCCATATCAACAAATGCAGACAGCCAAACAATTACTTCCAAGTAAATGTACATCCACATTTACTAATACAGATATTCAGCAATAAATACGCCTAAGTGTTTGTTAATCCACATTTCACAATGTTGATGATCAAACACCAATGCAAAAGAAGAATTTATGAGTATTTCATGCAATATAATAAGTAACTCAATCATTGTATTCAGTCCTAGTTGACTCACATCAACTGAGAATATCATTCTCAACACCCAGTCAATTGGTATCAGAACTTGGCTCTCGGATTCGTCTCAAATTTGCCAAGATCTGAGCGAAACTCGATTGAACTAGTGATTGAGTTACTGTTAGTGAGTTCATCAACTTCTAACAAAATAACTTTTATTGTTCATTAGAACACCGATATCATCAACATCATAATATTCAAACACTAAAGCTAACATATTAGTTACCGACGGTTCTCTTAACAAAATAATTGTTATTGTTCATCAGATCTATTAAAATATTCAAAAAGTAGATTGTTTCGACCACTTGGACTTAAAAATGAATCTAATTCTTAATCCAACAATCTAAAACAAGTTTATTATAATGGATTCACTTTAACTTTTCTAAACTTGTTCATGCTCCTAAACCTCCTATGCTCAGACACAAATTTGAGTTGAAGCAATGGAAAATTAGGTTTATGAATTACATTACAGGTGTTGATCTGGATTATTGGATTTCCATATGCAAAGGACCTTACATCCTTGTGTCACTCTTGGCTAACCAAGCTACTTTATACAAAACATCAAGAATATCGTTTCAAACTCTAACTCTTGATGATGTTGAGTATAAGAACGTAAATATTGATCTTAAAGCATACTTTATTCTCATACAAACTTTGAAAATAGATGTGCTCAAAAGACTTAAGAAATATGGAACAACAAAGGTTGTGGGGATACACTGCTCATCATGTGTGAAAGTAGTAGTGAAGGAGCTAAAATCAACAAAGACAAGTTGTTCAATCAATATGAAACTCTCCATCACTCCAAAGGGGAGTCAATCTCAAAACAATGGCATAGGTTTGTGCAGTTGGTCAATGATCTTGAGATCATAAGGCTCACACATAAAGAAAATGAGCTAAAAAAGAAGATGTTGCACAGTCTTCTTAAGAGTTGGAAGCAAAATTTAACCATGATAAAAAACACATCTGATCTGGAAAGCATCACTCTAGATATAATGATTGCAAATATTGTAGCTTTTGAACCTGATGAAAGGAGTAGAAACCTTGGTGGATCACAATTCCTTAAAGCATATAAATTTCCATCAGAAACTCATTCTGTGGAAAATGCATTCATTTCTAAAGAAGATGATTTCCTCTCATCTAGAGATCAAGTAAAATTAACTGGATTTATTGTTGCTCCATCAACCAACAATCCATCAACCTCATCTCAATCAACTAGATTTACTGCCACTCCTTCAAGTATGCTTGAAGACTAGAGGTTTAAAGAGCAAAAGGCTACCTATAATACGTTTATTGCAAGTTTTGAAGCTTACTTGGAGGAAGACTCACTTCTGCTCATTTAATTCAAGAGGACCTAGAAGAAATGGATCTATAAATGGTAGATGGTTATGATAGCCATGAGGGCCAAAAATAATTTTAACCACGGTAGGAAGCTAAGTCTGAATGAGAATACCAAACTTGGATATGACAGTTCCAAAGTTAAATGCTTTAATTGTGGTATGACTGGCCACTTCTCAAGAGAATGCAATGCTCCAAGATGAATCAATAAAAGCTTTAAGAGGGATTCTTATGGCCAATCGTCATCACAACTGACATCAAGCTTTCAATCCAACAATCAACATAAATATCATCATCAAAGCCATCATCAACAACCATACCAAAGTCATCCACAAGTGACAAATCATGCCCATGAAAGCAGCCAACTTACTGCTAATGCTCTTGTCATTAGACAAGATGGAGTATGTGATTGGAGCCTATGTGCGGAGAAAGTGAAGCATCAATTTCAAAATCATTCTCTTATGTCTCACATAAATGATGGCCTAACACTTGTGCCATCTGAGGTAAGATCTAATTATTGCAGTGATAAATGCGTTGCTGAACCATAGGGATATCATGAGCACAATCACAAATTAGGTGCTAAGATTAAAAAAGAAAAGGTAAAATTAGAGATGCTTAAAAGAGAATTGAAAAGCTTTGAAATTAAAATCAAATCACTTAACTCTAATATTGAAAAAATGTATGGAGAATAGTATTCTCTTGCAGTAGAAAATGAAAAGTCAACTAAAATGTTGGCTCAATCCAAAGCTAAGCAATCAGCCACTGAAGTGAAACATGAAAAGTTTTAATGTCTTCAGCCAAGCTATATGAGATGCTTATTCACAAAAGGATCCTAAGGACATGACTGGGATTGGATACAATTCATGTCCCCCACCATACAATGATAATTACACTGTCATGCCTGAGTCAATCACTCTTATTGAGCAAAATGAACCTAAAATATTGAAACTAAATCAGTAGTAACACAAATACAAATCCTCAAAATAAACCAAGTATTTATATTGAAACAAATGAGAAGAAAATCAGTTATGTCATCCAATTAAAATCAAAGAGTGTTCAGACAAGTCAGTAAATCTCATTAAACCAAGAAGCCCAGTCAAAGCCATAGTCCTATTTGTGAAATTCATCACTGCAATTTCCAAGAAAGAAGAAAATTGATGAAACTTGAAACCATCTACTAAAAGAAGACCTGATTGTGAGATCAAATCTCCAAAGAATTCAACCATATGAAACAATGTTTCGTTGAAAAGCATAGGGAAAACCACTCTGATTCAAAAGACTAACAGCAAAACTAATTCACCATCAATAAAACTTAAGCAAGGAGTTGGTTTTGACATCTTCAATAAAGATCATGTATACCAACAAGAAAATGAGGAATGAAAAGGATTAAGTAAACAACATCAGCCCAAAAGAGTGAAAAACAGTAGTATTGTGAAACAATCTGCTAACAAGGCTAATATAGTTCCCTCTTCAAAATCAAAGATTGATGCTTAGTTGAAAGCTAGTAAATCTACTTAGGCATCTAGTTTAACCTCAAGAGACAAACTCATGTGTTTTGATATTTGTGAAATGTCAAATCACAGAACATATGAGTGCTATTTTAATCAATATTGCTAAATCTGTGACATGAACAATCATTCTACAAAAATTGCTACTTGAAAAAAATATTGTGTTGTTGGTGATATGACCGGTCACAATAAATCAGATTGTTTGTTTAAACAAAAAGGCTTGAGAATTCCACAAAACAAGCCCATCCTACCAATCTCATTGTGGAACATAAAATAGAAGTCATTTTTATAATGAACAATCGAGGGTTTCAAATTATGATGATGACTTAGGTAATCATAAAGAGTTGAATAATGTTTCAAAGAAATATAAACCACAATGTCAAACAATCTCATGATTTTCATAAATCAAAAATGAAGTTTGACACTCAAAAACATGTTCAATTTCTTAAAAGAAATAGGGACCAAAGGTTTGAATACTCTTCTCACTCTTTAGATAAAGTTGATGAGATGAAATCAGCAAGATATCAAAAATCAAACAAAACTACATCTTCTAAGTCACAATTTAGAAGAAAATATCAAGAAGTTACTCTCTGTTGAGCATATATTGCCATATATAGTGTGTCCGTTGCTTGTCGAATAGTCTAGGCTTAATATAATACACCTGATATGTTGTAAACATAAGAAACTAGGTCATTCACAGAAGCATATGCGAATGAGACTCAGTGGTACGACTGAGCCATGCTAATGGACTAGTTGTGCGACTGAGAGATGCGATTAGGACATTCATAGGACTGAACCATAAGTATGGTCCAGTTGTACGATTGAACCATACGCATGGTCCAGTCGTACGATTGAACCATACACATGGTCTAGTCGTACGATTGAACCATATGCATGGTCTAGTCTTATGATTGAACCATACGCATGGTCCAGTTGTATGATTGAACCATACGCATGGTCCACTTGCACGAATAGGCCCAGTCGCATCTAATATGGGCCAAGGCCTATATATACCAGTTTCAATGTGTAGAGATGGAAAAGGTATTGAGAGGAGTCTGCGTGGCACCTAAGGTTGTCCAATGAGAGGGGAGATCATGCTCGATCTCCCCTTGCCAAGAGTCTTGATTCTTATATTGTAACAAGCTTGTAATCATTAGGTTTTATCAATCAAACCATTTTATTATAGTTCTTGTTATTGATTGTCTCTGGTTGTTGATGTTGTTTATCCTTCCGTCAAGAACACGCTCGGATGTTTACTGATCCAGCCGACGTCACAATTGGTATCAGTGACGGTTACTGCTGGAATGATCTAACAATCATTCTAGCAACCTGAGCTCTTGATTTTTGGATCTATTTCAGGTTCTTTGACGTTAAACCCACTTTGTGTTCTTCGTGTTTTGCTCTGATCTTGTTACGTGTGTTGTTTCTATGTTAAAATTGAACTTTAAACCACGTTCTCATCACCCTTGCGAATCTTATGATATCTATTTTGGTCTGGTTCATGCAAAATTCATAAGGTTAGGGTTTTTGGTAGCCCTGGCGGCTGCAGATCTGAAAATCTATATGCAGATCCGCTCATGCGACTGGACCATGCGAATGGACCATTCGTACGACTGGACCATGCTAATGGACCATTCGTACAACTGGACCAGTTGTATGTTTAGTCGTGCGACTGGACCGGTCGTATGTTCAATCGCATGAATGAGCCATATGCATTGACTCATCCGCATTTGTTCCAGACCGAAAAAAAGTCTGGAACTACCTCTTGCATAGATTTGAGAATGAGCAAAGCATATTCACCCTGAGTTTCTTTTGTCAAATAAGTTTGATGTATACCCCATTGTTCGTCGGACTTCCAGAATAGGTGAATGTAGTTGGAACACGAAAGAGAGAAGAGAAGATGTCAGCAATCATTGCTGATTTTATGGGATAGTGAGGAGCATCTCACTATTTATGTGCCAACTTAGTTATATCTATCCACACAGAGAGGATTATCATTCTTAGGGGGAATCCATGTTTAGAGAAATTGAAGATGCAATCAGAAATTAATGATGTGAGCCGGTTTCTAGTGATGAATCTGAGTGCATGCTCATTTGGTTGAGATTGTCAGCTGTGGATTGGAACCCTTTACCTTTTGCCCAATACACCGTATGAAGACACCAGGAAAGCACAATGTCTATAGAATGGGATATGCTGAATTTGAGGGGGAATTTTTGCAGGTGTTAATGTTAATCAAATTAGCCTGTGTGAAGATTAAAGCAATGGAAAACTGTTCACGTTATTATCTGGAAAAATCAGTCATATGGGGAATGTTACTGCTATGATGGTGTTATGCAAAGTAAACGAAAACTATTGTGCCTAAATTCATTTTCAGGGATACTGTAGCAACCTGACGGATCGGCAACGTTGGCTAATATGGTTTTTCGTTTGATTCTATTGGAAACCAAAGCAAAGATTGACTGAAGATTGTAAGAGGTGTTATCTACTATTCGCAAGCAACGTTTAAGGAGGAATTTGTTGGAGCATATGTTGTCATATATAGTGTGTCCGTCGCTTGTCGAATAGTCTAGGTGTAATGTAATACACCTGATATGTTGTAAACACAATAAACTAGGTCATTCATAGGAGCATATGTGAATAAGACTCAGTCGTACGACTCAGCCATACTAATGGACCAGTCGTGCGACTGAGAGATGCGATTGGGACATTTGTAAGACTGAACCATAATTATGGTCCAGTTGTACAATTGAACCATACGCATGGTCCAGTCATACGATTGAACCATACGCGTGGTCTAATTGCACGAATGGGCCCAGTTGCATCTGATATGGGCCGAGGCCTATATATACCAGTTTCAATGCGTGGAGAGGGTAAGGGTTTTGAGAGGAGTCTGCCCGGGGCCTAGGGCTGCCGGATTAGACTGGAGATCATGTTCGATCTCCCCTTGCCAAGAGTCTTGATTCTTATGTTGTAACGAGCTTGTAATCATTAGGATTTATCAATGAAACCATTTTATTATAGTTTGTGTTTTTGTTTGTCTCTTGGTTTTTGTTTTTTATCCTTCCGTCAAGAACACGCTCGGATGTGTAACGATCTAGCGACTTCGCACTCTCATGGATAAGAACGGGAAACCCAAGACCATCATGGTTTGGGTTACACATTCTAATTAGTTATTTTTATGCTTGTAGGGTCGTCCGTACATGTCCAATAGCCTATGGTATGTGGAAAGTGGGTGCTCATAACACATGACTAAAGATCGTTCCCTCCATCATGATTTCAAGGATATCAAGGAATTACTATGGCATTTGGTGGAGATTCACAAGGTGGCAGAATCACTAGGGAAGGATGTGTGACAAATGGGATATTGAGTTTTAATAGAGTGAACTAGTGTGAGCAGTTGAACTTCAATTTGCTTAGTGTGTCTCAAATCTGCGACAAGAAATATCCGCTCAATTTACAAACACTCATTGTTACATTCTGAAGCTAGGATTTGAAATTTCTAAGGAATGGGTTGTCTTGAAGACCCCAAGGAAGAATAATACATATGTCTTAAACCTCAATTTTGCTCTACCAAAACAAGAAACATGTCTTCTGTCAAAATGTAAGGCCCCGTTCCTGGGACGCTCATAGTTGGTCGATCATTGCACATAAAAACATATAAGTTGCATTTACCATTACTAAGACATTTCAGCGGAATAAATTTAAACCATTTCATATCATTATATTTGATTTTGCAAAAATTACATCGTTGACAGATTACAAAATATAACTCGTTGCATTACATCACAAAAACATTATCGTTATACAAAATAGATGCCATTTAAAATAATCCAAGTAGCCGCCCGTGCCATCCTCAACAATCAAATACTTGCCAACTGAAAACACATAAAAGCCTGTGTTGCTGAGTGAGTTCTAGTTTTAAAATAAAATATACTTTACATTCGTTCAAAACTTTTCTTTACTTTCATACGTGGTCATACATCATACCTACACATAGATAATAGCATTATTATCTTCATCATCGTTCATTAACTTTCATTCATTCATCATCATACGTCATCATTATCTTTCTTACCGTACCTTACATACATTCATCATTAACTTCTCTACGCTCCAAGCCAATGCAACGAGCTATACCCCACCGTCATGCATAAAGCGGGTACTGGGCCGAAATTTATAAATAGACTCCCATACATTGTGCCCAGTGGCCAGACCACAGTATTGGGGTAAATTTATTTGTACCAATGTCATGTGTTATACCCCAGTGTCATGCATAAAGCGGGTACTGGGCTGTGGTCTTTAAATAGACCCCCATACATTATGCCCGGCGGCCTGACCACAGTACCTGGGTAAGCGACAAGGGTCCCATACATATGTCCAATCACAAAGATTAGACCCCAGTGTGCATCCTTCTGGGGTAGCTAACACCCTTCATTGGGTGTGAACCTCCATACAAGACTTGCAAGACTTTCTTTACTTTCCTTTCATTAATGCATGCATTCTTTCATTCATTATGTTTCTCTTTTCATTAACTTCCACTTTATATTACATAATACTTTCCATTTACTTTCATCACATACCATGTAAAGCCATGAAAAATAAACGTACATAATAAGGAACAACATAATGATAACCATACCATACACATCGCATACAACAACATACATGATATAACATGCATCACCTATCATCAAAAGTCAACTTACATTATCCCCAAGAACAACCCAAGTAAAAGCCTATACTTTACATTCTCCCCAAAATTCGGAAAATAATCTATGTCTTAGGCGCATGGGCACTATGCAAGCGCATGACCACTATGTGGTTACATGGCTGCCTAGGTGCATGGAACACTTAACCAATTATAGGCTTAATCCTAGGTGCATGGACACTATTAGGGTGGATGAGTTTTCGGCGCATGGAGAAAACTCTTACGCGTCTAGACACTTAGGCGCATGGGCCACTATTCAAGCGCATGACCAACCAATCCACCTCTAATCATTCTAATTAAGTCCTAATCATCATTTCAACATGTTCTAAGATTATCTCTAATATTCTAAGCATCATAACAAGAACATGAAATCATTATAACATCAAGAACACCCAAAAATCATAACCCACCTGCATCACAAATACACACAGACACATCCGGTGTAAAACCCACATTCATAAAAACATTCACACATGCATTTCCAGCCTCAAAGTCAGTTAAAACATGTAAAAAGGGGGTTTTAGAACTCACCTTAGTAACCTTTGGGTATAACTTCCTTCAACCCCATTTTCAATTGAGTTCAAACACCTAAAACTCACTAAAAACATAAACCCGAACACACAAACAAACACATAAGCATATAATCGAGGCATTGGACAGTCAAGATCATCTTCAAACCAAGAATTCTTACCTTGAATACAGATTTCTTCTTGTTCTTCTTCACATATCCGAATACTCCACTTCTTTCTCTCTCTAAAATCGGGGAAAAGTGGATGTGTAGAAGGGTGTGGGCGGCCATGCCCACTTTTACACCAACTTTTTAAACTTTTTGTTCTTTTAACACCTTTAACCCTTCAACTTGGGTTAAATTATGTTTATTTATTTTTCTTCACTTTCATTCTTTATTTCCCCTTTAAAAAATATTCAGGTGTTACACAAAAGCATCTTTTGATGAGTCATAGCTTTGGCATACACGTTTGAGACACACAAAGTTCAAAAAACATGAATAGATTGATTAAGGAAAACCATGTAATTGGTTTACCTCAAAATGAATTTCACTTTATTGATCACTGTTCAGCGTGTCTGAAAGGGAAATAACATAAGTCTTCCCACAAGCCAACGCTTGTGAACACAAACAATTCTCTATTGAAGTTACTTCATATGGATATTTCGGACCAACTCAGGTTATAAGCATTGGAAAAAAACAATATTGTTTGGTGCTCGTAGATGACTTTTCCAGATTTACATGGGTCTTCTTCTTACATCATAAAAACAAAACATCCCAATTAAGAAAAGATTTCATCACTAAAATTGAAAATAAAATTGATCATAAAGTTAAATCACTTAGAAGTGATAATCAGACTAAATTTAAAAATGAAGATATGAGATCTTTTTATGCAACCGAAGGTGTTGCTCATCAATTCAGTGCATCTAGAACTCCTCAACAAAATGGGGTAGCTGAAAGGTGAAATAGAACAATAATTGAAGCGACACGAACTATGCTAGCCCATGCTAAACTACCAATTACCTTTTGGGCAGAAGCAGTTAACACATCATGCTTTATAGAAAACAAAACTTTGATTGTAAAACAAAGCAACAAGACTCCTTATAAACTTCTCTTTCACATAAAACCATTCATAGGAATTTTTTAAGTCATTTGGTAGTCCTGTATCAATATTAAACACCCTAGTCCATTAGGGAAAGTTTTCTCCAAAGTTTGACAAAGGATTCCTTGTAGGTTATTCCTCTGTCTCTAATGATCATAGAGCATTTAATCCTCGATAAAACATGATTGATGATTCAACCAATGTTTAATTCAATGAGCATTCCATTCCCAAATCAATAAATGGTCCTGACTGGTTGTTTAATATTGACTCCTTTACAAGGTCATTTGATCAAGTCCACTTGTCTTCTACAGGAAACCTATAATCAGCTAAATCTTCTGCATCAGTTGAAAGAAGAAATGATTTCCCAATGATTTTATCCTACTTCTACTAAGAAATTGAATGAAGACGTCCCACTATAAGTTGAACCTGTGAGAAAACCATCTCAAAAGAGAGTGTCTCAACTGAAGCTAGTCCTAGTACACTTCCATCTCCTTGTGAAGAACCATCGACTAAAGTAAGAAATCAAGATCCAATTAAACTACTAGTTGAAACTGAGGAAACATCAAATGATGAGTCTTTAAAGTGTTATTGATGTTGAAGCAAGAACTGGAAAAGACTTTGATTACTTTCACAACTCTAGTACATCACATGATCAAGTTTCCTCTCTCCCAGACAATCTGAATGTCTCTAATCTTGATGTATCTATTACTAGTGACTCAATTCCAACTAGCAGAATACACAAAAAAATCATGTAGTGGAAAGTGTAGAGATTAATGAAGAGGCTGAGGCAACTCAAACATCCAAAATCTTTCCTGCATGCTGCACAAGTGCATTGAAGAAGAATGCTTAGGAAGTTTTACACATGAACCTGAAATATTCTAAGTGTGAAATCTTCCGAAGCCAAGACCAATATCGTCCGAAGCCAAATATGAAGTCTTCCGAAGCCTTAAAGACAAAGTCTTCCGAAGTTTCAACTTATGAAGACAGATTTCTTCCGAAGACTTTTAACACATGCTTTATCTGATGTACTTTTTCATAAAGCTAGACACCTTTCCGCTGCATCTCTGTAAGGTCACCAACTTATATGAGTTGGTGAAAAGGTCCATGCTTTTGGTAACTGTACATTGAGGTTTTGAATCTGTAACTTTCTACTTCATGTACTTTATCCTTTTTGTAATAGATAAGGATGTCAGCTATTGCATGTCATAGTCACTAGTAAAAAGGCAATCTGCCTTTCGATTCTACAATTGATTTTGTTTATGTCTAGTCAATTGTATCCAAGTGGCTTTCAAAGTATAGCTAGCTGTACGATGTAGTATAAGTATCTCATGTTCTTGTATCTTTCTAATATGCCTTTGTAACACTTGTAATAGAACATAGAGAAAGCAATATACTGCACTTTTAAAAACCATACACTCATGTTCTCTTGTTCTGTCTCATATATTACTTGTGTACTTAGTGTCTCACTTGTGGTTAATCTAGTTTACTATTTGATTAAGTTTGATTAATCTCTTCTTTGTTGTATTGTGTTATAAGTGAACCCCTTTAATGGTCCTGCATTTGGTATCAGATCTTTTCAGGCTCTTGATATAAGATCTCATCATCTTAAGATCCGTCACATACACAAATACTAAAATTTTCAAATGGCAGCCATTTCTAAGACTTATATGGAAACTGGAACCATGAAAAGTCCCCACTGATCACTCTTGATGAGTTTGATACCTGGGGTTTGAGAATGGAAGGTTTCATCAGGTCTCTTGATTCAAGAATGTGGGATTCTATTGAAAATGGACCTTTTATACCTAGCACCCCTTCTGCTACAGGTGCTAGTATGATCCCTAAGGATGTGGCTAACTACTCTGATAAAGATAGGAGGAGAGTAGAGATTGACAAAAAAGCCATGATTGCCCTTCAAATTGCCCTTCCAAACTCTGTGTACAGAGGTTTCAAGAAGTGCAAAACAGCTAAACAGCTGTGGGATGCACTGAAACTAATGTATGAGGGTTCCTCTGAAGCCAAGGAGAACAAGAAAGATCTCGTGAAGCAGCAGTTTGAAAACTTCACCTTCAAATCAGGTGAAACCATGACTTAGCAATACTTCAGGTATGTTGAAATTGTGGATACCGTTGTGGATAGAGGAGTTTCTCTTATAAACACAGACATTATAAGGAAGTTCATGTCCTCACTTCCTAGGCAGTGGATACACTACTGTGTGGTGATCAAGAGGACTGAAAATCTCAAAACTCTTACTCTGATAGAGTTATATGGGATTCTCAGTGGCTACCAGATGGAGATGAACATGCAAGGTTCATCTGGCAACTCCAATAATCAAATGGGTTTATCCCTACATGTGGTTGAAAGGAAAGCATAGAACCCAAACATCATCTCATATGCTACCCTGACAACTCACCAAAGGGCCCTTTCATCACCTTCCTAGAGACACCAAGGGAGAACTACACTCAAGGAAGCCATTCCAAGAGACAAGCTATTCTCAAGCTTTTGTGTCTTCTGATGAAAGTTGTGGCAACTCTCTCTTCACTCTTGAAGACCCGAACTATATTTATCCAGATGATCTAGAATACATGGATATAGTCTAGCAGATGGCTCTTCTCACTCACAGAGCCAAGAAGTTTAATAAGAAGACTGGAAGGAAGTTTCTAAGCAATGCAACCAGTGGAAAGTTTGGCTTGGACAAAGGCAAAGTCAAGTGTTACAACTATAACTTGATGGGCCACTTTGCCAGAGAGTGTAAGGCACCTAAAACAAGTGGTCGCCAAACAAAGTCCAGACCTAACTACTGATAAAGCTCTACAGAATGAGAAGTCAAAGGAGCAGGTTGCTATTGCTGTTGAAGAAGGAGGCTTTGACTGGAGCTTTTAAGTGGAAGATGCTTCCCCAAACCAAGCTTTGATGGGAGATCATGATGAAGCCAAGGTATTGGAACATCTCTGTACTCCTGAATGCATTGCTAAAGTCAATAAATACAGGTCCGATAACTTGGAAATGAGATCTGACCTTGAGTCCTTAAACATTTTAAAATCTGATTTTAGAAACTCTCAAAATGATTATAAACTAAAGATAGAGGACCTAGAGAAAACCATTTCAGTTCTAAAACATGAACACACAGATTTTAGGACTCAAATCAAAGATCTCTTAACCAAACTGACTGAGTGCCAGGCTGAGCTTGTGATCAGCTAAGCCAGGGAAGAAAAGAGTGTTCTTGAAGAAGAGACCTTCAATAACATAATATCCTCATCCCTGCATAACAAGGTGTGCTATCAAAATAGGTAGGGACTGGGATCCAATGACATAGCTCCTCCACACATAATCTTGTCTGTAAGACCTCCCAGGTGTGGAACTTATGAAGATGAGATTCCTCTCATAGATCCTATGAGTGAAGAGGATGAAGAAGAGATAGTGAAGAATTCCTTTGAAAAGAGTGAAGCGGAGGATTCTCAGAAGGGCCACTATCCTTCTGAGGAGAATAAGAAGACTGTGATGACCAAGTCCATGAGAAAGAACTTGATCAGAAAGAGCAAAAGAAAGGCAAGGAAGGCTTAAGAGATCAAGGCTACTTTTGACTCTAAGTAGAAACAAGTTTTCATATCTGTAGGATTAAAGTAGTAAGGACTGAAGACATAAACCAAAACTCTTCTGCTATGAGTTCTGGTTCTTTTTCAACTCATCTCAATAACAAGAAGAAGACTGATCTGCTGTGTACCACTGCTGCATAGAGTGGACCATTAAACTCCAAGAATAGTTCCTAGCCCAAAGGAACTGTCTCAGCATCTGCAAAGATGAAGGTGGAGAAGGGATGTGACCAAAGACAGTCTTCTTCCCACCAGAAGACTCTTGTGAAGAAGAAAATAGTGTGTGTCATGTGTGAAAGTACTGCTCACATTGCTAATAATTGTCCATACAATCCTAAAGGTACTGTCCATATGACCAAGACAAAGACTTCAAAGAGTTCCAAGAAGATTCAAGCTTAGGAAGGAAAACCTGTTTCCTTTGGAAGCTCCAAACCTAAAAAGAAGGCAAGTGCAAAATTACCTTTGGAAGAGAAGTTAGTCTCGGAAGAAAGGAGTTCTTCTGAAGCACCAAAGTCTTTGCAGTGTCTGCAGAATCTTCCCAAGGATCAGTCATCAAGACTTCCGAAGTTCCAATAGCTTTCGAAGTTTTGAAGGTCAAATCCAAGACTCCAAAGGTGGTGTGGAAGTCTAAGAAAGACCAAGTGACTGAGAATTCTCCATCAACAATAGCTCAAGATCCTCTTAGCACAACCATAGGATCTATTACTGTTGCATTACCTTCTATTCTGAGCCCAAGACAAGCAAGGCTTAGGTTTCCAAATGTAATTAATCATTTCTTTGTGCAGGGACAGCTCAAGACAAACAAAAATGTCTGGATCACTGATAGTGGTTGTTCAAGGCACATGACAGGCAATAGGTCACTACTCCAGAACATTGAAACGATTGATAGTTTGGTTAATCCAGTTTACTGGATCATATATACCTGTGTACTTAGTGTCACACTTGTGGTTAATCCAGTTTACTATTTGATTAAGTTTGGTTAATCTCCTCTTTGTTGTATTGTGTTGTAAGTGAACCCCTTCAACGGTCCTGCAGAAAGCATCATTGGTGAACTTAATGAATGAGTGACTAGAAGCAAGTCAAACATAGTCAAATCATACTTAAAGTATCAAAGAGGCTCTTCAAGACAATAGCTAGATTGAGGCAATGCAGAAAGAGTTGTTACAAATCAAGAAGCAAGAAGTATGTCAACTAGTATATCTTCTCGAAGGACAATACCCTATCAGTACTAGGTGGCTATATCGGAACAAAACTGATGACCAGGGAATTGTCATCAGAAGTAAAGCAAGATCGGTGGCAGAGGGGTATACATAAGAAGATATAATTGATTATGATAAAGTGCGTGCTCCTGTTGCCCGATTAGAAGCCATAAGACTATTTCTTGCATACTCAGCATCCATGAAATTCACTATTTATCAAATGGATATGAAGTGTGCTTTTCTATATGGAAATGTTGCTAAAGAAGTCTCGTGAGTCAACCTCTAGGCTTTGAAGACCCAGATTTCCCATATAGAGTGTACAAGCTTGGCAAAGCAATGTATGGTCTTCATTGAGCCCCACGATAGTGGTATGTGACTCTATCATCTTTTTCTTCTTAAACACACGTATGAAAGAGGAAAGATTGATCGGACTCTTTTTCGAAAAAGAAAAGGAAAATACATGTTATTATTCCAAATTTATGTTCATGATAGCGTTTTTGTCTCTACAAACAAGCTTCTCTTCAAGGATTTTGAAGACCATATGCATTTTGAATTCCAAATGAGTGCTAAAGGGGAACTTACTTTCTTCTTATGAGTACAAGTCCAACAGCAGAAGGAATCTTCATCAATCACTCAAATGGAAACAATGTTGAAGAAATTCCACTTTTCTTTCTGTCAATCCAATGAACTCTTGTTAATACTATACTAAAGATTGGTCCATATCCTTAAGTCAAATCAGTGGATCAGACTCACTATGAATCCATGATAGGTTCACTTATGTATCTAATAGCCAATAGGCCGGATATTATGTTTGGTATTTGTGTGTGTACCAAATATCAAGTTGATCCAAGGAATCACATATTAATGTTGTCAAGAGGATATTCAAATATCTTAAGGATAAACCTGCTCTTGGATTATGGTATCCAAACGAAGGAAACTTCAAAATCTATACCTAAACCAATAGTGACTACGGGGAATGCAACTTCAATTGGAAATCCACTTCTGGTGGTTGTCAATTTGTTGGTCCCAGACTCGTGTCTTGGCAAAGCAAGAAGCAGACAAATGTGTCTGTTTTAATGGCAGAAGCTAAGCATATCATAGCATTAACTTGTTGCTCTTAAGTTCTCTGGATTCAAAACCAGATGCTTGACTATGGTTTTAACTTCTTGCACACTCCAATTCATATTAAAAACACAACAACAATGTTTATCACAAATAATCATATTCAGCACTAAAAAACAAAACATATTAAAATCAGATCACTTTTTGAGAGATTGTGTTGAAAAGGGGTGAATCAAATTGATTCAACTTCACATTGATAATCAATTGGCTAATTTATTTACCAAGGCATTTGAACCGATTCAGTTTGAATTCCTAGTTCAATCAAGTGGCATGATTAACCTTGAATAAAAATAAAAACATAAAAAACAATTCAAAAGTTACAAAAAATCACAAAAAGAAGTCATTTGTTAATGATATGTACTTCAAATGGGAAATGATATAATTACATTCGTTATATAGCTGTGCTTATCTTTAAATTTCAAAAGACTGGCATGACTTATCTAATATGCGGGTAGGCTCAACTTGGAAAAGAAGATACATGTTGTGAGGAACTAAAATCCATATTCAACAGTGAAGCATTAATCTCAAAGTATTGGTATGTATTGCTTATCCAAGTGTATGAGTGTGTAGTAACCGAAACACACCAGGTAATGATGCCTCAAGAATCACTTTCACCCACATCAGTTTCTTCTCTATTTTGCTGAGCAAAGACCTAGAGAAACAAGCGCATAGTGCTAATGCCATGATCCAAAAGATTCCTAATGTGGAACACATTCACCTTGGATGAATTAACAAAATACTACATTCCTTATGAATGAACAAAAAGAATCCCATCATGGATCACCTTCCAAAGTGAAATGAAAAAGAATCCCAATGTAGATTAAATTGCTAAAAGGATCAAAGTCAGAGAATCCTAACGAGGATCACTGAAAATGAGATCTCATACTTTAAATAACCTAGTCAAGTAAGTTATGAAAAAGTTGTACCATGCATTTCATGCAGGTGGTTGATCATACCATTCTTTGAGTGTGGGGTACATATTGAATACTCAAATTAATCAAAAACATGATAAATATCACATGCATCATAATATTAACCAAGCATGAGTTTAAGAGGACAAACATACCTTCAATCAATAAGCTCATAATCATGTTTATTTTACTAACAATAGTTTACACTTATGCAATGTAAGATTGATATTATCCCAAGAAAGGTATACTTCCTCTTCATGTACAGATAAAAAAACAAAATCATTACAAAAATATTTCATCTTCAATAGTTTTAAATCCTTGAAGTTTCTATCCCATATGGATATAAACTTTATGGGGAGTAACTTAATATTTTGATCAATGTGTACATGTATTTCCTTTCTTAACATTAACATTATAAAATCAAAGAAATTGATTGTGTTGGTGCAGAAGTTATACTATAGTATCTTAGTCTATGCAGAAATCTAGAAGTGTAAAAATCCAAGATCAGTCAAACACTAGGAAACTTGTATCACACTCTGATGAATAAGTCAATCCAAGCAAGAATTGACAATCTCACTACAGTCAAAACTTCAAAAGAATCAAGTTAAAAGCAAAGACAGTTCTTCATAATAGTCAATGAATCAGCATAAAAAAAGATTTTACTCTGCAGAAATATTAGTTTTGATTAAGTTCAAAAATTAATACGGGTAAGTGCATTGGTTAATGCGGGAGAAGGTAACCCATGTATCTAATCGATGTGGGTAACTGGCTTAATTCATTGAAAAACAAAGTGAAACTAATACGGACAAGTTAACTCTACCATATTTGTTTCAATAACAAATGCACAGATAAAAGTTTGAAGTGTTGAAAACTTACGCGGACAAAGTTGTTCTGCCGCATTTCTTTATGTGGTTAACTTTTTTTATGCCACATTTCATTATGGAGATAAGTTTATTCACCCGCATTTCTTAAATATGGTTGACATCCATACTGAAACCTTGTTATATATGAATCAAAGATGAATAAAAAAATGTGCTCAATCTCTTCTGTCATGATGATGTTTGAAAGTCAAGTAATTCGGACAAACTCATAGTTCTACCACATGTGTTGAATTAAATGTGCCCAAGGAATTTGTTCAATCACATTTGCTACAGTACACAAATGTTGATAAACTTTGTTCTATCGCATTTACTATAGTGAAAAAATCTTAATCAACTTAATTTAACCATATTTGCTATAGTGTACAAATGTTGGCAATGTATTAACACACCTACATTTGTCACAATACACAAGTAAACAAATGCTGATGAACAATTCCTTACCATATTTACTATAGTGAATTATCAAAAATCAACCACATTTTTTTGGAAACTTGTAACATTTGTAAAAACCATTAAATTGACTATTTAAACAAATTTCGAAAGGTCATTTAATACTTTTTAAAAATTGAGAGTGACAAGCATTCATCACTATTCTTCATCCATGATCATCATCATTATCATATACCTTTAATTCTCAAGTAACACCTACATATCACCTCGATTTCGATTCTTAAACACAGTAGTGTCAAACTAGAGTGATTGTTTGAAAATCTCTTGACTTGAATTGATGGTGTTATGACAAACGTAGACCTTAGGTTATCAAGAATCATCAAAATTAAACTCAAAGTAAGAAATTATTGACATTTTTGAGTAAAATGAACTTCATGATTATGAATATATCAACAAACAAGTGATTTGTAAAAACCATGTTCATCGTATGAATAGGGTATAAGAAGAACCGAAAATGTTGAAATCAAAACTTGATTCTAAGTGTTAAATGATGCTAAAATCAGAAAAGATCATCTCAACAAACATGAAAAACAAAAGAAAATGCTAATAGATTAATAAAATCAAGTTAGGTCAAATTCCAATGGAACAATACCTATGAATCCTCAATTTTGACCAACAAAAGTCAAACTGAGAAAATTCAAAATAATGTTTACTTTACAATGTGATATTCCTTATTCAATGTTCTAATTCTTATGCATTTGATACAGGGTACAATGATCAGTCTCACGTGGAAGGTCTTAGAGATATGATCAGGTTCATCTCTACTACTAGAGTCGCTTATGTTATTACAGTTAGACCTATTATCTATGAGAACTTCATAAGTTATTTCTAGAGCACTACTGAATTAGCTAAGGTTGATGGTCTTAAGACTCTATCTGGAAGAATCTCTGAAAATCATACCTTACCCATCACTTAACAGACTATGAGATAGTGTCTACAGTTTGGTGATGATGCAAACACTCCTTTGAAATTAGAAGATGATGATATTATAACATTCTTTGCAAACTATTAGGACCAGTATTTGAACGAAATACCTAGTGATTAGCGTGTACACCAGATCAAATAGTGCGGAATCCTATTTGATTGGCGATCCAATCAGTGAGAACACACGAAGAATCAATCAAGTATTGGATCTAACGTTAGAAGTCGATTGGGAATCGATCTAATGTGATCTGTGAACTTGGAGAAATGAATTGGGAGGCTTCTGGATGGCTAGTGTACGTCTAGAATCGTAATTAAAGAATGCTCTCATTTTTCCATGAATTGGGTTGTATTTATAGGTTAGTATTGTTCATTCGTGCGACTGAACCATTAGTATAGTTCAGTCGTGCGATTGAACCATGCGGTTCATTCATCCGCACGACTGAGTGTTCAGTCGTGCACTGAGCCAATCTTATGTTACAATCATACAACTGATCTAGTCTCCTGGTTCAGTCGTGCGACTGAGTCATTCGTATGAAGTTATTCATGCGTATGGTCCATTCGCATGGGCCACTCGCATGAGAACTTCATTATGTTAAGTTTGAATGTATTAATTAATTAATATAACATTATGTGTAACAATTCAAACAACCACAAACCTAATTAACCAATTCAACGTCGACTCATTAATGAAATATTAAACATTATAAATAACAAACAAACAATATCATTTCATTATCATTTCATTAATCATTCCAAGCATTACCTTAGAATCAGGCAAACAAGATCTATTACATTCATATCATGATCTAGGGACATACATGTATCAACAAACTCCCCCTTGGACCTAGATCTCTCTAATCTCTTGTTTTCTACATAACCTCCATGTATTTCTTGTACTTCTCCTCTTTTGTGACTCCCGTGTGAATCGCAAACGTGAAGCAGAGTCATATAACGTTCTGGAACTGGAGGGCTTGTACAATATCTTGTGTATCATAGAACAGTGGCCACTTGTATAGCGTATAAACATCATTATTCGACAAGTTTGTAAGCCACATCGGGTCGAATACCCTCATCGTATCCATTTGTCCCTCTTTTCTTAGGACTATGACCGCTTCAACTGTTCTCCAATCGTAGTACCACCACTTAAAATGTGGAGTGAAGTCCTATGGCATTTCCCTGAGTGGGATTCTTGACATTGTGCGTGAAGGATTCCACTTCAACACTATCATGGGCTTGCCAGTAATGGCATCAACCTCAGACCTTCTCATATACCTAGTAGGCTGTTAGGGTCTGAAGTTAACACATCTGGTGTGGTACTCCTTCTTTAGAGCAGCCTCAAACCAGCCTGACATCTTCCTCGGTTCAGCATACAAAAGCTTTAGCTTAGCCAGCTGGTTGAGCTCAAAACCTGGTAGAGTCTTCAGATCATGTGGGAATTTGAAGTACTCTATGCCCTGTTCTCTCTTAACCACATAAGCATTAAGATCCTCAAAATACGCCCATGCTAAGATCCTTCCTGACACCTTGTGATGTTTCTTGACTCTGTAGAGTTTGGTGTAGACATCCTTCTTTGGTGCAGCACGTTGGACTCTAACTTCTTCAAAACATGCAGCCCACTCAGCCTTTCGAATGTCGACATCATCATTTGAGGCTTGGGTTGTTCCTACTGCTTTCTCTATTTCTTGCTCCATCTTGTTTAACACCTCAAAAGTATTGCTGACAAGGGATTCACCCAGATTGGGGACCACATTACCCTCATTGTCAACGTAGTGAGGGTAATCCTCGGCAGTGACATCTTCGATATCGAATTCATCAACATCGTTGAGCTCTTCGTCACTAGTCGAATCGCATGTCGGAGCATCTTTCACTATCTCATCTGGATTTATCTTGAAAAGCTCTGCGAGTTGCTCGTTTGATAGGTCATGATTATTTCCCCTTCTTCAGGGGTATAATTCACTGACCTCCTAAGAATTCTGCAGATCAAGAATGATTGTTAGCTGAGTCTTGACCTGCTGAAGGGGAGCAACATCAAACTCATCTATTTGGTAATTTGGATCTGTTTGATTTAAACATTCAACATATAAATCGTTAGTAATTTATCAAACAGAAATGCATTAACTTATATAAACATTCAATACATCGTGTTCAATACAGGATTCAAATACAAAAGTAAATAAATACATAAACATCTAGTCTTTACTTTTATCCTGTATCATCGTCTCGTCACTTGGAGGAGCAAAAGTAGAAGCAGGTTGTCTTGTCTGTTCTTTGACCTTTTCTCTTGACCTGGAGCAGAGGCCGATGCACCTGCATCCCCTCCTTCTACTTCATCATCATCATCCTTCTCCTCTGTCCTATCTCCTTCGGTTTCCTCATTCTCCTCTGTATCACTCTCATCATCCTCATCATCATCTTCATCATCATCATCTCCGTTCCCTTCCTTGATCTTCAAGGGCTCCTCCTTAGATCCTTTCAGCTTTAACATGATAATCTTCTTTGCCTCCTCCAACTCCTCTATCTTCTTGCTTGATGTGACACTATGTGCTTGGAGTTGGGCTATCTCAGTACTCTGAGCGGCCATCTGTTGGGCCTGCTCCTCTATAACTCGAGCCTGCTCTGTAATCTGGTGAGATTGTGCAGCAGTCAGGTCAGTAAGCTGGCGGATCTAGGCCGCCTTCTCCTCATATGCAGCCAGTAAGCGCATCACCATCCTATTGAGCGCAGACAGCTGTTCCTCTACCCCGATTGGAGGTAAAGGTGATCCATAAGTATGTGAGGGATGGGCTGAGGGTCCTGCTTGGTGTGAAGTGGTGGTGGTGGTGGCTATAGTGAAGATAGGTCTGTGAAATGGTGGAGGTGATGTGGGAGTAAAGGATATGGTGGTGGATGGAATCTGTACTGTGGGGAAGGTATGGTGGTGGCTATGGTAGCTGTGGTGGATGTGGTGATGTGTGCCTGTGGTAGCTGTGGTGGATGTGGTGGCTGTGGTGGTGACGAAGGTCAACCGACGCTTCTTCTTCTGACCATGGGGCTTAGCTATCCTCTCCTCCTCGTCCCCGTTGAGGTGGATGCTCCCCCTACAACCCTGCCTGCGACCCAGTGCATAGCTTGAGTCAGTATCAGTCTCTCCGGAGTCTCTCGGGTGTTCACCAACCACCCTTAGCCCATGTTCTGTGGGAACAACTTTGCTTCCCACAGTTTGCGTTAGGGACTCCTCATCCGACTCCTCCTCCTCCTCCGCACCATGAACAAAATCCTGATGGAATCCAGCTGACTCGGCTACTTCTCCAGCTGGGACGGACACTGGAGGTACAACATCAGACATAGTGCCTCTAGGTGGAATAGGCATACCGTCTCTAGCATCCCCACTGTTATCATCATCCGAGTCATGAGTGGGTAGAGCAATCTGCTCGTCATCAGAGTCACTATCATCGTGGCTCCGCTTTCTCTTTGCTGGCATCATGTAGTCCTCCCGGGCCAGATGCCCAAACAACCTCCTGACAGGGGTTTCTTGCTTCCCCCTGTACACCTTCATCCTCCCCAAGGTAGTGTCATCCATCACCTCGAGGACTATCGCATCCTCCTTCTCCTTCGACAGGGAGGGAAGCTTCTGATCTATGATCATTTGCATAAACCTCGGGTACATACAGAAGCCTTCCTTCCCTTCCCCTTGATGTTCTCCACCAGGTAGGTGAAGATCATCATGGAGAAGCTGAACGGGTGGTTCAGCACCAACGCAACATAGCGTTCTGTATCTGGTCGGATAGCTCATCAAAACATCCCTTCCTGGAAGCTATGCACTTAAGCAGCACGTGCGCAAGATATTTAAACTGGGGACAGCTGTTATCTTGTTGAGTACCCCAGCATTGATGTCTCCAGCACTTGGCTCTAAGAAAGCATCCTCTGACTGTGAGGGGTGTAATCAAGTCGGACAATAAGTGTCATCCCCCAACTGTAATACAATCCTTAGATCCTCCTCTGAGATAGTAATAGCCTCTCCAAAGATGGTACTTCTGATGCAATGAGGCTCAGACGATCTATTAACTGTAGCGCCTTCCCAGAAGGCCTGCTGAATGGATCAATACGGAGTACAAGGAGTAGATATGGCATGTGCAATCCTCGATCTCAGTAGAAATGTGATGATGCCAGAGAAATCAGCAGCGTTTCTGGATGTCAAATCCAGATGAGCTCATATATTGTGCTTTGTGCTCATAGTCCATCGACTTGCCATCTGTTACACAAGGATAGTAAACGTTAGTACCATTGGCTAAGAAAGTCATGAAACACTTAACCTTGAAGAAAATCTTTCTGTCATGTGATTGAGATTGTGCGACTGAGATCAGTCGTGCGATTGAACAGTGCAAATGGGGTTCAGTCGTGCTACTGATCCCATGCGTACCACTGAGTGTGCGACTGGGCTCATACGTATATACCCTTAAGCGGTTACACCAGTTGTGCGACTGAACTTCATACGCATGGTTCAGTCATGCGTTTAAGCAGTTCGCACCCTTCAGTCGTGCGACTGAAGTTCATCAAGCTGTCCATTCGCATGATGTAATGACTTTCAATTCAAATTCACTTTTTCACTAATTTTGAATTTTAGACATCGTTGTCTGGTTCATTTGACTTGCAATACATTCGTATAACACCTAACATCTTTTCTTTCTTTTGTTTGAGTCATTTAGTTAAGTTATTTAGTCACTTAAGTCTCGGTTCTTTTGTGAGTCCGAATGTACCGATTTTGCATTAAATTGAAAGTTATGGGAGTGCTTCTTTACCGTAAATTACTTGTAGAGTCGATGTATATGGTCAGTAATCACGAAATGGGGGGATTTAGAGATCAAATGAAATTTGGCGGAATGGCATTAAGTCGTGTGATTTAGGGTTAATTTGAGGGTGGTGAGTCTCTGCGACCCGACCTCCCCCTCTATTTATACTAACCCTAGATTCAAACGTGCGACTTAGCTCATACGCACCTTTCAGTCGTGCGGGTGGGACTCAGTCGTGCGATTGGTTCAGTCGTCCTTCTTCAGTCGTCCGACTGGATCTCAGTTGTGCGACTGACTCACTCGTCCGCCCTTAAGCATCCGACTGGGCCAATCGTATGGGCCATTCGGTTGGATGGTCCATATTCATGGTCCATTCGTGCGAATGGGTCATACTTATTAAATTTTTTGCCAATTTGAATATTTAACTTTTAAAACCCCTTTAATTGTAGAAATTAACGTTATGAGCATTTGATCATCTCAGACATGATCGTTTTGACTTGAAAACTTTTTGATCACCTTAGACGTGACTGTTTTAAACTTTTAAAACACATGTGGTCATCTCAGACATGACCCTTTTAGTGAGTTGATCCTTTACTGATTTTCCTGATGTAGTCCGACAACCAAACAAACTAAAACGACTAACTAAATTAGAAAATTAAACTAAAGAATAAAAATAAGAATTTTTTTTGGCTTTTTGTGAGAGATAAGTCCTGAGATGGAAATCTACTAGATTCGTTCCGGAATAGACAACTTCAACTTAGATTGACCATACCTGGACCAATTCAATTTTGGAATCATACAGGCAAGTCAAATCATTTTGGACTTGTTATCAGAATCTTTCGATGCTCAATTCTTGGTGTTCATCTAGAGTCGTTAGCAACTTTAGGAAATCATACTGGAACTCTTAGATTACCACCTTGATTTGAACTTTCAAGAATTGCAGCTACAATGATTGTCATATGTTTGTCCACTTAAATCCATACACAAGACTTTTGACACAAACTGGTGATTGTTTTAGGTTTAATTATTTCAACTAACATTTGTGGATCCCACACTTATATGGTAATCAGCATTCCTTAGGAGCTTTTGAGCGGTCTACGGGTATTATTACAAGGAGAGACTATTCTTGGAGCTTTCAAAGAGAAGCCAGTCCTCAGGTCAGTGCCATCGCACAGCAAGAGGCGGCAAACAACAATGAATTCTAGAATATCTTGTTATGCTTATCCTCAGGTCAAGTGCCATCGCACAGCAGAGAGGCACACAACCTATCTCCTTGTTAGAGTAGCTTAATTTATTTTTTGCACAAAATGCACCAACAACATAAGTCATTAGCTTTATAGCATTTGTCTTTCATTTTTTCTTGCTTTGCTCTATTTATGGTCATCGCGCCACATTTGTGGCGTTTACAAGCTTATTTCCTTAATTGAATATTGTTGACTGTGTTAACCAGTGATAAGATGGAAGCCCACAGTCAGTTGAACAACTTAGTTTGGTCTAGAAATCACCAGTCAAGTCTAATCCTCTATTGTGTTGAATCTACCGACATTCATTTGTGGTCTAGCAACCTCTAGGTCTACTCTCGTTGTGTTGCCTTAGGAGTTACCCGTTTTTCTATCATCTTCCCTTTTATATTGCTTAGACTACACAAACTTATACTTTGAGTCTTGCATCTTTTCTAAATTTAAATTTTACAGTCCCTCTTGATTTGTTCCTGTATACTATATCATTTTCCAAAGGGTTTGAATCGGTATCACAGTTACAGTCTACCTTATATTAGCTATCCACTCCTTCTCCCTCATTTTTTTTAAATGTTACTTGCTAACAAATTCTCCCCCTAAAATACTAAAATCATAACTGGTTTAATTATTTTAGGATTTTAATAAACATGAGTTTAAATTAAACAGACTAAAATAAACAAATAAAATAAAAAATAAAAAAGAAGACTTTAACTAAATTACATCAGACTACACATTATCATCATCAGGAATAACCTCACTTTTCTTTTTAACGCGTTGACCTCTAGCAAATATTGAAAACATGGTTTATCAAAGGCTTTAGTATAGAGGTCTGCGCGTTGAAAATCAGTATTAATTTTACCACATCAATAAGTTCTTTTCAAAACAGTCTCTTATGATGGTATTTAATACCGATATGTTTGGTCTTAGGATGTTAGACTGGATTTTTAGTTACTGCAATTGCAGCAGAGTTATCAACACAAATAGGAGTAGAGGAGAACTTTAAACTATAATCCCGCATTTGCTATTGAATCCAGATGATTTGTGAACAGCAACTTGCGGCAACACATATTCGGCTTCACAAGTTGACAATGCAACCGATGTCTGCTTCTTACACTGCCATGTAACTTGTCTTCTCCCAAAGAATTGACACCCTACGGATGTAGACTTGTAGTTCATCTTGCAGCCTCCGTAATCCGAGTCACTATACGCCGTGAGCTCAAAGTCATCATCATGAGGATACCACAACCCAAGTGTGGGTGTACCCGTTAGATAACGAAAAATCCTTTTGACCCCAATCAGATGGTTGACCTTAGGCTTAGCCTGATATCTAGAACATAAACATGTAGCATAGATGATATCAGGTCTTGTGGTAGTGATATACATGAGGGATCCAATCATTCCTCGGTACATCATGGCATCTACAAGATCTCCATTTTCATCAGGTGTTATGTCGTGATTCGTAGCAAGTGGAGTCCCAGCAGCAGATGCATTCTCCATGTCAAAACGACTGAGAATGTCTCCTACATACTTGGTCTGATGTAAGATCCCATTTGTGTCCGATCCACCTGTAACCCGAGAAAGAACTTCATCTCCCCCATAGCACTCATCTCAAACTCTTTCTTCATAACTGCTTCATATACTCTTTGCATAACTCTTCGTTCTTTGAACTGAAGATTATGTCATCAAAATAGATCTGTACGAGCAGTAGGTCGCCATCATTTTCTTTAATGAACAGCGTGCAGTCAATGACTCCCCTGCGAAAGCCGTGTTTCACAAGATGAGTCGAGAGTTTCTCATACCAAGCTCTTGGAGCTCGATGAAGCCCGTATAAAGCCTTGTTGAGCTTGTAGACTCTATCCCAATGATAAGGATCTTCAAATCCCTCAGGTTGACTGACATAGACTGTTTCTCTGATTTCCCCATGAAGGAATGCACTCTTCACATCTAATTGATAAAATTTAATCTTCATGTACGATGCATAGGCAAGGAAGATACGAATGGCTTCCATCCTTGCCATGGGTGCAAACACCTCATTGTAGTCAATTCCCTCGACTTGGAAAAATCCTTGAACCACCAATCGAGCCTTGTTCCTGATAATGACCCCTTGGTCATCTTTCTTGCAATTTAAAACCCATTTGGTGCCAATGACCTTAGCACCTTTAGGTCTATCAACCAGAGTCCATACACCTAACTTCTTGAACTGAAGAAGTTCTTCTTGCATGGCACTCACCCACGCCTCATCATTTAGTGCATCACTGACGTATTTTGGCTCAAACTGTGAGACAAAACACAATAAGCACCATCATGAATATATCTCTTTCTATAACTGAGGCGTAATCAACTGAGTATAGCTGATTTCGGGTTTGCACTCCTGATCTGACATCCCCAATGACATTGTTTAGGGGATGATAGTCGTTTAGTCGTGATCCTGGAGTAGTAGGAACAGCTACCTCAGAGCCAAGATTATGAACATTTGGTTCTGCAGCTGAGGTAGTTGGAGTTTGAGGCTCCGAAGTCGAAGGTACATCACTGGTAGATGCTTGTGGACTTTCAGGAACTGGAACCTGTTCCTCCTGACTGTTCTGGTCATCTTCTTCAGCTTCATCTCCAGAGGAGGAGTCGCTGTCGTCGACTACTCCCCCTGACTGAGTAGATGATCCTCCCAGTGAGCTTTATGTTGGTGTATTCAAGATATCATACATCATCCGTGTAGCTAACTCGTCATCCGAGGGAGAGAGAGGGATGTTGAAGGACTTGAAGAATCCATCATAGTCGAAAAAGTAGGCGGGTCCTTTACAAGTAGGTGGTGTGGTATATTCTGAACGTCAACATTACACCACACTTCTACTAGACCCGTTGAGTGTTGTAAACTTGCTTGTTCGGTATGTTGTATCCTAGAAAGATCCTTCATCTGCCTTCTCGCCGAATTTACCTTCTTGTGTCTTCTTCAGAAGTGTGCACGGCGTGCCAAATGGTTCGAGATACTCCAAATTCGGTTTGCGTCTTTGTAGTAGCTCGTATAATATGTCTTTCATGGCGCTTGACTATCAGGACTCGATTCAGTGTATAACATGCATTCGCCACTGCCTCATTCCGGAATTGGATAGGCAGTTTTGAGTCTGCCAGCATAGGCCGTGCTGTCTCTATCAAGCTTCTGTTCTTTCTCTTAGCAACACCATTCATCTGAGGCGTGTAGGCAGAAGTGAATTGATGCACAATTCCCTTTTCCTTGCAGTATGCCTCCATCCACTAGTTCTTGAATTCTATTCCGTTGTCTGAGCGTACTTGTCTAACCTTCAGCTTGTAGAGAGATTCCAGTGTGGTTACCAACTCCTTGAATGACTCAAATGTTTCTGATTTGGAATTTCAGAAACATTACCCAAGTGAACCTTGAGTAGTCATCAGTGACCACAAAACAGTACAAGTCACCTGCAATGCTCTTTGTACTGACTCGACCAAACAGATCCATGTGAAGAAGTTCAAGAGGAAGTTCTATTGAATGAACTTTCTTTTCCGTATGAGACTTCTTTGTCTGTTTGCATTTCTTGCAAGCTACACAAAAGTTAGGAAGCTGGAAGTTCTTAACATTAACTCCTCTCACCAGGTCCTTCTGAATCAAGTGATTCATCTTCCTTTGACTGATGTGTCCCATTCTCCTATGCCAGGAGATGGAATTCTTCTCAGTAGCTTTAGATAGAAAACACTAAACCTCATGATCCATTGTAGAAGCTGCTGACAGATCCAAAACATAAAGGTCTTTATATCTTGAAGCAGTCATCAAAACTTGTTCCTTTGGGATCACGTAGTCTTTCTTTAGCACGTAACACTTCTTGTTGTTGAAGATGACTTTAAATCCCTTATCGCATATTGGGAAAAAGAAAGTAAGTTATTTTGTAGTTGTTGAACGTAGTTCACCTTATCAAACTTAACTTTTGATTCCCCACTCCTCCCTGGGCTGTGATATAGCCTCCCATGTTTCCAACAAACGAAACATGCCCTCCTTTTATTTTCTTGACGTTTGATAAAAGAGCCCTGTTTCCAGTCATGTGCTTGGATGCTCTGCTGTCTACAATCCACGTGTTAGTTTCAGCACTGTATCGAACACCCTGCACATACAAAGTAAAGGATTAGTTTGGGTTAGGAACCCAAGCCTTTACTGGCTTGGGTTTCCCAGAGGCATCACACAACATAAATTCCACCCATTGACCCTTAGAGGATGAGGGTAGCTCAGGTTCCTTCTTTTCATCATTATCAGACATAGAGGATGTCTTCTCCTTCCATAATCCAGATTTGTGCAAGGCCTGTTTTGATAAACAGTCGACTGACTTACAGGTTGAATTTTAGGTTCATAGTTCTTCTAGGTGGAGTCAGAGAATTCCTCTTAGAAGACCTAGGCTTTGAAACCTGAGGTTCAATCTTCTTCCTAGGTGTCTGATAGAAATGACAATAGGAGGCAATGTGTCCATATTCACCATAGTTGTAGCACGACCTGCTATCAACTTTATGATTAAACTTTCTTTGTGGAGAAGTGTGTGACACTCTAGTAACATCACTCACTCTAGGTTTTGACTCTGGTTCTTGGATGTTTTCTCTGTTTAACAAAGTTAACTGTTTTAACCTGTTTAACATCTTTTTCTTTTTGGTTAATGGTTTTTGACTTGAAATATGTGAAAGATTAACCTTAGAAGTCTTTTGAGGTTCTGATTTGACTCTGTTTGACCCTGAGTTTAAGTTAACCTTTTCAAATCCTTTTCCAGATTAACACAAGGCAATTACCCTTTGCCTTTGAAGTGGCCTCCTTTTGTTTGTTTGGAGAGTAAATAGATGAACATAAGGAATCTGGATCACTAACTAGAGGAGTAGACACCACATGATCCTTGATGGGATTATTATTTATTGGTCTCGTCTTAGTGTTCATCAAAGTCTCAGGTCGTGGTGGAACCACTTTATAACCCAATCCCTCCCCGTTGTTCCTTTCTCTCACTAAGTGTTGGACTATGTGTGAAGAACTAGTCCAACTGTGCAGTTTCTGTTTTAATGAATTTACTTCTACTTCTAGAACTGCCTTTTGCTTCTTAGTGTCTTCTAGGGAGTTTAGATAATACCTAATGTCATTAGCTTGGTTAAAAGTAACTACTTCGGTTTCCCTAAGCTGTTTAGTCAAAAGGTCTATCTTTTCTTTATAACTATGCTCATTTTGTTTTAATACCCTAATAGCCTCAGTGCACAGTTGCAAATCTTTTACTAAGTTATTATTATGATCTAATAACGAAGCAAAATTTTCATCTATGCTATTCCTAAAAGTATCACAATCAGAACAAGCATGATTATCAAACATTTGGTCAGTAGTACTTACCTGAGTTGATTGAGAAGAGTTAGCCATGAACGCAGCATCAGATGTCTCTGGTTCTGGTGATTCTGTCTTTTCTGTCTCTGACGTGGTAGTCTCCTCTTTAGGCTTGTAACTGACCTCGGTTGCAGTTGCTTCTTCACTACGTGACATCGATATCTCAACTGCTAGATCTCCTTCACTAGCGGAATCATTGTCAATATCTTCTACACTTGCAATGTTTGATTTCCCTGGTGAGACAAACCTAAAGCTCCAATCCTGTCCTTCATCATCATGAACAGTCAAGCCTTTTGGATCCTTGCTTGATGAAGTAGAACTGGTAGCTTGCTTGTCTTGACGAGTGAAGGACGAGAACGGGTTCCCGTTACCCGTCTTCTTAGGCTTGACACATTCTCTTTTGAAGTGCCCCTTCTCTCCATAGTTGAAGCAGGTCACTTTGCTCTTGTCAAAGCCAAATGTGGTATCCTTAGTAGCTACAAGTTCTGTCCGGTTGTTTTACAAACTTCTTTGCCCTCCGGACAGCACTAGCTAAGGCCCATATTATGTCCATCCTCTCAAGCTCCATTTTGTCCACCTGCTCGTAGTCCTCGTCTGCTAGATGGCAGTTTCCAATCTTCCTAGCAACAAGTTCATCATAAGAATGAACCACTGCAGCCAAAAGATCCATGTGTTCTCGAGCTACTTCCACAGTACATTACCGAGATTCTCGGTCTTCAATTTAGTAGCACTTGCTTCGGATCTAATATAGTGGGTACAAGAAGGTCCCGATGTGTCTGATCCTGAAGGAGACGCGTGTGAAGGACCCGATGAGCTAGACACAAATGCAGTCTGGAGAGGTGCTCCAGATGTCTTAGCTTGAGGCGTGGCGTTGTACAAAGCTGGATTTTGATTGTACGAAGACTTCTGAGCTTTGTACTTCATCCTAAGTGCCTCTTCTCGCAACTTAAGAATGAAGTCATTAATATCTAGTTTTGCCAGCATTCCATTATGTCTAAGGTTAGAGACGAATGAAGCCACTTTTCAGGCATTCCGTCTGCAAAGTTAGTAACTTTCTCTTCCATGGTAGTAGCCACCCCATGTGTATGCAGTTCACTCATCAGATGGTAGAATCTATCTATAGCATCATCTAAACTCTCGTTTCCCATTGATGAGAAGTTATCGAATTCCTTCTTTAACTCCTTAGCCTTGATTGCCTTCAATGAAGCATTCCCGTCATACCTCTTTTCTAGCTCATCCCAAAGTTTCTTGGACTGCTTATTCTCTGAGTACTCGTGGAATATGTCTTTAGGAATAGATTGTGTAATCAATGCATAAACTCTTTTCTCTGCATTGTATTTAACTTTCTGGATGTCTGTCATCCCTCCTAACGTGAGCTTAACTCCATCAGCTCCCACCGGTGTACTATATACAATCTCGATGGCTTCCCATAGATTCGGATCCACTCCATTGAGGTAGATCTCAAAACGTTGTTTCTAGTGGGGAAACTCATCTAACGTCAAGAGCTTTGGTGGTTTATTATGATTACCCACCTCACTCTCAAGCTACAGCAGGTTCTGTATCCTAGAGTCCTTCCCAACAGTAAAGGCTGACATTGATCTTCCATGGCGAATAACTTTAAGTCTAATAAAACAAGCCGTCACTGGTGCGACTGAAGGATGCGAATGGTCTAGTCGTGCCTATGAACTCTGCGACTGGTTAAATCGTGCGGCTAAACTAAGCGATTGGCTCAGTCGTGCGAATGAATCTGATGTGTATGAGCAATGCGAACGAATGGTTCAAACGTACGAATGGAGATGCGACTAGGTCCAATCGTGTGTGTGGACGATATGAATGAAGTCCAGTCGTGCGAATGGACTCTCGTGCGACTGAAGCTGCTGTTTTGCGAAATTTTCTAGGTTAAACGTGTTTCAGCTGTAAAAATTCGAATTTCACAAGGTCTAATCGCCTAAGTCCGTAGAAACCAAACTTTGATGAGCTGGAACGTCCAAGATCACTTTTGACACCAAAAATTGCGTTTTAATGCAAAAACACAATTTTTTTATCAATCTTGATTGAATCACACGTAATCAAGAGCCAAAGCTCTCATACCACTTGTTAGGACCTGGTATTTGAACGAAATATCTAGTGATCAGCGTGTAAACCAGATAAAATAGTGCGGAATCCTATTTGATTGGCGATCCAATAAGTGAGAACACACGAAGAATCAATCAAGTATTGAATCTAACGTTAGAAGTCAATTGGGAATCGATCTAATGTGTTCTGTGAACTTGGAGAAACGAATTGGAGGCTTCTGGACGGCTAGGGTACGTCTGGAATCGTAATTAAAGAATGGTTCAGTCGTGCGATTGAACCATGCGGTTGATTCATCCGCACGACTGAGTGTTCAGTCGTGCGACTGAGCCAATCTTATGTTACAATCATACGACTGATCCAGTCTCATGGTTCAGTCATGCGACTAAGTCATTGGTATGAAGTTATTCATGCGTATGGTCCATTCGCATGGGCCACTCGCATGAGAACTTCATTCTGTTAAGTTGAATGTATTAATTAATTAATATAACATTATGTGTAACAATTCAAACAACCACAAACCTAATTAACCAATTCAACGTCGACTCATTAATGAAATATTAACATTATAAATAAAAACAAACAATATCATTTCATTAATCATTCCAAGCATTACCTCAGAATCAGACAAACAAGATCTATTACATTCATATCATGATCTAGGGACATACATGTATCAACACAAATATTGGCTATAAAGGAGAAATTGAGGGAAATAGATTGTAAAAGGTTGGTGGATCTACAATGAAGATTTCTCTTCACATCTTCCAATATTGTTTATCCAAGATGAAGACCGGCTGGAAGGATATCCCTATTACCACTTCATCTGCTATATGTGCTTTGTTCACAAACAAACCATTCAACATGTATGCCTATGTATTCAAGGGTCTAGTGTCAAACACTCAAGAGGGGGGAAGGCACATGTTTCTTATTTGTCCAAGGTTCTTGCAATGCTTCATCAACGATGCTTTTCTTGAATTAGTACATTAAGGACCAGTGATGGATATTCCTCACTACAATGCAATGTCTTACAACTATATCAAAAAGAGAGATCCAAGGAATTTTTATAGTGGAACATTCTTTCCTTTATTGCCATGGATGTAGCAGATTAATCTTAAAGAAGAAATTTATGAACAATAGGAACACGATGCTCCCATTGATAAGCATGATCATGAAGAAAACAACAAGCTGCTCCAAATCAACACAATGTTTATGAGCATGCTAGGATAGCTGAAGAATGACAAAGGCCAATGTCACCACATATGGATGTAGGTAGTGATCTTCACATTTGGCCTTTTGTTCAAGAAACATAGATAGCATAACCTTTTATGCCAACACCCATTCCATCACCTTCTATTTCACCCATTCATCATCACTATATTTATCAAGTTCCATCCTCTCATACTACTACAGAAACTGTTGAGTTTGGTGAATCTACCAGCTTTTTAGAGGATTCCAAATCATCTTCTGATAAGGAGGATCATCACATAAGAATGCTTGTAAGAAAATTTACTTTTAAGGGAGGTCCCTGAGGTTTTATGAGTCAGAGATCAACTGACCTGATGAAAAGGATGAAATGATCTCAGAACTCTTGTAGAAAGTAGCAAGGATGGAAAACTCTTTGATAGATAACCTAGTATTATCAAGGACAGACTTCTGGAGTTAGATGTAAAAGAGAATGAATTAAATGATCTGAAGGAGAAATATGAAGTAGGAAAGAAAGAAAATGACACTAAGATCAAGGAACTAAAGGCTGTTCTTCAACATTCAAGGATGAAATCATTGGTCATGTAGACATTTTGACCATCCAAACCATTGCTATAGAAGAGCAAGAAAGCCTATTGGAAGAACAAGCTAAACTAATCATGGATTTGCAAAAACAAACAGAAACTTTAAACAAGAGAGTTTTTGAGTTAGAACTACTGATCATGTTAAAACAAGAAATAGAGAAATAAAAAGATGATGAAAATGATAAGGATAGAGTGGAGAACCAAGGTGATAGTGATAAGAATGTGAATGATGAAACTTCTTCTAGAGATAGTGATGATGACTCTCCACCTGCTAAGATGATGAAATCCACTAAATCTGTGAAAGAGACTGGACACAATGAAACAAAACATGAAGAACAGAGTTTGGCTATGGTGGTGTACACAAGCAAACAATCTGAAGAATCCTAAGATGAAGAATCAAAATTCAGAGACATTATTAAAGAGCTAGATATCTACTCATCAGAGGAATTCATAATGGGTGATGAATTCTGGGATTTCATGAAAGATCAAAAACAAACTGCTTAACCCATAGTGTTGATCCCTTAATCTCCTGTGCCTTTCGTAAAGGAGTTGAGATTGCAGATTGTACCAGCTATCGCTTTGTCTAATGAATATAAAGAAGTTATCAAAAGATGTTTTGAAGATCTAAAAAAAAGAAGAATCAGTAGTAAAAATTAAAGAAAGAAAACAAGCGGAATCTAAAAACAAAGTTGCACAAATAGAAAGAAAACAAGCAGAATCTAAAAACAAAGATGCTGAAATAGAAAGAAAAGAAGCTGAAATAGCATAATCCTCTTTTGGTCCTAGACTGCACACTTACACCAGAAAGAGAAAGTGTTTGTCAGAAAAGGCAAAATGAAAAAGACCAATTGAGTAAGAACAACCTGTTATTAAGAAGCAAAAGGATGATCCTTGAAGCCTAGCAGCTATTGCTGAATTTCTTGAAGAACATAAGAACGTTGATGAACAATTAAAGATAAGGGTTGAGTTTGTATACCAAGAAGAAGGAGAAATTGAAGGAGGCTATGTGGTTGATGAACTAAGAGCAAAAGAAAGTCCTGTGAACGTTGAATCTTTAGTGCTTGAGATGGTTGAGAAAGCTCAAACCCATGATTTGATGGTCAAGGCGATGTGTCTTATCAATAACGATTATGATGCTGATGAAGTGTTCAGAATGACTTATGAGAGAATGGTTGAAGAGAAAGTAAAAATAAAAAAGTTGTTGGATCCCTATTATATGACTGTGTATGAAAGGCTCAAACAACCAAGTCACATGTGGTTCCCTCCATTACCAAAACCAAAAAGGCTGAAGCTCCACAATCACCATATTCTGATCCCTGCATCATGACTGACAGGGAGATGAAGGATTATCTATCTGAGCAAGTCTATACTAAAACGAAGTTGGGCAATATGAAAACTAACTCAGTGAGTGCTGCAATGTTAAAATTGATCAATGAAAAGAAAGAAAGGTTAAGAAAGCTTGAAGAAGAGATAGTTAGTAAGAAACCAAGATCAAGGGTTTCAGCCCAAGACATCCAACTCACCCACAAAGATCATGATTCTCTAGCATATGTACCCTACTCAAACCCTGAGTAGTTTGAAGAGCCTTCACAATTAAAGCTTCAAGAAGGACTCATCACTGTAGATATGATTAGAAGTGTATCTACTCCCTAGGGCAATGCTGATTTGAAGATTATTCCTAGAATTATGATAGTGATTGGAACATCTTCATGATTAAGAGAATCTCAGGGCTAGTTTAGTGCTTCACAGAGTACACTACTCTAGTGAACTCTTTGCAGATACATGACTTTGAAGAGTCCTTGAAGATGTTTAAAAGGATTGAAAACTTCAAATCATTGAAAGCCATTTGTATGAGGAAAGACGGATCTTTTCAAAACCCTCTACAGAAGAAGAAAAGGACAAAAGAGACTAAGGAAGTAGTGTTCCCTAAGTTGAAGGTGAAGCCTACCAAATCTCTAAAAAAATATGGTAGTAGGTACTCATACCTCAGAACTAATCTCTAATGTCTTTTATGATGAGAAGACTTATGAGTTGTGATTGAAAGGAAGTAGGGGAAAAGTGGGTGTAGAAATCAGTTATTCAGTGGATATGAGGTGAGATTATTTGATGAATCCTACATTCATTACATCTACACTAGGCACTTTGAAGAAATCAGCAACAAGCTTGGAGAAGCTGATATGCACTTCTTTCTTAAGTGTATCAAGATCCTAAAGATGGCCTATGACAAAATAATTGCCAAAAGGGAGAAAAGAAAGAAGAAAAAGCCTCCTTTTCATTTGGGAAACATTGTGAAGCTTGAGGTTGATGTGGGCGGAGCTCTCTTGATTCATATGGATGGGTTGTCCACTGTGTCCATATGGGAACCCATTTCTTTGAAAAAGATGCCCATTTGAAGCAATCTACATAATGACTCAAATGAAGATCCATGTGCTGAACAGAGACAAGATATCTGATGCTAATGATTTTGTTAACATGATCAAGGTTATTTTGGATCCTTCTCTGGCAAAACCAATGACTGCTCCTCCTACTACTCAAGACCTAACAGAATCTTCACAATGTCATCCACTATCAAACCCTTCAAATACCTAGGTTGTATAATCCTTAGGGGGAATATTGATCGACCCTATAAGGTGCTTACATGCCAAATCAAGTGGTGGTTGATGGTTGCTCTATTGGAATTATCCCCAAGTCCAAGAATAATGCGGATGAAGAATCTACTCAAAAGAAAAAGCAAGTGTCGGCTATCCACATTTGTTCATGCAAATGAGCACGGAACAAATGTTGACAAGTATTTTTTCTTCCGCATTAACAAATGCGAACAACCGAACAAATATTGCCAAGTATTTGTTCCACATTTACTAATGTGGATGTTCACCAACAAATGCACCTAAGTGTTCGTTCTTCCGCATTTCACAATAGTGATGACCAAATACCAATGCAAAAGAAGAAAAATAAATGTTGATGAAGATCAACACATCGGCATTAGTTAATGTAGATGAACAAAAAAAAATGTTGATGTAGACATTTGTACTTAGACTTGTTTCCTGATATATAATACAGGGGTAGTTTAGTCATTTTGTAAAGGCCTTTCGTTAGCCTATAAAAACAAGAGACACCCTACTTTTGAGTATAACTAGATAACTAGAATATTAGAATATTTGATAATCATATGTTTCAGAGGTGTCTTGTTACTCTTTCATGCTAAAACCCTAGCATTCATTGTAACTTTACACCACCATTAATACAAAACATTTATGTGTATTTCAAGCATTCAATGATTTGAGTTTATATCATTTCGCAATATAACTTCTGACTCCATCATCATATTAGGTCCTAGTTGATTCACATCAACTAAGAATATCATTTTCAACACCCAGTGAGATTGAAAATTGTTCATCGCATTCACTAAGTGAAAAACTGTTCGTCATATTTCTTTGAAATCATTGTTCAATACATTTGTTGTTCATCATATTTCTTTGAATATATTGTTCATCGTATTTGTGATTCATACAAGTATTAAAGGCCGAAACTATCCTCACATTAGTTTGAAGAACTATTGATCGCATTTGTCTGTTTGACTATTCACAACATTAGTTCATCAACATTTGTATTTAAGGATTGTTCTCCATATTAGTTTATGACACTTGACAATTATTGGGCTTTGGGCTGATTGGACATTTGAACTTATAAGTAATCTTAAAAACAATGCTCTAAAATCAATCTAATCATTATCTAAACCAATTAAAATCAAGAAACAATCATGGATACACTAAACTCAGTTGACATTGGGCGTAATCCTAAATTATCAATATTGAAACATAAGTCTGAATTTAAGTAATGGAAAATTAGATTCAGGACTTATTTTATTGGTGTTGATGCAGATTATTGGATATCAATATGTAAAGGTCCTCATATTCCTACTTCACAGGATCATGATTAATATAGGAATGCAAGGATTCCTGTTAAAGAACCAACCACAGTTCTTGATCCAGTTGACTATAAGAAACCTAAGATTTATTTGAAGGCATACTCCCTAGTTACTTAAGCACTAATAATGGATGTGTTGAAAGGACTTGAGAAGTACACAAATGCTAAAGGTGTGGGATGCAGTCAGCATTAAGTGTGACGGAAGTAGTGAAATCACTGAGATCATCAAGGAAAGGATTTGAACAACATGATCCTTCACTATTTTCCTGAGAGCTGGAAGCAGAATGTCACAATGCTGAAGAAATTTCTTGATCTTGATAGCACCAGTCTAGACATTATGTTTGCCAAGCTTTAAGCACTAGAACTGGATGTAAGATCTAGAAATTTGGGTGGGCATAGAGGCTTACAAGTTTCCTACTAAGGGTCATTCAGTAGAAAATGCGCTTGTTTCAAAGGAAGGTGACTTTATGTCAGCACTAGACAAAAGATCAACAACATTTATGATGATGACCAAAAAAGTAAACTACAATGCTTTTTGTGTAGTTTTGAAGCCCATCTTGGTAGAAGACTCATAGCTGCATATGTGATTCACAATAATTTAAAATAGATGAATCCTGATGATGTTGAAGAGATGGATCTCCAATGGTAAATGGCCATGAGCACTCTAGGATTTGACTAAACTAAGGTGTAGTGGTATAACTATGATGTAAATGGGCACTTTTCAAGACAATACAATGCATTAAGAAGTAGTCAAAACAATTTTCAAAAAGCTTCTTATACATAAAGTCAAAGCTCTGATTCACATCAATCTAATCAAGGACCACATCATCAAACACCTTACCATAAACAACAACATCATATTGTATATCATCAACAAACCTCTTCATCATCTCAACATGCCTCTGATGCACTTGTCATCATGGAGTATGTGATTGGCGTGTGAATGCTAAAGAAGTGAAGCACAACTATCAAATTCATGTTCTTATGGCTCACATCAATGACCCACTGATGTATGCTCAGGTAAAAGCCAATCTATGTAGTAAAAAAATGCATCACTGAGTTGCAAGGCTATTGTGAACATAATCTCAAATTGGCTTCAGTAGTAAAGAAGGAGAATGTTAAATCTAAAATGCTAAAACAAGAAATGAGAGGTTTTAACGCTAAAATTAATTATCTTCTCGCGTATATTGAGAAGTTTCATGGTGAGAATACACACTTGAAGCTGAAGTTGAGAATTTGACTGAACTTTTAACAAAAGTCAAAAGATGATCACCTAACCACTGAAGTCAAATTAGATAAATTCCATATCTCATCAACTAAGCTTTAAGAGTTACTTGATGCTCAAAATGATCTAAAGGATATGACTGAAATAGGCTGCAATGCATGTCCTCCATCTTACAATGACAATTACACTATTATGCCTAACCCTTTGACAAAACCAAATCTCACTAACATTAGAGTTTTTGAAACTAAATTTGTTACATATTTTCAAACAACTAATACATAAACTATATCTCAAGTTTATATGGCAACTGATCTTGAAAAGATAAAAATAATCACCTAATTAGGATCAAAGAATGCTCAAAGATACTAGTGTATATTGCAAAGCCTAAAAGTCCAGTGAAAGCAACCATACCTTTTATGAAATATACTCGTGCAAGCATCATGACTGACAAGGATGCTAAATCTAAGATGACATAATTTACTAAAAATAAATATGATAATAAGCTTAAAACTCATAAAAGTTGAAACAAATCATATTATGATTAATCTACGGGTAAAGCAAAAGCACCCTTATCGGTCAAAGGAAAAACAAAAACATAAACATCACCAAATATCAAAACAACAATTAAAATCACCTGTTTCAAAAGAAAATTAGGTGGTTTATATTTTTTAAAATAATGATGTTAACAAGTTTGAGAAGGAACGTAATAAGTCAACAAGGAAGCAAAGACACTTATCTAAACCTCCAACTAGTAGAGTTGTGAAATAATCTACTGAGGTTAAGAAGACTAACATTGCTTCATCATCAAAACAACAATCAAAGAAGCAAAGTACAATGAAAGTTTCAATATCTCAACCCAAAACTAGTCAACAATTTTGTAACAACTGTCACATAACAAATCACAAAACATTTAAATGTTACTTCACTAGATATTGTTAAATTTGTAAAATGCACCATCATTCAATAGAAAATTGTTATTTAACAAATACTATGCATTCTATGAAATAAGCAATCATAATACTTCAAATTTTTTTAGAATGAATGGGTTGATATCCCCACAAAATAAACTAGTTTCTCCTATCTCACCTAAGTTTGCAAATCATGCAAGTCTATCATTTAGAAATCTAGGAAAGAATTCTAAAAACAATGATGAACATCATGATACTTGGCATCCTATGGCTGTTAGAGTACAAAAAAAGAAAATGTCAGATTTCAAAAGGAACTTGAATCCTATTAATAGGACTCAACACAAAAATGAATCATATAATCAACTATACAATAATATAGGTCAACATTTTGGTTTTGCATCTAACAGTTCCCCTTATGAAGAATAGTGACACATATATACAAATAATGAAGATTCATCAAACCATATAAGCCAAAGTCCTTTGCTAATGAGTTTCAAGCTACATTTTTTATACTTAAGTTGATGAATCGGTAGAATGAATAGTAAGTGAATCATATCATAAAGTCATAGTTGTAGATAGAAATAGCCATATTGGCTTGGGTTCCATATTATAACTTATTTGTACGCGGATAGTGGATGTTCCAAGCACATGACAGAAGATAGTTCCTTCCTTCATGATTTCAAGCACATACAAGAAACAACAATGCCATTTGACAGAGATTCTCAAGGTAGATGAATTTATGGTGAAGGGATAGTGAAAAATAGCTAACTAAGATTTGGCAATGTCAACTACTAAACAATTGAAGTTTAATCTGCTAAGCATATTACAGATTTGTGACAAGAAATATTCTATTCATTTTACTAACACTTTGGGCTATATTTTGAAACTAGGTTCACACCCCTTGAAGAATGGAATGTCTTGAAAGCACCAAGGAAGAATAACACATATGTCCTTCACCTTAATTTTGTTTAACCTATAAAGGAAAGGTGTCTACTTTTAAAAGTATCTTTTGATTAGTCACAACTATAGCACAAACGTTGGGGGCTCACCAATTTCTAAAACATGAACAAACCCGTCAAAGGAAACCATGTCATTGGTTTACGATAAAACCTGTTTAGCATAAAAGTGCACTATGCATTTTTTTAGTTTTTCAATATAAATAAAATTAGGAGTCTTGGATTTATCATTTATTCTTCTTGATACCTAAAACATATAATAGTCATACTCAAACCATCAATGTAAGTGTTAAAGGTGTTTTTTTCATGTTTGATACTTGTGCTAATCGCATCATTTGTAACTTGTTAAACATGATAAAACAAGATTTTCCTGCCCACTTACCTATGAAAGAATTTCATTCTGTTGACCATTGTTCAGTGTGTCTCAAAGGGAAGCAACATAAAACTTCTCATAAGCATTAGCTTGTGAACACAAGCAATACTTCATTGAAGTTGCTTCGCATGGAACTTTCCGGACCTACTCACAATATGAGTGTAGGCAGAAAGAAAGCATATTGGTTAGTGACCATAGATGACTTTTCAAGGTTCATATGGGTCTTATTTCTACTTCTTAAAAACACATTATCATAAATTATTGAAGACTTTTTCATTAAGATTGAAAACCAACTTGATTTTAAAGTAAAGTCAATAAGAAGTGATAGTGGTACAAAATTCAAAAATGATGATTTAGGTTCATTTTGTACACAAAAAGGCATTGCTAGTCAAGTTAGTGTAGCTAGCTCTCCATAAATAAATAGGATAGCTGAAAGGAGGAATATAACATTGATTAAAGCAACAAGGACCATGCTAGCTTATGCTAAACTACTTATCACCTTTTGTGTAGAAGTAGTAAACACAACTTGCTATATACACAATAGAACTTTTAATAGTCAAAGAGAGTAACAGAACACCATACGAACTATGTTTCCACAAGAAACCATTCATTGGTTTCTTCAAATCTTTTGGTTGCCTTGTCTTAATATTGAACATAATTGATCATTTAGGGAAGTTTGCTCCTAAATCTAATGAGGGATTCTTTGTTGGATATTCATTTACCTCTAAACATTTAGAGTGTTTAATCTAAGATTAAACATCACTAATGAAGTAAAAATGTTGAAGTCAATAAGCATTCATTTCCAAAATCCTCCAGTGGTCCTAATTGGTTGTTTGATATTGACTCTACTTCAAATTCATTTAATCAATTGAACTCAACTATAGAAAGTCAGCAAGGAACTACATCTAAATCTTTTGAAGCTATAGAAGATAAATTCCCAATTATTCCTCCATCATCTACTCATGTACAAGATCAACAAGTTCCTTTGCAAGATGATCCAATTCGACAATCACATATTAAAACTACATAACCTAAAGTTGGTCCATATTCATTCCTAACAACGTCTTAAGATACTTCTCTAGAAGTGAAACAACATGGATTTGTCCTAATGACGTTGATGGAGTAGTGAATCCAACCGAGGAAACCTATCAAAGTGATTCTGATTCTAACATCCAACATGAAGAAGCATATGAATATTTCCATGACTCTCCCATTCATTCCAATCCATAAAAAGATGCTACTCACCAACCTGACATGAATGCATCAAATCTGGATGTATCAATCCAAGTAGATTCCATTCCTACTTTTAAAGATACATAGAAGTCATCCACTTTCTAACATCATTGGTCATATTTATGAATGTGTGACAAGAAGCAAGTGAAGCACAACTAATATCTGTCTCTTCTCAAGTTTTCTATAGCAAATAGTTCCAAAGAACATAAATGATGCTCTTCAAATCAATAGTTGGATTGAGGCAATGTAGGAAAAGTTGCTTCAATTTAGGAAATAAGAATTAGGGCAGCCGCTTGACCTTCCGAAAGGATAATATCCTATCGGATCCAGGTCGTTGCATTGAAACAAAGCAAGACTAATAGCCAGGGGTATACACAATAAAGGGTATATATTATAATGAAGAGTTTACACCTATTTCTAGGCTTGAAGCAATCAGAATTTTTCTTACCTATTTTACATCCATGAAGTTCATCATGTACTAAATTGAAGTGAAATGTGATTTTCTATTTAGGAAACTTTCTGAAGAAGTCTATGTCAATCAGCCATAGGGATTTGAAAACTTAGATTTCCCTCTTAGGTTATACAACCTTGACAAAGCTTTGTATGATCTACATCAAGCCCTATAATATGGTACGAGACACTAACATTTTTTCTTCTTGAACAATAGTATGACAGAGGAAAGATTTGCCAAACATTATTTAGAAAGAAGAAAGCTCATAAGCTACTTTTATTTCAGGTATATGTGGATGATATCATATTTGACTCAATAAATAAACAACTTTTCAAGCATTCAAAGTTTCAGATGAGTGTTATGGGTTAATTGATTTTCTTTTTAGCATTGCATGTACAACAAACAGATGATGGGATCTTCATTAATCAGTCCAAGCATGTGGATTCCATGTTAAAGATGTTCCATTTCTCAGATTGTTAGTCTATACTTATTTTATAGATACAAAGATAAAGATAGGTCCTGATCTAGATGGTAAGTATGTTGATCAAACACATTAACGTTCAATGATAGGATCACTCATATATCTCACAACAAGTAGACCTCACATAATGTTTGGAATATGTGTTTGTGTCAGATATTAGTTAGATCCCAAAGAGTCTCAAGTCAATTTAGTGAAGAGAATATTTAGATATCTCAAGAGCAAACCTTCACTTGGCTTATGGTATCCAAAGAAATCAAACATCAATGTATACGCACACACAAATAGTGACTACGTGGGATGCAACTTCAATAAGAAATACACATCTAGTTCTTGTCAATTCATTTGTCCAAGACTAATGTCATGGTAGTGTAAGAAACAGATAAACATGTTAGTTTCAACTACTAAAGTTGAGTACATAGCAGCATATGCTTGCTGTTCTCAAGTTTTGTGGATTCAAAACTCGATGTTTGATTATAGTTTCAACTTTTTGCACACACCAATACATATCGACAACATAGCTGCCATGTTTATCACAAATAGTCAGTTCAGCACTTAAAAATAAAACATATTAAGAAGAGATATAACTTTTTGAGAGATTATGTTGAAAAACATTTAATCAAGCTAATACAAGTACACACAGATAATCAACTGCCTGACTTGTTTACTAAGCCACTTTTTGAGAGATTATGTTGAAAAACATTAATCAAGCTAATACAAGTACACACAGATAATCAACTGCCTGACTTGTTTACTAAGCCATTTGAAGCTGCCCAGTTTGAGTTCTTAGTTCAAGCAATAGGCACGATTAACCTTGAATAACATGTCAATACAATATCACTTTCTTTATATTAATGACCCATCTTGCTTTTACCAAAACCAAAAGACAAAAACATTCCAAAACAAACAATAATACAAAAACATGTATTTCAGTTGATAAATATGAAAAATACAAAAAAATAAAAAATTAAAAAAAATAACAAAAACAATGACAAAAATATGACAAACAACTATATTTGTGTGCAAAATTTATGAAATCACAAGTTTATTTTAGTGAATGCAGGTTTTTTTATGCACATCATGCTATTGATATGTCGAAAAGAACATTTGTATAACAAATCATTCAAAACAAGAATTAACAACATCAACACAAGAAATCCAAATGTCAAAGTCAATAGAACAATAATAGTGCAACTTATCCAACACACTAGATTTTGATAGGTTCAAAATTTAATACCGGTAACAGTATTGGTTTATAAGGGTGTAGGTAACACAAGCAATAAAATAATGTGAGTTGTAAATTCTTTTTAATAAGTGCATTAGAAAAGTAAATACGGTTAACAGTGTTTATGCGATTGACCAAAAAAATAGTTATGCGAGTAAGTATTGTTTACCCGTATTTGTTTTAATAGGGAACAGTGTTGATGCACGGAACATGTTACTGGTATTTTAACAAAATTTCACTAAGTGTTGAAAACATTCTTAAACATTAATGAACAAATCTGAAGCATAGTACTGAATACAGATTGTTCATAAGATATTAACCGATGCGGACAAACAAAAATTAGATTTGTGAGTAATAGTAACTTTACGGACAAAGAATTTGTTTAACAATATTTTTTGCGGTGAATAGTAAACAAAAGCGGTGCAAAATTTTAAACTCATGTTTGTTTGTCCAACACTTACTAAATTCAAAAGTATTGAAAGTTCGCCTACTTAACTCAAAATTAGACCACATTAATACTTTTTAAAATTAGAGAGACTAATATAAGGCCCTGCTCCCGGGATGCTCACAGTTGGACAATCATTGTACGTAAAACATAAACCGAGTAGCTCATAGTTGGACAATCATTGCATTACATCACAAAAACATCAATGTTATATAAAATGGGTGCCATCCAAAAATTAAGCCGAGTAGCTGCCCTATGCCATCCTCAACAACTCTTACCTACCAACTAGAAAATATATAAAAGTCAGCGTTGCTGAGTGAGTTCTATTTTTATAAATAAAATACTTTACTTTCACTTAAGACCTTTCTTTACTTTTATTTGCGATCATGCATCATACGCACAAGTAGATAATCGTATTATTATCTTTCGTCATCATTCATCATTATCTTTCACTTTCCCTTAGACCAGTGCCATGTGCTACACCCTAACATTATGCATAAATTGGGTACTGGGCTGAAGTCTATGATTAGAAACCAATACATTGTGCCTGGTGGACTGATCATTGTATCGGGATAAGCAACACAGGTCCTATACATTTGGTCAGTCACAAAGACTAGACCCCTGTATGTATCATTATAGGTTAGCTAAACCACACACAGTTGAGCTAAAAACATTTTAGAGTTGTGCATATTCGTCATTTGCTTGCAAGAATTTTCATCCATTTATTCATTCATGCATACATTCATTTTTTCACTACATAATACTTTATGTTCATTAACATAATCACACCACGCAAAGCCACGTAATAAGGAACATAAGGAAACACATCATACATAAGCAGAACATCATCACACACCACCATACAACATCATACAATCAACATACATCACCCCAGAAACATCCCAAGTGCTGGATCGTTTGAGAAGTTTTGTCATTTACAACACAACACAAATTGAGGAGAATTGATTTTAGAACACTTAACTAATCAAATGTGGAACTAGAAACCAGTTACAATGATACTAAGAAACACAAGTAATTGAGAGACAGAACAAGAACAAAATAACATAAGTGTTTGGTTTTGAAGAATGTTGTATATTGCCTTCTAGTTCCTTACAAATGTTACATAGCATACCTTAAGATACAAGGGACCAAGGATACTTTATACTACATCCTACAACCAGCCACACCTTGAATGCCAGTTGCATAAATGATCTAGACAACAACAAAATCAAGACCCCAATGTACTCAAAAGTCTTTAGAAGAAATCTATCTTCATACTGGCTTTGGAAGACTTTGTCTCTAAAGCTTTGGAAGACTCATGTTTGGCTTCGGAAAATATTGGTCTTGGCTTCGGAAGATTTCACCCTTAGAATGTTTTCTAATGCAGAATGTGAAACTTCCGAAGCATTCTACTTCAGCACTTTGTGCATGCATGCAGGACAGACTGTTTGGATGTTTTGGATTGCATCAAACTTATATGAAACCTTACAAACTCCCCCTAGGTTGATGGTAGCAAAACATTTGAAGACTTCAGATATTACCAGTCCATATTATGATAATGATCATGCCTTTCTTCATAAGATTGTCAAGATCATTCAAACACTCAAAAGTCTTCTTATCTCAAGAGATCATGCAAAGGCAGATTGAACATGCCTTGCCATGTGTAAACATTTCAACACCATGATCTTCGATGACATGCCATCTTTCTGGATTAGTAGAGTAAGTCCAGAACAAGATAGGTCTTCCTAATGCTAGAGGAGCTACTTGGATTGGAGTTGGTTGAGCTTCCTCTTATTACAGATTCTCAAGATGTTCTAACTCATCCTGAGATTTGGAGATCGATGCCTTTTTTTCTTCTTCTTAGAAATTGGTTTAGAAGCTATCCTTTTTCTCCTCTTTGAACTTTTTAACTGATAAGACTGGCCTGCAACACCTGCTATTAGTTGAGCTTCCTCTTATTGCACATTGGTTTAGAAGCTATCCTTTTTCTCCTCTGATCATCTTTGTCTTGTTCAGTTGGGTTTCCTCTTTCATAGGTTTAGATTGAGAGGGTACAGAACCCTGTTATGGTTAGAAGATGAAGCTTGTTGAGATTGATAGGAGGTCCTGGTTGTGTTGTCTCAAAAGGTTCAACCTTAACCTCCACTTCTTGAGGAACCTGACTTGGTAGGGATTGTAAGTCAATAAGTTCTCCTCTTTTAATGTTCTACTTGATCACCCTAATGCTCATCCATTGTAGATAGAGACATAGGACCAAGTCTCCTTCTTGAGAATCTATACACCTTTAAGAAGCTCATCATCCTTTGCCTATGAGCAAACTTCTTCTTGCTCTTTCGGATGCTGGCTCTTTCCTTTGCAACCTCTTCTCTCATCTTTCTATTTTTTGTATTTCTCTATTAGTACTTCTAGTTCAATGTGTTTAAGATACTCAACTCTATGTACTCAAAAGACAACAGAAGTGCATATACCTGATATATGCTCATGGTACTCAGGTAGTTGATCTATTGATCCTATTAGTTTCTTTGTCTACATGAGGTTCTTGTGGAGCCACAACCTCTTTCAAGACTCTCTTGAACTGGTGAAAGGGTAGGAACATGTTTGTAGAGCCTTTTCAGTCTCTTTTCTTCCTTAACTTGAACAAGCAATCTTGCATCCTCTACCTCCTTCCTTTCTTTTGTCATTTCCATGTCAGCTAGTTATTTAGTTCCTTTAATGGGAGGAAGATGATATTATCAATATCATAGTTCTTGGTCTATAAGTAGTCAATCCTGACTGCCCTCAACTAACTATTTTGAGTGTTTGGTCTGGGAGCAGCCCTAATTGCAACTTCCATGAAGCCAGCAGACCAATAGAGAACTTTCTTCCCTTAACTTCATTTTCCTCTCTATCTCCTCCTCCTCAATCTCCTCAGGAGTCATTTTCCTTTTCCTTTTGTCACTCATAGACCTTTGTGACTCAGGGTAGAAAGAGCTTTGGCCTTCATTGCTTGGTGTAGCATCCAAGCTCTGGCAAGAGAGAGGTTGAGATGCACCTTCACCAGCAGATGTCTCACCAAGGGAATGGACTTCTCAAGTAGTTGTAGGTGTGACAGGATCTTAGGTTCAATCACTAGGCCTTTAGTCAGGGTTTCCCTTTGAAGCTAATCTCAGGATCTGCCTCAACATCCAGTTGACCAATGATATTGCCTGATTGCCTCTGTCTCCTTCTGAGGCCGACTCTTTAGTAATCCACTCTTTAAAGAATGAGGCTCTTCTATTGGAATCATACGTCCACCCTATGATTTAATTGGATGTTCTTTGAGGTGGAGATGACACAACCCTTGGATGCCTTCCTCAAAAAGACTCTGAATGAAGAGTCTATAGAGTCCACATTAATGTGAACTAGAGGATTTGTTGAGTATGGATAGTTGCAAGTGAAGATGGTGAGTCCTTAAACTCCATATTCTATGAAGAACTCCCAGGTTCTATAATTGTAATGACTTTCTCCCCCTTTTGGTAGCATCACCCTCTTGCATAGGTGAGCTAGGAGTTAGGTCAATCACATTCACAGGTTCTTGTGTTCCAGGTTGGCTCTTCTTAATGGTCTCCCAGCTAGTTTCTTCTTGAGATAAGAAATCTCAAGTTGCTGATCATTGACCCTCTTGTGTAAGGTAGTTACCTGAGATTCCAAGTGATTAACCTTACAGACTAGATAGGTGCATATTTTTGATAGTTTTTGCACCTTTAGTCTTAGGTTCCCCTCTTCTTCATCAGAAGATTCAATGGGATGAGATAATTGGACCAAAGTCCTCAGTCTCACCACCAACATAATGTTCTTGGTGTTTGGTTTTCTCGCTCACTCACTGACTACTTCATATGGAGTATTAGTGTGATGAGTTGCCATGGTTAAGGTCTTAAAGATATATCACTTGTAGAAGTGAGAGCCTCTTCCATATGGACTTCCTGAGCAGAGTCAGGAACATCCACCTCCGTAGTGGGTAGATGATATGGGCTAGACAAGGGAGAAGCAGAACCACTAATCTCTCTTGAGTGGGCGAAGAAAGAGAGACTCATGATACTCATTGAATCCCAATTCTTCATCATCATATATATCACGGCTAGGGATTGGTTGGTTGAGATCTAAAGGTTGGGGATGGTAACTTTCTCCTGATAGTTGTTCACTAGAGTGTTGAGAATCAGAGTGAAGGCTTAAGGCTATTGGGCTAATGAGCTCATCAGTCTGAGCATGAGTAACCTCAGGACTAATAGTTAAAGTAGTGGGAGTGGTTTGCTCCATAGGAGAAGTGGGAGCTCTAGTGTCCACTTCCTCCAATGTGGGTTGTAGTATGGGGGGCCTATACAAACTGAGTAACTTGTGCATGAGTTTGTTTGGATTTTCTTTTGTATGTGAGGGTGATTTGTGGCTGTTTGATTATTGAGAGGTTGAAGGTGTGAGTTCAACACTCGCTTGTATTACTAGGTTGTCACATTGAGCAATGAGCTCAAACATTTTGGGGACAAGGACTATTTCTACCCCAAAGAAGCGAACAGTTGGTTTCTTCAAAATTTTAAAGATGTTGGGTTTTATCTGTCCCAATTTAAGAATATTACTTGTTTCCCTGAACTTTGAGCCCAGTTCACAGTCGAGAATGTGTTGGACATATCTAGGAAACATGTAATACTCTAAGGAATCTAATTTAGCAAGCAAATTTGTATAAACAAACTAAGAGTACCTGAATTGACCACCTAACCATTCCATGCACTATGAAGGAGAGATCTTCATGAATCTAGTCCTATCCCCCATGCTTGTTAGACAAGCTGTGGATGACCACATGTGGAATGTACTTCCACTAGGATGAGACCTTCCCTTTCTTGAGGTATTCATAAAGAAATCCCCCTAATAGCCCATCTGCTGGAAGGATTGGTTGATAGCTTCTTTGGGAACGGACAATCACCTTCCTCATCATCTAGCTGAAGATGGATGTTTATGATGGCTGGAGTGATAAAGATTTTCCTCCCATGCACTATAGCAGACAGTGCCTTCTTCCTATCTAGAATAACATCTTGACAGGTCTTCGAGAAATCAAGCAAATGATCCTCATATTGAACAGGATCAATGGTAAGGGAGTGGAGTAGTTTGACAAAGTCAAGAATCTACAAACCTCTAAGAAATGTGGATCTTTCTTAGAGTTTAACAGAGCAACCTGATTATGTTTTTTGTGTAACTACATGGAAAAGTTTGGGTCATTTCTGTAGTTAAGGTGGGTATTTGAGAAAGCTTAGCGTGAAGGGAAAGAAGAACAAAGGCGGTTCCAAAGAGTATTTTGGGAATTTAGGTCTAGAGTAAGACGAAGATGATAAAGAAAGAGGGGGTGCCATTAGGTTTATATATGAAATGGATTTAAGAAAATTTAATGAAAGAGGATAAAATTGAAAATTTGGATGTCAGTCCCACCTCAGAAAAAGTAGTTTGCTTTTTGCTCAAACGGTAGTTTTCCTGGAAGTCGAAAATCTTCTAAAGGTAAATTGTCTTCGGAAGTTTTAATAAAAAATCTTCCAAAGCCAAAATTACTTCGAAAAAATTTCCTAATAGTTTTGAAACTTTTGCTTCAGAAGAGAATAAAAACATAGATGTTTTGTTCAATACGAATAAAGCTTCCGAGAGTTAATTGCTTCGGAAGAAAATGTCCTTGAAAACATATAAGTGCTTAAGATATGTTTTAAGATTTGGAAGATATTTCAGAAATTTCTTTCAAAGGAAATTTTACTTAGAAATTATTTGTTTTAAAGGCATAAGTTTCTTCCGAAGATAAAACTATATCTTCATAAGAACAACAAGATCAAGATTTTCAAAATCTAAGGGAAGTCTTCTAAAAAGATTTTCTTCCGGAGAAAGCAAGAGCTTATGAAGGTGATGAAATAGATAAATTAGGACACAGATTTTAGAAATTATATGAATTAGTTTAAACAAAAAGCTACGCAAGGTTAATCATCCTAATAGCTGATACGAGCTATTTACATCTCTGCTCATCAAAACCTTTAGTGAACAAATCAACATATTTTTCATTTGTGTTAACCTTGACTAGTTTGATCAATCCCTTTTCAAAGTTATCTTTAATCAAATGGTACCAGATATTGATATGTTTAGTCCTTGAGTGTTTCATAGGATTCTCTATAATAGAGATGGCACTATTGTTGCCTATCTGAGTGGGAGTCTCTTTATAGTTGAACCATAGTCCAACATCTGATTCTGAATCCAAAGCACTTGAGCACAGTAGCTTGCAGCAACAATGTATTCAGCTTCACCAGTTGATGCAAATATACAAGATTGTTTTTTGCATTGCCATGAGACAACCCTTCCACCCAAAAACTGACATCCCTCTGACATAGACTTTGCAGTCATATTGCATCCACCATAATCACTATTTGTATATGCATATATATTAAATTTTGAATTCATCGGATACCAAAAGCCAAGTGTTGAGGCACCTTTGAGATATCTTAAAATTCTTTTGACAGTGATAACATATGACATCTTGGGGTTGGCTTGATATCTTGCACATACGCATATGGAAAATATGATATCAGGCCTGCTAGCAGTAAGGTATATAGGAGACCCAATCATAGCCTTGTAGAGATATTCATCCACATACTCCCCCTTAAGAACCGGCCCAAGGGAGTGGTTTCTTGCTATGGGTGTCTTAGCAACCTTGCAATCAGTCATGTTGTACCACTTGAGTATGTCTTGAACATACTTTGACTGCCTATGAAGATGCCATCTTCAACTTCCTTCACTTAGAATTCCTAGAAAGAAATTGAGTTCCCCCATGGCACTATTTCAAATGTTTCCTTCATCAGCTTCTCAAACTCCTTGTAGAGCCTGCGATTAGTTGAACCAAAGATGATGTCATCTACATATACTTGAACTAGCATTAAGTCATTTCCTTGTCCTTTAATGAAGAGAGTTACATCTATGGTACCTCTTCTATATCCATGCTTCCAGAGATATTGAGATAGAGTCTCATACCACTTTCTTGTGTTTGGTGCAGCCTATAAAGAGCCTTATCAAGCCTGCCAACATAATTAGGATGATTAGGATTTGCAAAGCTAGTGGTTTTTTGACATACACCTCTTCATCAATCACCCCATAGAGAAAAGCACACTTGACATCAAGTTGATAGACCTTGAAGTTCTTGGATGCAGCAAATGCCAAGAATATGCTAACAACTTCCAGTCTTGCTACATGAGCAAAGACATCTATAGTTAATTCCTTCTTCTAGTGTATATCCTTGAAAATTAGTCTAGCTTTGTTTTTTATGATAAGTCTATCATCTTTCTTATTCCTAAAATCCCATTTGTTTCCTATGTTAGTCTACCTACGAGGAAGAGTACATAGGTTCCAAACCTTCTTCCTTTTGAATTGAAGCAACTCCTCTTGCATAGCTTCAACCCACTTCCATCCTTCAGAGCGTCATTAATTTTCTTAGGCTTGTTCTAAGATAAAAAAACAAGAGTGAAGACAAACTTACATCATGGGTTTGTCCTCTTGTTCATACCCCTGACTCAACATCTCCAATGATGTCTGGCGTGGGATGAGACTTGTGGATCCTTACCTGAGGGATCACAGCAAGTTGTTGAGGGAGATCTAAATTAGAAAATTTAGATCTGGCATTGATGTTTCCCCCACCTTATTAGCGCACTTATCAAGTAAGACTTGATCCAATGATTGTGTGACATCATTGATGGTGTCTTTAATAGAGTGGTGTCAACATCAAGAAATTCTTGATCACTTTCATCACCACCATGGCCTTCTACATTTGAAGCTTCATTATCTGGTTGTTGAGCCTCCAAGCTGGAATTTGAAGGAATCCCAGATGTATCAACTGAATTGGTAATTGTAGTGCTGATAGAAACTTCATTTGTAGAATTAGTTAAAACTAGAGCTGAAGTTGTATAGCTTGAAGGTTTTGTAAGCTCAAATCTTGGATAAGCATAAACTGTTAGTGGAATATCTGTAGATCCTAAAACATTCTCACAAGATTTGTTAAAACTGTTGGTAACTAAATCAAGATCAAATAGTCAATCAAGGACCAGAACTAGTTACACCGGGTGTGTGTTCATTGAAAGTCACATTGGCTACCAACAATCCTAGTTTTGATATTATATACATTATAAGCCTTAGCTTGTGTAGAGTACCCAATGAAATGTCCATTATCTGATTTCACAACAATTTGCAATTTGATCATTGGTATTCAAAATGGTGCAAGGACATTCAAATGACCATAGAAAACCAATGAAAGGTTTCCTCTTGTGCCAAAGTTCATAAGGAGTCTTACCATGTGTCTTAACTACTAAAACTCTATTTTGCACACAACAGGTAGTGTTGACTACCTCTGCCTAGAAGTTGATAGGCAATTTAGAGTCCAAAAATAGAGTTCTTGCAGTTTCAATAAGTGTCTTGTTTCTCCTCTCAGTAACACCCTTTTGCTAAGGAGTCCTAGGAGCACTATATTGTCTTGTAATACCCTTTTCATCATAAAATGTATCAAGGATTTGATTCTTGAATTCAGTTCCTTGATCACATCTTATGGTTTTGACCTTCCCATCACATTGATTCTCAATCTTTAAGACAAAATTCTTTAGAATCTCAGGAGTCTCATCCTTAGTTCTAAGAAAAAAGACCTATGTGAATCTTGTGAAGTATTCTGTGATCACTAAGTAGTAAGAGGTCCTTCCTAGACTCATTACACCGGTAGGGCCAAAGAGATCCATATGTAACAAGTGTAGGGAAGTAGTGATGGAGTTTCTTTCCTTTGGCTTGTGAGATACCTTGTGTTGTTTCCCTTTCAGGCATGCAATACAATGATCATCACTTGTAAACTCTTTCTTTGGCATTCCAGTTACCAAATCATTTTTAATTAGTTTATTCATGTTGTTAAAGTTTACATGACACATTCTTTTATGCCCAAAAAGACTCATCACTATTTACTTTAGACAGAAAGCATGAAACTTCTCCTGAGGGAGATGTTTCTTGTAAATCCATCTTGTACACGTTCCCTTTCATGGGGACTCTAAGTAGAATATGCTCTTGAGCAATGACCACCCCAGGCTTGAGAACAATGCACTCATGCTCAGTGAAGAGCATATTATGACTCTGATCATAAAACTGAGATACACTCAAAAGATTGTATCCAAGCTCCTTGACAAAGTTTACCTTCTCAATGCTAAGCTTACCATTTGCGACCTTGCCCCTTCCAGATATGTAACCACCCTCATCTCCTCCAAAAGCAACTGGCCCTCCATCAATTCTTTCAAAGTTTTGGAGTAGTGACCTTGTAGATACATGTGTACCTACTTTATGAGTTTAAATGTAAAAGTCTTTCATTTCTTACATATGTGTAATTTGAGGATATAATGAATTATGATATATGCTTTGATGTTTGTTTATCTTTAATTCATATGTATGACTTCTTATATAGGTTTGAGGTTGTTGTACATAGTTCTTAGTCAATAATGATTGAGTATTATGTTCAACATAGTCGGATGAGTATTCATGCTAATGGCCCATACTTATGGACCATACGCATGAATACATCATGCTTATGGACCAGTCACACGACTGAACCAGGAGACTGGATCAGTCGTATGATTGAGACATAAAATTGATTCAGTCGCACGACTGAACCTTCAGTCGTGCGTTTGACTCAATCACATGATTCAGTCACACGACTGAACCATGCTAATGGTTCAGTCGTACGAATGGAAACCCCTAACCTATAAATACAACCAAATTATGGAAAAACAAAACACTTGAAGAGATATTACGCATACACATAAACGCTAGCCGTCTAGAGCGTCCCAAACAGCCTGTCCAAGTTCATAGTTCGTTCCTGATCGATTCGTATTCATTCTTAATGTTTAGTTTCAATCTTATATCGATCGGGTAATCGTTCTCACTTATTGGATCACCAATCAAATAGGATTCCGCATTATTTGATCCGGTATAATGCAGAATCAGTTAGTACTCCATACGTACACGGTCCCTGACAAGTGGTATTAGAGCCTTGGCTCTTGATTTTGTGTTTGATTCAATTAGGTTTGGTGTCAAAACCTTCGTTTTAATCAAAAGAGTCACCATGTTTGCTTCAACAGATGTTTTCAATGTTTTAAGGTGTTAAAGTTTCGATTTTTCACTATACGACATATTAGGGTTCTTAGAAAAATCGTATTATGTGTCAAAGTGTGAAAATCTTCGATTTTGCAAAAATAGCAGCCTTCAGTCGCACGACATGCTCATTCGTACGACTGAACTCATTCGTTCAATCCATTCACACGACTGAACTCACTCGCATTGCTCATTCGCACCACTGAACAACTTCAGTCATTTGACTCCATTTGGCTCTTCCATACGCATGACTGAATCGAATCGCACGATTGAAGTCTTTCGCACTCTTCATTCGCACGAGTGATCCATACTCATTGCCCATTCGCATGACTGAAGCTGTCCTGTTCTCCAAGTACGAAGTTTATAGAAATGGAAGATCAGTTTGCTGCGTTTATTATAGGAAAGGACTCACGCATCTAGAACCTACTGCTTGATGAATATCCTTAGTAGAAACAACGGTTTGAGATTTACCTAAATGGAGTGGACCCCAACCTTTGGACATCCATAGAGACTAGCTACACGGTACCACTCAGTGCAAATGGAGTCAAGTTGACGTTGGGTGGAATGAACGAGGCTCAAAAGACACTCTTCAACGCTGAGAAGAAAGTTTATGCCTTGTTGACTCAGTCAATACCGAAAGACATCTTTCATTAGTTTTCTGAAAACAAGCAGGCCAAAAAGCTACGGGAAGCTCTGGAGAAGAGGTATGATGGAAACGCAATGTTAGAGGCACTAAACGCTAAGGCTCTCAAGAAGGAGTTCGATACTTTCTCTTCGATAAGGAACAAGAGCTTAGATGATATTATTGACAGATTCTACCATCTAATGAGTGAGTTGCACACTCATGTTGTAACCATATCAATGGAAGACAAAGTTTCAAGCTATACTCATGGTTTTCCTGGTAAATAGGACTTATTTGTATCTAACCCGACACAGGACGACATTCTTGCAACATTAAGATAAATGAATTCATCTTGAAGTTAAGAGAGAAAGAACTAAGGATGAAGTAAAAGTCGAAAAAAGGATCCTACATTCAGAATCTTTCGCTTTACAACTCGGTCCCCACTCCAACTGGTTTAGGAGCACCATACAAACAACATTCGTGTCCAGTTTCGCGGCTCCTTCCCAAACATCTGCTTTAGGACCAGAAACGTTTGGGTCGTCAGGGACCCAATACATAGTGCCTGAAGCCAATACTACTAAAGTTGAAGACCGAGAATCTCGGTAATATCACAATGAAGTGGCTAAGGATCATATGGATCTTCTAGCAGCAGTGGTACAATCCTATGATGGTTTAGTTGCTAGGAAGATTGGAAATTTTCATCTTGCAAATGAAGAGTACGAGCAAGTTGATGAGAAGAGCTAGAAAGAATGGACATCTTGTGGGCTCTAGCAAGTGCAGTTAGGAGAGCTAAAAAGTTTGTCAAGAAGACGGGACAGAATGTAGTAGCAATGAAAGATACAACCTTTGGCTTTGACAAAACCAAAGTCACCTCCTTCAATTTTAGTGAAAAGGGGCATTTTAAACGTTAATGTGTGAAGCCCAAGAAAACTAGAAATGGCAACCCATTTCCTACTTTCAATCGCAAGACAAAGACATGGTTGGAACTAGTTCTTCATGTAAAGAGACAAATTTCAGGACCGTGTACGTATGGAGTACTAACTGATTATTCGTGAAACCGAATCAAATAATGCGGGATCCTATTGATTGGCGAACCAATAAGTGAGAACGCAAACCCGATCGATCTAACGATTAAAGAAACGTTAATATTGAGTAGAAAACGATCAGATGCGAACTATGAAGTTGGAATATGCATTCTGGACACTCTGAACGGCTAGGTTATGAGTGTATATGATATAAGTGTCAAAAGTCCCGTTTTTCATGAATTATGTGGTATTTATAGGTTTGCAGTCTTCATTCATGCGACTGAACCATTAGCATGGTTCAGTCGTGCAACTGACCCATGAGACTGATTCATACGACTAAAGCTTAAGTCGTGCGACTGAGTCATTCTCATGTCTCAATCGTACGACTGATCCAGTCTCCTGGTTTAGTCGTGTGACTGGTTATTAGCCTGATGTCTTCATGTGTATGGTCCTTAAGTATGGTCCATTAGCATGTATAATCATATAACAACTTCAAACCTATATAATAAGTTCATATATATGAATTAAAGATACATTAACATCAAAGCACAAATCATATATCATTACATCATTTCATTACACATATGTAAGCCATGACAGACTTTTACATTAAACACATAAACTAGGGACATATGTATCAGCAAACTCCCCCTTAAACCTAGTTTACTCTATTTTCTGACATCCTTCATATGCTCTTCAAACTTCTTGTATTTCTCCTCTCTTGTTTAACATCCTTCATATGCTCTTCAAACTTCTTGTATCCTCTTGTTTTTCTTCTCCAGCTCCTCAATCCTCTTTACAGAGTGGGCATTTTGCTCTCTGAGTTGTGTGATCTACTCTGCCTGAGCTGCATTGATATCCATTAGCTGGTTGAGCTGCGCAGCTCTTTGCTCATACGTGGTAAGCAGCTTTAGCACAATTCGGTTGAGGTTGGCTACCTGTTCATCTAACCTAATATGGGGTAGATAGGGTCCAGCGGTGAATGGAGTGTGAGTGGAAGGACTGGCTTGGTGAGTGGTGGTCGTAGTAGTGGATTGGTGAATATGGGAGGTGGAATGTGTATGGGCTGTGGTGGAGTGCTTGTGGTAGTGGTGGTAGGAGGTGTGTTAGTGGTGTTAGGATGTTTGGTAGTGGTGGTAGGATGTGTGATAAAGGTGGGAGCTGTGGTAGAGGTAGTGGTAGCTATGGTAATAACGGTGATCCTCCGTCTCTTGCTCTTTAAGGCCTGTGGTTGAGCCATTTGCTTGTTCCTCGAGCCTTTAGAAGAAGATACTCCCCTTGGGCTGATGGCCTGGTTAGGGGTGTATGTAGGATTAGTAACGTTAGCAGCAACACCCCTAGACTCACCTTGACGACCACCAACCGCCATTATTTCCTCTCTCAGTAGCCACAATCCGGCTTCCCACTGTCCTAGCCAGTGGCTCATCATTTGACTCTTTCTCTTCGTCAAGGATGAAGTCTTGGTGAAAAGGAACCCTCTTAGTTTCACCAGTTGTCTCACCATTGTGACCATCATTGTCTCCTTCATCGGTTGGTAGCTCAATCGGCTCAACATCTGAGTCACTATCATCGTGACACCACTTATTGCGAGAGGGCACCACATAATCTTCACTAGCGAAGTGCTCGAATGATCTCCTGACTGGGTCTTTCACATGCTTCCCCCGGTAGACCTTCATCCTACCCAATGTGGTGTCATCCATAACCTCCAAAATCACAGCATAATCTTTCTCCTTAGGCAACAAAGGAAGCTTCTCGTCAATAATCATCTGCACAAAACGTGGGTACATACAAAATCCTTCCTTGCCCTTGGCCTCGATATTCTCTACCATGTATGTGAGGAGCATGCGGGAGAAACTTAATGGATAGTTCAACACCAGAGCAACATATGTGTTCTGGATTTGGTCCGACATCTCATCAAAACCTCCTTTCCTTGAGGCTATACACTTAAGAATGACGTGGGCCAAGTACTTGAACTGTGGGCACATGTTGTTCTTGTTGACTACACCAACATTGATGTCCCCGGCGTACTTGATCCGAAGAAAACATCCCCAAACAGTCAGGGGATACAGCTTGGTTAGGTAGGCTCCATCCTCACCCAGGTCCAAGACCCTCCACAGATCATCTTCGCTATCCTCAATATCTTATCCGAAGATAGAGCTCCAGATACGGTCGGGCTCAACGGACTAGTCAACTACAACACTTTCCCAGAATGCCTGCTGAATAGATCTATACGGCGTGCATGTTGCAGAGATGGCCTTGAAAATCCTCGATCTGCGGAAAAAGGAAATACTCCCAGTGAACTTCGAAGCATTCCGGGATGTAGTATCAAGATGAGCACAGATGTTATGCTTGGTGCTCATAGTCCATCTGTTAGCCATGTTTCTATAACACAAGACACAAATACGTTAGATTTGTGTAAATGATAACATTTGATTGTTAAAGAACTGGTTCGTTTTGTTCAGTCATGCGAATGGACAATAGGACTGAGTCTTAGTCATACGATTGAGCTCAGTTGTACGATTAAGCCTACGGCTGAGCTTAGTCGTATGCTATGCCATGCGGTTGAGCCAATCATGCGACTGAACTCATACACATGGTTCATTCGTGCGATTGAGTCATACGCCCAGCTTAATCGTGCGATTGAAGTTCATCGGCATGTCCATTCGCACAAAGCTCCATTCGACACTTTAAATTCAAATCTTGGTCAAAATATGATGTTAAACGTTGTGATTAGACTCGTAGAAACTCAAAATAACACCTAATGTTCTTTAAAACAACGATTATGTCCATTTAAGTTGTTTATTTTGAGGGTTTTTTTCAATGTTCTTGTTTTGAATGATTTTGGTCCTTAGGGTTTGATTAAATCAGGCATTGTTGTCGATTTCAGTCTCACATTACCTTTATATGAAGAGAGTAACAGTTAGTATCACAATCAATCGGTAAAATCGATCAAATGAAATTTGGGCAGAGTATCAGTACGTCCGTGCGTATGAAGGGTGAGCGATTGAAGGTGTTACAATTGCAACCGAATCCCCTCTATTTATACTGAGTTAATATTTAGTCATGCGACTGGGCCCATTCGCATGCTTCATTCCTGCGACTGGGGTTTAGTCGTGCGACTGGCTCATACGGCCTCATCCATTCATGTGATTGGTTCATTCTAGTGATCCAATCTCATGGATTGCAATATGCTTATGATCCAATCATGCAACTGGTCCATGCGTATGGTTCAATCATACAATTGGCCTATACTTATGAGTTTGACCTCTTTCACTTTCAAACATACACGTTTAACTATTGAAAAGACGTTACGACCGATGATCATCTCTGACATGACCTTTTTAATTGAAAAACTATTTGATCACCTCAAACGTGATCCTTTTAATTTAAAATCAATTGGTCACCTTAGAAATGATCCTTTAGTTCCAAAAACTCGATTGGTCACTTCAGACGTGACCACTTTTAGTGAGTGATTGATAAATTGAATCCAGATGTATAGTCTGACTATTACCCAAATGACTTAGAATTAAATAAAACAACTTAAAATTAAAACAAAACAAGATATATTTTTGTATTTTTGATTGGAGATGGATTGAAATCTTTAGAAGAGCATTGAACCGATTCATCTTCCTGGACAACACAGCTTCAAGTTAATTTGATCACTTCTGGAGAGATTCATTATGGAATCATATGAGTTTATCAAAATCATTTGGGACACTTTAACAAAATATTTCGATGCTCGATTCTTGTTTTGACCGAGAGTCAACAGTAAGTTTATGAAATCATACTAGACTATAAGAAGCACACACTGATTTTGACTGTCAAGAGTTGCAACCACGATGATTGTTAGTATAATTGTCCCCTTAAATCCATACATAGATTTTTGACACAAATTGGTGATACGTTACGTTTGATTATTTCAATAAGCATTTGTGGATCCCATACTTACATGGTAATCAACATTACTTAGGATATTTTTTAGCAGTCTACGGGTATTTGACAAGAAGAAACTATTCTAAGAGCTTTCAAAGACATGCCAAGCCTCAGGTCAGTGCCACCACACAGCAGAGAGGTGCATCAAGAGTGAATTCTGGAATATTTAGATTATGCTTATCCTTAGGTCAGTGCCACTACACAGTAGAGAGGCACACAACCTATATTCTTGTTAGAGCATTTAATTTTCTTTTTGCACATAACGCACCAACCACATAAGTTATCAGCTTGATTGCTTTTAGCATTTTTTACATGTGCTTTGCTCATATTTGTGGTCATCTGAACATATTTGTGGCATTTATTTTGCTCGTCACCCCTTATTGGAAATGCGTTAATTGTGTTAACCAGGAATAAGATGAGAATCCATAGCAAGTTGAACAACTTAGTTTGGATTTAAATCACCAAAGAGGTCTCCTCATCTATTGTGTTTAATCTACCGACACATCATATAATGGTCTAGCAACCTCTAGGTCTACTTTCTCTGTGTTACATCAGTAGCATACTAGTTTTACTATCATTTTTCCTTTTATTTTGCTTAGACTTCTCATACGTATACTTTGAATTTTGTATCTTAATCATTTAAATTCTTTTGAAGTCCTAAACAATTTATTCCCCACGTACTAGGCTGTCCTCTTCCCTTATTTTGTTTTTTTGTAAGTTAAATAATGAAACTAATTTAATACTAAACTAACCTATTCTCCCCCTAAAATTCTAAAACCGATAATATTTTTGTGTTTTTGGATTTTAATAGACAAGAAAATAAAACAAAATGAAAGAAAATAAAAGATGACATGTCAGACTACGTACTTTCTTCCTCCAGAATCACATCACTTTTTTTTCACGCCATTAACCTCTAAAAGATATAAAAACCTTGGTTTATCAAATGCTTTTGTGTAAAGGTCGGAGCATTGAAAATCCATATTAATTTTAACCACATCGATTATTTGTTTTTCAAAATAGTCACGTATAAAATGATATTTAATACCGATGTGTTTAGTTTTAGGATGTTGGACTAGATTTTTGATGACAACAATAGCAACAGAGTTGTCATAAAAAATAGGAGTGTTACAAAAAATTGAAAACCGTAGTCGCACATTTGCTCTTGAATCCAAAGATTTGCGAACAACTTGCAGCAGCAATGTATTCAGCTTCACATGTTGACAGAGCAACGAAGGAAAGCTTCTTACATTGCCAAGTGACTAACCATCTACCAAAGAACTGACATCCTACTAATGTTGACTTGTAATTCATCTTGCAACCACCATAGTCTGAGTCACTCTACGCTTTAAGCTCAAAATCATTATCACGAGGATACCACAACCTGAGTGTTGGAGTACCCTTCAGATAACGAAAAATACATTTCACACCAATGTGATGATTTACTTTTGATTTTGCTAGATATCTTGAACACAGACACGTGGCATACATGATATCAGGACGAGACGCTGTGAGATACATAAGGGATCCGATCATTCCTCTATACATTGTAGCATCAACCAGATCACCATTTTCGTCGGATGCCACATCATGGTTTGTAGCAAGTGGATTTCCAGCAGCTGAAGCATTTTGCATGTCAAACCGACTAAGGATGTCCCCTACATATTTAGTCTAATGCAAGAAGATTCCTTTTGGTGTCTCATCCACATGTAATCCTAGGTAGAAATTCATCTCCCCCATTGCACTCATCTGAAACTCTTCTTTCATTACAGATTCAAATTCTTTACATAATTCTTTATTCTTTGAACCGAAGATTATGTCGTCCACTTATATCTGTACCAAGAGTAATTACCATCTTTTTTTATGAATAACGTACAATCAATCACTCCTCTATGAAAACCATGTTTCACAAGATGAGTTGTGAGTTTCTCATACCAGGCTCTAGGGGCTTGATGGAGCCCATACAAAGCCTTGTCTAGTTTGTAAACTCTGTCCCGATGATAAGGATCCTCAAATCCTTCGGGTTGACTGACGTAGACAGTCTCACGGATTTCACCCTGCAGGAATGCACTTTTTACATCTAGTTGATAAAATTTAATCTTCATGTAACATGCATAGGCGATGAAGATACGGATTGCTTCCATTCTAGCCACAGGTGCAAACACCTCATTGTAGTCTATGCCTTCGACTTGTCTAAAACCTTGTACCACAAGGCGAGCCTTGTGTCTGATTATGACCCCTTGGTCATCTTTATTGCACTTCAACACCAATTTAGTGCCAATCACTTTAGCACCTTTTAGTCTGTCCACCGGTGTCCATACTCCTAGCTTTTTGAACTGTAGGAGTTCTTCTTGCATGGCACTAACACATGCCTTATCGTTTAAGGCTTTACTTACATATTTAAACACCATCGTGAAGATAGCCTTTTTCCATGATAGAGGCATAATCAGCTGAGTATAGCTAATTTCGTGTATGTACTCCCGATAGGACATCCCCTATGACATTATCCAGTGGATGATAAACATTTATTCGAGATCCAGGAGTGATGGGAACAACTACTTCCTGATCCAGATTTTAACTTCCACGTTCAGTATTTGTAGTTGTTGGAGTATGAGGTTCAGAAGTGTCAGAGGCGTCAACATCCGATGCTTGTGTACTTTCAGTAGTAGGAACTTGTTCCCCCTGGTCCACCTATTTAGTCTCCACTTCATCATCATCAAAGAGGAATCGCTTACATCAAGTGCTCCCCCTAAAGGATTAGAAGATTCACCTTGTGGAGTTGACGCTATCGAGTCTAGTGGCGGTGTGTCTAGGACATCCTACATCATTCTGGTCATCAACTCATCATCAGAAAGGGAGGGAGGTATGTTGAAGTACTTAAAGAATCCATCATAATCGAAGAAGAATGAAAGTCCCTTTCCAACAAGAGGGGTGGTGTATCTCTGAAATTCAACATTGCGCCACACTTCTACTTGACCTGTTGAGTTGTTATAAACTCTCTTGTCAGGTATAATATATTTGAGAAAGATCCCTTCTTCAGCCTTCTCACTAAACTTCCCAAACTGAGTTTTCTTCAACAGCGTACATAGTGCACCAAATGGTTCGAGATACTCCAGTTATGTTTATGTTGCTGGAGCAACTCATAACATGTCTTACCACGACGTTTGACCACCAAGACCCGATTGAGGGTGTAGCATGCATTGGCCACTGCCTCGTTCCAAAATTGGATAGGCAGTTTCGAGTCAGCTAGCATCATTCTTGCTGTCTCTATCAAGCTCTGATTCTTTCGCTCAGCAACTCCATTCATTTGTGGGGTGTAAGCAGATGTATATTGATGTACAATCCCTTTTTTTTATAAAACGCCTCCTTCCACTGGTTCTTGAACTCTGTGTCGTTGTCTGATTGAATCTGTCTAACTTTCAGCTTGTAAAGTGATTCCAATGTAGTTACCAGATGTTTGATTGATTCAAAATTTTCTGATTTGGCTTTCAGAAACATCACCTACTAGAATATTGAGTAATCATCTATTACTACATAGCAGTACAAATCACCAGCGATACTTTTAGTGCTAACACGACCAAACAGATCCATGTGTAGAAGCTCGAGAGGCAGCTCAACGGAATTAACTTTCTTTGCCTTGTGAGACTTCTTGGTCTATTTGCCTTTATTATATGCTACAATAAATCTGGAAGCTGGAAATTCTTGACATTCACACCATTCACTAAATCATTCTATATCAAATGATTCATCTTCCATGGATTTATATGTCCCATTCTCCTATGCAAGGAGATTAAGTCCCTCTCTATTGCTTTTGACAAGAAGCATTGAACTTTATGATCAGTTGTGGAGGCTTTTGATACATCCAAGACATATAAATCGTTATATCTTGAAGATGACATTAAGACTTTGTCATCCGGGATAACGTAATCCTTTTTCAGCACGTAGCACTTCTTGTTGTCAAACATAACTTTCAACCCTTTGTCACAGATCTGGGAGACTAAAAGCAAGTTGTTTTGTAGTTGTTAAACGTAGTTGACCTTATCAAACTTGACTTTCTGGTTTCCTATTTCGCCCTGAGCAGTGAAATATCCTCCTTTATTCCCAGCAAATTATACATGTCCTCCTTTAATTTGTTTGACATTGAAAATGAGAGACAAGTTCCCGGTCATGTGCCTAGACGCCCACTATCAACAATCCAGGTATTTGTGATAGCATTATAGCGGACACCCTACACATTCAAAGGAAATGATCGGTTTAGGTTTGGGACCCAAGTGTTAGGACCTGGTATTTGACCGAAATACCTAGAGATTAACGTGTAAACCATATCAAATAGTGTGGACTCCTATTTGATTGGCGATCCAATCAGTGAGAACACACGAAGAATCAATCAAGAATTGAAACTAACGTTGGAAATCGATTGGGAGTCGATCTAATGTGTTCTATGAACTTGGAGAACGAATTGAAAGGTTTCTGGACGGCTAGGGTACGTCTAGAATCGTAATTTTTCGAGAGTCAAGTTTTTCACGAATTGAGTTGTATTTATAGGTTCGTACTATCCAATCGTGCGATTGAACCATTAGTTTGGTTCAGTCGTGCGATTGAACCATGCGGTTGATTCATTCGTACGACTGAGTGTTCAGTCGTGCGACTGAGCCAATCTTATGTTACAATCGTACGACTGATCTAGTCTCCTGGTTAGTCATGCGACTGAGTCAATCGTGTGAAGTTATTCATGCGTATGGTTCATTCGCATGAGCTATTCGCATGAGAACTTCATTATGTTAAGTTTGAATGTATTAATTAATAAACATTATATGTAATCATTCAAGCAATCACTAACCTAATTACCATTCAATGTCGACACATTAATGAAACATTAAACATTATAACTAACAAACTATCAATTCCATTTCATTAATCATACCAAACAAGATCTATTACATCACATATCATGATCTAGGGACATACATGTATCAACAAACTCCCCCTTGGACCTAGATCTCTCTAATGTCTTGTTTTCTTCATTACCTCCTCATATTTCTTGTCCTCTTGTGTGACTCCCGCGTGAATATCAAACGCGAAGCAAAGTCTTATGACATTTTGGAACTGAAGTGCCTGTACAATATCTTGCGTATCATAGAACAGAGGCCACATGTACAGTGTAAAATATCCGACAAGTTGGTAAGCCACATTGGATCGAATACTCTGATTGTATCCATTTGGCCCTCTTTATCTAGGACTATGACCGCTTCTACTGTTCTCCAATCGTAGTACCACCACTTAAAGTGTGGTGTGAAATCCTTTGTCATTTCCCGAAGTGGGATTCTTGACATTGTGCGCGGAGGATTCCACTTCAACACAATCTTTGGTTTTCTAGTAATGGCATCCATCTCAGACCTTCTAATATACCTTGTAGGTTGTTGAGGTTTGAAGTTAATCCACCTGGTGTGGTACTCTTTCTTTAGGGCAGCCTCAAACCAGCCTGACATCTTTCTCGGGTCAGCATACAACAGCTTCAATTTGCCAACTGGTTGAGCTCAAAACCTGGTAGAGTCTTTAGATCATGTGGAAATCTAAAGTACTTTATGCCCTTCTCCCTCTTAACGGCATAAACGTTAAGATCATCAAAATATGCCCATGCTATAATCCTGCATGACACCTTAAGATGTTTCTTGACGTTGTAGAGCTTGGTGTAGGCATCCCTCTTCGGTGCAGCATGTTGGGCTCTAACTTCTTTAAAACATTCAGCCCATTCAGCCTTACGGATATCAACATCATCCTTTGCAGCTTGGGCCATTCCCTCTGTCTTCTCTGACTCTTCCTCCATTTTGTCTAACATCTCAAATGTATCACCTACAAGGGATTCACCGAAATTGGGAACCACATTACCCTCATTGTCAGCATACTGAGGATAGTGCTCTGCAGTGATATCTTCTATCTCTATTTCATCAACGTCATTTAGCTCATCATCATAGGTAGCATTACATGTTGGAGCATCTTTCACTATTTCATCAGGATTGAGCTTGAAAATTTCTGCCAGTTGCTCGTTTGATAGATCATGAATTATTTCCCCTTCTTCAGGTTATAACTCACTGACCTTCTGACAATCCCTTCTAGATCAAGAATCATTTTGAGTTGAGACTTGACCTGTTGAAGGGGAGCAATATCAAACTCATCTCTTTTGTACTTTGGATCTGTTTGATTTACACATTTCACACTCAAATCATTAGTAATTCATCAAACAGAAAAGGCATTAAAGTAATATAAACATTAAGTACATTGTGTTCAATTACATGATTCAAATACAAAAGAAGATAAATACATAATCATCTAATCTTTACTTTTTTTTGTATCAAGGTTTCATCACTTGTAGGGGCAGAGGTAGAGGCTGATTGATCTTGTCTATTCTTAGTCCTGTTCTCTTGACCTGTAGCAGTGGCCGATGCAGGTGCATCCCCTCTTTCTGCTTCTTCATAATCGTCACTCTCTTCATCTTCGTCCACATCATCATCAGCACTATCATCACCATCTCCCTCTTTAATCTTCAGAGGCTCATCTTTAGATCCTTTAAGTTTGAGCATGATGGTCTTCTTAGCATTCTCCAACTCTTCAATTTTCTTAGCAGAAGTGACTCTATGCTCTTGGAGTTGGGCGATCTCGAGGCTCTGTGCAGCCATTTGCTGGGCCTGCTCCTTGATTAGCCGATCCTGCTCCGAGATCCGATGTGACTGTACAGCAGTGAGATCTGCAAGCTGTCGGATCTGTGCAGTCTTTTCTTCATCAGCAGCTAACAATCGCATCACCATACGGTTTAGCGCTGAAAGCTGGTCCTCTACCCCAATTGAGGTAGATGAGTTCCATATATATGTGCGGGATCAGATGAGGGTCCTGATTGGTGGCTAGTGGTGGTGGTGGTTGTGGTGAAGATAGGGTTGGGTCTGTGAGATATTGGAGGTGATGTAGGAGTGAAAGATATGGTGGTGGTTGGCATATTTACAGTGGTGGGAGGTGTGGTAGTGGTAGTGGTAGCTGTGGTGGTGGTTGGTGTGGCTGTAGAAGTGGTAGGGATGGTGGTAGATGTAGTGGCTGTGGTGGGTACGAAGGTGAGTCTTCTTCTCTTCTTCTTCTGGCCGTGGGGCTGAGCCATCCATTTCTTCCTCAATCCAGTCGAGGTGGATGCTCCCCCTAGAACACGACTAGTAGACTCAGGAGCATAGCTGGGATCTACAGTTGTCTCTCCCAAATCCATGGGGTGTTCACCAACTGCCCGGAGTCCATACTCGGTGGGAACAACCTTGCTTCCCACGGTCCTCGTCAAGGCTCCTCATATGACTCTTCTTCCTCCTCACCAGGTATGAAGTCCTGGTGGAAGCCTGCAGACTCAGCTATGTCGCCTGTTGGGGCAGACACTAGGGGTATAACATCTGAAGCTGTGCCCTTCGTTGGAGCAGGCATATCATCCCCAACATCCCCACTATCATCATCGTCTGAATCATGCTCTGGGAGCGACAACCTCTCATCATCTGAATCGCTGTCATCATGACGCCATTCACGTCTACCTGGTGCCACATATCGTTCATTTGCTAGATGGCTGATCAACCTTTTTACCTGGGGCTTTACCTGCTTGCCCCGATACACTCTCATGCAACCCAAAGTCATGTCATCCATAACCTCTAGGGCAACCGCATCATGTTTCTCCTTGGGAAGTAATGGCAGCTTCTCGTTAAAGATCAACTGTAGAAATCTGGGATACATACAAAAACCCTCCTTCCCCTTGGTCTCCAGATTCTCCACCAGATACGAGAAGATCATGCTCGAGAAGCTGAAGGGGTGGTTCAGTACCAGTGCCACATAGGCATTCTGAATCTGGTCTGACAGGTCATCAAACTCACCCCTTCGAGAAGCAATACACTTCAGGATCACATGCGCCAAGTATTTATACTGGGGACACAGGTTGCTCTTGTTGAGCACACCTGAATTGATGTCCCCAGCATATTTAATCCTGAGGAAGCAACCTCTGACTGTAAATGGATGTAGTCTGGTGGGTTGATCAGTATCATCCCCAAAATCAAGTACTCTCTGGATGTCAGCTACTGTAATTTCAATGTCATGACCATGAATGGAGCTCCGTATGCTGTAAGGCTCAAGTGAACGATCTACGGAGGCATTTTCCCAGAAGCCTGATGTAACGACCTGTAAGGAGTACACTGTGTGGATATGGCTTTATGTATCCGAGAGCGTCGAAGGAATGCAATAATCTCTGTAAACTCCGCTCCATTCCGAGTCGTATGGTCCAAATGAGCACATATATTGTGCTTTGGATTTATGGACCATCTATCAGCCATTGACCTGAAACACAAGACACCTGATCATTAGTACATAATACATTGGAATTCAGTTCTAAGTGTAGTGTTTCACTTCCATTCTGATTCATTCATGCGAATGGATCATGCGACTGGAGTCATTCAGTTGTTCTTAAGTACGACTGAGTTCATTCGATTAATTGAGACATGCGATTGAGTTCAATCGGCTGATTGAGACATGCGATTGAGTTCAATCAGCTGATTGAGACTTGCGATTGAGTTCAATCGGCCGACTGGACTCATTCGGGTGGTTCATTCGGCCGAATGACCCAATCGTAAGGTTCAATCGTGCGATTGGAGTTCATTCGAACGACCAGTCGCTTGCCCCACTGTTCGATCGTCTGTGGGTCGAATCTTGACCAATTTAAGTCATTTAACAGTGTTTAATGGTCCATTAGCCTCGTTTACTTGTCACTAATAACTTATTAAACTCTATTTTAACATTTTGCTTAATTTACATAGGTGATTAGGTCATTTCACAGTTCGGTTCTTGATTCAATCGAGAGTCTCTATTGTAGGTTCGGTAATCTGCTGATTTTGGTAGGATTCAAAAAGTAATGTACCTGTAAATCGTCACTCGAATGTAAGAAACTTAACAGCAAGGTAAATCAGGATCTGTAGCAATTTTGACAGAGTAACAGGAAGAGGGCGATTTGAGTGCGATTTTGGTGTGATGAGGAACATGCGATCGACTGAGGCCCTTAAATACTGAACCTAGGTTCAATCGGCCGACTGGCCTCATTCGCTCAGTTCAATCGGGCGACTGAGTCTCAGTCGTACGATTGGCCTAGTCAATCGCATTCAGTCGGCCGACTGAGTCTCAGTCGGTCGACTGCTTCATTCGGTCTCCTTCATTCGCATCTTTAGTTGACCGACTGAGCCTCAGTCGGTCTACTGTTTCATTCTCCCCCTTCTATTCGGTCGAATGGATCATTCTCATGTCCATTCGGCCGATTGGAAGCCATTCGCATAGTTGGTCCATAACCATGATCCACTCGTGCGAATGGGTCACACTTAGTGAGTTTACAGTCATTTTGAACATTTTACTATCAAGACCCTTTCCACTTTTGATAATAACATTATAAGCTCTTAACCAATTCAGTCACTTCAGACGTGACTTTTTAAACTTTGAAAAACATGTGGCCATCTCAGACATGACCCTTTTAGGTAAGTTAATTCCCTACTGATTTCTCTGATGTAGTCCGACAGACACACAAGTTAAAAGATTAACATAGAAACTTAAACTAACTACACAAATAAAGTTTATTTTTGGACTTTTTGTGAGAGATAAAACCCTAAGATGGAAATCTACGAGATTTGGTTTGGGAGTAGACAACTTCAACTTAGATTGATCATATCTGGACCAATTCAATTTTGGAATCATACAGGTAAGTCAATCATTTAGGACTTGTTATTAAAACTTTTTGATGCTTAAATTCTCGGTGTTCATCCAGAGTCGTTAGCAACTTAAGGAAATCATACTGAAACTCTTAGATTTTCACATTGATTTGAACTCTTGAGAATGTAGCCACTAAGATTGTCAGTATGTTTGTCCACTTAAATCCATACACAGACTTTTGACGCAGACTGGTGACTGATTTAGGTTTAATTATTTCAGCTAACATTTGTGGATCCCACACTTATATGGTAATCAACATTCCTCAGAGGTTTTTTTTGAGCGGTCTACGGGTATTATTACAAGAAGAGACTATTCTTAGAGCTTTCAAAGAGAAGCCTGTCCTCAGGTCAGTGCCATCGCACATCAGAGAGGCGGCAAACAACAATGAATTCTAGAATATCTAGGTTATGCTTATCCTCAGGTCAGTGCCATCGCACAGCAGAGAGGCACACAACCTATCTCCTTGTTAGAGCAGCTTATTTTATTTTACACAATATGCACCAACAATATAAGTCATTAGCTTTATTGCATTTGTCTTTCATTTTTTCTTGCTTTGCTCTAATTATGGTCATCCACACACTTTGTGGCATGTAAATGCTCATTACCCCTTATTGGAATATATTTGATTGTGTTAACCAGTGATAAGATGGAAGCCCACGGTCAGTTGAACAACTTAGTTTGATCTTGAGATCACCAATCAGGTCTAATTGTCTATTGTGTTGAATCTACCAACATATCATTTGTGGTCTAGCAGCCTCTAAGTCTACTTTCTTTGTGTCACCATAGGAGTTGTCAGTTTTCTATCATCTTCCCTTTTTATATTGCTTAGACTACACAGACTTATACTTTGTACTTTTGCATCTTTTCAAGTCTACTTAAAGTCCCTCTTGATTTGTTCCTGTGTACTATCATGTTCCAAAGGTATTGAATCAGTATCACAGACACAATTTACCTTATTTCAGCTAGTTACCCCTTCTCCCTCATTTTAATTTTTTTTAACTTGCTGACATATTCTCCCCTAAAATACTAAAATCATTTCTGGTTTGATTATTTTTGGATTTTAATAAATAGCAAAATAACATGAGTTTGAATATAACAGACGAAAATAAAAAGATAACATAAAATAAAATAAACTTCAACTAAACTACATCGGACTACACATTATTATCATCAGGAATTACCTCACTTTTCTTTTTAATGCCGTTGACCTCTAGCAAATATTGAAAACGTGATTTGTCAAAGGCTTTAGTATAGAGGTCAGCACGTTGAAAATCAGTATTAATTTTAACCACATCAATTAAGTTCTTTTCAAAACAGTCTTTTATGAAGTGGTATTTAATACCGATGTGTTTGGTCTTAGGATGTTGAACCGGATTTTAGTTACTGCAATTGCAGCAGAGTTATCAACAAAAATAGGAGTAGATGAGAATTTTAAACCGTAATCCCGCATTTGCTGTTGAATCCAAATGATTTGTGAATAGCAACTTGCAGCAGCAACATATTCGGCTTCACAGGTTGACAATGCAACCGATGTCTGCTTCTTACACTGCTAGGTAACTAATCTTCTCCCAAAGAATTGACACCCCGCTGATGTAGACTTGTAGTTCATTTTGCAGCCTCCGTAGTCCGAGTGACTATACGCCGTGAGCTCAAAATCATCATCATGAGGATACCACAACCCCAGTGTGGGTGTACCCTTTAGATAGCGAAAAATCCTTTTGATCCCGATCAGATGATTGACCTTAGGTTTAGCCTGATATCTAGAACATAAACATGTCGTATACATGATATCAGGTCTTGAGGCAGTGAGATACATGAGGGATCCAATCATTCCTCGGTACATAGTGGCATCTACAAGATCTCCATTCTCATCAGGTGCTATATCATGATTCGTAGCAAGTGGAGTCCCAGCAGCAAAAGCATTCTCTATGTCAAAGCGACTGAGAATGTCTCCTACATACTTGGTCTGATGTAGAAAGATCCCATTAGGTGTTTGATCCACCTGTAACCCGAGAAAGAACTTCATCTCCCCCATAGCACTCATCTCAAACTCTTTCTTCATCACTGCTTCAAACTCTTTGCATAACTCTTCGTTCTTTGACCCGAAGATTATGTCATCAACATATATCTGTACAGGCAGTAGGTCACCATCCTTTTCTTTAATAAATAGTGTACATTCAATGACTCCCCTGCGAAAGCCGTGTTTCACAAGATGAGTCGAGAGTTTCTCATACCAAGCTCGAGGAGCTTGATGAAGCCCATATAAAGCTTTGTCGAGCTTGTAAACTCTATCCCGATGATAAGGGTCTTCAAATCCCTCGGGTTGACTTACATAGACTATTTCCCTGATTTCGCCATGAAGGAATGCACTCTTCATATCTAATTGGTAGACTTTAATCTTCATGTACGATGCATAGGCAAGGAAGATACGAATAGCTTCCATCCTTGCCACGGGTGCAAACACCTCATTATAGTCAATTCCCTCGACTTGGCGAAAACCTTGAACCACCAGTCGAGCTTTGTTCCTGATAATGACTCCTTGGTCATCCTTCTTGCATTTAGTACCCATTTGGTGCCAATGACTTTAGCACCTTTAGGTCTATCAACTAGAGTCCATACACCTAACTTCTTAAACTGCAGAAGTTCTTCTTGCATGGCACTCACCCACGCCTCATCATTTAGTGCTTCACTGACATATTGTACTAATTCCTTGAATGTCTCCAAAGTTTCTGATTTGGATTTCAGAAACATTACCCAAGTGAACCTCCAGTAGTCATCAGTGACCACAAAACAGTACACGTCGCCTGCAATGCTCCTTGTACTAACTGGACCAAACAGATCCATGTGAAGAAGCTCAAGAGGAAGTTCTATTGAATGAACTTTCTTTTCCTTATGAGACTTCTTTGTTTGTTTGCCTTTCTTGCAAGCTACACAAAAGTCAAGAAGTTGGAAGTTCTTGACATTTACTCCTCTCACTAAATCCTTCTGAATCAAATGATTCATCTTCCTTTGACTAATGTGTCCCATTCTTCTATGCCAGGAGATTGAATCCTTCTCAGTAGCTTTAGATAGAAAGCACTGAACCTCATGATCCGTTGTAGCAGCTGTTGACAGATCCAAGACATAAAGGTCTTTATATCTTGAAGCAATCATTAGAACTTGGTCCTCTGGGATCATATATTCTTTCTTCAGCACGTAACACTTCTTGTTATCGAAGATGACTTTAAATCCTTTATCACAGATTTGGGAAACAGAAAGTAAGTTGTTCTGAAGTTGTTGAACGTAGTTCACCTTAACAAACTTAACTTTCCGATTTCCCACTTCTCCCTGAGCTGTGATATAGCCTCCTTTGTTTCCAGCAAAGGAAACATGCCCTCTTTTTATTTGTTTGACGTTAGATAAAAGGGCTCTATTTCCTGTGATATAGTCTCAGCACTGTATCATACACCCTGCACATACAAAGTAAATGAATTAGTTTAGGTTAGGAACCCAAGCTTTGACTGTCTTGGGTTTCCCAGAGGCATCACACATCATAACACCACCCACTGACCCTTAGGGTGATGGTAGCTTAGGTTCCTTCTTGTCATCAGTATCAGACACGTAGGTTGATTTTTCTTTCCATAAGCCAGATTTGTGCAATGCCTGTTTATGATAAACAGTCATCTGGCTTGCAAGTTTGACTTTAGGTTCACTAGCTCTTCTAGGTGGAGTTAAAGAGCTCCTCTTAGAAGACTTAGGTTTTGAGTCCTGAAATTCAATCTTCTTCCTAGGTGTCTCATGATAAGTACAGTAGGAAGCAATGCGTCCATATTCTCCACAGTTGTAGCACGCTCTGCTATCAACTTTATGATTAAACTTTCTTTGTGGAGAGGTACGTGACACTCTAGTAACATCAATCACTTTAGGTTTTCACTCTTGTATGTTTGATGTTTTCTCTGGTTTAACAAAATTTACTGTTTTAACCTGTTTAACATGTTCTACTTTTTGGTTAACTGGTTTTTGACTTGAAGCATGTGAGAAAGTAACATTTGAAGTCCTTTTATGTTCTGATTTGACTTTGTTAGAACTTGACTTTAAGTTAACCTTTTCAAACTTCTTTTCCGGATTAACACAAGGCAATTTTCCCTTTGCCTTTGAAGTGGTCTCCTTTTGTTTGTTTCCAGTGTCAATAGATGAACATAGGGAATCTGGATCACTCACAAGAGGAGTAGTCACTACATGATCCTTGATGGGATTACTACTTAAAGGTCTAGACTTAGTGTTCATCAAGGTCTCAGGTGGTGGTGGAACCACTTTGTAGCCCAGTCCCTCCCCGTTGTTCCTTTCTTTTAGTAGTGTTGGACTATGTGCGACGAACTAGTCCAACTATGCAGTTTCTGTTTTAGTGAATTTACTTCTACTTCTAGAACTGCCTTTTGTTTCTTAGTGTCTTCTAGGGAGTTTAGATAGTACCTAATGTCATTTTCTTGGTTAAAGGCCACTACTTCGGTTTCCCTAAGTTTTTAGTCAATAGGTCTATTTATTCTTTATAACTATGCTCATTTTGTTTTAGTACTCTATTAGCCTCAGTGCACAGACGTAAATCTTTTACTAAGTTATCATTATGATCTAATAACCTAGCAAAATTTTCATCTATGCTATTCCTAAAAGTATCACAATCAGAACAAGCATGATTATTAAAAATTTGGTCAGTGGTACTTACCTGAGTTGGTTTAGAAGAGTTAGCCATCAGTGCAGCATCAGATGTTTCTGGTTCTGGTGATTCTGACTTTTCTGTCTCTGACGTGGAAACTTCCTCATTTGGCTTGTAACTGACCTCGCTGCAGTTGTTTCTTCACTATGTGACATTGCTATCTCAACTGCTAGATCACCTTCACTCGCAGAATCATCATCAATATCCTCAACACTGGCAATGTTAGATTCTCCTGGTGAGACAAACCTAAAACTCCAATCCGGTCCTTATCATCATGAGCAGTTAAGGCTTTTGGATCCTTGTTTGATGAAGTAGAACTAGAGGCTTGCTTGTCTTGGTGAGTAAAGGACGAGAACGGGTTCCCATTACCCGTCTTCTTTGGCTTGACACATTCTCTTTTGAAGTGCCCCTTCTCACCACAGTTAAAGCAGGTCACTTTACTCTTGTCGAAGCCAAAGGTGGTATCCTTAGTAGCAACCAAGTTCTGTCCAGTCTTTTTCACAAACTTCTTCGCCCTCTGGACAACACTTGCTAAGGCCCACATTATATCCATTCTCTCAAGCTCCATTTCATCCACCTGCTCGTAGTCCTCATCTGCCAGATGGCAGTTTCCAATCTTCCCGGCAACAAGTCCATCATATGAATGAACCACTGCTTCTAAAAGATCCATATGCTCTCGAGCTACTTCCACGGTCACATTACCGAGGTTCTCGATCTTCAGTTTGGTAGCACTTGCTTCTGATCCAATATAATGGGTACATGATGACCCAAACGTGTCTGATCCAGAAGGAGAAGCATGTGAAGGACCTGACGAGCTAGACACAAAAGCAGTCTGGAGTAGTGCTCCAGATGTCTTAGCTTGAGGCGTGGCGTTGTATAAAGCTGGATTTTGTTGTACGAAGACTTCTGAGCTCTATACTTCATCTTTAGTGCTTCTTCTCGCAACTTAAGAATGAATTCATTTATATCCAGCTTTACAAGCATTCCATTCTGTCTCAGGTTAGACACGAATGTAGCGCACTTATCAGGCAATCCGTCTGCGAAGTTGCTTACTTTCTCTTCCATGGTAGTAGCCACTCCATGTGTATGCAATTCGCTCATCAAGTGGTAGAATCTGTCTATGACTTCGTCTAAACTTTCATTACCAATGATGAGAAGTTATCGAATTCCTTCTTTAACTCCTTTGCCTTGATTGCCTTTAATGACGCATTCCCATCATATCTCTTCTCTAGCTCATCCCATAGTTTCTTGGACTGCTTGTTCTCTGAATACTGGTGGAATATGTCTTTGGGGATAGACTGAGTGATCAATGCATAAACTCTTTTCTCTGCATTGTACTTTACTTTCTGTGCGTCTATCATCCCGCTTAATGTTAGCTTAACTCCATCAGCTCCCACCGGTGTACTACAACCAATCTCAATGGCTTCCCACAGATTAGGATCTACTCCATTAAGGTAGATCTCAAAACGTTGTTTCCAGTGGGGAAACTCATCTAAAGTCAAAAGCTTTGGTGGTTTATTGTGATTCCCCACCTCACTCTCAAGCAACAGCAGGTTCTGTATCCTTGAGTCCTTCCTAGCAGTAAAGGCTGACATCTGATCTTCCATGACTAATAAACTTATAATCTAATCAAACAAACTTTCACTAATGCGACTGAAGGATGCGAATGATCTAATCGTGCGTATAAACTCTGCGACTGGTTCAATCGTGCGGCTGAACTGGCGATTGGTTCAGTCGTGCGAATGAATCTGGTGCGTATGAGCTATGCGAACGAACGGTTTAGTCGGCCGAATGAGGGTGCGACTATGTCCAATCGTGCGTATGAGCAATGTGAATGGAGTCCAGTCGTGCGAATGAGTCACTCGTGCGACTGAAGCTGCTGTTTTTCGAAAATTTCTAGGTTTGACGGGTTTCAGCCGTAAAGATTCGAAACTTCACAAGTTCTAATCGCCTAAGTCCGTAGAAACCAAACTTCGATGAGCAGGGAACTTCCAAGATCACTTTTGATGCCAAAAAATGCGTTTTTAGTGCAAAAACACAAACTTTTATGCAATCTTGATTGAATCAACACGTAATCAAGAGTCAAAGCTCTGATACCACTTGTTAGGACCTGGTATTTAACCGAAATACCTAGAGATTATCGTGTAAACCAGATCAAATAGTGCGGAATCCTATTTGATTAGCGATCCAATCAGTGAGAACACACGAAGAATCAATCAAGAATTGAAACTAACGTTGGAAATCATTTGGGAGTAGATCTAATGTGTTCTATGAACTTGGAGAACGAATTGAGAGGTTTCTGGACGGCTAGGGTACGTCTGGAATCGTAATTTTTCGAGAGTCAAGTTTTTCATGAATTGATTTGTATTTATAGGTTGGTACTATCCAATCGTGCGATTGAACCATGCGGTTGATTCATTCGTACGACTGAGTGTTCAGTCGTGCGACTGAGCCAATCTTATGTTACAATCATACGACTGATCCAGTCTCCTGGTTTAGTCGTGCGACTGAGTCAATCGTGTGAAGTTATTCATGCGTATGGTTCATTCGCATGAGCTATTCGCATGAGAACTTCATTATGTTAAGTTTGAATGTATTAATTAATAAACATTATATGTAATCATTCAAGCAATCACTAACCTAATTAACCATTCAATGTCGACACATTAATGAAACATTAAACATTATAACTAACAAACTATCATATCATTTCATTAATCATACCAAACAAGATGTATTACATCACATATCATGATCTACGGACATACATGTATCAACACCAAGCCTTAACTGGCTTGGGTGACCCAGAGGAATCACACATCATAAACTCAACCCACTGTACACTTGAGGATGAGGGCATATCGTTATTCTTATCGTTCTCTTTATCATACAACTTGTTTGACTTTTCTTTCCATAAACCAGTTTTGTGTAAGGCCTGTTTGTGATAAATAGACAACTAGCTTAGAGTTCGAACTTTAGGTTCATTAGTTCTCTTAGGAGGAGTAATAGAACTCCTTTTAGAACAACTTTGTCTTGTATCATAAAGTTCAATTTTCTTTCTGGGAGTCTGATAATAAGGACAATTAGAAGAAATATGTCCTCTCTTTCCATAACCGTAGCATGATCTCCCTTCTACATGTTGGGGAAACTGTTTATGTGGGGTTAAGTGTGATATAGATGCAACATGAGTCTAGTTGGGTTTAGTCACTTCTCGTTTAGATGTTTCTACTTCTTTAACAAAATTAATTGATTGAACATTTTTAACATCTTTAGCCTTTAGTTTGTTTGGACTTTGACGTGTAACACAGGTTTGGTTAACTGGTTTAGTAATTTTAGGTTCAGAAGAAGACATGTGTGAACATGACCTTACATTAACTTTTTTCAAATTTATCATCCAAATTAACAGTAGGCATTTTTCCTTTTGATTCCATAGTAGACTCCTTTTGTTTAGTGATAGAGTTCACCGGTTTACCTGTGGTATCAGGATCACTAACCAAAAGAGTGGATACGAGATGGTCCTTTACTGGGTTGTTATTTATAGGTCTACATTTTGTATTTAAAAGGATCTCATGTGGTGGTGGAACTACTTTGTAACCCAACCCTTCTCCATTATTTCGTTCTTTCACTAACTGTTGAACTATGTGAGAAGAACTAGTCCAACTATGCATTTTTTGTTTTAAAGAATTAACTTCGACTTCTAAAACTGCTTTTTCTTTCTTTGTTTCTTCCAAATAATTTAAATAGAACTTTATATCATTTGCTTGATTGAAAGCAACAACCTCGGTTTCCTTTAGTTGTTTACCCAAAAGTTATATTTTTTGTTTGTAACTGTACTCATTTTGTTTTAAAATACAATTAGCTTTAGTGCAGAGTTGTAAATCATTTACTAAGTTATCATTGTGTTCTAATAACCTAGAAAATTTCAGATCAATGCTTTCCCTAAATTTATCACATTCATCACAAGCATGTTTTTCAAACAGTTGGTCTTTAGTACTTACCTGTGAGGAATTGGTTGAATCAGCCATCAATGCAAAGTTTGACACTTCGGATGCTGGAGATTCTGAACATGTTGCTCTAAGCACTTCCTCAACCAATGATGTACCACTTTCACAGTTTCTTCAGTATCTAAATGTACTTGCTCAACTGTGATCTCACCTTCACTTGCAGAACCATCATCCAATCCTCAACACAGGCAATGTTCGATTCACCCAAAGACACAAAGCGAAAGGTCCAGTCTTGCCCTTCATCACCTTGAATAGTCCAGGCCTTTGTCTCTTTGCTTGAAGAGGTAGCTCCACTCATGGGTTTGTCTTAACGGTTGAAGGTGGAAAATGGATTTCCATTTCCTGTTTTCTTGGGCTTTACACATTCACGTTTAAAATGCCCCTTTGCACCACAATTACAGCAAGTGACTTTGGTTTTGTCAAAACCAAAAGTTGTGTCTTTAGTGGCTACTAAATTCTATCCAGTCTTCTTAACGAACTTTTTGGCTCGTCTGACTTCACTTGGAAGAGCGCACATGATATCCATCCTTTCTAGCTCATTCTCGTCAACTTGCTCGTAATCTTCATCTGCAAGATGGCAATTTCCGATCTTCCTGGCAACTAATCCATCGTAGGAATGGACAACAGCTGCTAGAAGATCCATGTGCTCCTTTGCAACTTCCACAATGATATTACCGAGATTCTCGGTCTTTAACTTTGTAGTATTTGCTTCATGCACTATGTATTGGGTGCAAGATGAACCTAGCATTTCGGATCCTGAAGCAGTGGTTTGAGAAGGAGCTACAGAACGAGACACGAATGTTGTTTGTAGTGGTGCTCCTGAACTGGTTCAAGTGGGAAATGAGTTGGAAAGTGAAGGATTCTGATCGTAGGATCCTTTCTTTGACTTGTACTTCATTCTCAGTTCTTCCTCTCTTAACTTCATTATGAAATCATTAATATCCAACTTTGAAAGAATATCATTCTGTCTCAGATTAGATACAAACAAATCCCATTTATCCGGCAAACCGTCTGCAAAACTTGACACTTTATCTTCCATAGACGTTGTTACACCATGAGTGTGCAGCTCACTCATCAGATGGTAGAACCTGTCAATATGCCATCTAAGCTCTCATTTCCTATCAAAGAGAAGTTATCAAACTCTTTCTTGAGAGCCTTAGCCTTCAGAGCCTTTAACGTTGCATTCCCATCATATATCTTCTCCAATGCTTCCCATAACTTTTTCGCCTGCTTGTTCTCAGAGAACTGATGAAAGATGTGTTTCGGTATCCATTAAGTCAATAAGGCATACACTTTCTTTTCTGCATTGTACTTAACCTTCTGACTGTCATTCATTCCTCCCAAAGTAAGCTTAACTCCATTAGCACCGATTAGCATAGTGTAACCTGTCTTAATGGATGCCCAAAGATTGGGATCAACTTCATTTAGATAGATCTCGAACCTCTGTTTCCATTGTGGATAATCATCTAACGTTATAAGCTTTGGTGGTTTATTATGATTCCCAATTTCATTTTCCAGAAGCAGAAGGTTCTTGATGCAAGAGTCCCTTCCGGCAGTAACGGCAGTGAATTAATCTTCCATTTGTATAAACTTTGAACCTTAGAACAAGACTTGTTCACTCGTGTGAATGGACAATACGGATGAGTCAATCGTGAAGATGGACAAGTGCGGATGAGTCAATCATGCAGATGGACAATACGGATGAGTCAATCGTGTGGATGGACAAATACGAATGAGTCAATCATGCGGATGGACAAATGCTGATGAGTCAATTATGTGGGACAAATGCGGATGAGTCAATCGTGCGGATGGACAAATGTGGATGAGTCAATCGTGCGAATGGACAATGCAAATGACTCAATCATACGAATGGACAATGTGGATGACTCAATCGTACGAATGGACAATGCGGATGACTCAATCGTACGAATGAGCTATTCATGTGACTGAAGGCTGCTGTGTTTGAAAATTTTCAAATTTTGACACTTTGACACATTACAAGATTTTTCCAGAAACACTAATCTGTCGTATGACGAAATACTTAAACTTTTATGCCTAAGAATGTCAAAAACCACCTATGGAGTCAAAAAGATGACTTTTTTTGAATGAAAAACGTGAGTTTAGCACCAAAACTAATCGAATCACCCGCAAAATCAAGAGCCAAAGCTCTGATACCACTTGTCAGGACCGTGTATGTAGGGAGTACTAACTGATTATGCGTGAAACCGAATCAAATGGTGCGGAATCCTATTTGATTGGCGATCAAATAAGTGAGAATGCAAACCCGATCGATCTAACGATTAAAAAAACGTTAAGATTGAGTAGAACATGATTAGATCTGAACTATGAAGTTGGAATATGCATTCTGGATGCTCTGGACAACTACGTTATGACTATATACGATATAGGTGTCAAAGTCCCGTTTTTCCACGAATTATGTGGTACTTACAGGTTTGCAGTCTTCAGTCGTGCGACTGACCCATGCAACTAATTCATAAACACGACTGAAGGTTCAGTCCTGCGACTGAGTCATTCTCATGTCTCAATTGTACTGATCCAGTCTCCTGGTTCAGTCGTGAGACTGGTTCATTAGCATTATGTCTTCATGCGTATGGTCTATAAGTATGGTCCATTAGCATGAATAACCATACAACAACTTCAAACCTATATACTAAGTTCATATATATGAATTAAAGATACATTAACACCAAAGCACAAATCATATATCATTACATCGTTTCATTACACATATGTAAGCCATGACAGACTTTTACATTAAACATATAAACTAGGGACATATGTATCAACAACAAAGGCGTTAACTGCTCAAGGTGATGAAGGACAAGACTGGTCCTTCCGATTTGTTTCACCTGGGGAATCAAATATTGCCTTTGCCAAAGCATTGGATGATGGGTCTGCCAGTGAAGGTGAGATTACAGCTGAGCAAGTGATGTCAGATACAAAAGAAGCTGTGACCATGGTAAAACACTTGGTTGAGGAAGAACTCAGAGCAACAAGCTCAGAATCTCTAGCAACAGAAGAGCCTAACTATGCTTTGATGGTTGATTCAACTAACTCCTCACAGGTAAGTTCTTTAGATCAATTATTTACGAAACATGCTTTTTCTAAATGTGAAAATTTTAAGGAAAACATTGATCTGAAATTTGCTAGGTTATTAGAAGACAATGATAACTTAGTAAATGACTTACAACTCTGCACTCAAGCTAATCGTATAATAAAACAAAATGAGTGCAGTTTTAAAGAAAAGATAGGACTTTTAGGGAAACCACTAAGGGAAACTGTGGCTCTTGCTCTAAATCAATCAAATGATATAAAGTTTTATTTAAATTCTTTGGAAGAAACCAAGAAGGAACAAAGCAGTTTTGGAAGTCGAGGTTAACTTTTTAAAACAAAAACTGCATAGTTAGGCTAGGTCTTATCACATAGTTCAAAACTTAGTGAAAGAACAAACAATGGGGAAGGTTTGGGTTACAAAGTAGTTCCACGACCACATGAGATCCTTTTGAATACTAAATGTAGACCTATCAATAATAACCCAGTAAAGGATCATGCGGTGTCCACTCCTCTAGTTAGTGATCCTGATTCCACTGGTAAACCGGTGAAATCTGGCACTAAACAGAAGGAGTCTACTTTGAAATTGAAAGGAAAAACGCCAGTTGAGAATTTGGATGATGCATTTAAAAGGGTTAATGTAAGGTCAGGTTCACCCACGTCCATTTCAGAACCAAAAATTACGAAACCAGTTAACCAAAAACGTATAAATCATCAAATTCCAAACAAAGTGCAAGTTAAAGATGTTTAAAACATTAAAACAACTAATTTTGTTAATAAGGATGAAACATCTAAAAGAGTAGTGACAAAACCAAACCAGGCACATCACACATATTCACCAAAATCAACATCCCATAAAAGTTTTCTTCGATCTACAGAAGCAAGATCTTGCAACAGTTATGGAAAACGACGACATATCTCTACTAATTGTCCTTATTATCAGATGCCCAGAAAGAAAATTGAACTTTATGATGCAAAACCAAGTTTTTCTAAAGAAAATTGAACTTTATGATGCAAAACCTAAAAGTGTTAGTAAACCAAAAATTCAAACCATAAGTCAGTCGTCTGTTTATCACAAACATGCCTTACACAAAACTGGCTTATGGAAAGAAAAATAAAGTATAGTGTCTGATAGTGAGGACAAGAAAAGATAGATATGCCCTCAGCCTCTAAAGGACAATCGGTTGAGTTTATGATGTGTGATTCCTCTGCGTCACCCAAGCCAGTTAAGGCTTGGGTCCCAAATTTGAACTAATAAGTTTCTTTGAATGTGCATGGTATCCGCTATAGCGCTATCATTAATACCTGGATTATTGATCGTGGGGCATCTAGGCACATGACAGGGAAAGTCGTCCCTCCTTTTCAACATCAAACAAATTAAAGGGGAACATGTTTCATTTGCTTGGAACAAAGGAGGTTATATCACAGCACAAGGCAAAGTGGGAAACGATAAAGTAAAGTTTGACAAGGTCAACTACGTTCAACAACTACAGAACAACTTACTTTCAGTCTCCAAGATTTGTGATAAAGGACTTAAAGTTGTATTTGACAACAAAAAGTGTTACATGTTAAAGAAGGACTATGTGATTGAGGAGGATAAAGTTTTTATGTCAGTTTCAAGATATAACGACTTGTATGTCTTGGATTTATCAAAGGCCTCCACAACTGATCACACGGTTCAATGCTTCTTGTCAAAGGCAACTGATAGGGACTCAGTCTCATGGCAAAGAAGAATGGGACATATCAATCCTCGAAGATGAATCATGTGGTTGAGAATGATTTAGTAAATGGTGTAACTATCAAGAACTTTCAGCTTCCATACTTCTGCATAGCATGTAAGAAAGGGAAACAGACCAACTAAGCTTACAAGGCAAAGAAAGTTAATTCTATTGATATGTCTCTCGAGCTTCTACACATGGATCTGTTTGGCCCTGTCAGCACAAAGAGCATTGCTGGAGATTTGTATTGCTTTGTAGTAACAGATGATTACTCAAGATTCTCTTCGGTGATGTTTCTGAAATCCAAATCAGAAACTTTTGAATCAATCAAACATCTGGTAACTACATGGGAATCACTCTACAAGCTAAAAGGTAGGCAGATTTGATCAGACAACAACACAGAATTCAAGAATCAATGGATGGAGGCATACTATAGAGAAAGAGGAATTGTTCATCAATTCACCCCTGCCTAAACTCCATTGATGAACAGCGTAGCTGAAAGGAAAAATCAGAGCTTGATGGAGACAGCCATGACATGCTAGCCAACTCGAAACTGGCTATTCAATTATGGAATAAGGCAGTGGCTAATGCTTGTTAAATGCTCAACCGAGTCTTACTGGTAAAACGACATGCGAAAACATGTTATAAACTACTCCAGCAACGTAAACCTATCTTGGAGTATCTAGAACCGTTTGGTGCACCATGCACGTTGTCGAAGAAGACTCAGACTGGGAAGTTCAGTAAGAAGGCAGGGGAAGGTATCTTTCTCAAATACAACATACCAGACAAGAGAGTGTATAACAACTCAACGGGTCAGGTAGAAGTGTGGTGCAATGTTGATGTTCAAAGATACACCATCCCCTGCTACGAAAGGACCCTCCTTTTTTTCGACTATGATGGATTCTTTAAATACTTCAATCCTCTGCCTTCTCATACTGATGACAAGCTTTCTGCTAGGATGATGAATGGCGTTCTTAACACTCCTCCACCACACTCGACATCAACTGGTCCATTAGATGATACTTCTAGCCCTTCAGTAGAGACCTTGAAGTAAGTGATTCTTCATCGGATGATGATATAGTGGAGATTGCTAACGTGGACCAGGAGGAACAGGTTCCCACCAATGAAAGTACCCAAGCACCAAATTCTGATGGCTCTGACACTTCGGAGCCTCATACTCCAACAGCTACAGGGACTGAACCTGGGTTTAACAATCTGGATAATGAGGTAGTTGTTCCCACGACTCCCGGGTGTTGGATAAATGTTTATCATCCCTTGGACAACATCATTGGGGATGTTAGATGGGGAGTACAAACACAAAATTAGCTATACTCAGCTGATTATGCCTCAGTCATGGAAAAAAGATATCTTCCTGATGGTACATATCAATGTTTTCTGTCTTAATTTGAGCCAAAATATGTGAGTGAAGCCTTCAACAATGAGGCTTCGACCAGTGCAATGCAAGAAGAACTCCTACAGTTCAAGAAGTTAGGAGTATGGACCCTCGTGGACAAACCAAAGGTGCTAAGGTGATTAGCACTAAATGGGTGCTGAAGTGCAAGAAAGATGACCAAGTGGTCATAATGAGGAGCAAGGCTCGACTTGTAGTTAAAGAATTACAACAAGTCGAAGACATAGATTACAATGAAATGTTTGCACCAGTGGCAAGGATGGAAGCAATACGTATATTTTTAGCCAATGCATCCAACATGAAGATTAAAGTTTATCAACTAGATGTGAAGAGTGCATTCCTTCAAGGTGAAATCCGTGAGACGGTCTATGTCAATCAATGTTGATACATGTTGTCCCTAGATCATGATATGTGATGTAATAGATCTTGTTTGGTATGATTAATGAAATGATATTGATAGTCTGTTAGTTATATGTTTAATAGTTCATAATGAGTCGTGACTGAATTGATTGGGTTTATGTTATTTGAATGGTTGCACATTATGTTATATTACTTAAAACATTCAAACTTAACTTAATGAATTCTCATGCGAATGGCTCATGCGAATGAATCATACGCATGAATAACTTCACACGATTGACTCAGTCGCATGCTGAACCAGGAGACTGATCAGTCGTATGATTGTAACATAAGATTGGCTCAGTCGCACGACTGAATACTCAGTCGTACGAATGAATCAACCGATGGTTCAATAGCACGACTGAACCAACTAATGGTTCAGTCGCACGATTGATAGTGCCAACCTATAAATACAACTCATCGTGAAAAAAAGGAGCTCTCGATCAATTACGATTTCAGACGTACCCTAGCCGTCCAGAAACCTTCCACTTCGTTCTCCAAGTTCATAGAACACATTAGATCGATTACCAATCGATTTCCTAATGTTAGTTTCAATTCTTGATTGATTCTTCGTGTGTTCTCACTGATTGGATCGCCAATCAAATAGGATTCCGCACTATTTGATCTGGTTTACACATTAATCTCCAGGTATTTCAGTCAAATACCAGGTCCTAATAAGTGGTATCAGAGCTTTTGGCTCTTGATTACGTGTTGATTCAATCAAAATTGCATAAATGTTTGTGTTTTTGCACTAAAAACGCAATCTTTGCCATCAAAAGTGATCTTGGAAGTTCCCTGCTCATCGAAGTTTGGTTTCTACGGACTTAGGCGATTAGAACTTGTGAAATTTCGAATCTTTACGGCTGAAACCCGTCAAACCTAGAAATTTTCGCAAAACAGCAGCTTCAGTCGCACGAGTGACTCATTCGCACGACTGGACTCCATTCGCAGTGCTCATACGCACGATTGGACATAGTCGTACCCTCATTCGGCCGACTGAACTGTTCGTTGACATAGCTCATACGCACCAGATTCATTCGCACGACTGAACCAATCGCCCAGTTCAGCCGCACGATTGAAACAATTGCAGAGTTTATACGCACGATTAGCTCATTCGCATCCTTCAGTCGCATCAGTGAAAGTTTGTTTGATTAGATTATAAGTTTATTAGTCATAGAAGATCAGATGTCAGCCGTTACTACTGGGAAGGACTCAAGGATACAGAACCTGCTGTTGCTTGAAAGTGAGGTGGGGAATCACAATAAACCACTAAAGCTTTTGACTTTAGATGAGTTTCCCCACTGGAAACAATGCTTTGAGATCTACCTTAATGGAGTAGATCCTAATCTGTGGGAAGCCATTGAGATTGGTTATAGTACACCGGTCGGAGCTGATGGAGTTAAGCTAACATTAAGCGGGATGACAGACGCACAAAAAGTTAAGTACAATGCAGAGAAAAGAGTTTATGCATTGATCACTCAGTCTATCCCCAAAGACATATTCCACCAGTATTCAGAGAACAAGCAGTCCAATAAACTGTGGGATAAGCTAGAGAAGAGATATGATGGGAATGCATCATTGAAGGCAATCAAGGCAAAGGAGTTAAAGAAGGAATTCGATAACTTCTCATCAATTGGTAATGAAAGATTGGACGAAGTCATAGACAGATTCTACCACTTGATGAGCGAATTGCATACACATGGAGTGGCTACTACCATGTAAGAGAAAGTAAGCAACTTCGCAGACGGATTGCCTGATAAGTGGGCTACATTCGTGTCTAACCTGAGACAGAATGGAATACTTGTAAAGCTGGATATAAATGACTTCATTCTTAGTTGCGAGAAGAAGCACTAAGGATGAAGTATAGAGCTCAGAAGTCTTCGTACACACAAAATCCAGCTTTATACAACGCCACGCCTCAAGCTAAGACATCTGGAGCACCACTCCAGACTGCTTTTGTGTCTAGCTCGTCAGGTCCTTCACATGCTTCTCCTTCTGGATCAGACACATCTGGGTCATCATGTACCCATTATATGGATTAGAAGCAAACGCTACCAAACTGAAGATCGAGAACCTCGGTAATGTGACCGTGGAAGTAGCTCGAGAGCATATGGATCTTTTAGCAGCAGTGGTTCATTCATATGATGGACTTGTTGCCGGAAGATTGGAAACTGCCATCTGGCAGATGCGGACTACGAGCAGGTGGATGAGATGGAGCTTGAGAGAATGGATATAATGTGGGCCTTAGCAAGTGCTGTCCGGAGGGCGAAGAAATTTGTGAAAAAGACTGGACAGAACTTGGTTGCTACTAAGGATACCACCTTTGGCTTCGACAAGAGTAAAGTGACCTGCTTTAACTGTGGTGAGAAGGGGCACTTCAAAAGAGAATGTGTCAAGCGAAAGAAGACGGGGAATGGGAACCCGTTCTCATCCTTTACTCGCCAAGACAAGCAAGCCTCTAGTTCTACTTCATCAAACAAGGATCCAAAAGCCTTAACTGCTCATGATGATGAAGGACAGGATTGGAGTTTTAGGTTTGTCTCACCAGGAGAATCTAACATTGCCAGTATTGAGGATATTGATGATGATTCTGCAAGTGAAGGTGATATAGCAGTTGAGATAGCAATGTCACATAGTGAAGAAACAACTGCAGCCGAGGTCAGTTACAAGCCAAAAGAGGAAGTTTCCACGTCAGAGACAGAAAAGTCAGAATCACCGGAACCAGAAACATCTGATGTGCACTGATGGCTAATTCTTCTGAACCAACTCAGGTAAGTACCACTGACCAAATTTTTAATAATCATGCTTGTTCTGATTGTGATACTTTTAGGAATAGCATAGATGAAAAATTTGCTAAGTTATTAGATCATAATGATAACTTAGTAAAAGATTTACGTCTGTGCACTGAGGCTAATAGAGTACTAAACAAAATGAGCATAGTTACAAAGAAAAAATAACCTATTGACTAAACAACTTAGGGAAACCGAAGTAGTGGCTTTTAACCAAGCAAATGACATTAGGTACTATCTAAACTCCCTAGAAGACACTAAGAAACAAAAGGCAGTTCTAGAAGTAGAAGTCAATTCACTAAAACAGAAACTGCATAGTTGGACTAGTTCGTCGCATATAGTCCAACACTTAGTAAAAGAAAGGAACAACGGGGAGGGACTAGATACAAAGTGGTTCCACCACCACCTGAGAACTTGATGAACACTAAGTCTAGACCTTTAAGTGGTAATCCCATCAAGGATCATGTAGTGATTACTCCTCTTGTAAGTGATCCAGATTCCCTATGTTCATCTATTGACACTGGAAACAAACAAAAGGAGACCACTTCAAAGGCAAAGGGAAAATTGCCTTATGTTAATGTGGAAAAGAAGTTTGAAAAGGTTAACTTAAAGTCAAGTTCTAACAAAGTCAAATCAGAACCTAAAAGGACTTCAAGTGTTACTTTCTCACATGCTTCAAGTCAAAAACCAGTTAACCAAAAAGTGGAACATGTTAAACAGACTAAAACTGTAAATTTTGTTAAACCAGAGAAAACATCAAACATACAAGAGTCAAAACCTAAAGTGATTGATGTTACTAGAGTGTCACGTACCTCTCCACAAAGAAAGTTTAATCATAAAGTTGATAGCAGAGCGTGCTACAACTGTGGAGAATATGGACACATTGCTTCCTACTGTAATTTTTATCAAACACCTAGGAAGAAGATTGAACTTCAGGACTCAAAACCTAAGTCTTCTAAGAGGAGCTCTTTAACTCCACCTAGAAGAGCTAGTGAACCTAAAGTCCAACTTTCAAGCCAGACGACTGTTTATCATAAACAGGCATTGCACAAATTTGGCTTATGGAAAGAAAAGTCAACCTTCGTGTCTGATACTGATAACAAGAAGGAACCTGAGCTACCCTCACCCTCTAAGGGTCAATGGGTGGAGTTTATGCTGTGTGATGCCTCTGGGAAACCCAAGACAGTCAAAGCTTGGGTTCCTAACCTAAACTAATTCATTTACTTTGTATGTGCAGGGTGTTCGATACAGTGCTGAGACTAACACGTGGATTATAGACAGCGGAGCATCCAGGCACATGACAGGAAATAGAGACCTTTTATCTAACGTCAAACAAATAAAAGGAGGGCATGTTTCCTTTGCAGGAAACAAAGGAGGCTATATCACAGCTCAGGGAGAAGTGGGAAATCAGAAAGTTAAGTTTGATATGGTGAACTATGTTCAACAACTTCAGAACAACTTACTTTCTGTTTCCCAAATCTGTGATAAAGGATTTAAAGCCATCTTCGATAACCAGAAGTGTTACGTGCTGAAGAAAGAATATATGATCCCAGAGGACCAAGTTCTGATGACTGCTTCAAGATATAAAGACCTTTATGTCTTGGATCTGTCAACAGCTGCTACAACGGATCATGAGGTTCAGTGTTTTTTATCTAAAGCTACTGAGAAGGATTCAATCTCCTGGCATCGGAGAATGGGACACATTAGTCAAAGGAAGATGAATCATTTGATTCAGAAGGAGTTAGTGAGAGGAGTGAATGTCAAGAACTTCTAACTTCTTGATTTTTGTGTAGCGTGCATGAAAGGCAAACAGACAAAGAAGTCTCATAAGGAAAAGAAAGTTCATTCAATAGAACTTCCTCTTGAGCTTCTTCACATGGATCTGTTTGGTCCAGTTAGTATAAGGAGCATTGCAGGCGACGTGTACTGCTTTGTGGTCATTGATGACTACTAAAGGTTCACTTGGGTAATGTTTCTGAAATCCAAATCAGAAACTTTGGAGACATTCAAGGAATTAGTAACCACACTGGAATCCCTCTACAAGCTAAAAGTTAGACAAATACGCTCAGACAATGGGACAGAATTCAAGAATCAAGGATGGAGGCATACTGCAAGGAAAATGGAATTGTGCATCAATTCACTTCTGCTTACACACCTCAGATGAATGGCGTTGCTGAGAGAAAGAACAGGAGTTTGATAGAGACAGTACGGACTATGCTGGCAGACTCGAAACTGCCTATCCAATTCTGGAATGAGGCAGTGGCAAATGCGTGTTATACACTGAATCGAGTCCTAATAGTCAAGCGCCACGGAAAGACATGTTATGAGCTACTACAAAGACGCAAACCGAATTTGGAGTATCTTGAACCTTTTGGCGCACCGTGTACACTTCTGAAGAAGACACAAGAAGGAAAATTCAGCGAGAAGGCAGTTGAAGGAATTTTTCTACGATACAACATACCGAACAAGCGAGTTACAATAACTCAACGGGTCTTGTAGAAGTGTGGTGTAATGTCGACGTTCAGAGATATACCACACCACCTACAGGCAAAGGACCTGCATACTTCTTCGACTATGATGGATTCTTCAAATCCTTCAACATCCCTCTCTCTCCCTCGGATGATGAGTTAGCTACTAGGATGATGTATGATATTCTAAATATACCATCTAGCACAGAGGGAGAATCATCTACTCAGTCAGAAGGGGTAGTCGATGACAGTGACTCCTCCTCTGAAGAAGAAACTGAAGCAGATGACCAGAACAGTCAGGAGGAACAAGTTCCAGTTCCTGAAAGTCCACAAGCATCCATAAGTGATGAACCCTCGACTTCGGAACCTCAAACTCCACCTTCCTCAGATGTAGAACAAAATGTTCACAATCTTGGTTCGGAGGTGACTGTGCCGACTACTCCAGGATCACGACTAAACGTCTATCATCCCCTTGACAATGTTATTGGAGATGTCCGATCAGGAGTACAAACCCGAAATCAGCTATACTCAGCTGATTACGCCTCAGTTATGGAGAAGGGTTACATTCATGATGGTGCTTATCGATGTTTTGTTTCGCAGGTTGAGCCAAAATATGTCAGTGAAGCACTAAATGATGACGCGTGGGTGAGTGCCATGCAAGAAGAAATTCTCCAGTTTAAGAAGTTAGGTGTATGGACTCTGGTTGATAGACCTAAAGGTGCTAAAGTCATTGGCACCAAATGGGTACTAAAATGCAAGAAGGATGACCAAGGAGTCATTATCAGGAACAAAGCTCGACTGGTGGTTCAAGGTTTTCGCCAAGTCGAGGGAATTGACTATAATGAGGTGTTTGCACCCGTGGCAAGGATGGAAGCTATTCGTATCTTCCTTGCCTATGCATCGTACATGAAGATTAAAGTCTACCAATTAGATGTGAAGAGTGCATTCCTTCATGGGGAAATCAGGGAAACAATCTATGTAAGTCAACCGAGGGATTTGAAGACCCTTATCGTGGGATAGAGTTTACAAGCTCGACAAAGCTTTATATGGGCTTCATCAAGCCCTCGAGCTTGGTATGAGAAACTCTCGACTCATCTTGTGGAACACGGCTTTCGCAGGGGAGTCATTGAATGTACACTGTTTATTAAAGAAAAGGATGGCGACCTACTGCTTGTACAGATATATGTATGACATAATCTTCGGGTCAAAGAACGAAGAGTTATGCAAAGAGTTTGAAGCAGTGATGAAGAAAGAGTTGAGATGAGTGCTATGGGGGAGATGAAGTTCTTTCTCGGGTTACAGGTGGATCAAACACCTAATGGGATCTTTCTACATCAGAACAAGTATGTAGAAGTCATTCTCAGTCGCTTTGACATGGAGAATGCTTCTGCTGCTGGGACTCCACTTGCCACGACTCATGATATAGCACCTGATGAGAATGGAGATCTTGTAGATGCCACTATGTACCGAGGAATAATTGGATCCCTCATGTATCTCACTGCCTCAAGACCTGATATCATGTATGCTACATGTTTAAGTTCCAGATATCAGGCTAAACCTCAGGTCAATCATCTGATCGGGGTCAAAAGGACTTTTCGCTATCTAAAGGGTACACCCACACTGGGGTTGTGGTATCCTCATGATGATGATTTTGAGCTCACGGCGTGTATAGTGACTCGGACTACGGAGGCTGCAAAATGAACTACAAGTCTACATCAGCGGGGTGTCAATTCTTTGGGAGAAGTTAGTTACATGGCAGTGTAAGAAGCAGACATCGGTTGCATTGTCAACCTGTGAAGCTGAATATGTTGCTGCTGCAAGTTGCTGTTCACAAATCATTTGGATTCAACAGCAAATGCGGGATTACGGTTTAAAATTCTCATCTACTCATATTTTTGTTGATAACTCTGCTGCAATTGCAGTAACTAAAAATCCGGTTCAACATCCTAAGACCAAACACATAAGTATTAAATACCACTTCATCAGAGACTGTTTTGAAAAGAACTTAATTGATGTGGTTAAAATTAATACTGACTTTCAACGTGCTGACCTCTATACTATAGCCTTTGATAAACCACGTTTTCAATATTTGCTAGAGGTCAACGGCGTTAAAAAGAAAAGTGAGGTAATTCCTGATGAGATATGTGTAGTCCGATGTAGGGTTATTTTTTTAAAGTTTGTTATTTTTTTTATGTTATCTTTTTTCTTTTTGTCTGTTATTTTAAACTCATGTTATTTTGCTGTTTATTAAAATCCAAAAATAATTAAATCCGCAAATTTTAGTATTTTAGGGGGAGAATATGTCAGCAAGTTAACATTAATTAAAAAAATGAGGGAGAACGGGGTAACTAGCTGAAATAAGGTAGATTGTGTCTGTGATATCGATTCAATACCTTTGGAACATGATAGTACAAAGGAACAAATCAAGAGGGATTTTAAAAATCTAAGTTTTGAAAAGATGCAAAAGTTCAAAGTATAAGTCTGTGTAGTCTAAGCAATATAAAAAGGGAAGATGATAGAAAACTGGTAACTCCTAAGGTGACACAAAGAAAGTAGACTTAGAGGCTGCTAGACCACAAATGATATGTTGGTAGATTCAACACAATAGACAATTAGACCTGATTGGTGATCTCAAAATCAAACTAAGTTGTTCAACTGACTGGGGCTTCCATCTTATCACTGGTTAACACAATCAAATATATTCAATAACGGGTAATGAGCATTTAAATGCCACAAACGTGTGCGGATGACCATAATTAGAGCAAAGCAAGAAAAAAATGAAAGAAAAATGCAATAAAGCTAATGACTTATGTTGTTGGTGCATATTGTGTAAAATAAAATAAGCTGCTCTAACAAGGAGATAGGTTGTGTGCCTCTCTACTGTGCGATGGCACTGACCTGATGATAAGCATAACCTAGATATTCTAGAATTCATTGTTGTTTGCCGCCTCTCTGCTGTGCGATGGCACTGACTTGACGACAGGCTTCTCTTTGAAAGGTCTAAGAATAGTCTCTTCTTGTAATAATACCCGTAGACCGCTCAAAAACCTCTGAGGAATGTGATTACCATATAAGTGTGGGATCCACAAATGTTAGCTGAAATAATTAACCTAAGACAGTCACCAGTCTGCGTCAAAAGTCTGTGTATGGATTTAAGTGGACGAACATACCGACAATTAGTGGCTACGTTCTCATGAGTTCAAATCAATGTGAAAATCTAAGAGTCTCAGTATGATTTCCTTAGTTGCTAACGACTCTGGATGAACACGAGAATTTAAGCATCAAAAGTTAAGAACAAGTCCCAAATGATTTGATGTTCCCGTATGATTCCAAAAATGAATTGGTCCAGATATGATCAATCTAAGTTAAAGCTGTCTACTCCCTAACCAAATCCCTTAGATTTCCATCTTAGGGTTTTATCTCTCACAAAAAGTCCAAAAATAAACTTTATTTGTGTAGTTGTTTAAGGTTTTATGTTAATCTGTTAACTTGTGTGTCTGTCGGAGGACATCAGGGAAACCAGAAGGAAATTAACTTACCTAAAAGGGTCATGTCTGAGATGGCCGCATGTTGTTCAAATTTTAAAAGGTCACTCTGAAGTGACTGAATTGGTTAAGAGCTTATAATGTCTATTTCAAAAGGTTAAAATGTTCAAAATGGCAGAAAATCTACAAGTGTGACCCATTCGCACGATTGGACATGAATATGGACCAACCATGCGAATGGTCCCATTCGCATGATTGGACATGAAATTGAGTCATTCAACCGAATGGGTTTAAGAATGATCTTTCGACCGAATGACAGGGTGTGAATGAGTCAGTCAACCGACTGAGACTTAGTCGGTTAATTGAGATGCGAATAAAGGAGACCGAATGAGTCAGTCGACCGACTGAGACTCAGTTGGCCGACTGAAAGCGACCGACTGGACCTATCGCACGACTGAACCTCAGTCGCCCGACGATGAACTGAACGAATGAGGCCAGTCGGCCGATTGAAATTAGGGTCAGTACTTAAAGGGCCTCAGTCGATCGCATCTCACTCATCACTCCAATCGCACCCCAAATCGCTTTCTTTCCCGTTACTCTGCCAAAATCTCTAGAGATAGTTGTTCACATTGCTATTCATCATCTGAGTTTCGATTGACAAGAATATAGGTACATTGCAGTTCAACCTTATAGAAATCAGATGATTTTGAGTCCAATTTGGGTTATTCGAATGAAACATTGATCGGATTGAAAAATGCCCTAATAACCTACATAAACTAAGCTAAATGTTAAAATTAAGTTTAATAGGTCATTAGTGACGAGATGGCAAGTCCAATGAACTAGATATAGAGGTTAAAACAAAAAATTGGTGAAACTGAAAATGTGAATCGCACAGTTGGTCTTCATGTGAATGGACAGCAAGATGAACTTCAGTCGCATGACTGAAGGGCTCAAACTGCCCATACGCATGGCTGAACCATGCGTATGAAGTTCAGTCGCATGACTGATGTAACCGCATGAAGGTATATGCGTAGGAGCCCAATCGCACACTCTGAGATACGTATGGGGTCAATCGCACGACTGAACCCCATTCGTACCATTCAATTGTACGACTGAACCCCTTTCGCACGGTTCAATCGCACTTTTGAACTCAGTCGCACAATTTCCATCACATGACAGAAAGATGTTCTTCAAGCTTATGAGTTCATGACTTTCTTAGTAAATGGTACTAATGTTTACTATCTTTGTGTAACAGATGGCGAGTAGATGGACTATGAGCACAAAGCATAATATTGTGCCATCTGGACTTAACATCCAGAAATGCTGCAGAATTCTCTGGCATTATCACGTTTCTATTGAGATCACGGATTGCCATGCCATCTCCACCCCTTGCACCCCATATCGATCCATTCATAAGCCTTCTAGGAAGGCGCTACAGTTGATAGATCATCTGAACCTCACTGCATAAGAAGTACCATATTTGGCGAGGATATTACCGTTTCTGAGGAGGATCTAAGGATTGTACTTCAATTGGGGGATGACGGTGACTGCCCAACCCGTCTACACCCCCTCACTGTCAGAGGATGTTTTCTCAGAGCCAATACTCTAGGGATATCAATTCAAGGGTACTCAACAAGAGTAACCTCTGTCCTCAGTTTAAATACTTTGCACACGTGCTGCTCAAGTGCATGGCTTCAAGAAAATGTGGGTTTGATGAGCTGTCGGATCAGATGCAAAACACATACGTTGCGTTGGTGCTGAACCATCCATTCAGCTTCTCTAAGATGATCTTCACCTATCTGGTGGAGAACATCGAGGGGAAAGGAAAGGAAGCCTTCTGTATGTACCCACGGTTTAGTTTATTTGAAGATAAACCTTTTATCCTCTTGGTATTTCAGAAAAACGCAGCGGATAAATTTGTATTTAAAACATGATTTTAGATCTGAAATCCATGTTTTATGATGATTAATATACAAATAAACAAACCCTAACAATAGGATCATTTATGTGGATTAAACAAGCTATGAATACATAAAACATCCATAATAGACAACCATTATGAAGCTGCCAAAACTACCTTTCAGCAGTGGATATAACACTCCAAAAGAGCTGCCAAAAACCGTGGGTTTGATGGAGATGGAGATGTCAAAATCGGCCAGACTCCAAGAAGAGGAGATCCTCAAGCTAGTATACCCAAGCTTGTATGCAACCCACCTTCTAGTTAGGAAATACACCACCAAAAGGCCAAATGAACCCTCTTTTTCTGCTGAAAATCCGTAAGGTTTAGAGAGAGAGAGAGAGATTGTGTTTTGGTAAAATTGCATGAATGAATCATGGAGAGCATTGAGTGTGTGTATGTATTAAAGTGTTGTCAATTTTCAAGAGGAAAATTGGTCCAATCCCAAGCAAGGGGCGGCCAAGACCAAAAAAATCCAAACCCATTTCCCTCTTAAAATTTATAACACATTACACATTGTTACTTGTCATATGTCACATAATAAAAGGTTACTTTCTAGACCAAATTTAAAATGTGACATATGTGCTCTTTAATTAAACAATTTTAATTAAAGTACACTCATGTGTTATAAGTTGTTATTTAAACCCCTTTTAAATGACAAGAATAACAGTAAACTCATCAACAAATTATGCTAACAATTTGTTCCATCTCATATGCAATTTATTTAGAAAACCCATTTTCTAAATTGGTGTAAATATTTAATTGCATGATCATATCATCAATTAAATATAAATTGGTGTTTGCCAAGCTTGTTATTGGGTATAACCCGACTTGGATCATAACGTACTAACCACATCAATATTCTAAGTGTTGGGCACACAGAATCCAACAATCTCCCACTTGCCCAAGATTCATAGAAGATTGATGCAAGCAGTAAATACCGCCTAACAACGGTTCACTACCCTTAATACGCATGACTTGTAGCCATTCAATAACATCATCCTTTCAAGTACCCTACTTGAAATGATTTAGGTGAATCAATCATCTATCCTTTTGTTTCAGATGTCATGTTAAATCCAAGAACACAGAATGATCATTTCTTGTTGATTTAACTTATCAGGCCTTAGACATCTAACTCTCAACGAATAAGAGGAACAAATTCCATCTTGACTACATATGTTCTCACAGACACCTCGTGTCATACCTGAATATACCCTTATGTACTGTCCACTATTTCAGGACAGTGAAGAAGAAGCTCAAGGTGTAACACTTGGTGAATATCAAAACCCAATATGTATCTCAGGTCGGAGGATACCAAATGATATCGCCTTTACTCAAATTACTTATGATCAATCAATAAGATTCCATGTAGTAAAATTTGAGATGCGGGTTAGTCCAATATTTGTATCCCACAAATATCTATGAACTTGGTAGCAACCCATTGCTCTATATTCATCCTTATGAATATCAACCAATCCAAGTTCATAATAGTCTTACCTTCAAACTTGTTCCCACAAGTATGAACGACTACGGACATTTAGAGTAAACATTTTACTCATGGATTAAACATGCTAAATTGGAATATTATTTGAAACATTATAACCAAATAACTTTATTCAAATAATAGAAAGTTCCACATATCCAAATACAAAATTTACAGATCAAATCCAATCACTAGAATATCGAAGTCCCATGGCACAAGTATGACCTTCATGCTTTGCCTTTTCAAGGAGCTTCGTGAGAGGATCCGCAATGTTTTGATCTGTATGAACTTTGCGAATACATATCTTTCCCTTTTCAACTTCATCTCGTATGTAGTTGAATCTCCGCTCAATGTGCCTAGTCTTTTGATGAGCACGGGGTTCCTTGATTTGAGCAATCGCACCCTCGTTGTCACAAAAAATCTCTAGGGGGTCCTGAATGGAAGGGACAACCCTTAGATCGGCAATGAATTTCTTCATCCATGCAGCTTCTTGAGCTGCCAATGAGGCGGCGACATATTCTGATTCTGTAGTTGATAGAGCCACCACATCCTGCTTGGAGCTCTTCCAAGAGACAGCTCCTCCATTCAGAATGAAAATGTATCCCGATTGTGATCGTGAATCGTCACGATCGGTTTGGAAACTTGCATCCGTGTAACCTTTTACAACGAGTTCCTCGTCACCAGATCCATAGATCAGGAACATATCTCTTGTCCTCCTTAGGTACTTAAGTATGTTCTTAACAGCCATCCAATGACTGTTTCCAGGATTCTGCTGGTAACGGCTTGTCATGCTTAAGGCGCATGACACGTCCGGTCGAGTGCATATCATTGCATACATGATGGATCCTATAGCAGATGCGTATGGGATTGCCTTCATTTTATCTTGCTCTTCCTTTGAGCTTGGACATTGAGCCGTACTCAATAGTTCCTCTTTGAATAGGTACGGTACCTTTCTTAGAATTCTCCATCTTGAACCTTTTCAAGATTTTATCAATATATGCACTTTGATTCAAACCAATCAACCGCCTTGATCTATCCCTATAGATCTTATTCCAGAATATAGGCGGCTTCACCAAGATCCTTAATGGAAAAACAACTTCCAAGCCAGGTTTTACACCTTCCAAGGTTGGAATGTCATTTCCAAATAGTAGTATGTCATCAACATACAATACTAGGAAAGTTATTGTGCTCCCACTAGCCTTCTTATACACACAAGCCTCATCAGCGTTTTTGATGAAACCAAATTTCTTTACTTCCTCATCAAAACGGTGATTCCAGCTTCTCGATGCTTGTTTTATCCATAGATTGATTTCTTTAACTTGCATACTTTATTAGGATGTTTTGGATCGACAAAACCTTCAGGCTGAACCATATAGACATCTTCCTCAAGATATCCATTTAGGAAAGCGGTTTTGACATCCATTTGCCAAATCTCATATCATAATGAGCAGCTATGGCAAACAATATCCTTATAGACTTTAGCATCGCAACAGGTGAGAAGGTTCATCATAATCAACCCCTTGAGTTTGAGTGAAACCTTTTGCTACAAGTCTAGCTTTATAAGTATCCAAGTTTCCATGCATATCCGTTTTCTTCTTAAAAACCCACTTACTTCCAACTATTTTGGAGTTAAGAGGTGGTACAACCAAGTCCCATACTTGATTGTCATACATGGATTGCATCTCAACGTTCATGGCTTCAAGCCATTTGTCACAATCCGTATTGGACATTGCATCATGGTATGTGGTTGGTTCATCAGAATCTATCACATAGCATCCATCCATGAAAAATCCGTATCTTTCAGGCGGATTACTATTCTAGCACTTCTGCGAACGTCTTGTGTGTTGATCAACCCCTTGATCATCCTCAACATCCTCATGTTGAGTGCTACTTTCAACCAAACGTATATCGGGTTGTGTCTCTTGATCTCTTCAAGATCCACTGTTCTACTGCCAGCTCCTTCCATAAGGAACTTTGCTTCTAAGAACTCACCCTTTCTGGCAACAAACACCTTTTGTTCCAGTGGATCATAGAAATAATATCCCAGAATCTCTAGGATATCCAATAAAGATACACTTGGTGGATCGGACTTCCAATTTGTTTGGGGTGGGAGTTTAACATAAGCCTCACAACCCCAAACCCTTAAGTATGATAGGGATGGAACCTTCCATGCCATATCTCAAAAGGTGTCCTTTCCACCTTTTTGGTTGGGGCCATATTTAGAATACGGGCCGCGGAGAGCAGAGCGAAACCCCCAAATGATAGAGGTAATGCTTCTAGCCATCATAGATCGGACCATATCCAATAAGGTTCGATTCCTCCTCTCAGACACACCATTATGTTGTGGTGTTCCAGGTGGAGTGAGTTGTGAGACAATCCCACAACTCCTAAGATGATTTTGAAAGGCATCACTTAGGTATTCACCTCCTCTATCGGTACGAAGAATTTTAATTGACTTGTTGAGTGATTTTCTACTTCATTTTTGAAGATTTTGAACATTTCAAAAGCTTCGTCTTTGTGCCTTAACAAGTACACATACCCATAGCGACTATAATCGTCGGTAAAGGTAATGAAGTATCTTTCACCATTCCTAGTCATTGGCTTAAAAGGACCACATACATCCGAATGTATGATTCCTAATAAATCTTTTGCCCTTTCGGTAGTTCCACTAAAGGGTGCCTTAGTCATCTTACCTTGTAAACAAGACTCACAAACATCAAATGAATCACATTCATTGTTTTTAAAAGACCATTCTTTTGAAGTGTTTGTAAACGTTTCTGTTTATATGACCAAGACGACAATGCCAAAGATAGGTATCACTTAAGTCCAACTTGAGTTTCTTGGTGTTAGTTTGGTACAATGAACTATTTAAAGTATTTTCATGAACCAATTCATAAATACCATTAATTGGAATAGCTTAAAATAGAACATACCATTTAAAGAAACATGAATATCATTTTCAATAAAAGATAATACATAATCATAATGTCTTAATTGGGATACAGAAATAATGTTCCTAGTCAAACTAGGAGCATACAAAACATTCTTCAAAATAACTTCCAAACCACTTGGAAGTCTTAGGATGTAGTCCACGAGCTTCAACTAAGACTTTAGTTCCATTTCCCATGAAGAGGCTAACATCCCCTTGTTTGAAGTCCCTACTTCTTGTGAACCCCTGCAACAAATTGCAAATGTGAGTTCCACATCCGGTATCCAATACCCATGTGTTAGAAGATGTAACATTAAGATCAATATGAATCGTGTATATTGTACCTGAGGTCTGCCCGGCATCCCTCTTGGCTTTCAACTCTTGGAGATGGACAGGACAATCCTTGCCCAATGTCCAATCTCCCCACACTTGAAGCATGGGTCATTTGTAGCAACCTTTTGCTTCTTCTCTTGTGGTTTGGGTGGCACCCTTGCCACCCCTTTCCCTTTTCCCCAAGCGGGTCCCTTGCCCTTGGCAACTTTTGCCTTGGGTGCGGGACGAGGTCTTTTATTGTTCCCACCTTCATTGATGGTGAGAACGGGTAAAACCCTTTTACCCATGGCCGCCTCGGCAGTTTTGAGCATTGAGTGAAGCTCACCAATGCTTTTGTCCCAAGCATTCATGTTGTAATTCATCACGAATGTCTCGAACCTCTTGGTAAGGCCATTGAGGATCAAATCCGTGGCCAATTCCTTCGAGACGGGACAATTAAGCCTCTCGAGGCGGTCAATGTGACTTTTCATCTTAAGTACATAAGATGAAACAGATTGGTTGTCGTCCATACGACATGCATGGAGTGCTCGAACCGTTCGAAGCGCTCAACCCTTGCTTGCTGTTGGAACGTTTCCTTCAGCTGGGTTATCATGTCGTAAGCTCCGTGGTGTTCATACTCGTTTTGGAGATCCGGAGTCATGCTCGCTAGCATGAGACAAGACACTTGGACGGAGTCCTCAGTGTACTTTAGCCAATCATCATTCAAGAGCCTCCTCATCATCCTCGCTAGGTTGATCAGGGATAGGGTCGTCTAAAACGTACGATCTTCTCTCTTGCTTGAGAATGATTCTCAAGTTTCGATACCAATCGATGAAGTTGTTGTGATTTAGACGTTCCTTTTGGAGGATCGCTCGTAAGATTGGTTGGACGCGGATGAGTTATCGGAATTATCATTATTAGAGGCCATCTACAAATTTTAACAAAGTTTTATTTAGAATTTTCGATATTATCAATTTTAATAATTAATGCCTATTAAGGTCAATTATATATTAAAATCTAGAACCCAACATTACATTTAAATTGTGGTTAGGTGACCTTTATCCCACGATTTAATTAATAAGGTGGTCAACGATTAACGGTTGCAACCATTTGCAACTTCTAGAGGTATGGGATCGACCTTTGAACATCATATGTAAAGTCGGCATGTAAATCCCATCAACACCATTTGGAAACCACATTGTAGGTGATCCATTTAACATGGTTTGCAAATCAAGACATCCTACTTACACCCACGTGTGAGTTTGCCAAAATAAATGGTTAGGTGACCTTTATCCCATAAGTAAGGCATTCTCACCTCAAATCACAAGTTCCCTCAAAATGGTTAGGTGACCTTTATCCCACTAAGAGTTCCCAAGTGACTCAAGTGTTGTGTAAAAGGACGGTGTTGATCTCGTTTTTAAAATTTTAGAGATTTCTTAATTCTAGTTTAGAAAACTCTATGTACTTGTATTTGTATGCTTTCAAATACAAGGTACCCTATGGTTCTTAGATTAAAACCAATTTTAATCTTTAAAATCATTAAACCATTTTAATAACTTTTATTAACTTTAAAGAACCAACATTTTCAGCTTGTTAAGTTTGTAATGAGTTTGTGAAGAATATTCAAATACAAAACCAAACAATCAAACAACAAACAATCAACCAAGCATAAAAATAAAACAAACATATGTGCATAACCATAGCCCTTATGTTGACAACACTTGTTTGCCATCACAAGTGTTGTCTTTGGTCTTTCTAAGGGTCAAACATATCATAAAGGTTCCAAGAACTCCCACTAGAAACCGCATCCAAATGCTCCATGTTTCTTGTGTCTTTGTGTCCATCTTTGGGTCTGATCTTGTACATCTTCCTTTTACAAAATTGTATCCTAATACATTTTTCTAGTAAAGGAAATGAACCTAATCTATTATACATAACAAATGAATGAATAATTACAACCCAAATGAATAAACACAAAAATTACAACCAAATTGAATGAATAAAACAACCACTAGAATCATCCAAACACACAAGGCCACAGCTAGGTTATGCACATTAACAACCAATGATCATATCATCAATTCATATAATGAAAAACCCATTTAAAACCCCAAATTTCAGCCAACATAAACTGAAGTTTTGGGTTTTATCATTGTCCAAACAACCAACATTCATAATATGTTTCTTTCAAGGTCTAATCACTAGCATGTGTGATATGACCTTGAAAGTTTGGGGAATCATTCATATAAACTATAACAGCCCAAAACAGCCTATAACATGTCTAATATCATCTTTTAAAACCAATTTCAAAAGATAAATCAAGCAAGTCATCCACATAACCGGCTCTTGATGCCATTGTTGAGTTTATTTGAAGATAAAAACCGTTTATCTCTTGGTATTTCAGAAAAACGCAGCGGATAAATTTGTATTTAAAACATGATTTTAGATCTGAAAATCCATGTTTTATGATGATTAATATACAAATAAACAAACCCATAACAATAAGGATCATTTATGTGGATTAAACAAGCTATGAATACATAAAACATCCATAATAGACAACCATTATGAGCTGCCAAAACTACCTTTCAGCAGTGGATATAACACTCCAAAAGAGCTGCCAAAAAACCGTGGGTTTGATGGAGATGGAGATGTCAAAATCGGCCAAGACTCCAAGAAGAGGAGATCCTCAAGCTAGTATACCCAAGCTTGTATGCAACCCACCTTCTAGTTAGGAAGAATAACACCACCAAAAGGCCAAATGAAACCCTTTTTCTGCTGAAAATCCGTAAGGTTTAGAGAGAGAGAGAGAGATTGTGTTTTGGTAAAATTGCATGAATGAATCATGGAGAGCATTGGAGTGTGTGTATGTATTAAAGTGTTGTCAATTTTAAAGAGAAAAATTGGTCTAATCCCAAGCAAGGGGCGGCCAAGACCAAAAAAATCAAAACCCATTTCCCTCTTAAAATTTATAACACATTACACATTGTTACTTGTCATATGTCACATAATAAAAGGTTACTTTCTAGACCAAATTTAAAATGTGACATATGTGCTCTTTAATTAAACAATTTTAATTAAAGTACACTCATGTGTTATAAGTTGTTATTTAAACCCTTTTAAATGACAAGAATAACAGTAAACTCATCAACAAATTATCCTAACAATTTGTTCCATCTCATATGCAATTATTTAGAAAACCCATTTTCTAAATTGGTGTAAATATTTAATTGCATGATCATATCATCAATTAAATATAAATTGGTGTTTGCCAAGCTTGTTTGTGTATAACCCGACTTGGATCATAACGTACTAACCACATCAATATTCTAAGTGTCTTGGGCATACAGAATCCAACACCACGGTTTATGCAAATGATAATAGATCAGAAGCTTCCTTCCTTGCCAAAAGAACAGGAGGATTCGGTGGTATTGGAGGTAATGGATGACACCACCCTGGGAAGGATGAAAGTATACCGGCGAAAGCAAGTGAAGCCTCCGGTCAGGAGGTTGTTTGGTCATCTTGCCAGAGAAGACTATGTAGTGCCGGAAAAGAGAAAGTGGCGTCATGAGGACAATGACTCTGATGTGGAACAGATAGCCCTACCCACTCTTGACTCAGATGAGGATGACAGTGGGGATGATGCTATTCCACTCAGAGGCACTGTGTCTGATTCTGTACCTCCTGTGTCTGTCACATCTGCTGAAGTAACTGAGTTAGCGGGATTTCATCAAGATTTTGTTCTTAACGAGGAGGATGAGGCTGAATCGGATGAGGAGCCACTTACCCGAACTATGGGAAGGAAAGTTGTTCCCACAGAACATGGGTTAAGGGTTGTTGGTGAACAACCGAGAGGCTCCGGAAATACAGAAACTGACCCAACTTATGCTCCGGGGTCCTCAGGTGGGATTGTAGGGGGAGCTTCCTCCTCAACTGGATCAAGGAGGAAGAGAATGGCCAAACCCCATGGCCAGAAAAAGAAGAAACGTAGGGTGACCTTTATCACTACCACTTCCACCACATCCACCACATCCACCACCTCTATCACAGCCCCCACCATACCTTCCACCACATCCACCACGTCCACCACATCTATCACAGCCCCCACCATACCTTCCACCACAGCACCGTTTCCCTCCACCACCACATTCTTCACTCCCTCATCACCTCCACCACTATACAGACCTATCTTCACTACCGCCACTTCCACCACCACTTCACACCAACCAATGCCCTCAGCCCATCCCTCATACACCTATAGATCTCCTCTACCTCCAATCGGGGTAGAGGAACAGTTGTCGGCGTTAAACAGAATGGTGTTGCGATTGCTGGCGGCCGATGAGGAAAAGACAACTCAGATCCGCTAGCTTACTGACCTGACTGCTGCACAATCGCATAAAATTGCAGAGCAGGATCGAGTAATTGAGGAGCAGGCCCAGCAATTGGCTGCTTAGAGCACCCAGATGGACCAACTCCAAGCTCAAAGTGTCGCAGCAGTAAGCAAATAGAGGAGTTGGAAAAGGCTAAGAGGACCATTTTGCTAAAATTGAAAGGATCAAAGCTAGAACCTTTAAAGATAAGGGATGGGGACAGAAATGATGATGATAATGAAGATGATGAAGACGATGATGATAATGAGAGTGAACTGATGAAGAGAAAACCGAAGAATGGTGTGAAGATGAAGACACTGACGGAGGAGAAGCAGCTGAATCTGTCTCAGCTCCAGGGCAAGAGAAAAGATCAAAGAACAGACAAGATCAGTCAGCTTCTGCTTCTGCCTTCACATGAAGAGCCGAGTATTCAGGATAAAAGTAAATAGTAGATGTTTATGTATTTATTTACTTTTGTATTCTGTATTGAAAAACCATGTACTAAATGTTTATATTAAGTAATGCATTTTGTTTGATAAATTACTAATGATTTGAGTGTGAAATGTGTAAATCAAATAGATCCAAAGTACAATAGAGATGAGTTTGATATGCCCTCCTTTAATAGGTCAAGTCTCAACTCACAATGATTCTTGATCTGCAAGGGATTGTCAGAAGGTCAGTGAGTTATACCCCTGAAGAGGGTGAAATAATCATGACCTATCTAACGAGCAACTGCCAGAGATGTTCAGACTCAATCCTGATGAATTGTCAAGGATGCTCCAACAGTTGATTCAACCAGTGACGAAGAACTAAATGACGTTGATGAAGTTGAGGTTGAAGATATTGCTGCAGAAGAGAACCCTCAGTACGCTGACAACAAGGGTAATGTGGTCCCCAATCTGGGTGAGTCCCTAGTCAGTGATATGTTTGAGGTACTAGACAAGATGGAGCAGGAAACAGGAAAGACCGAAAGAACCGCCCAAGCCTCAAATGATGACGTAGACATTCGAAAGGCTGAGTGGGCTGAATGTTTTAAAGAAGTCAGAGCCAACGTGCTGCACCGAAGAGGGATGCCTACACCAAGTTCTACAGCGTCAAGAAACATCTTACGATGTCAGGCAGGATTATAGCATGGGCATATTTTGATGATCTTAACGTTTATGCCGTTAAGAGGGAGAAGGGCATAGAGTACTTTAGATTCCACATGATCTAAAGACTCTACCAGGTTTTGAGCTCAACCAGCTGGCCAAATTGAAGCTGTTGTATGGTGACCCGAGAAAGATGTCAGGCTGGTTTGAGGCTGCCCTAAAGAAAGAGTACCACACCAGGTGGATTAACTTCAGACCTCAACAACCTACAAGGTATATTAGAAGGTCTGAGATGGATGCCATTACTGGAAAACCAAAGATTGTTTGAAGTGGAATCCTCCACGCACAATGTCAAGAATCCCACTTCGGGAAATGACAAAGGATTTCACACAACACTTTAAGTGGTGGTACTACGATTGGAGAATAGCAGAAGTGGTCATAGTCCTGGATAAAGAGGGCCAATGGATACCATCAGGGTATTCGACCCAATGTGGCTAACCAACTGTCTGCTAATGATGTCTATACATTATACAAGTGGCCACTGTTCTATGACACACAAGACATTGTACAAGCCCTCCAGTTCCAAAATGTTATACGACTTTGCTTCGTGTTTGATATTCACGCAGGAGTCACACAAGATGACAAGTACAAGAAATATGAGGAGGTAATGAAGAAAACAAGACATTAGAGAGATCTAGGTCCAAAGGGGAGTTTGTTGATACATGTTTGTCCCTAGATCATGATATGTGATGTAATAGATCTTGTTTGGTATGATTAATGAAATGATATTGATAGTCTGTTAGTTATAATGTATAATAGTTCATTAATGAGTCGTGACTGAATTGATTGGGTTTATGATTATTTGAATGGTTTCACATTATGTTATATTACTTAAAACATTCAAACTTAACTTAATGAAGTTCTCATGCGAATGGCTCATGCGAATGAATCATACGCATGAATAACTTCACACGATTGACTCAGTCGCACGACTGAACCAGGAGACTGGATCAGTCGTACGATTGTAACATAAGATTGGCTCAGTCGCACGACTGAATACTCAGTCGTACGAATGAATCAACCGCATGGTTCAATCGCACGACTGAACCAAACTAATGGTTCAGTCACACGATTGGATAGTGCCAACCTATAAATACAACTCAATTCGTGAAAAACAGGAGCTCTCGATCACTTACGATTTCAGACGTACCCTAGCCGTCCAGAAACCTTCCAATCGTTCTCCAAGTTCATTGAACACATTAGATCGATTACCAATCGATTTCTAATTTTAGTTTCAATTCTTGATTGATTCTTCGTGTGTTCTCACTAATTGGATCGCCAATCAAATAGGATTCCGCACTATTTGATCTGGTTTACAGTTAATCTCCAGGTATTTCGGTAAAATACCAGGTCCTAACAATCAACCCGAAGGATTTGAGGATCCTTATCATCAGGATAGAGTTTACAGGTGGATAAGGCTCTTCACAGGCTCTATCAAGTCCCTAGAGCCTGGTATGAGAAACTCTCAACTCATCTCATGACATATGGTTTTCGTAGAAGAGTTAATGACTGTACATTGTTCATCAAAGAAAAAGATGGAGATTTACTATTGGTATAGATTATGTGGATGACATAATTTTCGGTTCCAAAATAAAGAATTATGTAAAGAATTTGAATCTGTAATGAAAGCAGAGTTTGAGATGAGTGCTATGGGGGAGAGATGAAGTTCTTTTCCGATTCACAGGTGGATGAAATGCAAAAGGGAATCTTCCTGCATTAGACCAAATATGTAGGATATATCTTCAGTAGATTTGACATGGAGAATGCTTCGGCTGCTGGAACTCCACTTGCCATGAACCATGACTTGGCACCCGACGAAATGGTGATTTGGTTGATATCACCATGTACAGAGGAATGATCGGATCTCTCATGTATCTCACAGCCTCGCGTCCTGATATCATGTATGCCATGGTCTTCGCTCGATATGAGGCGAAACCGAAAGTATATCATCTCATCGGGGTTAAAAGGATCTTTCGTTATCTGAAGGGTACTCCAACACTCGGGTTGTGGTTTCCTCATGAAGATGATTTTGAGCTTACAGCGTGTAGTGACTTGGATTATGTTGGTTGCAAGATGAATTACAAGTCACCTGGAAGTGTAAGAAGAAGACCTCAGTTTCTCTGTCAACATGTGAAGCTGAATATACTGCTGTTGCAAGTTGCTGCTCGCAAATCATTTGGATTCATCAGCAAATGCACGACTACGGTTTGAAATTTTCTAACACCCCTATTTTTGTTGATAATTCTACTGCAATAGCTGTAACCAAAAATCCAGTCCAACATCCTAAAACAAAACACATTGGTATTAAATATCACTTTATATGCGACTGTTTTGAAAAGAAATTAATCAATGTTGTTAAAATTAATACTGATTTTCAACGCGCCGACCACTACACATAAGCATTTGACAAACTGAGGTTTTTATATCTTTTAGAGGTTAATGGCGTGAAAAAAAGTGATGTGATTTAAGAAGAAAGTTCGTAGTCCGACTACTTTGTCTTATTTTTTTATTTATTTTATTTATTTTATTTTCCTGTCTATTAAAATCCTAAAAACACAAAAAGATTTTTGCTTTTAGCATTTTAGGGGGAGAATAGCCATAGGTTAGTATTAAATTGTAGTATTTATTTACTTAAAAAAAGAGGAGGGGGCAGGTTAGCTGAAACAAGTGAAATCAAATCTGTGAATTTGATTCAAAGCTTATGGAAAGTGATAGTACACAGGGAACAAATTGGTTCGGACTTCAAAACTAGTTTGCTCAAAATATGAAATTTAAAGTACAAGTTTGAGAAGTCTAAGCACAAATAAACAAAAATGATAGTTAATTAGTTTGCTTTTGAGGTAACGTAGAGAAAGTAGACCTAGAGGGTGCTAGTTCATTATATGATGTGTCGGTAGAGTCAACACAACAGATGAGTAGGCTTCGCTGCTGAATTAAAACAGAAACTAACTTGTTCAACTTGCTGTGGGTTCTTATCTTATCCCTGGTTAACGCAATCAACACAATTCCAATAAGGGTTGATGAGCAAAATAAACGCCACAAATGTGTGCGGATGACCATAAATATGACCAAAGCACATGTAAAAACTGCTAAAAGGAATCAAGCTAATGACAAATATGTTTTTGGTGTGTTGTGTGCAAAAGAAAAATAAATGCTCTAACAAGAAGATAGGTAGTGTGCCTCTCTGTTGTGCGGTGGCACTGACTTGAGGATAAGCATAACATAAATATCCTAGAATTCATTGTTGTTTGCACCTCTTTGTTGTGCGATGGCATTGACCTAAGGCTTGGAATCTCTTTGAAAGCTCTTAGAATAGTTCATCTTGTCCAATACCCAGTGACCGTTCAAAAATCTCATGAGGAATGTTGATTACCATATAAGTGTGAGATCCACAAATGTTTGTTGAAATAATTAAACCTAATTCATCACTAATGTAAGTTAAATGTCTGTGTATGGATTTAAGTGGATAAACATACTGAAAATCATCACGGTTGCAATTCTTGAAAGTCAAAATCATTATCTGCATCTTATAGCTCTAGTATGATTTCTTGAAAGTGCTAATGACTCTAAGACAAAACAAGAATCTAGCATCAAAGTGCATACTAAAAGGGGTTCCCAAACGATTCTGATATACCTTTATGATTCCATAATGAATCATTCCAGAAATGATCAAATTAACTTGAAGCTGTTCTGCTCAAACTTAAAACAACAAAAATATGTCTTGTTTTCATTTAAATTTCTAAGTTATTTAGTATTATCTAGTCTTTTGTAGCGTAGATGTCAGACTATCCAACTGGATGTAATCTATGAATCACTTACTAAACGTGGCCACGTCTGAGGTGACCAATCTGGTCTTAAATTAAAAGGATCACGTCTGAGGTGATCAAACGGTTTTAAATTAAAAGGATCATGTCTAAGGTGATCAAATGGTTTTTCAATTAAAAAGGTCATGTCTAAGATGATCGGTGTTAATAATGTTATAATCAATAGTTAATTGTTAAGTGTTTGAAAGTGCATGAGGTCAAACTCATAAGGATGAGCCAATCATACGAATGAATCATAAGGATGAGCAAATCGCACGATTGAACCATAAGTATGAGCCAGTAATACGATTGGACCATGAGTATGGGACAACCATGCGATTAGCCTACAAGACTGAAGCAATCGTATGAATGGATGAAGGAGTATGAGCTAGTCGCATGACTGAACCTCAATCGCACGACTGAAGCATGAGTATGGACATAGTCGCATGACTAGAGCATGAGTATGGGTGTAGTCGCACGACTTAAATTTAAAATAGTATAGATAAGGGGGTCAGTCGGTCATAACCCTAACCACCCTTCAAATCCTCTTAAATCGCTCTAACGAACATACTCTACCCAAATTTCATTTGCCTCTTCTTACATACTGATTGTGATCCTAACTGATTTCTCATTCATCTACAAGTATTATGAGATTGAAATAGACCCTAATGACTTGTTTATTGGAACCCAAAGGGCCGATTGTGTTAAAATCAAGAACCGATACCAAATCTTAATAATAGATCATTTCACTAGACATAATCGTTGATATAAAGGACACTAAGTCATATTTCGAGTCCCTACGTATCCAATGAGTCTAAACACGAAGTCTAATTTAACGATTTGACAAGGATTCAAAGTTGGAGTGTTGAATAGAGCAATATGTGAATGGACAATCCGTATAAACCTTAGTCACACGATTGAGGCAGGCACATGATTCAATCGCACGAATGACTCAATCGGTGACTCAGTCGCATGACTAACTCATCCGCATAGCTTAACATACGACTAAGTTCAGTCGCAGGCTCAATCGCACGATTGAACTCAGCCGCAGGCTCAATCGCACGACTGAACTCAGTCCTATGGTTGAATCGCACGATTAAACCAGGTTGATCTAAAACAGTTTAAGTTTCAACTGTCTTCTATCATGCATAACTCTAATGTATATGTTTCTTGTGTTGCATCAACATGGCTCATTGATGGACTATGAGCACGAAGCACAACATATGTGCTCATCTTGATACTACTTCCAGGAACGCCGCTGAGTTCGCTGGGATTATAGCCTTTCTACGTAGGTCGGGGATCTACAAGGCTATCTCTGCTCCCTGCACACCCTACAAGTCTATATAGTTTTGGATCTAGGTGATGATGGTATGTACCCAACCAAGCTACATCCTCTGACCATTTGAGGTTACATTCTGAGGATGAAGTACACTAGGGACATCAATGCAGGTGTACTCAACAAGAGCAACCTGTGCCCCTAGTTTAAGTACTTGGCCCATGTCATCCTCAAGTGCATTGCATCTAGGAGAGGAGGGTTTGATGAGATGTTAGATCAAATCCTGAACACCTATGTTGCTCTGGTACTGAACCATCCATTTAGTTTCTCACGCATGTTATTCTCCTACGTGGTAGAGAACATCGAGGCTAAGGGTAAGGAAGGCTTTTCTATGTACCCTCGTTTTATATAGATGATTATTGATCAAAAGCTTCCTTCACTCCCCAAGGAGAGAGAGGATGCTATTACACTCAAGGTGATGGCTAATACTATGTTGGGTAGGACGAAGTTCTACGGGGGGAAGCAGGTGAAGCCCTCGGTGAGGAGATGGTTTGGTTATTTGGCCAATGAGGAGTATGTTGTGCCATCTCATAAGAAGTGGCATCATGATGACAGTGACTTCGACACTGAGCCCATCATGGCACCCACAGACGAAGAAGACGATGACGATGATGACCATGATTAGGGTCAAGGTGGTGAGGCACCTGGTGGAACAGAAAGGGTTGCTTTCCACCAATACTTCATGTTAGATGAAGATGAGGAGTCAGATGATGAGCCACTAGCGAGGAATATTGGGAGCGGGGTTATGGCCACAAACAAAGGGATAGAGGCGGTTGGCGGACGCCAGGCTGAGTCGAGGGATGCTGCTACTCATGTCACTGATCTTACTTACATCCCTGACTAGCCCATCAGCCAAGGGGGAGCTTCGCTCTCCACGGGCTCAAGGAAAAAGAGAATGGGCCATCCTCATGGGAAGAAGAGTAATAGGCCGAGGTTTACTTTGATTACATCATCTACCACTGCCACCTCTACCACAGCTACCACCACCACTCTACCCACCACCACTACAACATCTCCTACCACCACCACCACAGCTACTACCACCACCACTACCACAACCACTCCACCACATCCCACTCCGATTCCACCTCCCATATTCACCACATCCACCACCACCACTCGCCAAGCTAGTCCCTCCACCCAATCCACATTCACAGTTGGACCAACTCTACCCATGGTCGGGTTAGAGGAGCAGCTGGCTAACCTCAACTGCATTATGCTGAGGCTGATTGCCACTGATGAGCTAAGGGCTACTCAACTACACAAGATGATGGAGGTGAATGCAGCTCAGGCAAAGCAAATGGTACACCTGAGTGGAAGAACACTCAGTACGAGAGAGCTCTAAGCCGAGCCCACCAAGCACCAGTGAATCCAAGGATCGTATACCAGAATTATCAGTGTCAGTTGATGACAAGTCAACATTTATGGAATCAACGTTAATTGTTATAATTGTTTTAATAACTTTAATTATCAATGAATATTCAAGAACATACTAACAGAAACAAAATTAAAGAATAATATGTATTTCATTAAGATATGTTAATGATTACAAAATAATAAATGAATGATATCAAAGTTTGTTATGATGTGATGGCTGCTAGGGTTTGGTTGAGAGACGGTGATTGTCATATTGCTATTGTTGTTGATGTTCAATCAATCGTCTAAAACAACCATGATTTAATTGAAACCTAGGATCCATATATATATATATATAGACAATGATGGTTCTATTATAGGAAACATCAGATCTCTTGGGATTTGATTTGTGTCAGTTAAGGAATCATTGGATTTCTTGGGATTCGCATAACTGCCTTGTTGACTTGTTGACTTGTAACACTTGCATTATACAAGTGTTTGGACTCCGCAGGAACAGTGTCTTCCGTAGGAATTTATTCTTTCGTAGAAGTCTTGTTCTTCAGTAGGAAACTTATTCTTCCGTAGCAAACTTGTTCTTCCATAGGAATCTTGTTCTTCTGTAGAAGACTTCCACTACCGAAGCAAACTTGTTCTTCAGTTTTGGTTGTTCATCCGCAGAGGATCTTTGGATGTAATGTTACTTGTAAGAAGCATATCTATGGAAGAACAAGGTGTTCATGAGTAGATGTTTCTTACACTTGGTCAATTTCATAAATTGAGCAAGACTAATGTTTGTGCCTACAATTATCCATAACACACATATATGGGTTAGCATATACAATTAATGCAGCATAATAAATGACAATTACAAGTATTCATTACAAGAATTGATTAAAGTTCAAAGCCTATACAAATTGATCTCGACCTATAAGTCCTAGATGTAAAAATACTCCCCCTTAGGCTTGGATCCTTGTAATCAATCCTTCAAAACTGAAAGCTCTTTGACTCTGGCAATGATCTTGTTATAGAAGTAAGACACAATAGTGTTCTGATCATCATACTTGTACTTGATCTTCATCTTCCTGAACTTCTTCAGAGTCTCAAAGCTTATCACCAAAACATATTCCTTTGTAGTGAGTGTGTCTAACACATTGTTGTTATTCACCATTTCTAGCTCATCTTGCTCTGAAATTTTGAGTTCTGTGAATTCATCAAAAGTTATTCCCTTCAGCAGTCCAGCACTGAGTCTTCTTCTTTTGTAGGCTTTGGCATGTAATTTGTCAATTACTTGTATCACATGGACATGCAGGAACAAACCACTTTGTGCTTTTTCATCAGCCAACTTGGGAAAGAATTGTTCATTAAGGGTACGAGGTGTAGTTGGGATGAAGTAATTTGATTTCCATAGGATTAAAGATCTTGATGCGGTCAGCTTTCTTGTTTTAAGCATTTCTTAGCAGGACCAACTCCTTTGTTTTCTTAACATAACCCCATTCAGTTATAGGGTATGTGAATTGAGTCCCTTCAATGCATTTGATTGCTGCTGTAGTTCTGCTTTTGTAGCCAACCGTCTTCAAGAATTCATCATCTACAGATTCTGAGGTATTGGACTTATATCTTTTAAGCCCTTTGATTCTCTTCTGATGCTATGCATCTTCTCTTTTAGCTTCTCTGAGGACATCATCTTTAAATTTAGTCTTGAGCTTTCCCACTAGAGTTGAGAAGTCTCTTCCTCTAGGGTGCATTGGATGATTGTAGATGATCAGGCTTTGAAGATCTTTGATGTCATTCTCTGGCAGACTCACAACTGAAAATACATCATGGAAGTATTCAACTCTTCCAGATGTTCTCTTAATAATAGCATAATACCAGTCTGGATCATATTTCCAGGCCATGATCCTGTTCTCATCCACAGAACTGGGATTTGTCAGGTGGTCTATTAGCTGTATCAGAGTGGATTTCTGTTCAGTTATCTCCCTCACTATAGTGGCAAGTGGCCATACTTTGCCTGGTATAACTTCTCTTTGCTCTCTGATCAATTGGTCCTTCCCTTTGTGATGATCTTTATGTTCAACTGTTATAGGTTCAGCAGGAAGTTTGCTTTGTTTCTCATAAGATGGATGTGGAGATTCAGTTCTGAATTTTACACTAGTATCCAGCTCAACTTTCATCACATGCTCCATCTCATTCTAAGTTCTCCTACTGTCCTTCCTTAAGCTCATGTGGTTTGTAGTTATGGCCTTGTAACCAGGAAGTCATGTTGTATTTACTCAGCTTAGCTGTGTCACAATGTCCCAACTCCTTCTTTATCTTCTAGATGGATTGAAAGGTGCTGAAGGCTTCATAGTCACAATTTGGCATCATAAAGCATGCAAGCTCAAACTCTTTCAACATATTCTTCATCTCAGTCAGGTTTAGCCTCTCAACCATGTCATAAGGGAAACCATGGTTTATGAGTGTCATGAACATGGTTGATTCAGGCCTCTCTTCTAATGTCTTTTGTAGACAGAAGATCATCGTCCGTTAAGGCTTTCTGATCAGCTGGAGAGTCTTCCTTGATCAGTTCTTTCACTTTTCATCACTCTCATCATCTTGGTGAGAGATAGACTTCACGGTAGATAAATCTACTGAAGGTGTGGTTCAGGAGATGTGAGCTTTTGTTTCTTGGAAGAACTTTCATCAGTTGTCATCTTTTTCTCTGCAGCACCAAGATATTTTCTCTTCCTTGAATATTGAATAAACTCTTTTGATGCCTCGGCAGATTGTTTTGTTTGAACAGTTGAAACATCAGCATTTGACTCTAATGCACAGAGATTCAGTTTTAGTTGCTCAATGTCTTCTTCTTTTCTTTTTATCACATTTGATTGAGCAGAAATAGAGTTATTTGCTTGTTCAAGCTTCAACATCACCCTATCTTTTTCTTCCTTTTTAGCTTCTGCTAACTCTTTAAGTTCAGACTCCTGATAAAACAAAGCATCTATGACTTCATTGTTGCATTGACCATCTCTCTCAGCCTTTTTATTCTAACTTCTTGTTGTATCAGCTCATCATCCTTTTCTCTGATCACTCCCTTCAACTCCCATATTCTTTGCTTTCTTTTATTTGATTTTAGCACTAGCTTGTTGTACTCAGCAACTAGATAACTCTTGCTGACAGGGATATCAACATCACTTAGATCCTCTTCATTGTATGCTATCACATCAACTTGCTTCTTCTTCTCCTTCCTGATGTTAAGAAGCAATCTCATCATCTTTTACTTCTTCCTGGGATTCACCTGCTAAGCTTGAACTGATTTCAATAGCTTGAACTTTCGGTTCTAGATGTGATTGTTGTTGTTGCTAATGATCAGTGACTAGAGAAACTGGCATAGTCTCATTTGAGGGTACAGGGGATTCAGTGTTGGATAATGATAGTTTGACTGTACTTGTTTGAGAGGCTAACTCTATCTCCCCAGTGAAGATGCTCTTAGTGGCTGAATTTTCTGGGTTTGGAGGTTGTTGATAAGTTGCATTTGAAGTTGATTTGGTGATTGAGTGTGGATTGGAGAGATTGGCTTAGTTTTGGCTGTTTGGTGATTGTGGTTGGGATGTTTGTTGTTGATTTGGTGATTGATGATGGATGGGAGAGATTGGCTCTGTGTTTTGGCTGTTTTGGGATAGAGGGTGAAAGGGAGAGTTTGGTTCAGTGCTTTGACTTGCTGGTGAATCTGGTACGGATGATTGAGATTTACGATGTATGGGTGATACAACAGATGAATGAGTTTCTTGTACTGAAATGGCTGGAGAGTCCTCTTGTTAAGCATCCCACACAAGCTCTTGAGGAATATCAGCAGTAGCATCAATCACATATGCAAACATATCCATTTCATCTCCTTCATATTTTCCAGAAATTTTGTTAAGTACTAATCTGCCAAGGTGTGCTTGAACAAAAACACCACCATCCACAGTAGTTCCAGGCAGATGAGCATTAATGATCAGTTGCAGGAACCTTGGAAACATATACATCTTATCAGCCTTCTGCACTTTGATCTAATCACTTAAGCAGTTGAAGATGTACTTTGAATAATTGTAGGTTCTTCCCTCAAAAACAGCAATAATCCAAGAGGAAATGTGCCTTGAGAATCTGTCAAGACCAGATTTTCTGTTTGACATACACTTAAGGTAAGTGTGACAGAGAAATCTGTACGGCTTGCAAAGTCTTCCTTTCTTGATTTCTCCTTGGTCGAAATCACCATCATATCCCATCAGAAGAAATACTTTCTCTATGTATTCATCTTCGAACACATCAGGATGACCAGCTTCGACTTCTACCAACTCAAGAACCGTTCTTATTGTCTGTTCATCGACTCTCAATCGTCGATTCTTCACAATAGCCATAATAGCTTCACCATCTTCGTCTATGCGTGCAGAGTTCCAAAAATCCGTGATATGTGATTGATAAATCACAAGCTCTGCTGACAAGTCATAGAACAACCTCGATCTTCTTAGGTATCTCATAATTCTTGACACTCTTCTGAAACAGGATCATTAGGGTTCAAGAAGGCACATACATTATGTTCTCTCGCAAATCGTTTATCCATCTGTTCATAAGAAAAGATTTCGTTAGAATCACATTATTCACATGAGAATGCGAATAGTTGAGAGATAGACCACGAATCAAGCAGTTCATTCTTGAACATTACAATATGTTTTACCTGAAGAACAGCAGATTAGTGACACAGATATATGTTTGTTTAATGTTTTGATGTGGTAAAATTTTAAATGCTATGGAGGAGGGAAAAGTTTGTTGAGATTGGGTTTTTCTAGGTCTAAAAAGTGAGCTGAAAAAGCGAATAATGAATTTGAGAAGTCAGACCGCATCATTTATACACTCAGCCACAGTAATTTTATCTCATTAATTAAATAGGACCCACATCGTATTCTTCCGTAGAACATCTACGGATCAACAACATCTGCTGATGTAGCATTTTCACAGATTACCAAACTGTAAAATTAAATTACATTTGTTGATCTTTGTTCATCCGTAGTTTACCAATCCACGCATAAGCATTTAAGTTTTCCATATTGTAGCTTTTGCTGATGCTTAATATAGCACTGTAGCTTTTGTTGATGCTTAAGATGGCACTGTAGCTTCTGCTGATGCTTGAGATAGCACTGTAGCTTCTGCTGATGCTTAAGATAGCACAATACAGAAAAATATTGTTGTTTGTATGGTCCAAGTCCATTGGTTAGAACCATTTATTGCTTTAGGACCTTGTTGGCTTTGTATACATGGCAATTTAGCACAAGAAAGTTCAAAAAGATTTTAATGAAATTCTCATGTATCCAGTAGCTAAGATGATGCTCAGATTGCAATACCTTCATATTGATGATGAGATAGACAATGCTGCTGATTAAGAAACTTAACTTCATATATTCTACTCCCCTAAATTTGTGATTAATGGTGAAATTAAGCATTTATCATAAATTTCTTTTAAGAAGAATAACATGATTTGTAAATGTATGATGATGATCAGACATATATAAATTTATGCTGAGATCATACTATAATACTAAGCCTCTTCCTCATGTGTTATTTTGTTGAATTGATACCTGAACAAAGTTCTGATTGCAAGTATATTGTCCACTTAAATCCATACAAGAGCTCATGTATCAACTGGGCATGCTGATTATCATGTTTTCATGTTGATTTGGAAATAACTGTTATGGGATTCACATTCAATTTACAAACATTTTGTCCTCCCTTTGCATGTCAAATCATCACTTTTTTACACTTAAGAACTATGTACTTGAAGTTATAAGATCTATCTTGAGATGCATTTGACATCTCATTAATGCAATGAAGTAAAAGCTCAAGATAATATACAATTGATCACATAGGATTCTTTTGAGAGCTTAGATATGATCATCATCAGGTCACCAGGTCTTTACTCACGTAAAACAGAGGTGCCTTTAACCCAGGTCTTTGTTTACACAAAACAGAGGATGATGAGGATCATGATCTATTCACCGTTTGTAACTGAATTTCAGTATAATGATCATACACCCAGGTCTTTGTTTACACAAAATAGAGGAGTATGATTTGCAAAGATAGCTATTATAAAGTGTTTGTACATAGTGTGTTTAGATGAGTGATTTGATGACATCAGAAAAAGACTCACCTTGAATTCTCAGAATGAAGTTTCCCACAAACAATCATTTTAGCATTATGTTTGGCATGCACTCAGTTTAGATTCCACTCAAGATGAATCTACTCACATATCAAGAAACTTGCTAAGATTTATTGTTATTTATGAATTCAGGAATAAACAAAGCTATAGTGTACTATCATTTCCCATGCATATGTCATGCTTAAGTATCATGACACACAATATTTTGTTTGTTTAATTTGATTAATCTAAGGTAATCATGCCTAAAGATTCAACCAGAAAAATAAATCTGACTGAGTCAAAGGCTTTAGTGAATAAATCAGCAAGCTGATTTGTTGATTCCACTTTGACTAACTTAATCAAACCCTTTTTTGAGCAATCTCTCAGAAAATGATATCTTATCTCAATATGTTTTGTTTTACTATGTTGCACAGGATTAGCAGTTATAAACATAGTAGCAGAATTGTCTATATAAATTGAAGTTTGAAGGAAGTTGTAACCATAGTCAAGCAACTGGTTTTGCAACCAAAGGACTTAAGAGCAACCAGCTAAAGCAGCTATGTACTCAGCCTTAGGTGTGGATACAAAAACATTGGTTTGTTTCTTGCACTGCCATGACACTAGCCTTGGTCCAATGAATTGACATCCACCGGTTGTTGATTTTCTGTTACTATTACATCCACCATAGTCACTGTCTGAGTATAAGTAGAGTGTAAAGTCTCCATCCTTTGGATACCAAAGACCAAGTCCTAGTTTTCCTTTGAGGTATCTGAAAATTCTTTTTACAACATTAGATGAGACTCTTGGGATCAGATTGGTATGTAGCACATACACACACAACAAACATTATATGAGGTCTACTGGCAGTTAAATACATAAGTGAACCTATCATTGATCTATATAATTTTTTATCAATAGATTTTCCAGAAAGACCAGGAATAATCTTATCAATTGTTGATGCTGGTGTTTTGCATGAGGATACTTCACCAAGATTGTATTTCTTTAGAATTTGATGTGTGTATTTTTCTTGATTGATGAAGATCCCATTGGATTTTTGATGAACTTGAAGGCCAAGAAAGAAGGTTAATTCACCCATCAAACTCATCTGAAATTCAGATTTCATCAGCTCTTCAAAATCTACACACAATCTCTTATTAGTTGAACCAAATATAATGTCATCAACGTATATTTGAACTACTAAGAGATCTTGATGTTCTTGTTTGAGAAAGAGTGTCTGGTCAATAGTTCCTCTTTTGTAGCCATGCTTAAGCAAGAAAGATGATAGTGTTTCATACTATTTTTTTGGTGCTTGATGAAGACCATACAAGGCTTTATCTAGGTAGTATACCCTATGGGGATAATGAGGATCTTCAAAACTAGGAGGTTGTGATACGTAAACCTCCTCATCAATCTTCCCACATAAGAATCCACACTTGACATCCATCTGATACACAGTGAACTTCTTATATGATGCATAAGGCAAAAACACTCTTATTGCCTTAATTCTTGCAACTGGTGCAAAAATATCCTCATAGTCTATTCCTTATTCTTGAGTGTATCCTTGTGCAATCAACCTTGCTTTGTTTCTAACAATAATCCCTTTTTCATCTAGTTTGTTTTTGTATAGCCATGTAGTTCCAATTGGATGTTGACCTTCAGGCAGATCAACTAGAGACCATACCTTTTGCATTCTGAACTGTTGAAGCTCTTCTTGCATAGCTTCAATCCAAATGTTGTCTTTTAAAGCTGCAGTGATGTTTGGAGGGACCACTTGAGAAAGAAAACAACTGAAGAGACAAAGGTTGGCAGTACCACTTTGGCTCCTTGTAGTTCTTTTTGCAGGATTCCAGTGATGTTGTTGATTGGATGAGTCTTATGGATTCTTATTGAAGGTGTTGATTCAACTGGTATAGATGATCCTAGATTAGTCATTTCCATTGCCTCACACTAATCCAACTCAGGTTGAGACTTAAAGAAATAGTCAAAATGTTGAACATGAGTTGAAGGATCATGAGAGTCTTCTGTATGGACTGCAGGAGCATCTCCAGTCTTTGTTTGTTGTTCTGTAGGAACTTCTCCGGAAGCAGTTTATTATTCCGTACGAACTTCTCCGGATACATTTTGTTCATCTGTAAGAACTTCTCCGGAAGCATTTTGCTCATCTGTTGGAACTTCTCCGGAAGCATTTTGCTCATCTGTTGGAACTTCTCCGGAATCTTTTCCAATGTTTTTTGTATTCACTTGAGAGCCTGGTTTTGTTGAAGGGACATCATTCACATCTCCGGATGCACCATGTTCATTTCTAGATGTAGTATCTACTGCTACTGATGTGTTTTCACCTGAGGATAGGGGTATCCTTGGAGGATTAGCAGATAAGGTTACTTCAGTCAAATCAGGTGGAACAAAAGGATAAGATACTGCATTATTCAAATGATCATAGTTAAATGATTTAGATAAAGCATGTATGTCAAACAACCATGATGAACCTTTAACTGACTTTGTAAATACAGTTTCATCAAAAGATACATTAGGAGTCTCTTCCACAATGTTATGTTGTGGAACATAAACCCTATATGATTTAGAATTTGAAGAGTATCCAACAAAGAAACCATCATATGCTTTTTTTGAAAATTTTCCTAATGACTCTTTTATGTTCAAAACAGTTACATGACATCCAAAGACTTTAAGATATCCTATGTAAGGTTTTCTTTTAAATAAGAGCTCATAAGGAGTGTTGTTATGTTCTTTGACAATTAATGTTCTGTTTTGAACATTGCACGCAGTATTCACAGCCTCAGCCCAAAAAGTGATGGGCAATTGTGAATCAGCTAGCATTGTTCTGGCTGCTTCAATGAGAGTTCTATTTCTTTTTTAGCAACTCTATTTTGTTGTGGAGTTCTTGGTGCCCTAGATTTCCTTGCAATCCCTTTGTTCTTGCAAAAGGAATCTAGTTCAAAGTTGACAAATTTAGTACCATTGTCACTCCTAAAAATTTGAACTTTTGTATCAAGTTGATTCTCAATCTTGATCACAAATTCGATTAATGTTTCTGATGTTTCGCTCTTTTGTTTTAAGAAAAAGACCCATGTAAATCTTGTGAAATCATCAACTATCACCAAACAATATTGCCTTTTTCCAATGCTTATCACATTGATAGGACCAAACAAATCCATGTGAAGCAATTGAGTGGTGTAGTATTAGTATTGATAATTTTGGGTTTATGTGACACACTATGTTGTTTTCCTTTGTAACAAGAAGAATAGTGAGTTGAGCAATGAAACTGTTTGTTTGGCAATCCAATGACCAGGTCATTTTTCACCAATTTATTTATGTTCTTCATGTTAGAATGGACAAGCCTTCTATGCCATAATTGAGACAAATCTTCTCATAGTTTAGATATAAGGCAAGTTTCATGTTTTGTGAGAGAAGTGTTGTTCATATCCAAAACATAAGTATTTCCTTTTCTTCATGCTTTGAGGAGGATCCATTCTTCTAGAACAAATCCTGACTTAAGAATGTAACAGTTAGTATTATCAAACAATGTGATATAATTTTGATCACAAATTTGAGATACACTAAGTAAACTATACTATAAATTTTCACAGTAATTTACTTTCTCAAACTTGAGTACAACATTTGTTATCATCCCTTCACCAAGAATTTTACCTCCCATTTTATCCCCACCAAATGCCACATAAGAAGCATTTTTATGTTTGAAATCATGGAGAAGTGAATAGTTTCCTGTCATATGCCTGGAACAACCACTGTCAACATACCACTTGTTGTCGCTCTCCAATATTGTTCCTGCATTCAAAAGTAAATCAGTTAGAAGTGACAACCCAAGTGTGAATGATCTTGGGTTTGTCAACAGAGTCTAAAATCTTTACACCTTCACGACTTAATCCTGAAGTTTCAATATTAATTTCATATCTAGTTGATTCATTTTGATTTGATGATAGTGAGGATGATTCTGTTGAATCTGATGTAGAAGCTTTGGAGTCTTCTTTCTTCATTGATTCTTCCTTCACCGTATCTTTCTTTGGTTTTTATTTTGATTTAGAAGATGAACCTAAACTTTTGAAGGTTTCATCATCTTTTGCTTTTGATTGAGACACATGTGATCCCTTTTCAAAATGATCAAAGAAATTATCATTGATGATTGACTTCTTCTCAGCCAAGTCCACCTTTTTGTGAGGTGTTTTGGATTGGCTTGATGTTGTTTTCTTCACAGATTTAGCATCTTCAGAAGATTTCTGCTTTGGTTTTTCCTTTTGCTTTTGATTTACCTTCTTTTGCTTTGAATCATCTTGACTTTCAGCAGATTGAGAGTCTGATTCCGTCAAATCAGTTTTTGACTTCTTTGTGCTTTTGTTTTTGTTCCTTTTGTTAAAATAGCATTTCTGAGTTGAATGATTATTTTTGTTGCAAATAGCATAGAATTTGTTGAAGTAACACTCTGAAGTCATATGATTGTTCATATTGCATATGGAACAGTAACCGCTGAAGTAGCAGTCTTCTGTATTGTGATTAGTCATATCACACCACTTGCAATACATTCTTTAGATTCCTCTTCATGCTCATCTTTCTTCTTTTTCTTGTTCAGTTGAGAGCTTTTGTTTCCTTTTTGAAGAGCTTGATTTGTTCTTGCTGTTCCTAGAATATCAACAATTTAATCTTTCTTGTCCTTTGACGACTTTTGTTGCTTCAGATTCAACATCTTTTGATTGTTAACAGCTACTCTTTTTGATACCATATCCGTAGATTTGGCTTTCTTCTTCCGCATAAGTTCTATGGATTCAGCAGACTTTGCTTTCCGCAGTTCTTCTACCGAAGAGTTTTTCTTTTGCTTAGTTGATACTTGTTTCTTCTTACCTTTATCTGCATGAGATAAAAGTACTTCTTCAGTTGATCCGCAGCTATCAACTTCTTTTTGAAGATTCAGTTCTTGGAGTCCTTCATTGATTTCAGCAATCCTCTTACAGATAGTCTTCAGCATGTTTCTCTGATTTTGAGGATACTGAAGCTTTGATTGTTCAAGCACTCTTAGAATACCAGTTTTAATGTGAACATTCTTACCAATGGTCATTTGATCAACATCGAGTTCATCAGAATCATCCAAGTCATCACAATTATCATAATCAAATTCTAAATCATTTTGATACAAAGATTCTGATTCAGAGGATTCAGTTTCACTCACCTCAGCTTTATTGTTAATGTTGATTTGAGTTTATTCTGTTTCAAACTTGGTTCTAGGCACAAAATTATTTGAGAGGGTGTTGGTCATTGTTGTAGGTAAAGATGTGTAATTATCATTTACAGGTGGTGCAACAACAATATAACCCAACCCCAACTTTTCTTTGATTTAATATGAGAATTTAGTAATTTCTCATATTTCTGAGATGATAATTGAAACTTTTGAAGTTTCACTTGAGTTGACACATGATCAGTCATGGATTTTGTTAAGGAAATGTTCAGATGCTTAACTTGGGCTTTTAGGCAATAGTTTTCAGAAACAAAATTTTCTAAATCCTTTTGCAAAGAATTATTTTTGATTTGATATAATTTATGTTCTCTAACATTGGATTCATTCAAAATCATAGTTTCTTTTACTTTGTCAGCCAACTATTGAGCATTGACTCTATAACTTTCAACTTCCTCAACACATGTTGATGAACACAATGCATTGGAGGAACTTTGTGTTCCATATGAGCCATCAATGCTTGATTTTCTTCCAAGACTTCTGTAAGGATTCCTTAAGTCTGATGCAACCCAAAACATCCAAAGTGTCTCAGCAACATGCACTAAGTACTGAAGTGAAGAATGCTTCGGAAGTTTTACACAATGCATTAGAAAATACTCTAAGTGTAAAATCTTCCAAAGCCAAGACCAATATCTTCCGAAGCCAAACATGAAGTCTTCTGAAGCTTCAGAGACAAAGTCTTCCAAAGCTTCATCCTTTGAAGACAGATTTCTTCCGAAGACTTTTAGTACACATGCTTTATCTGATGTACTGTTCCATAAAGCACCTTTTCCACTGCAACTCTGCAAGTCACCAACTAACATGGTTTGGTGAAAAAGTCCATGATTTTGGTAACTGTACATTGAGGTCTTGAGTCTGTATACTTTCTACTTTATGTACTTTATCCTTTTTGTAATAGATAAGGATGTGAGCTATGGCATGTCATAGTCACAAGTCAAAAGGCAATCTGCCTTTCCAAGTCAAGTCCCACCTGAAGTGGAGGTCAAGTTTGAACAACCTGAGACACCTCAACCAGAACCTCCAGCTAAGCCTCAGCAAACTTCATCTTCTGATCCAAGACAGGGTCAAACTCCCTCTCCTTCTGAACCTGTGAAGGATGAACACCCAACTGAGAAAGCCACTGAAGATCAACATGGTGCTGCAGACCAGTCTTCTCAGTTAAAGACATCTAATAGGAAGAAGAAAATGGCTTCTAAACCAAAGACTAAGAAGAAGAAGCCAAAGTCATCTACCTCTACACCTCATGCTGAATCAGATCAACCTGAGGAAGTGCATGATGAGGCAGCCCAATCAACTCCTATGCAAGTGGCTCCTCTAACAACTGAGACACCCATCTTGTCGTGGACTTATTCTACCAATCCAGAAAGATGGCATGTTATCAGAGATCAAGGTGTTGAGAATGTCTACTCCTGGCAAGACATAATCAACTTACCTCTGCATGATCTCTTTGAGATGAGAAGATACTATGAGAATCTTGATGATCCTGACCATCTAATGAAGAAAGGAATGGTCTTGATTGTACTGAAGACTACCAACATCTGAAGATCTTCTAAGTGTTTTGGTAGCATCAGCCTAGGGGGAGTTTGTAAGGATTCCTTAAGTCTGATGCAACCCAAAACATCCAAAGTGTCTCAGCAACATGCACTAAGTACTAAAGTGAAGAATGCTTCGGAATTTTTACACAATGCATTAGAAAATACTCTAAGTGTAAAATCTTCCAAAGCCAAGACCAATATCTTCCGAAGCCAAACATGAAGTCTTCCGAAGCTTCAGAGACAAAGTCTCCGAAGCTTCATCCTTTGAAGACAGATTTCTTCCAAAGACTTTTAGTACACATGCTTTATCTGATGTACTGTTCCATAAAGCACCTTTTCCACTGCAACTCTGCAAGTCACCAACTAACATGGTTTGGTGAAAAAGTCCATGATTTTGGTAACTGTACATTGAGGTCTTGAGTCTGTATACTTTCTACTTTATGTACTTTATCCTTTTTGTAATAGATAAGGATGTGAGCTATGGCATGTCATAGTCACAAGTCAAAAGGCAATCTGCCTTTTGACTCTACAATTGATTTTGTTTGTGTGTTTAGTCAATTGTATCCAGCTGGCTTTCAAAGTATAGCCAGCTGTAGGATGTAGTATAAGCATCACATGTTCTTGTATCTTTTATCTCATGCTTTGAAACACTTGTAATAGAACATAGAGAAAGCAATATACTGCATTCTTGAAAAACATACTCTCTTGTTCTGTCTCTTACTTTACTTGTGCTCTTTGTATCACTTTGGTTAACCCAGTTCACTATTTGATTAAAGTTTAGTTAATCTCCTCTTTTTGTGTCATTGTGTTGTAATTGTGTTAAAGCCCTTAAACGGTCCTGCAATTGGTATCAGAGCTTTCCAGGCTCTTGATATAAGATCTAACCATCTTAAGATCCCTCACACACACAAAAACTAAACTCTTCAAATGGCTTCCATCTCAAAGACTGATATGGAGACTGGAACCATGAACAAATCCCCACTGATCACTCTTGATGATTTTGACACTTGGTGCATGAGGATGGAAGGCTTCATCAGGTCTCTTGACTCAAGAATGTGGGAATCTGTTGTAAATGGACTTTTCATACCCAGCACCCCCTCTACTACTGGTGCTGCTATGATCCCTAAAGATATGGCCAACTACTCAGATGAAGATAGGTAAAGAGTAGAGATTGATAGGAAGGCCATGACTGCTCTTTAGATTGCTCTCCCAAACTCTGTATATAGAGGTTTTAAGAAGTGCAAAACAGCTAAACAACTGTGGGATGCACTGAAGCTGATGTATGAAGGCGCCTCTGAAGCCAAGGAGAACAAGAAAGATCTTCTCAAGCAGCAGTTTGAAAATTTCACCTTCAAAGCAGGTGAAACCATGACCCAACAATACTTCAGGTATGTTGAGATTGTGGATACCCTAGTGGATGGAGGAGTACCTCTTGAGAATAGGGACATTGTAAGGAAGTTCATGTCCTCACTTCCTAGGCAATGGACACACTATTGTGTGGTGATCAAGAGGACTGAGAACCTTAAAACTCTTACTCAGACAGAGTTGTATGGGATTCTCAGTGGATACCAGATGGAAATGAACATGCAAGGTTCATCTGGAAACTCCAACAATCAAATGGGTTCAGCCCTTCATGTAGTTGAAAGGGACAGCATAGAACCCCAACATCTCTCATATGCTACCCTGACAACTCACATAAGGGTCCTTTCATCACCTTCTTGGAGACACCAAGAGAGAACTTTACTCAAGGAAGTCCATTCCAAGAGACAAGTTCTTCTCAAGCCTTTGTGTCTACTGATGAAAGCTGTGGGAATTATCTTTCACTATTGAAGACCTGGACTGTATTCATCCAGATGACCTGGAATACATGGAGATAGTTCAGCAAATGGCTCTCCTCACTCACAGAGCCAAGAAGTTCTACAAGAGAACAGGAAGAAGATTTCCAAGCAATGCTATCAGTGGAAATTTTGGACTGGATAAAAGCAAAGTTATGTGTTACAACTGTAACCTTATGGGTCACTTTGCTAGGGAGTGTAAGGCACCTAAAGAAAATGGGGGCCAAACACAACCCAAACCTAACTACACTGACAAAGCTCCTCAGTCTGAGAAGACTAAGCAACATGCTGCTGTGCTGTTGAAGAAGGAGGTTTTGACTGGAGTTTTTAGGTGGAAGATGCTTCTCCAAACCAAGCACTGATGGCTGATCATGATGAAGCCAAGGTATTGGAACATCTCTGTACTCCTGAATGCATTGCTAAAGTAAATAGATACAGGTCCTACAACTTGGAGATGAGATCTGATCTTGAGTCCTTAAACATTTTAAAATCTGATTTTAGAAAGTCTGAAAATGATTATAAATTGAAAATAGAGGACTTAGAGAAAACCATTTCAGCTCTAAAACATGAACACGCAGACTTTAGAACTCAAATTCAAGATCTCATAACCAAGCTAACTGAGTGCCAGGCTGAGCTTGTGATCAGCAAAGCCAGGGCAGAAAAGAGTGTTCTTGAAGAAGAGACCTTCAAGAACATGATATCCTCATCCCTGCACAACAAAGTGTGCTATCAAAACAGACAGCGACTGGGATCAAATGAGATAGCTCCTCCACATACAATCTTGTCTGTAAGATCTCCTAGATGTGGAACTTGTGAAGATGAGCTTCCTCTCATAGATCCTATAAGTGAGGAGGATGATGAAGTAGTGATAGTGAAGAATTCCTCTGAGAAGAGTGAAGATGAGGATTCTTCCAAGGGCCACTATCCTGCTGAGGAGAAGAAATCAACTGATGACCAAGTCTAAGAGAAAAAACTTGATCAGGAAGAGCAAAAGGAAAGCAAAGAAGGCTCAAGAAATCAAGGCTACTTTTGATGCTAAGCAGAAACAAGTTTTATCTCTGCAGGTTTCAAAGTAGAAAAGACTGAAGACATCAACCAAGACTCCTCAGCTAGAGTACTGGTTCATGTTCAAATCATCACAGTGCAAAGAAGAAGACTGAGTTGCTGTGTACCACTGCTGCACAGCCTGGACCATTAAACTCCAAGAACAGTTCACAGCCCAAAAGAACTGTCTCAGCATCTACCAAGATGAAGGTGGAGAAGGAATGTGACCAAAGCCAGTCTTGCTCTCAAAAGGAGACTCCTTTGAAGAAGAAAATGTTATGTGTCATGTGTGAAAGTACTTCTCACATTGCCAAGGATTGCCCATACAATCCTAAAAGTACCATCCACATGACCAATTCAAAGACTTCAAAGAATCTCAAGAAGTCTCAAGCTTCGGAAGGAAAGTGTTTCCTTCGGAAGCTCCAAATCAAAGAAGAAGGTAAATGGAAAATTACCTTCGGAAGTAAAATTGGTCTCGGAAGAAAGGAGTTCTTCCGAAGCACTAAAGTCTGCTGCAGTGACTGTAGAATCTTCCGAAGGTTCAGTCATCAAAATGTGTGAAGTTCCAAAAGCTTCTAAGGTTTTGAAGGTCAAGTCCAAGACTCCAAAGGTGGTGTGGAAGTCTAAGAAAGACCAAATGACTGAAATTTCTCCATCAACAACAGCTGAAGATCCCCATAGTACAACCATAGGTTCTATTACTGTTGCATTACCTTCTATTACACTTAGTGAGCCCAAGACAAGTAAGGCTTGGGTTCCAAATGTAACTAATCATTTCTTTGTGCAGGAACACCTCAAGACAAACAGGAATGTCTGGATAATTGACAGTGGCTGTTCCAGGCACATGACAGGCAATAGGTCTCTACTCCATAATTTTGAGAGAATTGATGGAGGACCAGTTGCTTTTGGAGGACATGAAGGTGGTTACATTTCTGGAAGGGGCAAGGTCATAAATGGTAAGCTCAGCATCGAGAAGGTAAACTTTGTTAAGGAGCTTGGGTACAATCTTCTGAGTGTATCCCAATTTTGTGATCAGAGTCATAACATGCTCTTTACTGAGCATGAGTGCATTGTTCTCAAGCTAGGAGTGGTCATTCCTCATGAGCATATCCTGCTCAGAGCCCCCAGGAAAGGGAACATGTACAAGATGGATTTGCAAGAAACATCTCTTCTGAAAAAGTTTCATGCTTTCTATCTAAAGCAAATAGTGATGAGTCTTTCCTATGGCATAAAAGAATGTGCCATGTAAACTTTAAGAACCTAAATAAATGATTAAACATGATCTGGTAACTGGAATGCCAAAGAAAGAGTTTACAAGTGATGATCTTTGTGTTGCATGCCTGAAAGGGAAGCAACACAAGGTATCTCACAAGCCTAAGGAAAAGAACTCCATCACTACTCCCCTACACTTGTTACATATGGATCTCTTTGGCCCCACTAGTGTAATGAGTTTAGGAAGGACCTTCTTACTGTTGGTGATCACAGATGACTTTACAAGATTCACTTGGGTCTTTTTCCTTAGAACTAAGGATGAAACCCCTGAGATTCTGAAGAATTTCATCTTAAAAGTTGAGAATCAATGTGATCATAAGGTCAAAACCATAAGATGTGATCAAGGAACTGAATTCAAGAACCATCCTTGATACATTTTGTGATGAAAAAGGTATTACAAGACAATATAGTGCTCCCAGGACTCCTCAGCAAAACGGAGTTGCTGAGAGGAGAAATAGGACACTTATGAAGCTAAAGAACTATGTTGTCTGACTCTAAACTGCCTATCACCTTCTGGGCAGAGGCAGTTAATACTGCTTGCTATGTGCAGAACAGAGTTTTAGTAGTTAAGACACATGGTAAGACCCGTTATGAACTTTGGCACAAGAGGAAACCTTTCATTGGTTTTCTCAGGTCATTTGGATGTCCCTGCACCATCTTGATACCAAAGATCAAATCGCCAAGTTCGCTGAGAAATCAACGATGGACACTTCATTGGATACTCCTCTCAAGCTAAAGCTATAGAGTATACAATCTCAGAACTAGAATAGTTGAGGAGTCAGCCAATGTGACTTTCAATGACACACACCATGTGTTGCTGGTTCTGGTCCGGATTGGCTGTTTGATCTTGATTTAGTTACCAACTGTTTTAACAAATCTTGTGAGCATGTTTCAGGATCTGCAGAAAATTTAAATACAGATTTGAGCTAGGAAGATCTTCAAGTCATACATCTTCAGCTCCAGTTGAAACTACTTCAACAAATGAAGTTTCTATCAGCACAACAATGACAAATTCAGCTGATACATCTGGTATGCCTTCAAATTCCAGCTCAGAGGCTTCTCAACCAGATAAAGACACCTCAATTGTAGAAGACAACAATGGTGATGGTGATAGTGATCAGGAATTTCTTGATGCTAATAACCATACCATAGATGACAACATCAATGATGTCACACACTCATTGGATCAAGTTAATCTTGATAAGTGTGATAATGTGGAGGGTAAATCTTTAAGCCCACATCTAAATTTCTCAAATTTGGATCTCTCTCAGCAACTTGCTATGATCCCTCAGCTAAGGATCCACAGGTGTCACCCCACCACAAACATCATTGGAGATGTTGACACAGGGGTAAGAACAAGAGGACAAACTCAAGAAGCAAATATTTGTCTTCACTCTTGTTTTTTATCTCAGACAGAGCCAAAGAAAGTTGATGAAGCTCTAAAGGATGGAAGTTAGTTGAAGCTATGCAACAAGAGCTGCTTCAATTCAAAAGGCAGAAAGTTTGGAACCTTTGTCCACTTCCTCATGGGAAGAGTACCATTGGCACCAAATGGGTTTTTAGGAATAAGAAGGATGATAGAGGAATCATCAGCAAGAACAAGGCAAGACTAGTTATTAAGGATACACAACAGAAGAAGGGATTGACTACACTGATGCCTTTGCTCCTGTAGCGAGACTAGAAGCTGTTAGGATATTCATGGCATTTGCTGCATCCAAGAACTTCAAAGTCTATCAACTTGATGTAAAGTGTGCTTTCTTATATGGAGTGATTGATGAGGAGGTTTATGTCAAACAACCACCTAGTTTTGTAGACCCTGATCATCCTGATTATGTCTGCAAGCTTGACAAAGCTCTTATGGGCTGCATCAGGCACCCAGGAAGTGGTATGAAACACTATATGAGTATCTCTGTAAACATGGTTACAGGAGAGGTGCTATAGATGGAAACTCTTCATCAAAGGACATGGAAATGACTTATTGCTGGTTCAAGTATATGTAGATGACATCATCTTTGGTTCAACCAATCCAAAGCTCTGCAAAGACTTTGAGAAGCTGATGAAAGACAGATGGAAATGAGTTCAATGGGAGAACTCAACTTCTTTCTGGGAATTCAAGTGAAGCAGGTTGAGGATGGCATCTTCATAAGTCAGTCAAAGTATGTTCAAGACATACTCAAGAGGTTCAACATGACTGATTGTAAGATTGCTAAGACACCCATAGCCAGAAACCACTCCCTGGTCCAGATCTTGAGGGGCAGTGTGTAGATGAACACTTATACAGGGCTATGATTGGGTCTCTTATGTATCTTACAGCTAGCAGGTCTGATATCATGTTTGCTACATGTATTTGTGCAAGATACCAAGCCAACCCTAAGATGTCTCACTTAATCAGTGTGAAAAGAATTTTAAGATACCTCAAAGGTGCTTCAACACTTGGTCTATGGTATCCAAAGAATCCTAATTTCAATCTGTATGCCTATACAGACAGTGATTATGGTGGTTGCAACATCACTGCAAAGTCTACATCTGGGGGATGTCAATTCCTTGATGGAAGGATTGTCTCATGGCATGCAAGAAACAATCCTGTGTGTCTGCATCAACTGCTGAGGCTGAATACATTGCTGCTGCAAGCTACTGTGCTCAAGTGCTTTGGATTCAAAATCAGATGCTGGACTATGGATTTAACTTCAAAGAGACTCCTATCCACATAGACAACAATAGTGCTATCTCTATCACTGAGAACCCTATGCAGCACTCAAGGACCAAACACATCACATCAGGTATCATTTAATAAGAGATAACTATGAAAAGGGATTAATTAAACTAGTCAAAGTTCATACAGATGAGCAATATGCTGCTCTGTCACAAAAGCTTTTGATGAACAGAGATTTAAGTATCTGATATCAGCTATTGGGATGATTAACTTTGAGTAGACTTTTTCTTAAAACTGATTCTAATTATTTCCTCTTAAAATAAGTGTGTCCTAAGTTGTCTAGTTTATCACTTTCATAAGCTCATGTTTTCTTTGGATGAAAAACTTTTTTTGAAAAATTTCCTTAGATTCTTGAAAATTTTCTGATACTTCAGAAGATAAAGTTTTATCTTTGGGAAAAAAACATGTATTCAAAATAAATAACTGTCTAAGAGAGTTTACCTTCGGAAGAATTCAAATTCATCTTCCGAAGCTTAAAATTCTTAACTCAGACACTTATTCATTTTTAGGACTTTTTCCTTCCGAAACAAAATTAACCATCGGAAGCTTTGTTCATTCTTATACAAAGCATCAAGGGTTATTTCTCTCCGAAGATAAATCTTCAAGACTCTCAGAAAATTCTTCCGAAGCCATTTTAGCTTCGGAGCTTTTTCCAAAACTTCCGAAGACAAATTACCTTCGGAAGCTTTTCGAATTCCAAGAAAACTACTTTTTGAGCAAAAGAAAACTATCTTTTCAGAGGTGGGACCGACTTCCGAATTTCAAAGTTTATCCTCTTTCATTAACTTTGGTTCAAATCACTTTATATAAATACCCAAGGGTCCCCCTCTCTCCCACTATCTTCCTCCATTCCTCTATCCCTCTAACCTAATTCTCTAAACTGCTTTCGCTCTACCTTTCTTCACCCTTAAGCTTCTGAAATGGCTAACCTTAACCACAGAAACAACCCAGATTTCTCCATGCAACTTCACAGGCAACATAATCAAGTTGCTCTGTTAAGCTCTGAGAAAGATGCGAGTTTCTCAGAGATTTGCCAATTCTTGACTCTGTCAAACTATTTCACCTCCCTGACCATTGATCCTACTCTATATGAGGATCACTTGCTTGAATTCTGGAAGACCTACCAAGAGGTCATTATGGATGGGGAGAAGGCACTGTCTGCCACAGTGCAAGGGAGGAAAATCTTGATCACTCCAGCCATCATTAACCAACATTTGCAGCTGGATGATGAAGAAGGTGAGGTGTCCTTCCCAAAGGAAGCGGTTAATCATTCCTTTAGCAGATGGGCTATGAGGGAGATTTCTCTGTAAAGACCTTCACGAAAGGGAAGGTCTCATCCCAGTGGAAATACCTGCTCCACGTGGTTATCCACAGCTTATCAAACAGCATGGTGGATGGGACCGATTCCTGAGGATCTCTCCTTTATAGTTCATGGAATGGTTCAGGGGTCAAGTTCAGGTATTCACAATTTGTTTATACTAATTTACTTGCAACTTAGACTCCTTAGAGTATTACATGTTTCCTAGATATGTTCAACACATTCTCAACTGTGAACTGGGCTCACAGTTGAGCGAAACAAGTAATATTCTTAAATTGGGATAGATGAAGCCCGGCATCTTTAAAATAATGAAGAAGCCCATATAGGCTTCTCAGGGGTAGAAACAGCCCTAGTCCCAAAATGTTAGAGCTCATTGCTCAAGGTGAAACCTAGCAGCACAAGCTAGTGTTGAACCCACACCTGCTGCTTTCCAACCACCTACACAGCCCCAAATATCCATCACCTACCAAAGAAAATACAAACGAACCCTTGCTCAGACTATTCAGTCTGAGGAGGCACCCATATACTCACTCATACAGGAGAAGTGGATACTGGAGCTCCCACTTCTCCTGAGGAGCAGACCACTCCCATTTTTCCAAGAATCAGTGCTAGGTTCTTCATGCTCAGCGTGATGAGCTCACTAGCCCAACAGCCTTAATTCTTCACTCTGAGTCTCAACACTCAAGTGAACAACCTTCAGGGGACAACTACCATCCCCAGCCTTTGAATCTCAACCACCAATTCCAACCTATCCTTCTATACCGATGAAGACTTAGGATTTATTGAGTACCATGAGTCTCTCTTCCCATCCCCTACTCAAAGAGAGATGAGTACCTCTGACTCTCCTCAGTTTATCCCATATCAGTCACTTATTACTGAGGTGGACACTTCTGAACTTGTTCAGGATGTCCATATGGAAGAGGCTCTCACTTTTGAAAGTGATTACATCATTAAGACCTCCACCATGGCAACTCAGCTCCCTGGCATCTCAACTGAGGCTGCCAGTGAGCAGAGGAAAACCAGCAGCCAAGAAACTCAAGCTGGTGGTGAGCGAGAGGACTTTGGTCCAATCATCTCATCCCCCACTGATTCTTCTGATGAAGATGAGGGGAATTTGAGACTAAAGGTGCAGAAATTGTCAAAAACATGCACCTATTTAGTCTCTAAGGTTAGTCACTTGGAATCTCAGGCGACTACCTTACAAAACTAGGTCAATGATCAGCAGCTTCAGATTTCATATCTGCAGGAAAAACTAGCTGAGAGACCTTTAAGGACAACTCAACCAGGAACCCAAGAACCTATGGAAGTATTGACTTATCCTCCAGCTCACCTATGCAAGTGGGTGCTGCTACCAAAAAGGGGGTGAAAGTTGTTACAACCACAGAACCTGGGAGTTCTTCAAAGAGAATGGACATAGAAGACTCACCATCCTCACTTGTTGTTGTGCATTCTCAGCAACTTACTCAGTTGACATTATTGGACTCTATAGACTCAATCATCAGGAGTCTCTTTGAGGAAGGTATCCAAGGGCTGTCTCATCTCCACCACAAGGAACTGGCAACTACATCATAAGGTGGAGGTATGATGAGGATAGAAGAGCCCTTATACTTCAAAGAGTTCAAGGCCAACAAGAAGTTTTTCAGTTCCAAAGCCTGAGCTTCTATGAAAGACTGGATTTAGTCAACATGCCACTTGTCAATCCAAGCAATTCAAGATAACTGACAGGCTGGCTCAAAGAATCCAAGAAAGGATCCTTCCAGAGTTCTCTCTAAGAAGGAGACATAGGCAATCAGGCAATGTCATCGGTCAACTGGATGTTGAGTGGACCCTAAGATTAGTTTCATAGGGGAAACCTTGACTGAAGGCCCGTGGCAGAACCTGAGACCCCTGTCTCATCATGAACAACTGCTGCAGAGGTCCAAACTCCATCTGAAACACCTGCTGGTGAAGGTGTTTCTCAGCCTCTCTCTGGCCAGAGCATGGAAGCTACACCAAGCAATGAAGGCCAAGCCTCAATCCACCCTGAGTCACAAAGGTCTGTTCGTGACAAAGGGAAGAGGAAAATGACTCCTGAGGAAATTGAGGAGAAGAGAGAGAGAGGAAAAGGAGGCTAAGGGGAGAAAGTTCTTCTGGGTCACTACCTTCATGCAAGCTGCAATCAGGGCTGCCCCCAGACCAAATACTCAAGATGATGAGTTAAGGGCAGTCAGGATTACCTATTTACAAACCAGGAACTATGATATTGATGAATCATCTCCCTCCCCTTAGAAGAGTTAAATGAACTGGCTGACATGGAAGTGTCAAGAGAGATGAAGGAGAAAGAGGATGCAAGGTTACTTCTCCAATTCAAAGAGGAGAAGAGACAGAAAAGGCTTTACAAGCATGCTACCACTCTCTCTCCAGTTCAAGAAAGTCCTGCACAGGAAGATGTGGCTCCACAAGAACCTCAGGTAGATAAATAAGAAGATAGGATCAAGATGATCAACTACCTAAGTGCCACAGGCTTCTATCAGGAAAATGCACTTCTTCCCCTGTCCTATGATTCATTGAGTTCGAGTACCTAAAGCAACTTGAGCTTGAGCTAGTCAAGAGAAAAACAACCAAAAGGAAGCTAAGGGAAGAAGCTGCAAAGTCAAGAGCCATCATCAAAAGAATGCAAAGATCTGCTGACAGACAAAGAATGATGAGCTTCTTGAAGCTATATGGATTCTCCGGAAGGAGACTTGGCCCCATGTCTCTATCTACAATGGATGAGCATATAAGGGTGATCAAGCAGAAGATTAAAAGTGGAGAACTAATTGACTTGCACTTTTTTCCAAGTCAAGTCCCACCTGAAGTGGAGGTCAAGTTTGAACAACCTGAGACACCTCAACCAGAACCTCCAGCTAAGCCTCAGCAACTTCATCTTCTGATCCAAGACAGGGTCAAACTCCCTCTCCTTCTGAACCTGTGAAGGATGAACACCCAACTGAGAAAGACACTGATGATCAACATGGTGCTGCAGACCAGTCTTCTCAGTTAAAGACATCTAAGAGGAGAAGAAAATGGCTTCTAAACCAAGACTAAGAAGAAGAAGCCAAAGTCATCTACCTCTACACCTCATGCTGAATCAGATCAACCTGAGGAAGTGCATGATGAGGCAGCCCAATCAACTCCTATGCAAGTGGCTCCTCTAACAACTGAGACACCCATCTTGTCGTGGACTTATTCTACCAATCCAGAAAGATGGCATGTTATCAGAGATCAAGGTGTTGAGAATGTCTACTCCTGGCAAGACATAATCAACTTACCTCTGCATGATCTCTTTGAGATGAGAAGATACTATGAGAATCTTGATGATCCTGACCATCTAATGAAGAAAGGAATGGTCTTGATTGTACTGAAGACTACCAACATCTGAAGATCTTCTAAGTGTTTTGGTAGCATCAGCCTAGGGGGAGTTTGTAAGGATTCCTTAAGTCTGATGCAACCCAAAACATCCAAAGTGTCTCAGCAACATGCACTAAGTACTGAAGTGAAGAATGCTTCGGAATTTTTACACAATGCATTAGAAAATACTCTAAGTGTAAAATCTTCCAAAGCCAAGACCAATATCTTCCGAAGCCAAACATGAAGTCTTCCGAAGCTTCACAGACAAAGTCTTCCGAAGCTTCATCCTTTGAAGACAGATTTCTTCCGATGACTTTTAGTACACATGCTTTATCTGATGTACTGTTCCATAAAGCACCTTTCCACTACAACTCTGCAAGTCACCAACTAACATGGTTTGGTGAAAAAGTCCATGCTTTTGGTAACTGTACATTGAGGTCTTGAGTCTGTATACTTTCTACTTTATGTACTTTATCCTTTTTGTAATAGATAAGGATGTGAGCTATGGCATGTCATAGTCACAAGTCAAAAGGCAATCTGCCTTTTGACTCTACAATTGATTTTGTTTGTGTGTTTAGTCAATTGTATCCAGCTGGCTTTCAAAGTATAACCAGCTGTAGGATGTAGTATAAGTATCTCATGTTCTTGTATCTTTTATCTCATGCTTTGAAACACTTGTAATAGAACATAGAGAAAGCAATATACTGCATTCTTGAAAAACCATACTCTCTTGTTCTGTCTCTTACTTTACTTGTGCTCTTTGTATCACTTTGGTTAACCCAGTTCACTGTTTGATTAAAGTTTAGTTAATCTACTCTTTTTGTGTCATTGTGTTCTAATTATGTTAAAGCCCTTAAACGGTCCTGCAACTTCTTTTTCATACATACTCCAGTCACACATTCCATCTTGAAGTATGATCAGCCATGAGTCTTTTGAATTGCTTGGTCCAGCTGATTCATTGGTGGTTGGTAGGGATGTATTGATCAGTTGAGATTGTCTGTGCAGAGATGTTTGAGAGTTTGATTGTTGATGAGGTTCAGTCTGATGTTGCTGATGTTGCTGATGTTGTCTCATCTCTGTATATGACTGTTGATTGCATTCTCTGGAGAAATGTTCATAGAGATTGCACTTGAAGCATCATACCTTTGATTTGTTAACACCAACCTTTGATGTTTTACTGGCTACTGCCAAGTTCTTGTTCCTTCTGAGATATTGCTTTGCTCTATAAGCAACCATTGCCATCTGCCATTGTAAGTCCATTTCTTCTACTACATCAGGATGTAGTTCTTCTAAGTCTTGTTGGCAGATATTTGCTGAAGTTAGAGAGCTTCCCAGATATGCTTGAAAACTAGAATTAAAAGCTGCAAAGGCTGCTTTTTGTTCTTCAGAATCCAATATCACAGTGATTGGTTCTGACTGATTGTTTGAATGTGAAGTCTTAGCTGTTGTTGTAGTTGGATCTTTTCTCTCAGCAGTTCTTTCTGCATTCTTTTTATTATTATCTTGAGATGATTTCTTTGAGGGTTTAGAAACATAAAAGCTAACTTCCTCCTCATTATCACTCCAAGCACAAGAGTTATCACATTCATTATTTGAAATAAATGCACTTCCAACATTATTTGTTTCTTTTAAGTGATAGGGTGAGACATGAGTTCTCACACTCTTGTTTCTTGATTTTTCATCCATTTCAAGAGCTTCCACTTTTGAAACTAGAGTATCTAGACCAGTTGACTTCAGATCTATTGTGTTCTTGAACATGGATACAGTTTGCTTCCAACTTTTTGGCAAAGTATGGAGCATTCTCTTGTTTAATTCCTCATTGGTATATTTCAACTCCAAAATATTCATCTCAGTTACCAACTGCATGAATCTATGAAGTTGTTGAGGAATGATTCACCCTCAATATGATGAAATGTTTCATATTGTGACCTGAGGGTGTCTCTCCTTATGCTTCTGATATCATCACTCCCTTCGCATAGAGTATGAAGTATCTTCCACAAGGAGTTTGCTATTTTGTAGTTCTCACACATGATCAATATCTCTTCAGGTAAAGCCATACTAAGCAAACTGTATGCTTTGATATCAACTTTGACCCTTTTGACATCATCAGGTGATAGATCTTTGGTACTGATTGGTTGATTTTTGTCGTTATAATCCAGCCCAAGGGTGGGTGGAATATAAGGACCTTCAGTGATGAAGACCCATAAGTCAGAATGAGTATAGTTTACATGATTCCTAAACTTGATTTTCCATGACTTGAAGTCTGCTTTTGTTTACAACTTCGGTGGTTGGTAAGATGATCCACTAAAGTTGCTCATTATGTAAACTGATGAAAAGGATCAATTAGATCTGCTACTCAATTGATTTGAATATAGATACAAGTTAATCTCCTTGAATGCAGTAGAATGACAAACAAGTTTCATACAATTTTTTTTAAAAATAGATCTAATTCACCAAAAACTGACAAATCTACAGGATTCAAAGCAATTAAACACAACAAACACTGATAGATCAATTGATCTAAATCAATGAGCACTTGGCTCTGATACCAATTTTGTGTTCTCGATATGAACATGAACAATAAGCATGGATCTTAGGATTCATATTGGTAATAACAAGACTTGAATGATTAGATGTGAAAATATAATAATTATGAACATGATGAAGAACACAAACATGTTTAATGATTGGTGTTTGTTGGATCAAGAAGAAGGCTAATGCAACCAAAACTAGATCACTTAAGTTATTTTGGTGCTGCATACAAAGGCTTCCGAAGCTTTTCATGGAACTTCCAAAGTATTTTAGAGTTCGTCCGAAGACAAAGGAAAAGTCCAACTTCCAAGACAGAACTCTTCTTCCGAAGACAAATGCATACTTCCGAAGTTCAAGACTTAGAAGAATAAAGTGAAGACCACTTCCGAAGTATGATGAAGAAGTCTCCAAGTCTTGGAAGAAGAAGCCTCTTCCGAAGTATAAAGTGGCTTCGGAAGTACTTACTCTTCTGAAGCCATTTAACCTTCGGAAGACGTTGCTATAACCAGTGGACACAAGTATGGTCTCTGACACTCCGCTGCAGACTTCTGATACAGCATGGCTTCTTCTTAAAGAACCATGTTGTTGACCATACTTTATTCCTCTGTTTACCTTTTCATGATAGTACAGTTTCCATCTTTAGTTGGTGACAAAAGGTAAGTCAGGGACATGTCCTAACTACCAAATCTCAGATAAGACTTTATCCGAGATACCTTAAACTATAGTCTTGTAGTATAGGCTTTTGCTAAAGGATCCCAGCAGGTATCAAAGTATATCCGGCTGTAGATAGTATTATATATAGGTTGTCCTTGTAACTCATAAAACACAAAAATCTGCTTGTAAGAGTCTTTGTATCTTGAGTTGAGAATCAATATATAAAAGTATCTTGAAAATTATCTTTTTGTGTTCTTAATTACTTTTCATATTGTGATCAACTCTTCTTGATTCTTACCCGAGTGTGATTCTAGGTGAGTTTGAGAGAAAACATTTATGTTTAAGTGACAAACACCGATCCTGCATTTGGTATCAGAACTTCTCAAGCTCTTGATTGCGTGATCTAACCATCCAAATCAACCTGTTTTCACTACTCCCTACCACCCACTCCCTCAAATGGCCCTCAACAAATCTGAAGTAGCAATGGGGACGATGACCAAAGCGCCAATCATCACCCCTGAAAACTTCATGTCTTGGAGTAGAAGAATGGAAGGCTTCATTAGATACCAAGACAGCAAAATATGGAACTCGATTGTCAATGGACCGTACAAGCCAAAGGTGGCTTCACCTGGTGGAAATGGTACCATGATAGAAAAGGCTGTTGAGGACTATTCTGATGAAGACAGAAAGAAGATAAACATCGATAGCAATGCTATGACCATTCTCATGACTGCAATACCGAACTCTATTATGGTGCGGTTCGAGCATTGCAAGACTGCCAAAGAATTATTTGATGCACTTACTCAGATGTATTCTTGCTCCAACGACTCAAAGAAGGACTCATTGAAGCAACAGTTCGAGAACTTCACTCATATTGCTGGAGAGACCCTCAGCCAGAAGTACTTCAGGTACATGGATCTTAGCTCTTCCCTTCAGTGTGTAAAGATCACTCCTGAACTTAGAGATCTCACGAGAAAGTTCATGAGTGCTCTTCCAAATAAGTGGACATTCTACTGTGTCTCTATCAAGAGAACCGAAAACTTGAACACTCTTTCCATGAATAAGCTCTATGGCATCCTTTATGGATACCGTCTAGAGATGGAGAGTAAGAAGGGCCACCAAACAAGCAGATCTATGAGTCTTCGTGATAGCAACATTTTAATGGTTGCTAAAGGCTAATTAACCCCTCAACCTCAGCACTTCCTGACTTATCAGCAGCCATCCTGCTCATCTGGTCCCTACATCACTTATCTTGAGACTCCAAGGTCTCAACAGGCTCAACACAACTCCTTCCAGGAGTGTTGTGCCTTTGTCTTAGGAGGTGGACACTCAGGAGATTTTCAATACTGCTTTGATGATCTTGAGTGCTTCAGCCCAGATGACGTAGAGTACATGGACATTGTCCAGCAAATGGATCTTTTAACTTACATAGAAAAGAAGTTCTTTAAGGGAACCGGAAGGCACTTCCCTCAGAACCCAACTACCAGCAAGTTCAGGTTTGACAAGACCAGGGCAAAGTGTTACAACTGTAACCAACTGGGTCATTTTGCAAGGGAATGCAAGGCTCCTAATACCAATCCGGGAACCCCACAGGCCTCCACACACCCCTCAACCTCAAAGCCCACTGAGAAGTCAACTGAGACGGCCGCAATGGCTCAAGAAGTTGACTGGAGCTTCATGGTAGAGGATGTGACTCCTGCTCAAGCTCTCATGGCCGGAACAGATGATGCCCAGGTATATGAACATCTCTGCAATCTAGCCTGTATAGCTAAAGTTAAACTCTATCAGGATTACAATATGGAAATCAGATCTAACATTGAGTCTTTAAATATTCTAAAATCTGATATTAAAAGAGCCGAATCTGACTATCAAAAGAAAATTGATGAGTTGAAGAAAACTGTATCTTTTTTGAAACATGAACACACCAACTACAAGACTCAAATCAAGGATCTGATATCCATATTGTCTAAGGCTCAAGCCCAGCTTGTCACTGCTGAGGCTCAGGCCAGGAAGCATGCTATCTCTGAGCAAAACTTCCAAGCTATTCTTGCCTCATCCTCCCATTCCAAACTCTGTTATCAGAACAAAGAAGGGTTAGGAACCAATGAAATTGCTCCACTACACTCCTATGAGTCTATCAAACAGCCGAGATGTGGTACTGAAGAGCAAGAGGTTCCAACTGTTGACCCTTTCTTTCCAGAGTTAAAGGATGAGGCACCAATAGTGGCCACCATAGGGAAGGAACAGGTAGATAAACCTATCGCCTCCTGTGATGATCAAATCCTAACCACCAAAGCCAGAAGAAGTAGAGCTAAAGCTGCTAGGAGAACTGCTAAGAAAGTGGCTGAATCCAAACTGAAAATTGACCCCAAACAGAAGGGTGTCTTTGTTTCAGCTGGTTTCCAAGTGTTGGGTACTTCTGATTCGGGAAAGGAATGTAATACCAGCATTCCTGTCCTACCAAAGGATGAGAAGTTAAAGGGAAGAGTTGCTGACGAAGAAAAGAAAACCAAGAAACAACAACCCTCAATTCCCCAAAAGACTAACATTGCATGCATCATGTGTGGCCTGCAAAATCATATGGCAAAAGATTGTTACTACAATCCTGCAAGCACACATTATGCAAATAATGTTAGGAAAGAAGGAGTCAGGGAAGGATTCACATTTGGACCCTTCCAGCTCATCTAGCTCTCAAGATGATGCTACCAAAAAGGGGGAGAATGTTCAAAGACAAACACACAAGGAACCACAGAGACGGTCTTGCACTTCAACATCTTCCTCTCCCATCATCTCTACGCTTGAAACATCTCAGGTCACTCTTCAAATTGATCCAAGGATGTTCAATGATCTCTACAGACTGTTTACCAAGTTTCCGTTAAGATCCTCCTTTAAGCAGCCAAGTCATGATGCTGCAATGATCTACTTTGGAGCAGAAGAACTTCAAAGGCTAACTGCACCTTCTACCACTGTGGAAGAACTTGGTCAACCTAAGGTCCTCATGGAACCTAAGATTCAATTCGAAGGGGAAATAGGAACTGATGGCCCAGGAACTGAAATAGTTGGGACATAATCTGCATCTCCTTTAACTTTAAAAGCTGAAGTTAAAGCCTCCGAAGAACAAGCTGAATCTTCCGAAGCTGAAATGGAAGCTGCGGAAGGACTGTTTAAAATGTCCAAGGAACTGATCATCATAGATGCTATACTGGAAATGGCTTCTGAAATGAGCAGTGAGGACTTTCCAATTGCACCTCCATCCCAGATACCATCTCTGACTCTCTCACAATCAGAAACCTCTCTCCAAGAACCACCACAGTCAGGATCTTCAAAGGATAAAGGTAAAAGGAAGATGACTGCGGAAGAGATTCAGGAAGACGAGAAGACTGAGAAATATAAGAAGAAAGGAAGACTTCAGACTAAATAGTTGCTAGCTGCTAGCACAAAAGCAGCTGCTTCCAATCAGGAGGTTGTCATCAATAAAAGAAGAGAGCAGATCATTGACCAGCTCATTGAAATGGGAGCTGCCAATGAAGAAATACTCTTGCTACCATTAGAGGAGTTGATGGATCTGGAGAAGGCAACCAGGCTGAAACTCGAAGAAGAAGCCAGTTTGGCCATACAGGAAAAGGAAAAGAAACAGAAGGAGGATGAATTGCAATTGAGGAGAGACAGGATAAACTTCCTACTCTCTAGAGGCTTTGATCTTCAAGAACTCTCTCCACACAACGATGACACGATCCTCTGGCTCTTCAACAAAGAGCAGGATCTAATGGAGAAAGAAAGGAAGAAGGCTGCAAAAGAAAAGGCCACAGAGAAGAAGAAGAAAGAAGAAGAGGCTAGGGTCACTACCTCCAAGAAGCTTACTGAGAAAGCCTGGATGAAGGACTATCTCCGGGCTCATGGCTTCTCCGGTAGGCAGGTGGGTCCTATGTTTGAAAGGACACTCCAACGGATTGTCAGTGAAATTAAGGCTGACATCCGGTTGGGGAAAAGGAAAGAGATGTATAGAAGGGTAAAAGGGATGACCTTCACTGCTTCTACCCAACCACAACTTGAACCCTCATCCTCACCATTAACCATTAAACCTGAACCCTTCACACCTAAATCCACATCACTACCCACTACTACTCCCTCACTTCAACCTCCTAAACTTCCCATCATCCAACCCAAAACACTAGCCAGAACCTCTGAACCTAACCTACCCAATTACCATCCAAACCATCCCTTTAGCCTTCTCAACATATCTCCCTTGAGGAGTTTAAGGTAATCAAGACGAAGCTCACTAATTGCACCACTTTGAGCGAAGTTTCGTGTGTAGAAGACTCCGTTAACATTACCTATGTAGACGGATCTTCAAGTACCCTCACGAGAGACAGATTCCTTGATTTGCCTACAAGAACTTTGGACCATGCTGCAAGACTTTTGGGCCTTAATTCAGACTCTTTAAATGAGAAAGAAAAGAAGCTCAGAAGGAAACTGGTGACTCTGCTCGATACAAAAAAAGAGGACAAGATTCCTAGTCAGCCTCTTATGCCTAGAAGGAAGATAATCCAGTGGAGGTTCGATGAACCTTCTCACAACTTTTTTGTGGAAAGAGAGAATGGTGAAGTCAACAGACTCAATGCAACCTCTCTGTTACACTCCAGCAGATTTGACATTGCTGAGTTAGCAGAGAAACCATTATCCAACCCCTCCAACTCTAAGACTGCTACACTCGTCAGAAATCATCTCAGCAGTCTTCATTTGGCTTAGCTAACTGCAAAAGCAAAGATTAAAGAAGAGTTGAAGTTGAGAAGAAAGGAAGACAAGGAAAGATCTCCCACCAAAGGTCTTGCCTTTCTAGAGATGGTGGAAGGTCCTGAATTGGTACCTATAGTTTGATGGGAATATGATTACAGTTCCCATCAACCAACTCTTTTCAGAGGGCAAAAACAAAAGGTACATGTTATCCAAGGTGACAGACTGGATTTCTTGTCTACCAAGGATCTGTACAAGCTTCTTAGCACCACATCAGGGAAGAACAAGGAGACAGACAAATATTTGCTCTCCTTCGTGCTGAAAGTTTTGAGAAGTCGAGGTAAGTGAAGTTTTGGTAGCATTGTAGGATTCTATATGCCCAAGACACATAGAATATTGACGCAGTTAATACGTAATGATCCAACTCGGGTTATACCCAATAACAAGCTTAGCAAACACCCATTAATATTTAATTGATGATATGATCATGCAATTAAATATTTACACAATTTAGAAAATGGGTTTTCTAAATAAGTTGCATATGAGAATGAACACCTTATTAGTATATTTTGTTCAATAATATTATTTGAAGTCTTATCTAAATTAGTTGGATAACACCAAATAATAATGAAAGTATACTACTTATACAATTAAATGGTTAATTGCATAAACTAGTTACAAGACTAGATAATATATATGTGTGTTAAATTTTATAAGAGGGAAACCTCTTTTAAATTTTTTTCGACCCCCCCCCTTAGTTGATTGGGTCCTTGGCCTTGAAACACACACGCATCAATGCTTTTCTAGTTCACCTTTTTCCCTCATATCTCAAGACATGCAAACTAGCAAAAACTCTCTCAATTCTCTCTCAATACTCACGGTTCTAGCAGCTGAAATTTGAGGTTTTTTGAAGTTTTGGTGGTCATTCTTCCTAACAAGAAGGTGCTTTGCAAACAATCTTGGGGTATACAAGCTTGAGAGGTCCTACCTTGGAGCCTTGGCCGAGTTTGAGCATCCAACATTCCCTTTTGTGTCGGATTTTTGCTGCTGCTGGAAGGTAGTTTTCACAGCTCAATATAGCTGTGATTTTATGTACATTTACATGTGTTCATAGCTTGCTTATTCACATAAAAGATCCCCTTTGTTCTTGGGTTTGTTTACACTTTAAAACATCGAATAGAACATGTTTTTTTCAGCTTACAAACAATGTAATAATGTTAAACTTCCGCTGCATTTTACAAAGTTTAAGTGGTTAAACTATGTCTTGTGTTCTAACAAACCCCTACAACGGCATCTAGAGCCGGTTATGTGGATAGCTAGCTTGAATTGTCCTTTAAAATTTCGTTTTATGAACCTTGAAACCCCTTTTAGGGGCTGCTATGTTCTTGTATGTTGAATCCCCAAACTTTCAAGGTCATATCACACATGCTTGTGATTAAACCTTGAAAGATATGTATCATGATATGTATATTGTTTGGACTATGTTTAAAACCCGAATTTTCAGTTTATGTTGGCTGAAAATCGTGGGTTTTAATGGGGATTCTTTAATATATTTGGATGATATGATGAATGTTCATATTGGTGCATAACCTAGCATTTGGCCTTGTGTTGTTTGGATGTATGCAATGGTTGTTTTGGTTTATTCAATGGGGTTGTATATTTTTTTTTGTGCTTTGTATAAAAGATGTAATTTATGTATTATTGGGTTGTTATAAATAGATTAGGTGTATTTTTCATTTTACTAGATATCATGTATTAGTACTTTATATCTTGTAATATGAAGACATACGCCTTGGAAGCACAAAGGAAAGACACAAGAGAAACATGGAGCATTTTGGATGCGGTTCAAGTGGGAGGTGTTTGGAAGTTTTCTATGTGATTGTTATGACCTTAGGAAAGACCAAATGACAACACTTGTGATGGCAAACAAGTGTTGTCAACATAATGGATATGGTTATGCACATGTGGTTGTTTATTTTTATGCTTGTTTGAATGTTTGTTATTTGATTGTATGGTTGATATTTTGACATGCATTACAAACTAATTAACAAACTTAACAAGCTAAAAATTGATGGTTCTTAATCATTAAATGTAATAAATGGTTATTAAATTGATTTAATGATTTCAAAGATTAAAATGGGTTTTAATCAAAGGACCATAGGGTATCTTGAATTTGAAAGCATGCAAATACAAGTACATAGAGTTTTCTAAAAACTTGGATTATGAAATCTCTAACATTTTAACAAGATCAACACCGTCCTTTTACATAACACTTGAGTCACATGGAAACTCTTAGTGGGATAAAGGTCACCTAACCATTTTGAGGGAACTTGCGATTTGAGGTGAGAATGCCTTATTTGAGGGATAAAGGTCACTTAACCACTTATTTTGGCAAACTCACATGTGGGTGTAAGTAGGGTGTCTTGATTTGCAAACCATGTCAAATGGATCACCTACGATGTGGTTTCCAAATGGTGTTGATGGGATTAACATGCCGACTCTACATATGATGTTTCAAGCTGATCCCATATCTCTAGAAGTTGCAAATGGTTGCAATCGTCAATCGTTGACCACCTTATTAATTTAAATCGTGGGATAAAGGTCACCTAACCACAATTTAAATGTAATGTTGGATCTAGATTTTAATATGAAATGGCCATAAAAGGTATTATTATTAAAAATAACCATATCGAAAATACAAAAATTAATCTTTGTTAAATTTTGTAGATGGCTTCCAATAACCATGATAACAATAAAAATTCATCCGCGTCCGCCTAATCTTTAAGAGCGATTCTCCAAAAGGAACGTCTAAACCATAACAATTTTATTGATTGGTTTCGAAACTTGAGAATCGTTCTCAAGCAAGAGAAGAGAGCGTATGTTTTAGACGACCCTATCCCCGATCAACCTAGTGAGGATGATGAGGAGGCCTTTAACGATTGGTTAAAATACACTAAGGACTCGGTCCAAGTGTCTTGCCTCATGTTGGCAAGCATGACTCCGGATCTCCAAATGGAGTATGAAAATCACGGAGCCTATGACATGATAACCCAGCTGAAGGAAACGTTCCAACAGCAAGCAAGGGTTGCACGCTTTGAAACGGTTCAAGCGCTTCATTCATGTCGTATGGACGAAAACCAATCTGTTTCATCTTATGTGCTTAAGATGAAAAGTCACATTGACCGCCTCGAGAGGCTTAATTGTCCCGTCTCGAAGGAATTGGCCACGGATTTGATCCTCAATGGCCTTACCAAGAGGTTCGAGACGTTCGTGTTGAACTATAACATGAACGCATGGGACAAGAGCATTGGTGAGCTTCACTCTATGCTCAAAACGGCCGAGGCAGCCATGGGTAAAAGAGTTTTACCCGTTCTCAGCATCAATGAAGGTGGGAACAAAAAAGGCCACATCCCGCACCTAAGGCAAGAGTTGCCAAGGGTAAGGGACCCGTGTGGGGTAAGGGGAAAAGGGTGGCAAGGGTACCACCCAAAGTACCGGAGAAGAAGCAAAAGGTTGCTTCAAATGACCCATGCTTCAAGTGTGGGGAGATTGGACATTGGGCAAGGAATTGTTCTGTCCATCTCCAAGAGTTGAAAGCCAAAAGGATGCCGGGCAGACCTCAGGTACAATATACATGATTCATATTGATCTTAATGTTACATCTTCTAACACATAGGTATTGGATACCGGATGTGGAACTCATATTTGCAATTTGCTGCAGGGGTTCACAAGAAGTAGGGACTTCAATCAAGGGGATGTTAGCCTCTTCATGGGCAATTGAACTAAAGTCATAGTTGAAGCCCGTGGAGACTACATCCTAAAACTTCCAAGTGGCTTGGATGTAATTTTGAAGAATGTTTTGTATGCTCCTAGTTTGACTAGGAACATTATTTCTGTATCCCAATAAAGGCATTATGATTATGTATTATCTTTTGTTGAAAATGATGTGCATGTTTCTTTAAATGATATGTTTTATTTTAAAGCTATTCCCATTAATGGTATTTATGAATTGGTTCATGAAAATACTTTAAATAGTTCATTGTACCAAACTAGCACCAAGAAATTCAAGTTGGATTTGAGTGATACCTATCTTTGGCATTGTCGTCTTGGTCATATAAACAAGAAACGTATACAAACACTTCAAAATAATGGTCTTTTAAAAACAAATGAATGTGATTCATTTGATGCATGTGAATCTTGTTTACGAGGAAAAATGACTAAGAATGGTGAAAGATACTTCATTACCTTTACCGACGATTATAGTTGCTATGGGTATGTGTACTTATTAAGGCACAAAGATGAAGCTTTTGAAATGTTCAAAATCTTCAAGAACGAAGTAGAAAATCAACTCAACAAGTCGATTAAAGTTCTCCGCACCGATAGAGGAGGTGAATACCTAAGTGATGCTTTTCAAGATCATCTTAGGAGTTGTGGGATTGTCTCACAACTCACTCCACCTGGAACACCACAACATAATGGTGTGTCTGAGAGGAGGAATCGAACCTTATTGATATGGTCCGATCTATGATGGCTAGAAGCACATTGCCTCTATCATTTTGGGGTTTTACTTTGGTCTCCACAGCCCGTATTCTAAATATGGCCCTAACCAAAAAGGTGGAAAGGACACCCTTTCAGATATGGCATGGAAGAGTTCCATGCCTATCTTACTTAAGGGTCTGGGGTTGTGAGGCTTATGTTAAGACTCCCACCCCAAACAAATTGTGAGGCTTATACCCAATAACAAGCTTAGCAAATACCCATTAATATTTAATTGATGATATGATCATGCAATTAAATATTTACACCAATTTAGAAAATGGGTTTTCTAAATAAGTTGCATATGAGAATGAACACCTTATTAGTATATTTTGTTCAATAATATTATTTGAAGTCTTATCTAAATTAGTTGGTTAACACCAAATAATAATGAGAGTATACTACTTATACAATTAAATGGTTAATTGCATAAACTAGTTACAAGAGTAGATAATATATGTGTGTGTTAAACTTTATAAGAGGGAAACCTCTTTTAAATTTTTTTTGGCCGCCCCCCCCCCCCCCCTTAGTTGATTGGGTCCTTGGCCTTGAAACACACACACATCAATGCTTGTCTAGTTCACCTTTTTCTCTCATATCTCAAGACATGCAAACTAGCAAAAACTCTCTCAATTCTCTCTCAATACTCACGGTTCTAGCAGCTGAAATTTGAGGTTTTTTGAAGTTTTTGTTGGTGATTCTTCCTAACAAGAAGGTGCTTTGAAAACAAGCATGGGGTATACAAGCTTGAGAGGTCTTACCTTGGAGCCTTGGCCGAGTTTGAGCATCCAACATTCCCTTTTGTGTCGGTTTTTTGCTGCTGCTGGAAGGTAGTTTTCACAACTCAATATAGCTGTGATTTTATGTACATTTACATGTGTTCATAGCTTGCTTATTCACATAAAAGGTCCCCTTTGTTCTTGGGTTTGTTTACACTTTAACATCAAATAGAACATGTTTTTTCAGCTTACAAACAATGTAATAATATTAAACTTCCGCTGGGTTTTAGAAAGTTTAAGTGGTTAAACTATGTCTTGTGTTCTAACAAACCCCTACAAGCATCAGCCTAGGGGGAGTTTGTTGGATCAAAAAGAAGTCCAATGCAACCAAAACTAGATCGCTTATGTTATTTTGGTGCTGCATACAAAGGCTTCCGAAGCTTTTCATGGAACTTCCAGAGGATTGTAGAGTTCTTCCGAAGACGAAGGAAAAGTCCAACTTCTGAAGACAGAACTCTACTTCCGAAGACAAATGCATACTTCCGAAGTTCAAGACATAGAAGAATAACGTGAAGACCACTTCCGAAGTATGATGAAGAAGCCTCCAAGTCTTGGAAGAAGCAACCTCTTCCGAAGTATAAAGTGGCTTCGGAAGTACTTACTCTTCCGAAGCCGTTTAACCTTCGAAAGACACTGCTATAACCAGTGGACACAAGTATGGTCTTTGACACTCCGCTGCAGACTTCTGATACAGCATGGCTTCTTCTTAAAGAACCATGTTGTTGACCATACTTTATTCCACTGTTTACCTTTTCATGATAGTATAGTTGCCATCTTTAGTTGGTGACAAAAGGTAAGTCAGGGACATGTCCTGACTACCAAATCTCAGATAAGACTTTATCCGAGATACCTTAAACTATAGTCTTGTTGTATAGGCTTTAGCTAAAAGATCCCAGCTGGTATCAAAGTATATCCGACTATAGATAGTATTATATATAGGTTCTCCTTGTAACTCATAAAACATAAAAATCTACTTGTAAGAGTCTTTGTATCTTGAGTTGAGAATCAATATATAAAAGTATCTTGAAAATTATCTTTCTATGTACTTAATTACTTTTCATATTATGATCAACTCTTGTTTATTCTTACCCGAGTGTGATTCTAGGTGAGTTTGAGAGAAAACATTTGTGTTAAGTGACAAACATCGATCTTGTAGTGTTTATTGATATATTGTTTAAATCATCATCCATGAAGGATGATGATATGATGTTTGTTGGTGATGGACCTAATTCACCCTAACAAGTGGTGAATTATTCACACTTTACAATGTTAATATGTGCTAATATTTATACTAGTCTAGCAATAAAAATAATTACAATATAAACCCTAGACTAATATTTTGTTGCTATTGTTCTTCAAATATTCAACTTCAATAATGTTGGAAATCTTCAATTTATTAAAAGGTAGAATACCCAACAATCCTCCCCCTAAATTGTAGATTTCCAATGTGAATTGAAGCTTGATCTTGTTTTTGTTGAATAGTTGTTCAAAGCTAAGAACTTTGTTGTTGATACGGGAAGCGAGGTCTTCAAAACTTTGGAACTACCATTTTTTTTGTTTTTGATGTTGGCGGTCCAAACAATTAAGTCGAAGTCCACCTTTTCTTTTTGATGTTGGCGGCCCAAACAATTAAGTCCAAGTCCACCTTTTCTTTTTGATGTTGGTGGCCCAAACAAATAAGTCCAAGTCCACCTTTTCTTTTTGTTTCAATGACGGATCCCAAGAAACAAACCCAATGGTGTTCACGAGCCCATTTGCAACCCTACGTTGCAAACCCTAATTCGGAAACCCTACTGTAGCCGCAAATGTCACTTTGGTTCGGCAACCCTGATTAGAGCGTCCCTAATGTGCAGGCCTCTTTCGATCACAAAAGAAACCTTTGATTAAATCGCAACCCTAATTGGCCAGCCCTAAGTCGCATGAGGCTCTAATCGGCAGCCGCATTTGGCAGCCATATTCGGCCGCATCACTTTGTTCGGAGGCGTCCTCATTCGGCAGCCCTAATGTGGGCATCCCCATTCGGCCGCCCTAATTCGAAACAGCTGCTCATGGCAGACTCAACCATTCACAAGAAACCGTAATCGAACAAACCTGAATTGTTTGATCCTTGAGGTAGCCACAAACATGAATGTTGAATTGATTGTTGAATTGTTTTCTTCAAACCTTCAACGATTTCAGCAATCTAACCATGAAATCTCATCAAAATCAATATGAATCCATCAACTCTTGCTTTGATACCACTTGTGAATACAAGATCGTATACAGGAGTTATCAATGTCAGTTGATGACAAGTCAACGTTTGCGGAATCAATGTTAATTTGGTTTAATTGTTTAAATAACTTTAATTATCAATGAATATTCAAGAACATACTAACAGAAACACAATTAATGAATAATATGTATTTCATCAAGATATGTTAATGATTACAAAATAATAAATGAATGATATTAAAGTTTGTTATAATGTGACGGCTGCTAGGGTTTGGTTAAGAGACAGTGATTGTCGTATTGCTATTGTTGTTGATGTTCAATTAATCGTCTAAAACAACCATGTTTAATTAAAACCTAGGATCCATATATATATATAGACAATGATGTTTCTATTATAGGAAACACCAAATCTCTTGAGATTTGATTTGTTGACTCCGCAGGAACAGTGTCTTCTGTAGGAATTTGTTCTTCCCTAGAAGTCTTGTTCTTCAGTAGGAAACTTGTTCTTCCGTAGCAAACTTGTTCTTCCGTAGGAATCTTGTTCTTCCGTAGAAGACTTCCACTACCGAAGCAAACTTGTTCTTCAGTACTGGTTGTTCATCCGCAGAGGATCTTTGTATGTAATGTTACTTGTAAGAAGCATATATACGAAAGAACAAGGTGTTCATCCGTAGATGTTTCTCACACTTGGTCAATTTATGAAATTGACCAAGACTAATATGTGTGCCTGCAATTATTCGTAACACACATATATGGGCTAGCATAGACAATTAATGCCTGCATAATAAATGACAATTACAAGTATTCATTACAAGAATTGATTAAAGTTCTAAGTCTATACAAATTGATCTCGACCTATAAGTTCTAGATCTAACATCACTCACGAGTCAAAATGAGCTGGTGTTGGCATCAGGGAAAAGGATAGAGGATCTCGAGAAGAAGAATAAGAAGATATTGCTAAAGCTTAAAGGATCAAAGAATGAGCCATTAAAGATAAGGATGGTGATGATGGTGATGATGATGATGATGATGAAGATGATGAGGATGAAAATGATTCTGAGGAAGATGTTGATGAAGGAGGACCGAGCGGTAAAGATAAAGAGGAGGATAATGATCAGAAAGGTGATGTATCTGTGTCAGCCTCAACTCCTCAAGCTCAGGAGAGGCATACTAAAAGAAACCAAGATCAATGAGCCTCATCCTCCGCTCCTTCAGCTGAAGAATCGACAGATCAAGACAAAAGTAATTATTAGATGTCTTTGTATTTCAAAACATTTGAATCTGAATTATATATTACATTAATGTAATTAATGATCATCTATGTTTGTTTATGTTTTAATGTTTTATATAATGACTTATATGTGATGTGCTAAATGTTTAATCAAACAGATAAAGCTCAACAGACACACGAGTATGATGTCGAACCCCTTCAGCAGGTCAAGAATCAACTTACCATGATTCTTGACTTGCAAAGGATTGTCAGGAGATCTGTGAGCTACACTTTGGAAGAAGGAGAGATTATTCATGACCTAACGGACGACCAGCTAGCTGAGATATTCCGATTCAATCCTGATGAAATTGTCAAATATGCTCCAGAAGTCAATGTATTGAGTGATGAGGAGCTACATGATGTTGATGAGATTAAGATGAGGATGTTACAGCTGAGCATTATCTAGAGTATGCTAACCAAGAAGGAAATGTTATCCCCAACTTGGGTGATACTTTTGGCATTGCTACATTTGAGAAACTGGAGGAGATGGAAAAGGAGAAAGAAAAAGAAGAAAGCACAGCTAAGCTTGGATGCTAATGTTGATATCAAGAAAGCTAAATGGGCAGCTTGTTTTGCAGAGATGAAAGCCCAGCGCACGCCCCAAAAGCTGAATGCCTACATAAAGCTTTATAAAGTCAAAAGATATCAGAAAATGTCTGGCAAGATTATAGCATGGGCATATTTTGAAGATTTGGACATATATGTTGTAAAGAGAGAAAAGGGAATTGAGTATTTTAGATATCCTCATGATCTGAAGACTCTTCTGGTTTTGAGCTCAACCAACTGGCATGCATAAATCTGTTGTATGCTATTCCAAGGAAGATGTCAGGTTGGTTTGAGGCTACATTAAAGAAGGAATACCACACCAGGTGGGTAAACTTCAGACCTCAACAACCAAAGAGGCCCATACATAAGTCTGAAGTGGACCCTATATCTAGAAAGCCTAAAGTAGTGCTGAAGTGGAGTGCTCCACGCATGATGTCAAAGATTTCCTTACGGGAAATGCTTCAGGACTTCACTCCACACTTCAAATGGTAGTATTATGAGTAGAGGATAGGGGAAGCGGTCATATTTTTGAATAAAGATGGGAAAATAGAGACAATCAGGGTATTCGACCTAATGTGGCTCACTAACTTGTCAGCTGAAGATGTGTATACTTTGTACAAGTGGCCACTATTCTATGACAGCCAGGACATAGTACAAGCTCTTCAATTTCAACACGTCATACATCTCTGCATTACTTTTGAGATACACGTAGGAGTCACAAGAGAAGAGAAGTACAAGAAGTTCCAAGAACATTGGAAGAATGTTAGACGATAGAGTAAACTAGGTCCAAGGGGGAGTTTGTAGATACATGTGTACCTAGTTTATGAACTTAAATGTAAAAGTCTTTCACTTCTTACATATGTGTAATTTGATGATATAATGAATTATGATATATGCTTTGATGTTTATTTATCTTTAATTCATATGTATGACTTCTTATATAGGTTTGAGGTTGTTGTGCGTAGTTCTTAGTCAATAATGATTGAGTATTATATTCAACATAGTCGGATGAGTATTCATGCTAATGGCCCATACTTATGGACCATACGCATGAATACATAACGCTTATGGATCAGTCGCATGACTAAACCAAGAGACTGGAACAGTCGTATGATTGAGACATAAGATTGACTCAGTCGCACGACTAAACCTTCAGTTGTGCGTATGACTCAATCGCATGATTTAATCGCACGACTGAACCATACTAATGGTTTAGTCATACGAATGGAAACCCCTAACCTATAAATACCACCAAATTCGTGAAAAAAGAAAACACTTGAACAAATATTATGCATACACATAAACCCTAGCCGTCCAGAGCGTCCCAAACAGCCTGTCCAAGTTCATAGTTCGTTCCTTATCAATTCCTATTCGTTCTTAACATTTAGTTTCAATCTTATATCGATCGGGTAATCGTTCTCACTTATTGTATCACAATAAAATAGGATTCCACACTATTTGATCCGGTATAATGCAGAATCAGTTACTACTCTATACGTACACGGTCCCTGACAGACCTATTGAATGTCATGTACCTAGAACAACCACTATCAATGATATAAACATTCTTGATTGTCTTGAGTTGTTCTTGCACAAAAGAGATGGTTAGTTACATTTGGAAACCCAAGCCTTGCTTGTCTTGGGTTTATCAAAAGAAGTTGAAGGTAATGAAATAGTAATTTATCCTATGGTCATATTTTGAGGATCATTTGTTGTTGTTTATGGAGAACTTTCATTCACTTGGTATTTCTTGAACTTCCACACGACCTTTGGAACTTTAGACTTGATCTTCAATACTAAGGAAGTTTTACCGACTTCAAAAGTTTTGATGACTGGTCCTTCGGAAGATCTTGCTATCACTACAACAGGCTTTAGTGCTTCGGAAGTATTCCCTTCTTCCGAGACCATATTTTCTTTCTAAGGCAATTTCCACTTGCCTTCATCTTCATTTTGGAGCTTCCAAAGGAAACAAATTTCCTTCTGAAGCTATTTTATTCTAGAAGTCTCTTCTTTGGTCATATGGTGAGTGCTTCTTGGATTGTAGAAACAATCCTTTGCAAGATGAGAAGTACTTTCACACATAACACATTTCACTTTCTTCTTCCTAAGAGCCTTCTTTTAAGAAAAATGATGAACTTGGTCACTTTCCTTCTCCACCTTCATCTTTACAGATGCTGAGACAGTTCTTTTAGGGTGAGAACTGCACTTGGAAATAGATGGTTCAGGCGGTGTAGTACTGGTACACAACTGATTTTCCTTCTTCTTGATGTTCGGATGATTTGAACATGAACCCGAACTCCTGGTATTAGAGTTCAAGTTGATGTCTTCAGTCTTAACCACTTCAAACCCTGTAGAGATAAACACTTGTCTGCTTAAAGTCAAAGGTGGCCTTGATCTTGTGAGCTTTCTTTGTTTTTCTCTTACTCTTTCTGATCAAGTTCTTTCTCATAGACTTGGTCATCACAGGCCTCTTACTCTCCTTAGAAGGATAATGACCATTCTTAGAATCCACTTCTTCACTCTTTTCAGAGGCATTCTCCACTATCACTTCTTCATCCTCTTCAGTCAATGGGTCTATTAAAGGAAGCTCATCTTCACAAGTTCCACACCTAGGACTTTGATCTAAGTCCTGTAGTTGGTGTGTTCATGTTTAAGAATTGAAATGGTTTTCTCTAAGTCCTCTATCGTTAACTTATAGTCATTTTCAGATCTTTTGAAATTAGATTCTAAGATATTTAAGGACTTAAGATTAGATCTCATATCTAAGTTATAGGACATGTATCTATTAACTTTAGCAATACATTCGGGCGTATAGAGATGTTCCAACACCTTTGCTACATCATGATCAGTCATTAGTGCTTAGTTTAGAGATGCATCTTCCACCTGAAATCTCCAGTCAAATCCTCCTTCTTCAACAGCAACTATAGCTTGCTGCTTCGGCTTTTCTTTCTGGGTGGCTTTCTTAGTGTAGTTTGGTCTGGTGTGTGCTTGGCCACCATTTGTCCTTGGTGCCTTGCACTCCCTAGAAAAGTGACCCATTTGGTTACAGTTGTAACACTTGACTTTGTTTTTACCTATTCCAAACTTTCAATTGGCTGTATTGCTGAAACTTCCTTCCTGTCCTCTTGTAAAACGTCTTGGCTCTGTGAGTTAGAAGAGCCATCTACTAGACTATTTACATGTACTCCAGGTCAAATGGATGGATAGAGTCCATGTCTTCAAGGGTGAATAGAAATTTGCCTCAGCTTTCATCAGAAGACACAAAGGCATGTGAAGAACTTGTCTCTTGGAATGAGCTTCCTTGAGTGTAGCTTTCTCTTGGTGTCTCCCATCAAGGTGATGAAAGGACCCTTATGTTGGTTGTCAGGGTAGCATATAAGATGATGTTGAGGTACTATGCTATCCCTTTTAGTCACATGGAGTGTTGAACTCATTTGATTGTTGGAGTTACCAGATGAACCTTGCATGTTCATCTCCATCTAGTATCCACTGAAAATACCTTACAATTTAATCAAAGTGAGAGTCTTAAGGTTCTCAGTCCTCTTTATAACAACACAATAATGTGTCCATTGCCTAGGAAGAGAAGACATGAACTTTCTTACTATGTCCCTGTTTTCAAGAGTCACTCTAATATCCACTAGTGTCTACAATCTCAACATACCGAAAGTATTGTTGAGTCATGGTTTCACCTATTTTAAAGGTGAAATTTTCAAACTGCTGCTTCAGGTGAATCTTCTTGTTCTCCTTGGCTTTAGTAGAACCCTCATACATTAGTTTCAATGCATCCCACAGTTGTTAAGCTGCTTTGCATGTCTTGAAACCTCTGTATACAAAATTTGAAAAAGCAGTCTGAAGGGTTGTCATGGCTTTTTGATCAATTTCTACTCTTTTTCTATCTTTATCAGAGTAGTCAGCTACAACCTTTGAATCATACCACCTCCAGCAGTACCTGAAGAGGTGCTTGGTATGTAAGGTCCTAAGACAACAAATTCCCACATCCTAGAATCTTGAGACTTGATGAAACCATGGTTGCAAAACTAGCTAGGCGCTGCCAGGTCGGTCGACTAGGGAGTTGCGAGTACTATGACTAGGCGGGGTGTACTCGGGAAGTACACGGACGTGATAAGTTTAAAGAAATTAGTTTTTTGGAAATTATAAATATTTTAAATATCATAAACTTTCTATGATTTATAAAAAATACGTGAATGTTAATATATATAAAAAGAATACATGTTCACATACAAAAATATTTCTAAACTTTATATCAATTATTTAATATTATAAACGTAGTAATTATATAATTATCATCTTCCAAGGTATTTTAATGAAAAAAAATATAAATCTAACAAAAATCGATGAAAACCAACAAAAATTGGTGAAAAATAGTGAAAATCCGAGTTGGACCGAGTGGGCCGAGTTGGCCGAGTTGGGCCGAGTTGGCCGAGTTGGTCAAGTGGACCGAGTAGGGCCGATTGTTGGAGCATATATAGTCATATATAGTGCGTTCGTCGCTTGTCCAATAGTCTAGGCTTAATGTTATACACCTGATATGTTGTAGACACATGAAACTGGGTCATTCGCAGGAGCATATGCGAATAAGACTCAGTCGTACGACAGAGCCATGCTAATGGACTAGTCGTGAGACTGAGAGATGCGATTGGGACATTCGTAAGACTGAACCATAAGTATGGTCCAGTCGTACGATTGAACCATACGCATGGTCCAGCCGTACGATTGAACCATACGCATGGTCCAGTCGTATGATTGAACCATACGCATCGTCCAATCGCACAAATGGGCCCAGTCGCATCTAATATGGGCCAAGGCCTATATATACCAGTTTCAATGTGCAGAGAGAAATAAGATTCTCTAAAAGGTTTTTGAGAGGAAGTCTGCTCGTAGCCTAGGGCTGCCGGATAAGAGGGGAGATCATGCTCGATCTTCTCCTTGCCAAGAGTCTTGATTCTTATGTTGTAACGAGCTTGTAATCGTTAGGTTTTATCAATGAAACCATTCAATTATAGTTCGTATTATTGTTTGACTTTTGGTTTGTGCTGTTGTTTATCCTTCCGTCAAGAACATGCTCGGATGTTTATCGATCCAAACCGACCTAACACCGATTTGGACCGTGTAGGGCCGATTTGGACCGAGTAGGGCCGAGTTTGACCGATTCCGACTAATGTTGACCGAGTTGTTGAAAAGCGCCTCGGCACCTTGCTGAGTTTCAAGTACCTTCCGAGTACTCAGCCGCCAAGGCCGAGTTTTAATTCACTGAATGAAACCTTCCATTCTTTGGCACTAAGTGTCAAAATCTTCAAAAATGATCAGTGGGGATCTTGTCAGCGTTCCAGTTTCCATATCAGCTTTAATGATAGCTGCTATTTGTGATGTTAGGTATTTTGTGTGTGTGTGGGATCTTAAGATGGTAAGTTCTTACTATCAACAGCCTAGAATGCTCTGATACCAATTATATGACTGTTTGAGGGGTTTGGTCACTTACAACACAACACACAAGGAGAAATTGATTTTAGAACACTTAACAAATCAAATGGGGAACTACAAACAGTTACAATGACACTAGGAAGGCCAGCTAGATACATGATCTAGACAACAACAAAATCAATGTAGAGTCAAAAGGCAACTCTAGACTTGCCTTTTGACTAGTGACTATGATATGCCATAGCTCACATCTTAATATATTACAAAAAGGATAAAAGTACACAAAGTAGAAAGAAGGAAACTCTAGACTTCAATGTACAGTTTACCAAAAGCATGGACCTTTTCACCAACTTGTGAAAGTTGGTGAGTCAAACAGAGTTGAAGTGGAAAGGTGGTCCATCTTTATGGTAAAAGGTACATCAGATAAAACATGTACTCAAAAGTCTTCAAAAGAAATCTGACTTCATAAACTAGCTTCGAAAGACTTTGTCTCTGAAGCTTCAAAAGATTTCATGTTTGGCTGCGAAAGATATTGGTCTTGGCTTGGGAAGATTTCACACTTATAATGTTTTCTAATGAAGAATGTGAAACTTCCGATCATTCTACTTTAGCACTTTGTGCATGCATGCAGGACACACTGTTTGGATGTTTTGGATTACATCAGCCTTATATGAAACCTTACACCAAGTCAAAGCCTAAAACTTCCTTTTTCTTAAAATTACAAAAAATATTCAAAGTCTTTAGGCACATGAACCCTATCCAGGTGCATGACCACTATGCAAGCGCATGACCTTTCAGACACATGGGCACACTAAGGCACATGGGCAACTTTTGGGCGCTTGAGCACTATGTAGGCACTGGCCAACACTTAGTCATTTCAGGCAATATTCTAGGTGCATGGGAACTATGCAAGCGCATGGGCCTGGCTTAGGTGCATGGACACTTTGGGCAACCGGGAACTATTGGGGTGCATGGGGTTTGGGGCATTTGGGACACTTAGGCAATTTGGCACCCATTGCAGGTGCATGAGTACTATTTGGGCGCATGGGACTTAGGCGCATGGGCAACTAACTTCAACTAATTTTATAAATCAGTCCCCAAATTCAATACTATCATGTTCATAGCCTAGTTGTAACATTCTAAGCATCAAGAACACATACACAACATAATCAGAAGCATAAAATCAACCCAAACGTACACCTGCCCACATACACATTCACTCATACATACGGGTAAACACCCAAACTTACAAAAATGTTAAAACATGCATTTCAAGCCCTAAAATTAGTTAAACCATGTAAAATAGGGGATCTAGAACTCATCTTTGACAACTTTCAAGCAAGACTTCTTCAAACCCAAATGCAAATGAGTTCAAACACCTAGAAACCCACCAAAAACACACAAACAACCCACAAAACACATTTAAGCATAAACCCGAGGCCATACATAGCTAAGAACACTTAAAAACGTCAAATTCTTACCATAAATTCGACCTTTTCTTCTTCCTTCTTCAAAATTCCATAACTTCTACTCTTTCTCTCGATAAAACCATAGATAAAAGTTGACGCATAAGAGAGTTATGCCCACTTTTGTACAAAATATATTATAATTTTGTACCTTTTTACACCTTTAACCCCTCAACTTGGGATTTATTGCATTTCCTTCTTTGTCTTCACCTTATTTTTGACTAGGTTGTGAGATTGAGATTCTCACTTAGGATCGAATATAATGATTGAGGTAATGATTGAATGGTGGAATCATACAATCAAGAAACATTCAATGCAGATGAATACTTATAAATGCTTTGTATATATTAATAAAGGTGATTGATTATAGTGACTGCTTGGGTTTAGCAAGAAAAGTAATAATGCACCTAAAAAATACAAAATATTCTAATTGTCTATTTTCTGTCACCTCATGTACGAGGTGTTCTATTCTATTTATAGGTTGACAAGATGCCTTTTACAAAATGACTAAACTATCCCTGACCTATTACATCAGAACTAGTCTAAGTCTTGATTAGCATCTCTGCTTGTTCATCCGCGTTGGCAAATGCGGTTGAGATGGACTTGATCGGCATTTCTTCACTTGATCATCCGCATTGGTATGTTGGTCATCCGCATTGGGTAATGCGAATGAACAAATACTTGTGTGCATTCAAGTCCGGTCATCCGCATTGGCAAATACAGATGAACAATATCTTGTCCGCATTACTTTTTGGCCTTCCGCATTTGTTAATGCGGAAGAACAAATACTTGTCAGCATTTGTTCTTTGCCTTCCACATTGATAAATACAGTAGGCCAATACTTCTTCTACTGCTGCAGAATCTTTATCCGCTTTAGTTCTTGGACTTGTGGGAATCCAGTAGAACAACCATCAACTCACCCATTGAATTGGCATGTATGATCCTTTCAGGGTGCAACAATACTCCCTCTAAGGATTATACAGCCTATGTTCTTCAATTTTTTGGAGGTGATTGAGGTTGTGAGGATTCTGTTGGGTCTTGTTGTGGCATCAGAGGTTCAGCTTGTGATGGGTCTAGTATAGCCTTTATCATGTTGACAAAGTCTTTAGCATCATTCATCTTCTCTCTGTTAAGCACGTGTATCTTCATTTGACTCATTGCATGGATGGCTTCAAATGGTAGTTTCTTGAGTGAAACTAGTTCTCAAATTGATACTATAGACTGCCCATCCCTGTGAATCAACAAAGCACTATCTACATCAACTTCTAGTTTGATAATGTTGCCCAACTATAGAGGTGTCTTCTTCTTTCTTTTCTCCCTCTTGGCAATGATCTGATCATATGCCATCTTTAATATTTTGATGCACTTTAGAAAGAAATGCAGATCTTCTTCACCCAATTTGTTTAATATCTCTCTGAAGTGCCTTGTGTATATGTAGTGAATATAGGATTGAACCAATAGTCTCACTTCATAACCACTAAACAATCTGATTTCTGAACCTTCTTTTCCACCCCATTTCCTCTCAATCACCAACTCATAAGTCTTCTCATTATAGTAAGCGTTAGAGATTGGAATTGCGGAACGAGTGCCAGCCACCCTTTTTCTTTTTAATTCCTCTGTAAGTTTCACTTTCAGTTCTAGAAACACTGCCTCTTCGGCTGGTTTTGTTTGTCTCTTCTCTAGAGGGTTTTTATATGCTTTGTCTTTTCTCATGCATATGTGTTGGACCAAAAGAACCAATGAGCCAGATCAGAAAAACCTTTAAGTCCCACAGACATCAAAACAACTGAAGTGATCTACAACAGCTGAAGACAAAGTCTGAAGACAACTGCTGAAGACAAAGTCTGAAGACAACAGCTGAAGACAATGTCTGAAGACAACAGCTGAAGACAAAGTCTGAAGACAACTACTGAAGACAAAGTCTGAAGATCAAGTTCTCAGAAGTTGTCACAACAGCTGAAGTAGTTCTCTTCAGTAGTTGTGATGGTTAAATTTCAGTAGTTTGTAATCAATAGTTTTATATAATGTAAAACATCTGAAGTTTTTACACTTCAGATGTTATAACTTCAGTAGTTGTAATGTTAGCTTATACTTAGCTTTTAGTGAAGGTGTCCTCAGTTGTTGTGGACATCTTCAGTACTTTAGTTTACTTTCAGTTGTTTGTATAAATCAGTTAGACCTCACTATCAAGTGACGTCAGCTGATGTCACATTCCTTATAAAAGGAAAGTTGACCTAATTTCCCCGGGGGGGAAGCTTGTGCATGAATGAAAACATTCTTTTTTGTAGAAAACTCTCTCTCTATAACCGTTACTGTTTGATTGAATATTCATATTATTCTTGCTAGAATTTTGTCTAATTCGTGTGCTATTCCGCTGCAAATCCTAATCTAATCAATCAAACTAGATCTTGATCCCTTCAAATGGTATCAGAGCAGGTTAATCGTTGATCGATTTAACAATTGATCATTGAAACTAATCTTTTGATATCTAAGTTTGATCAAATTAGCATATTTGCAAGAATTGGTTATAGAGTTTGTTATTCTGTTGCTTCCTGTGACTTAATTTGAGATTCTTCTTGTTTTAAACTGTGTTGTTGAGCTTTTGAGTTAGATCTGTTAAAATCTCATTGAACCTGTTCGAATTGATGAAAATGGCTACATCAATCAATGGTTCTCACAATACTGGCTCCTCAACAAAGCCTCCGATGCTTGTTAGGAGTGAGTGCAACATATGACAACGACGAATGCTCCATCACATGTCTGTCAATAGTTCAGGTTGTTAGAAATCTGTGGTTCATGGACCATATAAGCTTATGGTGAGTAATCCGGAAACCAATGAAATGGTTCCAAAGAAGAAAGAGCAATATTCAGATGAAGATCTTAAACTGTTTGAAATTGATGCTAAAGCCCATGGAATTCTGGCCATGGCACTGCCTAATGAAATCTATTATGGACTTATGCATCATGAATCTGCTCATGACCTCTGGGTTGCTCTGAAAGAACAATTTCGAGGAACTGATGAGGTCTTAGCAAACAATAGAGAAATCCTTGCCCAACAATATGAGACATTCCCTCATAGAAAGGGTGAGTCACTGACTCAACAGTTTGAGTGATTCTCCCGTTTGATATCTGAGTTGAAAATGGTTAAACATGAATATACAAACAGTCAGATGAACAACAGATTTCTCAGATCCCTGCCTGAGAGATGGGACACATATACTATTGTCCTACGCTCCAGTGTAAATATAGACAATCTATCTCTCACCCAACTTCATGGGAAACTGTTAACATTTGAAAGAGAGATAGAACAGAAAAGGAAACTAACTTCATCTGGGAAGCTCACTGATGATTTTTTACCAGGAAATACTGCTCTGGTTGGTCATGAGTTAGAATATGCCACATCAGCAAGTTCTTATGATGAGCATATTGATTTCTCTTCAAACAGTGGAGATCATGCTTTTGCTGGTATTAATAGTAATTCAGGATGTAATAGTGACAATCTGTGCTTTTTGATGGATGATTTAAAAGGAATTGCTGATGATGATTTGAAAGAGATGGATATTTTGAGCCAAATGGCATAGTTAATATCAGATCTCAAAAATTTTACAAAAGGACAGGTAGAAAATTCCCCGGTCTCTCTGGAAAAACCAAAGTTGGTTTTGACAAGAGCAAGTTGAGGTGTCACAAGTGCCATAGACTTGGACATTTTGCAAGAGAGTGTAGATCATCTGGATCTAACTCTTCTGCACCCTTTGTGACCTTTCCAGGCAATAATTCACAAAACAAAGGGCAACATTCTACCAGTTCTGGTCATCATTCACAAATTCAATCATCTCCTGCATATTTTGTTCCTCAAGGTCAAATGCCATATCCTTATCCCTATTTTTACATGCCTCAGTCCAATCAGGTTCCAGTACCCATAGCTCAACAATCACATGCCCTACCTGAGCCTCAACCATCTAAATCAAGTCAACAATCTCAATCTCAATCCCAATCACATCAAAGCTTTTTAACTCCTGGAGTTGTTGACTGGAGTAGTTTACCAGATGATCTTTCTGGTTATTCTGAACAAGTGTTTTCTAGTGTTGGTCAACATGGTGGTGAAAATCCTTTTGGAAATCATGCTCTTATGGCCCTGAAGTCTACTGATGGTTCATGCTCAAATGCTTCATCATCACAGGTACCACAAGTATCTTCTAAGGCTAAGGCCAAGTTGTGTTCTGAGTCATGCATAGCTGCTTTTGCCTCAATTAGAGAAGCAAATGTAGATTTAATTAATCAAAATCTTGACCTAGAGAAAGTGATTTCCAAAAGAAAAGCTGAGTTTGAGTCTGTTTTAAAAGAAAAAGATGATGACATTTACAAATTAAAATGCCAAATCACTGATGAAAAGGCTAAGGTAGACGTCATTTTAGAAAATCATAAGAGTCTCAAAGAAACACTTGCAGCTACTCAAGTTGAGTGTGAACGCTGGGTAACATCTTGCAAGGGGTTTGAAATGCTTCTCAGTAAGCAAACTACTTCAAATGTGAAGTTTGGGATTGGATATAATCACATTGAACCTCCTATAGATTTTACTCCCAAGACAGAAGTAAGATCTGAAGGTGAAATCAATTCCCAAACCATATCATCATGTGTCTCATCCTCAAGTGATAATGTACAATCAGAGGATGAAGTCAGTAATACTACCTTAGCTAATCAATCTGCTGATGGTCTTACTGCTGATGAACACATGATCAAAGAAAAGCCGAGCACTTCAGGTGTTGTCTCAAAAGGTATTCAAAGTACTGAAGAGCAAGTAACAACACCTGAAGAACATTTCAAACCAAATGGAACCAAACATGGTTTGACAACTACTGAAGAATCTATCAGGAAATCCAAATGTAATGATAGAAAAATTCTAAAGAACAAGTCTTCAGTTGTTACAAATCCTTTAGTACTTCACATAAGTCTGAGAGGAAGAAAGTACTGAAGAACAAACCTTCAGCAGTTTCATCTTCTTCAGCAGCTGATCAGCAGAAGATGAAGAAAAAGTCATGTGAAATATGTGGTCTATTCAATCATCTCACTGATGAATGTTGGTACAGAAAGGGTTCCAAATTTAACAAAGATAAAATCAATAAAAAGAAAATTAATAAAATGAAAGATGAATTTGAAACCAAGTTTGTGCCACAAACATCTCAACCTGATAAACCAAAGTCTTCACAAAAATCTAAACAGAAGAAAGAGGTTTATCATAAAATAGCTGTAAATATTCCTCAAGGAGTACCAAAACAACAGACTAAGTTTGTGTCTTTCAAAAAGGAGGACATGGTGTGTCACGGAACCATTCACAAACAAGTACTGACGTGTCTATTGAACTGAAGGCTTTAACAACCAATCAGACACAACTTGTATCATGGTTCAACATCTGTTGGGGAGAGTTAACCAAATAGATGTACTGTGGTTAAACCACTGAAAAGGAAAACTAAGCCAAAATCAAAGGAATCCTTTTCAGCACCATCTCCATCTTCAAAGGCTGTTAATCATGACAAATCAGTTAGTATAAAATCTGTTGATGAGAACAGACCCAAAACCAAAATGGTTTGGGTCTCAAAAGGTAACTACTTATTGTGATATATGCAGGGTTCTTCAACATGCCATAGAAGCATCTGGTATGTGGACAGTGGAGGATCTATGCATATGACTTGGAGCAGATCTCTTCTTCATGACTACTCTCAAGGAAAGAAGGGATTTGTTTCTTTTGGTAATGATGCTAAGGGTTACATCATCGGCAAAGGCTTTGTTTCAAATGATGAAATAAGGTTTGATGATGTTAAACATGTGGAGAATCTCAAGTACAATTTGTTGAGTGTCAGTCAAATGTGTGATAAAGGGCATGTTGCACTTTTCACCAATCAGAACTGTCGAATTCTGTCTTTTAATGTTTTGAGTATGATTGACAAGATATTGGATGAACATACTCTACTGAAGGCCAACAGGATTGGTAGAGTATATGCCTTAGACTTATCAAAGAAAATTGATCTAAAAGGCCATCCATGTCTGTTCTCCAAGGCCTCTCCTCAGGAATCTGAACTTTGGCACAAAGGGCTTGGTCATGTGAATCTTAGAAACATGAACCAGCTCATCCTTCATGGTTTAGTGAGAGGTATGCCATTAAAGGAGTTCAAATGTGATGACAACTGCTCTGCTTGTTTAAAAGGAAAGCAACATAAAGTATCATTCCCTCCAATAGAAGAACAAAAGTCCACTGCCTGCTTGCAATTACTGCATATGGATCTTTTTGGTCCAGTAAGAGTGATGAGCATGGCAAAGAAAAAAATACTATCTGGTAATTATGGATGATTATTCCAGATTTGTATGGACCTTCTTCTTACATTCAAAAGATGAGGCTGGTCAAATTATCATCTACTTTGTGTTGCATGTGGAAAAGCAGTATTCTCTTTCTGTCAAGTGTGTGAGGAGTGATAATGGCACAGAATTTAGAAATCACACACTTGATGAATTCTATTTCTCTAAGGGAATCAAGAGGCAGTTTAGCATTCCAAGAACTCCTGAACAAAATGGAGTGGTGGAGAGAAAGAACAGGAGCCTTATTGAAGCTGCAAGGTCAATGTTGGCTGATTCTGGTTTGCCACTAACCTTTTGGGCTAAAGCTATTAACACAGCTTGCTATATGCAAAATAGAGTATTGGTAAATCAAAGGTTGATGAAGACTCCTTATGAAGTGTTACATCATTTGGCTCCTCTGATTTCCTTCTTTAGAGCATTTGGGTGTCCTTGTTATATTCTCAACACAAAGGATCCACTTCAGAAGTTTGAATCAAAGGTGGATGCAGGGTACTTTGTGGGTATTCATCTACTTGCAAGGCATAGAGAGTTTTTAATTGCAGAACAAAGATTGTAGAAGAAACCTTGCATGTAAAGTTTAATGAATCTCCAAAGGAGAAAATCCCACAAAACCCTGTGGAGTTATTTGATCTGGACATACTGCAATATGTTCCTTATCAGTCTCCAACTATTGCAGATTCTATGAATCCATCATCCCCTGCCACTTGTTATCCATATGTTGGTATAAATGCAAGTTTTAGTGATCAACTGCCTGAGTCTACTAAACTTGATGTTCCTGTTGCTTCAGCAGTTCCATCCACAACAAATGCTGATGAGATCTCTGAATCCTCTACTTCATTTTAATTGTCATCTCATTCTAGGTTTCAAGAATCTGGATCACCATCTGTTGCTACTGAATCACCTACAAACACTTGCACAGATCTCATTGAGTATCAAGAACTGAAGAATCACCCTATGTGTTAGATCATTGGGGACATCAATGCTGGTGTTTCAACTAGAAGTCAATTGTCCAACTTTTGCTTCTATGCTCTCTTCATCAGTCAGGAAGAGCCAAAGAACTATCATATTGCATTAAGAGACAATGGATGGGTTAAAGCTATGCAACTTGAGCTTCTTCAGTTTCAAAAGTAGCAAGTGTGGGAACTGGTTCCTCTTCCCCAAGGTAAGTGTGCAATAGGCACTAAATGGGTGTTTAGGAATAAAACTGATGAAAAAGGCCAAATTGTCAAGAACAAGGCCAGACTAGTTGTACAGATGTTTTCACAAGAAGAAGGTAATGATTATGATAAAACCTTTGCCCCTGTAGCCAGACTGGAAGCAATCAGATTGTTATTAGCTTATGCTACTTTTCATAATCTCAAAGTTCTTCAAATGGATGTCAAAAGTGCATTCTTATATGGTAAAATCAAAGAAGAAGTTTATGTGTGCCAACCACCAGGTTTTGAAGATCATAAACATCCAGATTGGGTGTATAAACTTGATAAGGCTCTTTATGGGCTAAAACAAGCACCCAGAGCCTGGTATGAAACATTGTCTAACTTTCTTCTTCAAAATAATTTTACTAGAGGCTCCATAGATAAAACCTTGTTCATTAAGAAAGTAGGCATGCATAAGCTCCTTGTTTAAATTTATGTTGATGATATTATTTTTGCATCCTCTGATCCACAGTTGTGTGATGCCTTTACTAAGTTGATGCAACAAAAGTTTTAAATGAGTGCCATGGGAGAATTACAGTTCTTTCTGGGGTTGCAAATCAAACAAAAGGCATATGGAACTTTCATTCATTAGTCAAAATATACAAAGGATTTATTGAAAAAGTTTGATTTACAAAACTGTAAGCCCTGCTCTACTCCCATGTGCAACACCACACAACTAGATGCTGATCAGAAAGGTAAAGCAGTTGATGAAACTCTTTACAAATGTATGATTGGTTCCTTGATGTACCTTACAACTTCTAGACCAGACATTATGTTTGCAACTTGTGTCTATGCTAGATTTCAGGCTGCACCTAAAGTATCCCATATGATTGCAGTCAAAAGGATATTTAGATATTTGCAAGGAACTCAATCTCTAGGACTTTGGTATTCCATTGGGCACTCTTGCAAATTAGTTGCTTTCTCTGATAGTGACTATGCAGGGTGTAAATTAACCAGAAAATCAACCTCTGGTGGATGCCAATTTCTAGGCAACTATTTAGTTTCTTGGCAGAGTAAGAAACAAACCTCTGTTGCTACATCCACTGCTGAAGCAAAGTACATTGCTGCTGCAAGTTGTACATCTCAGGTACTCTGGCTTCAGAATCAATTACTGGATTATGACATTACAGAGACTAAGACTCCTTTACTGATGGACAGTGCTTCAGCTCTTTGTATTGTTAAGAATCCTGTCCAGCATTCTAGGACCAAACATATTGAGATCAGACATCATTTTATCAGGGATTGTTATGAAAAAAGTCTGATTGATCCAAAGTTTGTTCTTAGTGCTGATGAGCTTGCAGATATATTTACTAAGCCTTTCGACAGTGCAACTTTTCAAAATCTAGTGCTAAGGCTTGGTATGCTGCAGCTTGAATAATTTGACAACTACTGTTGATCTCAACTCACAAGTACTGATGAGCATCAATATACAGCTGTCACAAATAAGTACTAAAGTTATTTTATCTTCAGCAGTTTTCATAACTACTAAAGACTAAATTACTTAAAAACTACTGAAGTACTTTATATGTTGCAAAATACTGATGTGGTTACAACTACTAAAGTCTGTTCTAACAGATAAGTACTGATGACCAATTAAACATCTGAAAATCAGATAATCTACTGAGTAAGTGTTAAGGTCAAATGAAACATCTGAGATATGTGAATTGACGACAACAACTGATGAGTAATTTTATTCTTCAATTGTTTCAAACAACTGTTGTTTCATTTCAAAACAACTAAAGCCAAAACCAAGTCTTTAGTAGTTTTCAACTACTGATGACAAACACCAAGTCTTCAGTTGTTTACAACATCTGAAAGTTAAAACCATGTCTTTAGTGGTTTTCGAACAACTGGTGACTAAAACCAAAACTTTTAGCTGTTTTCTTTCACCCGTTTCATAACCTATAAATACCTAACCCTAACTTCAAACTTTTCATAAATCGATTTCTGAACGTTCATCTTCCATTAATGGCGACCATGCAAATCAAAACACGACACAACTGTGTTGCCTGTTTCACAAAATCGGCCTTTTGGACTAAGTTTGGTGATGCTATTGATCTGATGGTGGATTCCCCGTATCGAACTGCTTTTCTTCTGAATCCAACCATCTATCCCAACTCTCTTCGTCAATTCTGGACAAATGTCACCATCCATACTGGTGAGAATGATGTCGCGATCACTCTCCAGTCATTTGTAAACCAGAAGAAGGTGGTAGTCACTCATGCTATCATTCGCCAAACGCTAGATCTGAATGATGCTACCTTTGTCACCAAATACCCGAAGGGCACCATTGATCTCTCATTCATCAACCATGGATATGAGGGCAACCTAAGTGCTACAACCATTCTGAAGAAGCACTTCCATGATGCTGAACGCCTAATCTTCCACATGATCAATGTTTGCCTTGCCCCCAAAACCTATTTATGGGATCAAATGTCATCTAGGTGGCAGCACGTATTGTATTCTATTCTTGAACGCCAAAGCTTAAATTTTTCTGAAATTATATTTTTAGAATTAAAAGATCTGGCAATGAAACCTGTAGCTAACAGATGGCTATTATATCCAAGGTTTCTTATGGCCATAATCATGAATCAGTTACAATCTGGCCCTGTTGGCCTTGGAGTCCCTGCTATGGTAGTTTTGCCAGAGGTATACTCCAGGCACAACTCTGACCCATACCTCAAAGAGGCTGCCAAACTGCTAAAACCCAAGCAGAAGGTACCAACAGCCTCATCCTCCAGATCCAAAGTCCCCTCCAAACCTCATTCCAAACAAACCAAAAAGGCTACTCAGGGAGTTGAGTCCCCTGATGATGCCCCTGCAACACAAAGGCAGGTTGAACTATGGGTAGTAATCCCCCTGTAGTTTCCAGGACACTACCAGCTGAAACCGCTCAGGTATCCTCTCAACAAGATCCTGATGCAACCAAAAATGGGGAAACCACATTACTCGAATCTCTCTCACTTGAGAGGATTGCCATTGACAAACACCATTCACCCCAGGTGCAATCCTTTTCACAACTATCTCCCACTGAAGCCACCCCTACAAGCCCAACTATGGTTATTGCACAAGTGCTGACTCAACTATATTCCTCTACTCCTCCCCAGAAACCTATTACCACTGGGAAAACCTCAACAGTTGAGGGAGAGGATTATAATATGGCTGATAACCCATAACACAGGGATTACAGAGTTCAATCTCCCTGTGTAGAGGAGGAGATTCGAACATCTGATGAGGCTGCCTCTTCTCCTTGTTCAGCACATGATCAGGATGAAGATGGTATCATTTCTAAGTCCTCACCAGAGGCAACTGCCAATGAAGGACATCATCCTGATGCAAGAAGTCCCCAGTTCCAAGAAATAGGGGCACATGTGAATACTTGTTAGGATCAGTGATCTAAGTTTGATCAAGTAGAGTAGATTGCAGTGGAATTCGAACAATGAATTAGACAATTTAGCAAGAACTCAATGATATTCAATAGAAAAGCACACGATTATAGAGAGAGAGAGAATTCTGCAAAAGGAATATTTCATTCAAATGCATTCGTAGTGGCTGAATGTCACACGTTACAATTAGGTCAACATTCTTTATATAAGGAATGTGACGTATGCTGATGTCACTTGATAGTGACATCTAACAGATTTATACAAACAACTGAAACTATGCAAACTACTGAGAATGTTCTCAACAACTGATCACATCTCAGAGAATGCTAAGTACAAGAACATAAAACTACTGAACTAAAACTACTGAAACTATAAACTACTGAAAAGGTAAATTACAAGTACTGAAAAGGAAAACCATCACAACTACTGAAGTTAATAACTTCAGCTGTTGTGACAACTACTGAAGTTAATAACTTCAGCTGTGTGACAACTACTGATCACTCTGGTCTTCAGTCTTTGTCTTCAGTCTTTGTTCTTCAGACTTTTACTTCAGACGTTGTCTTCAGCTGATAGCTTTGGACTTTGCCTTCAGTACTTTACTTTCAGGCTTTGTCTTTAGTAGAAATCTTCAGATCTTGCCTTCAGACTTTGTCTTCAGACCTTGTAATCAGCTGATGTCTTTAGCTGTTGTGATCTTCTTCAGCAGTTGTAATGTCTGTTGGACTTAGAGGTTTTTCTAATCAGGTTCATTGGTTCTTTTGGTCCAACAAACTCCCCCTGAACCAATGCAGCCAAAACCTCTAGGTTTATTGATGATCCCACTTATTCTTTGGCAGGAACACCCTCTTGATCAGCTTCAGAGGTAATCATGTAAGCACAGGCCGGGAAAAAGGTTTCTAATCTTTTGATTCACTAAGTATGGAAGGGAACTCTGTCTTGGGGAAACTGGACACAGAGTCTTGTCCCAACCATGAAACGTAATTCCTATTAATGAGTCTGTAAGACTCTCTGCATAGGCCTCAAGGAGAACAACTTGTTCCTCCTTGTGAGTTCTTCTACTTCTCCCTCAAAGCAGAACTTAGAGCCATAATCTTCAGATAGATACATTACTGTCTTCCCATTCTATAACTCAACAGTTGTGATCTTTCTGTATGCGAATTCATCTGGATGAGAGCCTTCTAGCAATAACTGGAGTTTACTCTTTTAAGATCTTCAAGTCTCTTGTATAACAGCCCCTTCTTGATCATTTTTTTTCAAGTATTGATTGAGGGATTGTCTTTGAGTTGTGTGCTCTCTTGGATTCTTCTATAATCTCCCAGGGTGAGACTACCATAGCCAACATAATTGCAGCATTCAAAGTCTTTTTCACTTGGCCATGATATCTACTTGGTATGTTCTTCTTGTGAATTCTGGAACTTACCCTGGCCAAATCCTCACTCTTTCTCTTTGATGTTGGAATGTATGCCTAAGAGTGTACAGCATCAGAGCTTGTTTCTTCATTTCCTGAATGGATGAGGACTGAGGGAAGTCCTTGTCAACCATTTTGAAAAATTGCTCATCATGCTGCTTCTGCTGTTCTGCTTCTTCAATCTTCACTTTCACCATTTGCATTTGCAAGTCAGGTGTGATCATCTGTTGACTTCTGGGCTCAGGTGTTTTAAGTTTGAGAACAGTAGAGATTGGCAGACTGTCTTCATTATCACCCTCCTCTTCTTCTTCTTCTTCTTCTTCTTCTTCTTCTACCCTCAACACCCTTCTCCTCCTTCTGGGTGCATCAATGGGTGTGTTTTGAGGTGGTTTTTGAGGTAATGGAATTGGTTTTGTGGGTTGAGTTGTGAGTGGTTTTGGTTTAGGGATAGGGTTGGCAGGTTTTGGAGTTGGTTGTTTATGAGTTGGGGTTAGGGAAGGCTGATCTAGCATTTTTGTGGTAAGTTTGGCTTTGGAGAACTTGGCCATATCTGTTCTCTTCCCAACACCTGCCTCATCCAATGCTTCTATAATTAACCCCTTATTGAATGCTTCAGAAGAACAGATTCTGGTGGTTATTGCCAGAATACTATCTCTGGTCCATGATATGATCTCAATCTGATCTTCCCAAGTATTTTGCAATAAATCTGATCATTATCTCCAACCTTTCCCTATCCATCACACTATAACTAGCCCATCTTTCTTGTATTTCCTTAACTTCCAGCCTTCTGATCTCAGTGTCTAAAGTGGCTGTATCAAAGCCCTGTCTAAAGAGTTGGTCTATTATTTTGTCCATAGATCTGCTGTGAGCTTCATCAGCTTCTTTAACCAGATCTTCTAAGGATTTCTATCCAATAGGCTCTTGTGTTTTAGCACTTTTCTTCCTTTTATAAGTGATCAATTGTGTCTCTTTCTCTAGCTCCTTTTCTTTTTCTTGTTGTTTCTCATCGACCACTCTCTTTCTCTTTCTTTCTTTTACTGCCTTAGACTCCCCCTTTTTGGGTGCATTGGGTTCAGGGGTTTGAATGGCAAAAAGTGACTTTCACACAGCATCATCAACAAGTTTTTGGAGATTTGAGGAGATCCTCTCATCAATGGCTTTATGTACTATCTCAGTGATGACGGGAGTGATGAGAGGTAAGGAGTTTTGAAAGGTTGCAACAATCTACTCAGAGGGGTTCTGTCCCTGAGAGGTGGTTCCAAAAGCAGTGGCTGGTGGCTTAGTTAAGTGTACTGGCTGTGTGTTTGGTGAACCTTCAAATGAAGCTGCCATCTATGGGTCAATGGGGATAGATGGACTTTCATCTTGAGACATTTTGGCTAGGAGCTCTTTGAGTCTGCTCACCTCAGTCTCTAGGATTAGGTTATGGGCTAAGACATCAAAGAAAAAGCCCAGGTCATCATCAGTCTTTGCTGAATCATCTGACCTCCTGATTAAATCAGGATGTACATGCCCTGAGTGTAGATCAGTATATGCATGTGCCCCTTGTTCTTGGTTCTGGGGACTTCCTACCTCAGGACTTTGTCCTTCATGGGCAATTGCCTCTGGTGAGGTCTTATATATGGTACCAACTTCATCATGTTCATTTGCTGAATCAGTAGAAGTGGCAGCCTGACCAGATGTTCTAACCTTCTCTTCTACACTTGGAGATTGAACATTATAACCCCTATGTTGTGGGTTATCAGCAGCATTTTGGTCCTCCCCCTTAATTGTTGAGGTATTCCCAGTGTTAATCGGTTTCTTGGGAGGGGGTGAGGAATGCAGCTCACTCAGCAGTTTAGCAACTATAAGTGTTGGGCTTTGAGGGGCAGTTGCATTTGGAGATTAGTCAGAAGCAGATTGCACTCGGGGTGAGAGATGCTCTTCAATGGTAACCTTCTCAACTAAGATAGGTTCCAGTAATGTGGTATCCCCAATTGTTGTTGCAACAGGATCCTGTTGAGTGGATACCTGTGCGGTTTCAACTAGTTGAGCCTCTGCATAACTGGGGGGTTAGAACCAGTATGTGTTTCCTATATTAGTGGTACAGGGGCATCCTCAGGGGACTCATCTCCCTGAGTAGCCTTTTTGGGCTTTTGGGGTGTGGGTTTGGTGGGGACTTTGGATCTGGAAGTAGGGGCTGTGGGTTCCCTCTGCTTGGGTTTGAGTTGCCGGGCAGCCCCTTTGAGAGTAGGGTCAGAGTTATGTCTGGAGTATACCTCAGCTAAAACAGCTGGAGCAGGGACTCCAAGACCAACAAGGCCATTAGATTTTAATTGATTTAAAATTATGGCCCTCAGAAACCTGGGATATAGTAGCCATCTGTTTGTCACAGGTTTCCGAGCCAGATCCTTTAGTTCCATAAACACTATCTCAGAAAAATTTAGATTTTGTCGTTCAAAGATAAAGTACAATACCTGTTGCCATCTTGAGGACATTTGTTCCCATGAAGATGTCTTTGGAGCAAGACAGACATTCACCATGTGGAAGATAAGTCTTTTAGCATCATGGAAGTGCTTTTTGAGAATGGTTGTAGCACTTAAGTCTCCTTCATACCCGTTGTTGATGAAAGAAATATCAATGGTGCCTTTCATGTATTCTATAATTAAGTCTCCTTCATCTGCTTGTCACCAGTTGTGACAGAGACGTTGGTCCAGAATTGGTGTAAGGAATCGGGGTATATGGTAGGATTCAAAAGAAAAGCGGTTCGATATTGGGAATCCACCATAAGATCGATGGCATTATCAAATTTGTTCCAGAAGGCCGATTTCGAGAGGTAGGCAACACAGTTGTGTCTAGGTTTGAGTTTCATGGTCGCCATTGTTGAGAGAGAAAAGGATAGAAGATGGATAATGAAACGTTCGGCTAAAAGTGCATGCATTTATAGGTTAAGAAAAGGCTGAAAAGAAATCGACTGAAAGTGTTGGTGTTGTCAGCAGTTGTATGAAAACAACTAAAGACTTGGTTTTAACTATCAGACATTTGAAAACAACTGAAGACTTGGTTTTAGGCATCAGTATTTATGAAACTACTGAACACGTTGGTTTTGTCTTCAGGTGTTGAAAACAACCGAGAACTTGGTGTTAGTCATCAGTAGTTGTGAAACTACTGAAAACATGGTTTTGTCATCAGTTGTTTAAGGTGAAACATCAGTTTGTGGAAACGACTGAAGAGAAAATTCTCATCAGTAGTTTTCGTCAATTCTTAGCTTTTCAGCTGTTTCATACCGTCCTCAACATTTACTCATCAGACTTTTTAGCTGTTTTCAGTTGTTTCATAGGACATCAGTACTTATCTGTTTTTACTGACATCAGTAGTTATAACTACATCAGTAGTTTGTAAGTGCATCAGTTTCTTTTAACAGAATCAGTACATATTTTTGACATGATTACTAATGGTCATCAGTACTTGTTTACTGAGATCATCAGTAGTTTTCACTTATTCTAGCTGTAGCATACCAATCCTTAACACAAGGTTTTGGAAAGTTGAACTATCCAAAGGCTTAGTGAATACATCTACAAGTTGATCAGCACTTGGCACAAACTTTGGATCAATCAGACCTCTTTCAAAACAATCTCTAATAAAATGGTGTCTAATCTCTATATGTTTGGTCCTAGAATGCTGGACTGGATTCTTGACAATACACAGAGCTGAAGCACTATCAATTAACAATGGAGTCTTAGTCTCTGTAATGCCATAATCCAATAATTGTTTCTGAAGCCAGAGTACCTGAGATGTACAACTTGCAGCAGCAATGTACTCTGCTTCAGCAGTGGATGTAGCAACAGATGTTTGTTTCTTACTCTGCCAAGAAATCAAACAGTTGCCTAGGAATTGACATCCACCAGAAGTTGACTTTTTGGTTAACTTACACCCTACATAGTCACTATCAAAAAAGCAACTAATTTGCAAGAGTGTCCAGTGGAATACCAAAGACCTAGAGATTGTGTACCTTGCAGATATCTAAAGATCCTCTTGACTGCAATCAAATGAGACTCTTTAGGAGCAGCCTGAAATCTAGCACAAACACACGTTGCAAACATAATATCTGGTCTAGAAGCTGTTAAGTACATCAAGGACCCAATCATACATCTGTAAAGTGTTTCATCAACAACTTTACCTTTCTGATCTGCATCCAGTTGTGTGGTGTTGCACATGGGAGTAGAACAGGGCTTACAGTTTTGTAAATCAAACTTATTCAAAAGATTTTTTGTATATTTTGACTGATGAATGAAGGTTCCATCAGCCTTTTGTTTGATTTGCAAGCCTAGAAAGAACTGTAATTCTTCCATTGCACTCATTTCAAACTTTTGTTTCGTTAAACATGTAAAATCATCACACAACTGGGGATCAGAGGATGCAAAAATTATATCATCAACATAAATTTGAACAAGTATCTTATGCTGATCCACTTTCTTAATAAACAAAGTTTTATCTATGGAGCCTCTAGTGAAATTAGTTTGAAGAAGAAAATTTGAAAGTGTTTCATACCAGGCTCTAGGTGCTTGCTTCAACCCATAAAGAGCCTTATCAAGTTTATACACCCAATCAGGATGTTTATTGTCCTCAAAACCTGGTGGTTGACACACATAAACCTCTTCTTTTATTTTTCCATATAAAAAAGCACTTTTGACATCCATTTGAGAAACTTTAAGATTGTGGAATATAGCATAGGCTAAAAACAATCTAATTGCCTCCAGTCTGGCTACTGGGGAAAAGGTTTCATCATAATCAATACCTTCTTCTTCTGAAAACACTGTACAACCAGTCTAGCCTTGTTCTTGAAGATAAGCCCATTTTCATCAGTTTTATTCCTAAACACCCACTTAGTGCCTATTGCACACATACCTGGGGGTAGAGGAACCAGTTCCTACACTTGCTGCTTTTTGAGCTGAAGTAGCTCAAGCTGCATGGCTTCAACCCATCCATTGTCTCTTAAAACAACATGATAGTTCTTTGGCTCTAACTGACTGATGAAGAGAGCATAGAAGCAGAAGTTGGACAATTGACTTCTGGTTGAGACACCAGCATTGATATCACCAATGATTTGAGACATGGGGTGATTCTTCAGCTCTTGGTACACTATAAGATTAGTGCAAGTGTTTGTAGCAGGTTCAGCAGCAGCAGATGTTGATCCAGACTCTAGAAACCAAGTATGAGATGGCAATACAAATGATGTAGAGGAGTCAGAAATCTCATTAGCATTTGTTGTGGATGGAGCTGCTGAAGCTACAAGAACATCAAGTTTAGTGGACTAAGGCAGTTGATCACTAAACTTGAAAAGGTGAGTACTGATATCATCATCATCTTCAGTACCACCAGGTGGTAGACTTGCTGCAGAAGATGATTTATTCACATGATCTGCAACAACTGGAGGTTGATAAGGAACATATTGCAGTATATCCAGATCAAACAACTCCACAAGGTTTTGTGGAATTTTATCCTTAGGAGATTCATTGAACTTCACATGCAAGGTTTCTTCAACTATCTTTGTTCTGCAGTTGAAGACTCTGTAAGCCTTGCATGTGGATGAATATCCTACAAAATACCCTGCATCCACCTTAGGATCAAATTTGTGGAGTTGATCCTTTGTGTTGAGAATGAAACAAGGACAGCCAAAGGCTTTGAAGAATGAAATTAAGGAGCCAAATGATGTAGAACTTCATATGGAGTCTTCATCAACCTCTAATTTACTAAATCTCTATTCTGCACATAGCAAGCTGTGTTGACAGCTTTAGCCCAAAAGGTCAATGGCAAACCAAAGTCAGCCAACATGGACCTTGCAGCCTCAATTAGGGTCCTGTTCTTTCTCTCCACTACTCCATTTTGTTCTGGAGTCCTTGGGATGCTAAACTGCCTCTTGATTCCCTTTGAAAGATAAAAATCATCAAGTGTATGGTTTCTGAATTCTATTCCATTATCACTCCTTATACACTTAACTAATAGGGAATACTGCTTCTCAACTTACAACACAAAGTTGATAATCGTCTGAGCAACCTCATCCTTTGAATGCAAGAAGAAAGTCCATACAAATCTGGAGTAATCATCCACATTACCAGACGTTATTTCTTCTTTTCCATGCTCATCACTCTCACAGGACCAAATAGATCCATGTGCAGTAACTGCAATCAGGTAGTGGACCTAGGTTCTTCAATAGGAGGGAATGAGACTTTGTGTTGTTTTCCTTTCAAACAAACAGTGCAGGTTTCATCACAGTGGAACTCCTTTATTGGTAGACCTCTCACTAAACTATTGTGGATTAGCTGATTCATGTTTTTGAGATTTACATGACCCAGCCTTCTGTGCCACAGTTTAGATTCCTGAGGAGAGGCTTTGGAGAACAAGCAAGGATGACCCTACAAATCAATCTTCTTTGACAAATCGATGGCATATACTCTTCCAATCCTGTTGGCCTTCATGAGAGTATGTTCATCCAATACCTTGTCAATCAGCCTGAAAACTTGGGAAGATAGAATCCTGCAGTTTCGGCTTGTGAAAAGGGCAACATGCCCTTTATCACACATCTGACTGACACTCAGTAGATTATACTTGAGATTCTCCACATGGTTACATCATCAAATCTTAGTTCTCCATTAGACACATATCCTTTCCTGATGATGTAACCCTTAGCATCATTTCCAAATGAAACAAATCCCTTCTTTCCTTGAGAGTAGTCATTAAGAAGAGAACTACTCCCTGTCATATGCATAGATCCTCCACTGTCTACATACCAGATGCTCCTTTGGCATGTTGAAGAACCCTACATTCATCATAAGGAACTAGTTAGGTTTTGAGACCCAAACCTTTTTGGTTTTGGGTCTGTTTTCATCAACAAATTTAACCATAACTTGTTTCTCATGATTAACAGTTGATGAAGGTGGAGATGGTGCTGAAATGGATTCCTTGGATTTGGGCTTGGAATACCTTTTCAGTGGTTTGATCAGAGGTCCATCTAGTTGGTTAACTCTCCGCAACAAATGCTGAACCATCATAACAAGTTGTGTCTGATTTGTAGCTAAAGCTTTCTGCTCTTGTGACACATCAGTACTTGTTTTTGATGAGTTCCTGTGGCCCACCATTTCCTCCTTGAAATTCACAGACTTAGTCTGACTTTTATCATGAGGAACACTGTCAGTTGTTTTATGATAAACCCTATCCTTCTTTTTGGAGTTGGGTGAAGCCTTGGGTTTATCAATATGGGATGACTGTGGTGAAAACTTGGTCTCAAATTCATTTTTCATTTCATCCATCTGAATTTTAATGAGCTTATCTCTGTTGAGTTTGGAACCCTTTTTGTACCAACATTCATCAGAAAGATGACTGAATTTACCACATATTCACATGGCTTATTCTTCATCTTGGATTATTCAACTGCTGAAGTGGAAACTACTGAAGGGGTGATCTTTAGTACTTTCCTCCTTTCAGTACTTGTGTTAAGTATAGAAGGATCTGTAACAACTGAAGACTTGTTCTTCAGCTCTTCTCTATCCATCCTGAAAGACCGTATGATAGATTCCTCAGCAGTTGTTAATCCTTTTATTTCAGTTGATTTGAAATGCTTTTCAGATGTTCTGACTTGCCCTTCAGTACTTGGGGTACTTTGAGGGACAACATCTGAAGTACTCAGCTTCATATGCTTATCAGTAGTTAACCCATCAGGCAATTGATTTGCTGAGGTATCAACACTAATTTCATCTTCTGATCTTGGCTGATCACTTGAGGATGAAATACATGATGATGTGGTTTGGAAATTACTTTCACCTTCAGGTTTTACTATTGATTTTGGAGTAAAATCTGTAGGTGGTGTAATGTGGTTGTAACCAATTCCAAACTTCACATTTGAAGGTGTTTGCTTGCTGAGAAGCATTTCAAATCCCTTGCAGGATGATACCCAGCGGTCACACTCAACTTGGGTAGCTGCAAGTGTTTCTTTGAGATCTCTGTGGTTCTCAAGAATGACCTCTAACTTAGCCTTTTCATCATTTAATTGGCATTTAAGCTTATAAATCTCATCATCTTTTTCTTTAAGGATAGACTCATACTCAGCTTTTCTTTTGGAAAGGGTTTGCTCAAGCTCAAGATTTTTATTTATTAAAGCTACATTTGCCTCTCTAATAGAGATAAATGCAACTATGCAAGATTCAGTTAATAGCTTGGCCTTAGCCTCAGAGGATACATGTGTTACCAGTGATGAAGATGCATTGGAGCATGAACCCTCAGTAGATTCCAGGGCCATTAGAGCCAGATTCCCAAAAGGATGTTCACCACCATGTTGACCATCACTAGAAAATAATTGCTCATTACCAGAAAGATCATCTGGTAGACTGCTCCAGTCAACAGCACCAGGGGTGAAGAAGCTGTGATGAGGTTGTGATTGAGATGATTGAGATGGTTGAGGCTCAGGTAATACTTGAGGTTGTTGTGCAATAGGAACTTGAACTTGATTTGGTTGTGGCATGTAATAGCAGGGATATGGATATGGAATTGGACCCTGAGGGACAAAATATGCAGGAGATATAGGTTGTGAGTGATGACCAGAACTAGCAGGATGTTGCCCTTTGTTTTGTGAACTATTGCTTGCAAAAGTCACAAAGGGTGCAGAGGAGTTAGATCCGGTTGATCTACACTCTCTTGCAAAGTGCCCAGCCTGTGGCATTTGTGACACTCAACTTACTCTTGTCAAAACCAACTTTGGTTTTGCCAGATAGTCCTGGAAATTTCCTGCCAGTTCTCTTGTAGAACTTTTGAGATCTGATATTAATTGTCACACCCCCGCTAAGAGCGGAAACACGGGGGCGTAACGAGACGGGAATCGTCATAACACATGGTAAGCGATAGAGATGCAATGATAATAATGATGACAAGCGTGTCATGACAACACCCGACAACAAGGGGACTTGTGTCGTGTTTAGTCAGTATTCACGACAACATAGCCATAAGCATAAACATGACACATAGATCATAATACATAGATGATAACATTGTACGCAATTCCCACAACCCGGGAACAAGTTACAAAGTATAACGTTGTTTGAAATAGATACATCAATTGTTTTCAAAATGACAAGTTTGGCCCGAAAATGCATCCTAGGGTCTCCACTACGGCAGCACACCTAGAACCTCAGCTAGCATGATCACCTGAAAAGATATGCTCAAAATGGTCAACAAAATTGTTGGTGAGTTCGCAGGTTTGAAGTAAATAAGAAATTGATGTTGTATAAAGTTGTTGCAGAATACCGTGCATACAGTTATAACTAAGCAAAATCACATGACAAGAGCTTTACAACCAAACCTAATGACGTACACAAAGAATCTTGTCGGAATATATTCACCCAAGGCTCGTACCTGGCTATTGTTGGTACTAACTAGTATACTAACACGAGGGTGGGGGCGTCAACCCAGTAGTACTACCAATGCCTAACCGTCGGTTCCACACTGGAATTAAATGGTTGTAAGAGAGAACCACAAAGCAGACTCAAGCATGTATCAGATAAGTACCCACAAAACAGTAGCACGTTGATCCCAAGTATGTAAATTGTATGTATGTTGTACAGCATAGAAAACGGGCGAGCATACTTTTCCCCCATGTTTGTAAATGTTTGCAAAGTAGTATAAGCACAAAAGGGGCCACGAAACTCACATGTTAAGTGCTAAGTATGAAAGATCAAGATTCCCAACAGTTGTATGCAGAGAACAATCAACACCTATTGACAGTTATTGTTAAGCATTAATGACCTGTACAAAGCATATAGTAATGTTTGGTCGGTTCGGGTTGTATCGTTTCGGTCGTGGGTAGCACACACACGCAAGCGGACACACGTATCAGATCTTATGTAGATCCAAGTACTACGAGTAGTTGTCATTGCTTATGACATCCGTGAAAGGATCTCGTGGTTATGAAAGATAGCACTTGTTAAGTATTTGGAGTTCCAATTGGATTGTCGATAACTGAAAAATGTTAGGTTGTTTTCAATTGAAATAATATGTGCATGTTGATAGCGTTGACTTTAATCTTTGTGGTCAGGCAATGACACTTTTACTGATGTTGCCTTATCATCATCAGACGTTCAAGGGGAAATTCACACTCAACATCATTAGTCACACAACAGGACCAGACGCTCGACCCAACGCTCCATCCTTACGAATCAACCTTCAATCGTACGAATCAGCTTCATTCGTACGATTGAGTCTTCATTCGTATGGCTGGCATTCAGTCGTACCACACAACACACATTCGCACGACCAAACCTCCATGCGCACGAATCAACCCTCAATCGTGCGAATTAGCTACTTTCGTGTGATTGAACCTTCATTCATGCGATTGGACTCCAGTCGTGCAAAACACACACAGTCGCATACATTCAGTTGGTCACCTGACTCAATCGCACACAATCATTCATACACATAACTCAATCACATACACTTATTCGCACGCAGGACTTAATCGCATACAAACTCACAGTCGCACAACTCAGTCGCACGACTCAGTCGCACGACATGCCTGGTCGCACAACTCAGTCGCACGATTGACTTAGACGCAAGATTCAGTCGCATGACTCACTCAGTCGCACGGCTCAATCTCCTGACAGACCCAGTCGCCTGAACTGTAGAATCGTGACTGTGGTCGGGCTGAGCAGCCCCCGAGCTGCTCTAAACGTGAGTTTTACACTACAAGGACTTCCAAAAACACTCTACAAACATATACGAACATGAAACACAAGCAGAAAGACCTCACACGCACACACACGACCTCATGTGTTCGAGTTGAAGCCGAACACCCGAAACCCTAGTTTGGACAGCTGTGAATAAGCAAGGAAAAGGGACAACGAAGGTCGTCTACCTGCTAGAATGGAGTAGCCTAGGCCGTAGGTGGAGTCTAGACAATAAGAGCAAGACCAAGCGGGTTGGATTTGGTGCTAGAATGAAGAAAATGTGTGTGTAGGGAGTGAAGAGGTGAAGAAGATGAAGTGAATGAGGAATGTGGCTGGGAAGGGGGTTTATATACCCAGTCCAAGTTTGCAAAATTTCAAGTTTAGTCCCTGCACTTAACCCTCGAGTTTCCCAAAATTTGTTTCGGTTGATTACGACCTTAAAATGTTCGTTATATTAAGGTTAAAAGCGTGTTTAATGGCATTTGATAGTCTAAGATGGTTTTATTAATGATAATGGTTGAAATAAAAATGATATATTGGTGCTAATGGTGATGAAGTTTATAAAAGGTTTATGCTTAACACACGTTCTCGGAGGAAGTACAGGCACAAGGGAAAATAAAGCAGACATGATTCCTTAAAGCAGGAGTTCATGAAGAAAAGAAGAATAATTAAAATATTTCTATGCTTATTTATGTCGTTCGACGAACCTTAAGGTGACGGATGTCACAGTATCCCCCAGTTGACAGAATTTCGTCCCGAAATTCAGCTGGAGTTAGGTCCAAGAGTGTCATCCACGAATAGGTGTGGGTATTTGAGTTTCATTTGATCTTCCCGTTCCCATGTTTTACGCAACAATTGGTATTCTGCTGCGCTTCAACTGTTTGACCTTACGATCCATGACCTTAATGGGTTCCTCAATAAAATGAAGCTTTTCGTCGATGTTGATATCGTCAATGGGTATGTGAAGTGATTTGTCAGCCAAACACTTCTTGAGGTTCACACATGGAAAGTATCATGCACACCATTGAGTTCATGTGGTAACCTTAATCGGTAAGCCACTGGACCAATTCTTTCTGTAATCTCGAATGGTCCAACGTATCTTGGGGCTAACTTCCCTTTATTTCCAAACCGAACAACTCCTTTCCAAGGAGAACTTTGAGTAGCACTCGGTCCCCAACATTGAATTCTTGAGGCTTTCGACGATTGTCGGCGTAGCTCTTTTGGCGATCTCTAGCGGCTTTCAACCTATCTTTGATTTGGAAGATCTTGTCGGTTGTTTCCTAGATGATCTTTGGGCCTGTTAACTGACTTTCACCAATCTCGGCCCAACAAATGGGTGATCTACACTTCCTTCCGTACAACGCTTCGAAGGGAGCACACCCAATGCTGGTGTGGTAGCTGTTATTGTAAGAGAACTCAATCAATGGCAAATGAGTATCCCAACTACCACCAAAGTCGATTACACACGCTCTCAGCATGTCTTCTAGCGTTTGTATGGTTCGTTCACTTTGGCCATCTGTTTGAGGGTGATAGGCGGTACTCATGTCTAATCGAGTGCCCATCGCTTTCTGTAGTGTTTGCCAAAATCGTGAAGTGAATCGGCCGTCACGGTCGGATATCATTGACACCGGCATTCTGTGTCTTGTCACGACCTCTTTTATGTACAATCTCGCCAACTTTTCCATTTTGTAGTCTTCTCGGATTGGCAAAAAGTGTGCTGATTTCGTCATTCGATCCACTACGACCCATATCGAGTCATGCCCGTTGCTCGCTCGAGGAAGTTTGGTAATGAAGTCCATGGCTATGTTCTCCCATTTCCATTCGGGAATCTCAGGTTGTTGTAACAGTCCCGATGGTTTCTGATGTTCAGCTTTAACTTTTGAGCATGTCAAGCATCTGCTGACGTACGTGGCAATGTCTTTCTTTAGGCTTGGCCACCAGTACAGATCTTTGAGATCGTGGTACATCTTGTCAGCGCCAGGATGAATAGAATATCGTGTCTTGTGTGCTTCATCCATGACCAAGGTACGTACACCTCCTCACTTGGGTACCCATATACGGTCCACGAAGTACTGCACACCATCGTCCTTGCACATCAGTTGTTTGTCCAACCCTCGGAATTCTTCCCCCGCAAGGTTTTCTTCTTTCAACGCCTCACTTTGTGCAATTTGGATCTGAGCTTTCAAATTTGTTTGAATGATCTATCCCAAAGCTCGAGCACATAGTGGTTTCACGCGTTCCTTGCGGCTTAGGGCATCAGCCACCACATTAGCTTTCCCCGGATGATACCGGATTTCACAATCGTAGTCACTAAGAAGCTCTACCCAACGTCGTTTCGCATATTGAGTTCCTTCTGATCCAGAATATGTTGAAGGCTTTTATGATCTGTGTATACGATGCATTTGGTTCCATATAGGTAATGCCTCCATATTTTAAGTGCGAATACTACAGCGCCCAACTCAAGATCATGAGTCGTGTAGTTCTTCTCGTGCACCTTAAGTTGTCGCAAAGCGTAGGCGATCACCTTATCTTTCTGCATTAGTACACATCCCAACCCTTGAAGCGAAGCATCACAGTAGACCACAAAGCCTCATTTCCGTCTGGGAGGGACAATATCGGTGAATTGCACAGCTTATATTTCAGCGTTTGGAACGCCCACTCTTGCGCATATCCCCAATCAAACTTCTTGTGTTTTTGAGTCAGCAACGTCAACGGTTGAGCGATCTTTGAAAAGTTCGCAATGAAACTACGATAGTATCCGGCTAATCCTAAGAACTGTCGTATCTCTGAAGGTGTCTAGGGTGTATCCCATTTCTTTACCGCTTCGATCTTGCCGGGATCTACATGAATCCCGTCTTTGTTAACCACATGACCAAAAACTTCACCTCTCACAGCCAGAATTCACACTTCGAGAACTTGGCGAAAAGTTTCTCTTCTCTTAACAGTTCCAGTATTGCCCGAAGGTGTTCTTCATGGTCCTCCTTCGATCGAGAGTAGATAAGTATGTCGTCAATGAATACGATCACAAACTTATCCAAGTAAGGTTTGCACACCCGATTCATCAGGTCCATGAACACAGCTGGTGCGTTAGTCAATCCGAACGGCATGACCAAGAACTCATAGTGCCCATAACGAGTTCTAAATGCTGTCTTCGGTATGTCCACCTCGAAAACTCTTAGTTGGTGATATCTAGATCGAAGGTCGATCTTAGAAAAATACGAATCTCCTTGTAACTGATCAAACAGGTCGTCGATCCTGGGGAGAGGATACCGATTCTTCACAGTTAATTTGTTCAACTCACGGTAGTCGATGCATATACGGAACGACCCATCCTTCTTCTTGACAAATAACACTGGTGCTCCCCAAGGCGAGTGACTCGGCCGAATAAAACCCTTCTCCAGTAGTTCCTGTAACTGGCTAGACAACTCTTGCATTTCAGACGGTGCCAACCGATACGGTGTCTTTGCTACCGGTGTAGCTCCAGGAACCATTCAATACGAAATTCCACCTGTCGTGGAGGAGGCAAACCAGGCAAGTCATCAGGAAATACATCTTGGTAATCCCGCACTACAGGGATATTTGCCAATTTCTGCTCCTCTTCCTTCTTTTCCACCACGTGAGCCAGAAAAGAGTAGCACTGTTTTCGTAAACTCCGGCGTGCTTTCATGCAGGAAATAATCTTTAAGTTTCTCCCCGGTCTTTCTCCTTGAATTCTGAGTACTCCCCCGTCTGACATAGGGATTCGCACTACCTTATCTCGACAGACAATCTCGGCCCCGTGTTTCGACAACCAATCCATTCCCACAATCACATCAAAACTTCCTAGCTCAAAGGGTATCAAGTCTATATTGAAGGTGTGGTTCTCTAATATTATCGAGCACTTTCTAATAATCCCGTTGGCCTGAACAACCTACCATTGGACATCTCTACAGAGTAGCTAGTTTCTAGCCTACTAGGACTCAAATCGAGCAATTGCATAAATTCAAAAGATATAAAGCTATTGTCTGCTCCAGTGTCAAATAATACAGATGCAAAGTGATTATTGAGTAATTGTGTACCCGTGATGACATTTGGGTCCTGACGGGCTTCATTGGCTGCAATGGCAAAAGCGCGTCCCCGAGCCGCGTTCCTTTGGTTTGTTGGGCCTTGATTTCCAGCTATAGCCATAGTCTGATGCTGGTTGTTCCCTTGTTGGCCCGACGACCGATTCAGTTTGGGGCACGTGTTTCGGTAGTGATCAGGGCTTCCACACTCATAATAGCCCCTGGCGTTCCCGGCGGGGTTAACCGCGTTGACTGGTGCGACCATATTCGACATTGTTCTGCAGACTCTTGCTAAATGTCCCGAGCGTCTACAGTTAGCGCACACCCGGCACGGCATAGCTGGGGGATGATGAAAGTTGCACCTATCGCATCGGGGGTGCAGACCCACATATTCTCGCCTGCCCTGGGTCACGGCCACAAAATTTCTGCTTGTCTTGGCCCTTTTCTCGAAAATCCCGGCACTCGACCGACTCATTTCCCCAACTTCTTTCCTTTTCTCTGCTCCCCTGCCCAATACCCTTGTTCTCACCATTTCATCAGTTAGAGCGCCAGCCTTCAGAATCACTCTCTCAATAGTAGGAGGAGCAGTAGCGGTTACCATTGCCCGGATTTGAGGCGCAAGTCCCCAAATGTACCTCTCTATCCTTTTTGATTCCGGGTTGACTAGATGTGGAACCAACCTTGCTAGCTCGTGAAAACAATCGGTGTAAGCTGCGTGCCCAGCCCCCACCATGGCATGATTCCAGAACTCATGCTCAAGTTTTTGCATCTCATTGAGAGGATAGTACTCCTCGGTGATTAGGGCCTTGAACTCATCCCACGACATTTGCATCGCGGACTCTCTTCCCCTAGCCTGAATCTGAGTGTTCCACCACGTTAGTGCCTTGCCCTGTAGTGAGCAAGTGGCGTACTTAATCCTTTGACTGTCGAGGCATTCGCTGATGTCGATAACGGCCTCCATCTTTTCAAGCCATCTGGTCAGAGCTATGGCTCCACCTTTGCCATCAAACTCTCATGGTTTACAAGCCACAAATTCCTTGTACGAACATCCCCGTCTAGCATTCACTACCCCGGTCTCATTAACAATTCCAGCTTCGTTACCGGCTGTACCACCATTCCGGTCTCCTGATTGCTTTCGTTCCCAGTCGGGTTACCGTTATCCTCATTATCATTGCCACCGTCCCCGTGGGGGTGAGAATTCTGAAGAGCATCGCTCACTCGGGCCACGATAGTCGGAATAGTGCGGCCAGCTGTTGAGCGATCAGGGCTGCCACATCCGCGTTCCCTGTTCCTTGATTGTTACTGGCAGGAGCATCACTTGTTCTTGGGATTCTTCCCCTGCCTCTGCCTCTGCCTCTGCCCCTTGGGGCTTCACTTCCGCTACTATTACTGCGAGTAGATCTTCGAGGAGACATGTTCTATTCATAAAAGAGGTAACATATAAGCTTTACTCACCATATGATACACAAGTATTCCACTTATCAAGTTCCAATGTTCATCTTCCGGTCGGTCAAGATCACCATGCAGTCCATTTCAAGCAAATTCTCGGTATACCGGTGATGTTTATATATAGGGTTCCCCGCAGCGTTCCCACCACACCCACGATGTACCGAGAATGATGCCCGATCCGTTACATGACATCTGACTTTCCTTTTCATCATATTCATAATCATCCATCAAGTCAACTGAGAGCCCAAGCATGTAATCACGTATAGTCTGGTGGAGGTTGCCTATCTCGCATCCTTAAAGGACTCAGACATAGCCTCCTCGGGTCGGTCTCAGTATCCAAGGTTAAGCGCAGTATATGATTTGTGAAGATCTCTTCGGGTCTCAATACCCGAATTTGGTTATGATAACTTGGCGCGCAGAGGGAACGGAAGATCTAATAGGAGCATCCCATAAAAGAGTGAGCACAAGGGCTCTCTCATAGGGTGAAAGATCACGAAATAGATATATAAACGAACAAGTAATGAGGAACACGTATGAGATACAAAATGCACACAACCCTGGCATGCAGATCTACATGAAGGTTCCTAGGTTATAGTCTAGGTCAAGCGTATTGCCTAATTCTCTATAACCAATAGCTTTGATACCAGTCTGTCACACCCCCGCTAAGAGCGGAAACACGGGGGCGTAACGAGACGGGAATCATCATAACACATGGTAAGCGATAGAGATGCAATAATAATAATGATGACAAGCGTTTCATGACAGCACCCGACAACAAGGGGACTTGTGTCGTGTTTAGTCAGTATTCACGACAACATAGCCATAAGCATAAACATGACACATAGATCATAATACATAGATGATAACATTGTACGCAATTCCCACAACCCGGGAACAAGTTACAAAGTATAACGTTGTTTGAAATAGATACATCAATTGTTTTTCAAAATGACAAGTTTGGCCCGAAAATGCATCCTAGGGTCTCCACTAAGGCAACACACCTAGAACCTCAGCTAGCTTGATCACCAGAAAAGATATGCTCAAAATGGTCAACAAAATTGTTGGTGAGTTCGCAGGTTTAAAGTAAATAAGAAATTGATGCTGTATAAAGTTGTTGCAGAATACCGTGCATACAGTTATAAGTATGCAAAATCACATGACAAGAGCTTTACAACCACACCTAATGACGTACACAAAGAATCTTGTCAGAATATATTCACCCAAGGCCCGTACCTGGCTATTGTTGGTACTAACTAGTATACCAACATGAGGGTGGGGGTGTCAACCCAGTAGTACTACCAATACCTAATCGTCGGTTCCACACTGGAATTAAATGGTTGTAAGAGAGAACCACAAAGCAGACTCAAGCACGTATCAGATAAATACCCACAAAATAGTAGCACGTTGATCCCAAGTATGTAAACTGTATGTATGTTGTACAGCATAGAAAACGGGCGAGCATACTTTTCCCCCATGTTTGTAATGTTTGCAAAGTAGTTTAAGCACAAAAGGGTCCACGAAGCTCACATGTTAAGTGGTAAGTATGAAAGATCAAGATTCCCAATAGTTGTATGTAGAGAACAGTCAACACCTATTGACAGTTATTGTTAAGCATTAATGACCTGTACAAAGCCTGTAGTAATGTTTGGTCGGTTCGGTTTGTATCGTTTCGGTCATGGGTAGCACACACACGCAAGCGGACACACGTATCAGATCTTATGTAGATCCAAGTACTACGAGTAGTTGTCACTGCTTATGACATCCGTGAAAGGATCTCGTGGTTATGAAAGATAGCACTTGTTAAGTATTTGGAGTTCCAATTGGATTGTCGATAACTGCAAAATGTTTTGTTCTTTTCAATTGAAATAACATGTGCATGTTGATAGCGTTGACTTTAATCTTTGTGTCAAGCAATGACACTTTTACTGATGTTGCCTTATCATCATCAGACGTTCAAGGGGAAATTCACACTCAACATCATCAGTCACACAACAGGACCAGACGCTCCACTCAATGCTCCATCCTTACGAATCAACCGTCAATCGTACGAATCAGCTTCATTCGTACGATTGAGTCTTCATTCGCATGGCTGGCATTCAGTCATACCACATAACACACATTCGCACAACCAAACCTCCATGCGCACGAATCAACCCTCAATCGTGCGAATTAGCTACTTTCGTGCGATTGAACCTTCATTCGTGCGATTGGACTCCAGTCGTGCGAAACACGCACAGTCGCATACATTCAGTCGGTCACCTGACTCAATCGCACACAATCATTCATACGCATGACTCAATCACATACACTCATTCGCACGCATGACTCAATCGCATACAAACTCACAGTCGCACGACTCAGTCGCACGACATGCCTAGTCGCACAACTCAGTCGCACGACTCAGTCGCACGACATGCCTAGTCGCACAACTCAGTCGCACGATTGACTTAGACGCAAGATTCAGTCGCACGTCTCAATCGCCTGACAGACCCAGTCACCTGAACTGCAGAATCGCGACTGTGGTCGGGCTGAGCAGCCCCCGAGCTGCTCTAAACGCGAGTTTTACACTACAAGGACTTCCAGAAACACTCTACAAACATATACAAACATGAAACACAAGCAGAAAGACCTCACACGCACCCACACGACCTCATTTGTTCGAGTTGAACCCGAACACCCGAAACCCTAGTTTGGACAGTCGTGAATAAGCAAGGAAAAGGGACAACTAAGGTCGTCTACCTGCTAGAATGGAGTAGACTAGGCCGTAGGTGGAGTCTAGACAACAAGAGCAAGACCAAGCGGGTTGGATTTAGTGCTAGAATGAAGAAAATGTGTGTGTAGGGAGTGAAGAGGTGAAGAAGATGAAGTGAATGAGGAATGTGGATGGGAAGGGGGTTTATATACCCAGTCCAAGTTTGCAAAATTACAAGTTTAGTCCCTGCACTTAACCCTCGAGTTTCCCAAAATTTGTTTCGGTTAATTATGACCTTAAAATGTTCGTTATATTAAGGTTAAAAGCGTGTTTGATGGCATTTGATAGTCTAAGATGGTTTTATTAATGATAGTGGTTGAAATTAAAAATGATATATTTGGTGGTAATGGTGATGAAGTTTATAAAAGGTTTATGCATAACACACGTTCTCGGATGCAGTACAGGCACACGGGAAAATAAAGCTGACATGATTCCTTAAAGCAGGAGTTCATGAAGAAAAGGAAGAATAATTAAAATATTTCTATGCTTATTTATGTCATTCGACGGACCTTAAGGTGACAGATGTCACATTAATCAAGGCCATTTGGCTTAGAATATCCATCTCTTCTAGGTCATCATCAGCAATACCTTTCAAATCATCCATAATGAATCATAAATTGTCAGTATTACAGCCTGAGTGACTATCAACACTAACAATGCATGATCAGAACTGTTTGAAGAGAAATCTATATGCTCATCATAATTGCTTTCTGTAGCAGCATATTCTGACTCATGACCAACCAAGGCGGTGTTCCCTGGTACAAAGTCATCAGTGAGCTTTCCTCATGATGCTAGTTTCCTTTTCTGCTCTATCTCTCTTTCAAATGTAAGCAGTTTCCCATGGAGTTGGGTGAGAGATAGGCTATCCAAATTTGCACTGGAGCGTAAGACAATGGTATATGTGTCCCAACTCTCAGGCAGTGATCTGAGGAATCTGTTGTTCATCTGGCTATTAGTGTATTCATATTTGACCATTTTCAGCTCAGAGATCAAACAGGAGAAACGCTTAAACTGTTGAGTCAGTGTCTCACCCTTCCTGTGAGAGAATGTCTCATATTGTTGGGCAAAAGATTTCTCTGTTGTTTGCTAAGACCTCATCTTTTCCACCAAATTGTTCTTTCAATGCATTCTAGAGGTCATGATCAGTTTCATGATGCATAAGCCCACAATAGATTTCATTCGGCAGTGCCATGGCAAGAATTCCATGTGCTTTAGCATCAATCTCAAACAGTTTTCGATCCTCATCTGAGTATTGTTCCTTCTTCTTCGGAACCATTTGGTTGGTTTTCGGATTGTTCACCATAGGCTTGTGTGGACCATGTACCACAGATGTCCAACAACCTGAACTATTAACAGACAGGTGATGGGGCATTCTTCGTTGCCATATGTTATACTCAGTCCTAACCAGCATCAGAGGCTTGGTTGAGGAACCAGTATTGTGAGGGTCATTAGAAGGAGTAGTCATTTTCAGATTCAATCAAATTCAATTAAGTTTTAACAGATTTAGCGCAAAACACAACAAACTCAATATGAACCAAGAGAAATCTCAAAAAAAATAACCGAAAGCAGCAAAAATTCAATCTCTATAACCAATTCTTGCAAATATACTAATTCGATCAAACTTAGATATCGAAATAGCAGTTTCAATGATCAATTGTTAGATCGATCAATGATTAACTTTGTCTTTAGTAGAAATCTTTAGATCTTATCTTCAGACTTTGTCTTCAGACCTTGTAATCAGCTGATGTCTTCAGCTGTTGTGATCTTCTTCAACAGTTGTAATGTCTGTGGGACTTAGAGGTTTTTCTGATCAGGCTCATTGGTTCTATTGGTCAACAATACTGATCTACACTCAGCACATGTTCATCCTGATTTCATTAGGAGGTCAGCTGATTCAGCACAGACTGATGATAACCTGGGCTTTTTCTTTGATGTTCTAGCCCACAATACTATTCTTGAGACAGAGGTATGCACACTACAAGAACTGCTTGGCAAAATGTCACAAGAATCAAGTCCATCTGCCCACATTCACCCATAGATGGCAGTTTCTCCTGAAACTATCTCAAACACTGAGCCACTCTCAACAAATTTGCCACCAGCCTCTGCTTCAGGTGCCATTTCTCAGGGACAGAACCCGTCTGAGCTAATGGTTGCTGCCTTTCAAACATCCTTACCTCTCATCACTTCCATAATCACAAACACTGTACATCAAGCCATTGATGAGGGGCTTTCCTCAAATCTTCAATCTTTAGTTGATGCTGTTGTTTCAAAGAGACTTTCTGACATTCACACCCCTAAACCCAATGCAACCAAAAAGGGGGAGTCTAAGTCAGTGAAAGTAGACAAAAGAAAAAGAGCTGAAGAGGAAGTAGAAAAAGAGAGGAAAGAAAAGGAAATGATCACCTACAAGAGGAAGAAAAGCTCTGAAAAGACTGAAGGTGAGAAAAAGTTAGAAGAATTGATCAAAGAAGCTGATGAGCAACATAGCAGATCTATTGATAAGATTATTGATCAACTCTTCAGACAAGGATTTGACACTGCCAAACTTGATTCTAAAATCAGAAGGTTAGAGATTCAAGAGATTGAACAAAGATGGGCAAGTTGGAGTGAGAAAGAAAGGGAAAGGCTGGAAACTATGGCAAGATTTATATCAAAACATCTGGGAAGATCAATCATTGAAGTAAAATCATGGTCCAGAGATAGTATTTTGGAGATAACCACCAGAATCTGTTCTTCTGAAGTATTTAACAAAGGATTGATCATAGAAGCTCTTGATGAAGCTGGTGCTGGGAAAAGGACTAATATGGCAAAATTATCCAAAGCTTCACTCACATCCAAGATGCTAGAGCAGCCTGCACATCACCCAAACCAAAACAACCACCCTCACAACCCACAAAACCAACTCCTTACACAATAAACCTACTCAACCTATTACCAATGATGCACCTAAGAGGAAGAGAAGGGTGTTGAGGATGGAAGAAGAGATGATGATGATGAGGATGATAGTCTGCCAATCTCTACTATTCTCAAAATAAAAATGCCTGAGCCTAGGAGTCAACCAACAACAATCACACCTGACTTCCAAAGGCAAATGGTAAAAGTCAAACTTGAAGAAGAAGAACATCACAAACAACATGATGAGCAACTGTTAAGGATGATTGATAAAGAGTTTCCCAAGTCTTCATCCATACAAGCTATGAAGAAACATGCTCAGAGGTTGTATGCTCTCAGATTTACATTCCAATATCAGAAAGAGAGTGAGAATTTGGCCTGACCCCAGAGTAAGTGACAGAATTCACAAAAAGAAGATTCCAAGCAGATATAATGGCCAAGTAAAGAAGATTGTAGATGTTGTGATAATGCTGGCCATTGTAGTGTCACCCTAGGAAATCCTTGATGACTTCAAGAGAGCTTACAAGTCTAAGATGACTCCACAAACTTTACTAAAAAACAAAATAGTAAAGAATAGGTTAATCTACAAGAATCTTGAAGAAATAAGAAGAAATGAGCTCCAGTTATTGCTTGAAGGCACTCATCCTGACGAGTTTGCATACAGAGAGATAACAACTGTGGAGCTGAAAAATGGAAAGCATATTTAGTACTGATCTGAGTACTATGGGCCTATGTTCTTCGTTGAAAGTGGAGCTGAAGAACTCATAATGGAAGAACAAGTTGTTTTCCTTGAGGCCTATGTCAGAGAGTGTTACAGACTTATCATTGGGAAGTAGGTTTCATGGATGGGGTAACAGCTCTGTGTCCAATTCCCAAGACATAGTTCCCATTCATCCTTTGCCAATAAAACCTTTTGAAATCTCTTCCCTGGCCTGAGCTTATATTGAAGAATTCTGAGCTGATCCAGATTTTGTTTTTGCCAATAAGTGGGATCTCAATAATTTTGAAGGATTTGGCTGCTTGGTTCAGGGGGAGTTTGTTGGACCAAAAGAACCAATGAGCCAGATCAGAAAAACCTTTAAGTCCCACAGACATCAAAACAACTGAAGTGATCTACAACAGCTGAAGACAAAGTCTGAAGACAAAGTTTGAAGACAAAGTCTGAAGACAACTGCTAAAGACAAAGTCTGAAGATAAAGTCTGAAGCCAACAGCTGAAGACAAAGTTTGAAGACAAAGTCTGAAGACAACAACTGAAGACAAAGTCTGAAGACAAAGTCTGAAGAAAACTACTGAAGACAAAGTCTGAAGATCAAGTTCTCAGAAGTTGTCACAACAGCTGAAGTAGTTCTCTTCAGTAGTTGTGATGGTTTACATTTCAGTAGTTTGTAATCAGTAGTTTATATTATGTAAAATGTCTGAAGTTCTTACACTTCAGATGTTATAACTTCAGTAGTTGTAATGTTAGCTTATACTTAGCTTTTAGTGAAGGTGTCCTCAGTTGGTGTGGACATATTCAGTAGTTTAGTTTACTTTCAGTTTGATGTATAAATCAGCTAGATGTCACTATCAAGTGACGTTAGCTGATGTCACATTCCTTATAAAAGGAATATTGACCTAATTTCCCCAGGGGGGAAGCTTGTGCATGAATGAAAACATTCTTTTTTGTAGAAAACTCTCTCTCTATAACCGTTACTGTTTGATTGAATATTCATATTATTCTTGCTAGAATTTCGTCTAATTCGTGTGCTATTCCATTGCAAATCCTAATCTAATCAATCAAACTAGATCTCGATCCTTTCAATATGGGTTTCAAAGACTTGAAGTTTTCAGTTCTCTTGAACATTCTAAGTATATATTCAAACTTATAGCCTCTGAACATAGCTATGTGATTGATTAGTTCTAATTGAGCTAGTTATTTCAGGTCATGGATCTCTAGGGCATTTACTAGAGCAGAGTACTCTGTAATGAATTGTACCAGCCCGGAGATCCTCTTTACCATGAACATGTTCCAATCACTATCATACTTCCAGGAAATGATTTTCTGATCTATTTTGCCCTTTGGAGTAGACACACCCTTATCATCTCTGCAGTGGTGAGGCCTTCTTGAAGCTTTAGTTGTGAAGGCTCAGCCAATCACTCAGGATATTTATGAAAAATTAGTGCCAGAGAGTCTTGATCTATAAAAGTGAGTGGCATATCTTGAGCAGATATTCTTGATCTTGGCTTCATGCTAATGATCTCTTCTTCCAAAGCTGTAAGCCTCTATTTCTTTTCAGCAATCAGTCTTAAAATGCAACCCTTATTGAAGTGGTCTTCATGTTACCTAGTTTCCTTTTTGTAAATCCTTGGCTTAATAAATAATCCTTCATTTCCTATCAGTCATGGAATAGGGATTAGGATATAATGGTTGAGCAGTTGAAGTTTTCTTCTTCATTGCAGAGAGTTTTGGTTTTTGAGCTTTAGGTGAGATTGTCTTTTCATAGTCTATTTCAATGGTAGGGTCCAGCAGTTTGTTTAATCTTTCCCTTTCTGCCTTCATCCCCTCATAAGTGATGCCAAAGACTTCATCTGGATCATATTCATGATTAATCAAATACATAGATTCAACCATTAAATTATCATTTTGAGCATTTTTTACCATTTCTTCAACTGAGCTTTCTTCTTTCATAGGACTGTCAACTGCTATTGGCTCATCAGCCACATAGCCTCCTTCTGTTCTTCCAAATCAACAAAAATAGCCTGCTTCTTTAATTGAGCTTCTGCTTGTTCATGTTCTTCTAGAAATTCAGCTATTGCTGCAAGCTTCTTAGATCATCTTGTTTATTTTTCTTCACGGCTCATCTTCCATTATGGGTCTTTTGCCTTTAGCCTTCTCAGATAAGTGCTTTCTTTTTCTGGTATAGGTTTGAAGTGGAGGACCAGTAGAGGTTTCAGGCATATCAGATCTTTAAGGCACTTTTTCAACTTCAGGTTGTACTTGTTTATGGGCATCAACAGTATTTTCTTCCTTTTCTCTTTGTTCTTCACATAGTTTTTTGATTATTTCTTTTTGCTCATCTGACAAAGACATAGCTGGGATTATTTGAAGGCTTAATTCCTTTTCCAAAGGGACACGAGATTGAGGGATAATCACAATGGGTTCAGTGTAAGTTCTTTAATAAGCTACAAAATCCTAAAACTCATCATCAATAGTGAAATCTTCAGATGTGAAGCTGTCTAGTGCATTGATCAGTTCTTCAAATTCAGCCTTTATAGTGTGTGTAGCATCTGACTTTCTAGAATATACCACCATCTCTAGGCTTGATTCTTCATTCTTTGATTTGCTTGTATCTTCTTCTTTTTCATCATTCTTAGTAGAAGATTGTTTCTCATCAGCTATTACTGTTTCTTCATCTTTTTCACTTTCTTCAGCCTCAGCTCTTCTTTGAATTTCAATCAGCATCTCAAGCTTAGAGATTCTTTTATTTTGACTTTCAATTTGATTTTGCATATCGGAGATAATCTCTGCTTGTTTTTCAATTATATCCTCTTGCTCTTCCATAGCAATGGTCTTAATGACAAGAGTATCAACATGCCCACTGATTTCTTCTCTTGAATGATTAAGAGCAACTTATAAGTAGTTAATCTCCTCATCTTTCTCTTTCTTTTTAGCTTCATATTTTTCTTTTAGCTTTTTTAACTCATTCTCCTTTTCATCAAGTTCAAGAATTCTATCATCAATGATTCTTCCTCTCCTATTAAGTACTCTTTCCATCCTTTCAATCTTTTGCTTGAGCTCAGGTATCAACTCATCCTTTTCATCTGGTCTGTTCATATTGGATTCAGCAAAGTTCTCTAAAGGAGCAGTCTCAGAAGTGACTTTAGTCACAGGAATTTACACAGGTTGATCCTCCTCATCTGAAGATGATTTGGATTCTTTAGATGAGCTCGTTAAATCTCCAAACTCAATTGGATTATCACTAGTAGGGAATGGTTGAGGTGGATATTTGGTGAGTGGTCAGGTGGAGGTGTTAGAGAGTGATGAGGTGGAGATGTAATTGGTTGAGCTATTGGTGATGGGATGCGTGATTTATGAAATGAAGTGGTTGGTAATTTATAGGGAGATGGTAATGGTAAAGGTTGTGGGGTTCTTTGTGGAGATGGGATTGGTAGAGGTACAAATGGAGATGGAAAATCATGAATTTTAGGTTCATTGTGAGAATTACCCCCTGCACCATCCTAGGGTGACACTAACCTTTGCCTATCAATGCCTTCAACCTGCTCATCAGTAGCTTGTTCTTTAATATGTCCATTAGCAGGAGCATTTTGTTTTTTCACCTTGTTCATCAGGATAAATCTGTTGAAGAAACCAAGGTAGAAGAGGAGAGTGAGCTCCACAATAGAAATTTCTAGGATCCCTCTTCTTAATGTACATATATGACTTAGCATCATAGTGTGGAATATCTAGAATTGGTCCATCAGTAACTAGATTAGGGAATGCTTCATTTATGAGACAATGGATGAATCTTGGGTACATCAAGAATTTGTATCTCCTTCCTTCTTGTGTGTTGGATACTTGGCCATTGAAGATATAAGCTGACATATTGAATGACCTATTTGTGTATAAAGCACAAATTCCTGATGAAGTAATAATAGGGATATCATTCCATCTTGTTTTCCTTTTGGACAAACAGTGTTGATAGATATGGATTAGAAACCTCCAAGGTAACTCTACTAACCCCTTCGCAATCTGTTTTTCTTCAAAACCCCCTTCATATCCAATTTCTACAAAAAAAGGTAATGATATCATCATCTTCTAGCTCAATTGGTGCATTTGCATCATCACCAAACTGTAGACACCTTGTCACAGATTCTTCAGTTATGATTAGTGTATGCTCATCATCAATCCTTATAAATAAAGACCTAACACCATCATCCTCTATCACTTCAGCAGAGTTCCAAAATGACCTTATGAGTCTCTCATATATGATAGGTCTGATAGTGATAGCATGAGCCACTCTAGTTGTGGAGATAAATGTGATCATGTCTCTGAGCTCCTCTGCCTCAGGTACATCAGGGTCTAGAAAACCATTGACATTATGGAGCTTGCTCCATGAGAGATCGGCCATGTACCCTGCATTAGAGGCATATGAGTTAGATTAATGATACTTTATGTACTACTTTAAGCAGCATTCATCATTTTCACTTTTAAGGGTTAGATATGAACATTTGAGGGTACTATTTCATAGGAATTATTTCAGATTGAGATATTGTCATAAATACTCATTGTCATTTGATTTATCATGTTTGAAGATTAATTTTTTGATGTTTTTGACTATTAATTGGATATTATTTCAAGTTTTGATTTCAACATTTTCGGTTTCTTGATGCTCTGTTCATGCGATGAACATAACTTTGAGATTTTAGAATGAAGCATATTCTACAAAGTTTACATGTTCGTTGAAGTCGAGAATGTTCATCTTTTCATGGAACAAATCTGATTTTATGTGTTCTTTATTATCCTAGGGTTCTAGGTTGATTATCAGTTCAAACATTCGACATATTAGGTTAACACAATGTAAAAGTTTCACCTTTTGTTTGATAATGTAGTTGTGTAGTATCTAATATGGGAACAGATTTGGTGAAGTGAACTTGAATCTTTAATTATTAAAGAAGATGATTGATGAAGAAGAATAGTGTTTTCGCTCGTCTCGTTATAGAGTCTCTCAAATTTGAAAAGTATTAAATGACATTTTGAACTTGCTCTAAATAGTCCAAAAATGGCTTTTACAAAATTTTACAAGCCATGATGGTCTTGGGTTTCCTGTTCCTATCTACTATGGTGACTTCTTGATACTTTCCTTTAAATTATGATCTATTTAGAGGTGATCTTGGAGATTTCTTAGGATATTTTTCTAGAGTCTTCTCATCAACATAAACAGACGAGTCAGATGAGTAGTGAAATCTTTGATCCCTATTCTTTTGAAGAAATTTAAACCGTTTTTGATTTTCTAAAATCATTTTAGGTTTTGAAAAGCCAGACTTTTGATTGATGAAATGGTTACTTCTTTGACTTTTCCATATTTCTTTTGTTTTACTCCTATCATTGAGTGTCTAGATGTTCTAGATTGATTGTTGTGCAAATGACTCCTAACTTGTGTTTTGCCTGATGATGTTGTTGAGATGGGTTTGTTTTGAGGAATTCGCAATCCCTTCTAATTGAAGTAACAATTAGATGTATTGTGACTGTTCATATCACAGACTGAACAATATTGTTAAAATAATAGTTTTTGGTTGAGTGGTTGTTCATGTCACAGATAGAGCAATATTGATTGTAAAGCACTTTTCTGTTTTGTGATTGAACATATCACAAATGTCACAATACATTTGCTTGTTGCTTGAATTAGATGTTGTTTGTGGGACTAAGCTAACTTTCTCATTGTTGCTGAGCCACTTTCTTTTGCTTAGGGAATGAATCAAAATCAACCTTTTTATTAGACTTTCTTGCTTGTTTTTGTTTCTTCAACCCTTTCTGTACCTCTTTCTCAAATTGATCCACGTGTGTCAAAACCAACAGCCTATCTTGATTTTGAAGATTGAGGGTCTGACAGAGTTTTACACATTGAAATCAGTGATCTCTTTTGTTTCTTTTGCAGTGAAACCTTGTCTGATTTGCTTGATTTGTTTTGAGATGTAATCTCATTATCAGAACTGTTTTCAGTAGTGGGCTTCACTGTCTTCACATACTTCTTTTTACCTTTTAAAACAAAAGGTATGAATTTTATAAATGGCACAATTGCCTTTACAGGGCTTGTGGGTTTGATGACACTCACTGCCTTATCTCAACACTCTTTGATTTTGATTGGGTGTCCTAATTTGATTTTATCCTCATTTGTTTCAATATAAACATCAGGTTTGTTTTAAGGATTGGTTACTTGTTTTACAATAGATTTTGGTTCCATAGTTTTAGTTTCAATTTCCTTATTGAGTGTGATAGATTTAGGCATGATTGTGTAGTTGTCATTGTATGGTGGAGGACATGAATTATACCCAATCCCCGACATGTCCTTTGGATTCTTTTGAGAATCAAGCATCTCTTGCAGCTTGACTGAAGACAGTTGAAACTTTTCAAGTTTCACTTCAGTAAGTGTATGTTCAGCCTTAGATTGAGCAATCGTTTTAGTCAGTAGCTCATTCTCAGCTACAAGGGTGTACTTTTCACCATGCAGTTTTTCAATGTCAGAGATGAGAGATTTTATTTTGATTTCAAAGCCTTTTATTTCTTTTTTCATCATCTTTGACTTCACCTTTTCCTCTTTAATTGTATCTGCCAGTTTATGGTTATGCTATCTGTAACCTTGCAATTCAATAATACATTTTTCACTACAAAAGGTTAGATTTTACCTTAGTAGGCATTGGAGATGGACCAACATTGATATGAGCCATAAATGCATGATTTTGAAATTGAGGCTTGACTTCCTCTGCATACATGCTCTAGTCACATACCCCATCTTGCTTTATCATGAGAGCATTAGTAGATGACTGACTACTTCCATGAGCTTGGTATGTCAGTTGACGTGGATTTTGATATAATTGATGTTTTGTGGATGATGATACTTGTTAGGATCAGCGATCTAAGTTTGATTGATTAGAGTAGATTGCAGCGGAATTCGATCAAGGAATTAAACAATTTTCCAAGAACACAATTGATATTCAATGGAATAGTGCACGGTTATAGAAAGAGAGAGAATTCTGCAAAAGAAATATTTCATTCTAATGCTTTCTTAGTGGCTCAAAGTCACCCGTTACAATTAGGTCAACATTTCTTATATAAGTATGTGACGTCTGCTGATGTCACTTGATAGTGACATCTAACAGAATTATACAAACAACTGAAACTATGCAAACTACTAAGAATGTTCTCAACAACTAATCACAGCTTAGACAATGCTAAGTACAAAAACATAAAACTACTGAACTAAAACTACTAAAACTATAAACTACTGAAAAGTAAATTACAAGTACTGAAAGAAAACCATCACACTACTGAAGTTAATAACTTCAGCTGTTGTGACAACTACTGATCACTCTGGTCTTTAGTCTTTGTCTCAGTCTTTGTCTTCAGTCTTTGTCTTCCATCTTTGTCTTCAGTACTTTACTTTCAGACTTTGTCTTCATACTTTACTTTAGACTTTGTCTTCAGTACTTTACTTTCAGACTTTGTCTTCAGTACTTACTTTCAGACTTTGTTTTAGTACTTTACTTTCAGACTTTGTCTTCAGTACTTTACTTTCAGACTTTGTCTTCAGTAGAAGTCTTCAGATTTTATCTTCAGACTTTGTCTTCAGACCTGTAATCAGCTGATGTCTTCAGCTGTTGTAATCTTCTTCAGCTGTTGTAATCTTCTTCAGCAGTTGTAATGACTGTGGGACTTAGAGGTTTTTAGATCAGGCTCATTGGTTCTTTTGGTCCAACAAACTCCCCTTAAACCAATGCAGCCAAAACCTCTAAGTTTATTGATGATCCCACTTATTCTTTGGCAGAAACACCCTCTTGATCAGCTTCAGAGGTAATCATGTAAGCACAGGCCGGGAAAAGGTTTCTGAATATTTGATTGGCTAAGTATGGAAGGGAACTCTGTCTTGGGGAAACTGGACATAGAGCCTTGTCCCAACCATGAAACCTAATTCCCATTGATGAGTCTGTAAGACTCTCTTGCATAGGCCTCATGGAGAACAACTTGTTCCTCCTTGGTGAGTTCTTCTGCTTCTCCCTCAAAGAAGAACTCAGGCCCATAATATTCAGACATTATCTAACTATCTTCCTATTCTTCAACTCAACAGTTGTGATCTCTCAGTATGCGAATTCAGCAGGGTAAGAGCCTTCTAGCAGCAACTGGAGTTCACTCTTTTGAAGATCTTCAAGTTTCTTGTATAACAACCCCTTCTTGATCATTTTGTTCTGAAGTATAGATTGAGGGGTTGTCTTTGAGTTATGTGCTCTCTTGAATTCTTCAATAATTTCCCAGGGTGAGACTACCATAGCCAAACTAATTGTAGCATTCAAAGTCTTTTTCACTTGGCCATTGTATCTACTTGGTATGTTTTTCTTATGAATTCTAGAATTTACCCTGGGGTCTGGCCAAATCCTCACTCTTTCTCTTTGATGTTGGAATGTATGCCTAAGAGTGTACAGCCTCAGAGCTTGTTTCTTTATTTCTTGAATGGATAGGACTGAGGGAAGTCCTTGTCAACCATTTTGAGAAATTGCTCATCATGCTGCTTCTGCTGTTCTACTTCTTCAAACTTTACTTTCACCATTTGCATTTGCAAGTCAGGTGTAATCATCTGCTGACTTCTGAGCTCAGGTGTTTTAAGTTTGAGAACAACAGAGATTGGTAGACTATCTTCATTATCATCCTCTTCTTCTTCTTCTTCTACCCTCAACACCCTTCTCCTCCTTCTGGGTGCATCACTGGGTGTGGTTTGAGGTGGATTCTGAGGTAATGGAGTTGGTTTTGTGGGTTGAGTTGTGAGTGTTTTGATTTAGGGATAGGGTTGGCAGGTTTTGGAGTTGGTTGTTTATGAGTTGGAGTTAGGGAAGGCTGATCTAGCATTTTTGTGGTAAGTTTTGCTTTGGAGAGCTTGGCCATATCTGTTCTTTTCCCAACACCTGCCTCATCCAATGCTTCTATAATTAACCCTTTATTGAATGCTTCAGAAGAACAGATTCTGGTGGTTATTGCCAGAATATTGTCTCTGGTCCATGATTTGATCTCAATCAATGATCTTCCCAAGTATTTTGTAATAATCTGATCATTATCTCCAACCTTTCCCTATCCATGACACTATAACTAGCCCATCTTACTTGTATTTCCTCAACTTCCAGCCTTCTGATCTCAGTGTCTAAGTGGTTGTATCAAAGCCCTGTCTAATGAGTTGTTCTATTATTCTGTCCATAGATCTGCTGTGAGCTTCATCAGCTTCTTTAACAAGATCTTCTAAGGATTTCTCTTCAATAGGCTCTTGTGTTTCAGCACTTTTGTTCCTTTTATAGGTGATCAGTTGTTTCTCTTTCTCTAGCTCCTTTTCTTTTTCTTGTTGTTTCTCATCAACCACTCTTTTTCTTTTTCTTTCTTTTATTGCCTTAGACTCCCCCTTTTTGGGTGCATTGGGTTTAGGGGTTTGAATGGTAGAAAGTGACTTTTGCACGGCATCATCAACAAGTGTTTGTAGATTTGAGGAGATCCTCTCATCAATGGCTTTATGTACAATCTCAGTGATGATGGGAGTGGTGAGAGGTAAGGAGTTTTGAAAGGTTGCAACCATCTGCTTAGAGGGGTTCTGTCCCTGAGAGTTGGTGTTAAAAACAGGGGCTGGTGGCTTAGTTAAGTGTGGTGGCTGAGTGTTTGGTGAACCTTCAAATGAAGGTGCCATCTGGGGGTTTATTGGGGCAGATGGACTTTTATCCTAAGACATTTTGGCTAGCAGTTCTTTGAGTCTGCTCACCTCAGTCTCTAGGATGGTGTTATGGGCTAAGACATTGAACAAAAAGCCCAGGTCATCATCAATCTTTGTTGAATCATCTGACCTCCTGATTAAATCATGATGTACATGCCCTGAGTGTAGATCAGTATATGCATGTGCCCCTTGTTCTTGGTTCTGGGGACTTCCTGCCTCAGGACTTTGTCCTTCATTGGTAGTTGCCTCTGGTGAGGTCTTATATATGGTACCAACTTCATCCTGTTCATTTTCTGAATCAGTAGAAGTGTCAGCCTGACCAGAAGTTCTAACCTCCTTTTCTACACTTGGAGATTGAACATTATAACCCCTGTGCTGTGGGTTATCAGCAGCACTTTGGTCCTCCTCCCCCTCATTGTTGAGGTATGCCCAGTGTGAATTAGTTTCTGGGGAGGGGGTGAGGAATGTAGCTACTCAGCACTTTAGCAACGATAAGAGTTGGGCTTTGAGGGGCGGTTGTAGTGGGAGATTGGTCAAAGCAGATTGCACCCAGTGTGAGAGGTGCTCTTCAATGGTAACCTTCTCAACTGAGATAGGATACCTGTGCTGTTTCAGCAGGTGGATTGTCTAACATAACTGGGGGGTTAGAGCCAGTATATGTTTCCTATATTGGTGGTACAGGAGCATCCTCAGGGGACTCATCTCCCTGAGTAGCCTTTTGAGCTTTTGGGGTTTGGGTTTGGTGGGGACTTTGGATCTGGAGGTGGAGGCTATGGGTTCCCTCTGCTTGGGTTTGAATAGGCGGGCACCCCTTTGAGGGTGGGGTCAGAGTTATGTATGGAGTATACCTCAGCTAAGACAGCTGGAGCAGGGACTCTAAGACCAACAAGGCCGTCAGAATTTAATTGATATAAAATTATGGCCATCAGAAACCTGGGATATAATAGCCATCTGTTTGACACAGGTTTCTGAGCCAGGTCCTTAAGTTCCAAAAACACTATCTCATAAAATTTAGATTTTTTTATTCAAAGATAGAGTACAATACCTGTTGCCATCATGAGGACATCTGATCCCCTGAAGATGTCTTTGGAGAAAGGCAGACATTTACCATGTGCAAGATAAGTCTTTCAGCATCATGGAAGTGCTTTTTGAGAATGGTTGTAGCACTTAAGTCTCCTTCATACCCGTTGTTGATGAAAGACATATCGATGGTCCTTTTGGGTATTCTAACACAGGTGGCATCATGCAAGTTTAGGGTTTTCGAATGATGTCAAGGGTGATTACCACCTGTTTCTGGTTAACCAATGACTGGAGCGTGATTTGGCTATCATTGTCACTAGTTGTTACAGAGACGTTGGACCAGAATTGGGTTAAGGATTCAGGGAATATGGTAGGATTCAAAAGAAAAGCAGTTCGGTATTGGGAATCCACCATAAGATCGATGGCATTATCAAATTTGTTCCAGAAGGCCGATTTCGAGAGGTAGGCAACACAGTTATGTCTAGGCTTAAGTTTCATGGTCGCCATTGTTGAGAGAGAGAAAGGATAGAAAACGGCTAATGAAACATTCGACTATAAGTGTAGGTATTTATAGGGTAAGAAAAGGCTGAAAAGAAAACGACTGAAAGTTTTGGTGTTGTCATCAATTGTTTGAAAACAACTGAAGACTTGGTTTTAACTATCAGACATTTGAAAACAACTGAAGACTTGGTTTTAGTCATCAGTAGTTATGAAACTACGAGAACCTTGGTTTTGTCTTCAGGTGTAAGAAACAACTGAAGACTTGGTGTTAGTCATCAGTAGTTGTGAAACTACTGAAGACATGGTTTTTCATCAGCTGTTTAAGGTGAAACAGCAGTTTGTGGAAACGACTGAAGAGAAAATTCTCATCAGTAGTTTTCGTCAATTCTTAGCCTTTCAACTATTCATACTATCCTCAACACTTACTCATCAGACTTTGTAGCTGTTTTCAGTTGTTTCATAGGACATCAGTACTTATCTGTTTTTACTGACATCAGTAGTTATAACTACATCAGTAGTTGTAGCTACATCAGTTTCTTTTAACCGAAAGTACAGTAACTTTTTAAGGTAATTTATTCTTAATAGTTATTAAATCAACTAAGAATAAAACTTATCAGTACTTATTTGTGACATGTGTACTAATGATCATCATTACTTGTTTACTGAAAACATCAGTAGTTGTCACTTATTCTAGCTGCAGCATACCAAGCCTTAACACAAGGTTTTGGAAAGTTGAACTATCCAAAGGCTTAGTAAATATATCTGCAAGCTCATCAGCACTTGGCACAAACTTTGGATCAATCAGACCTTTTTCAAAACAATCCCTAATAAAATGGTGTCTGATCTCTATATGTTTGGTCCTAGAATGCTGGACTGGATTCTTTACAATACATAGAGCTGAAGCACCATCCATTAACAATGGAGTCTTAGTCTCTGTAATGCCATAATCCAATAATTGGTTCTTAAGCCAGAGTACCTGAGATGTACAACTTGCAGCAGCAATGTACTCTGCTTCAACAGTGGATGTAGCAACAGATGTTTGTTTCTTACTCTGCCAAGAAATCAAACAGTTGCCTAGGAATTGACATCCACCAGAAGTTGACTTTCTGGTTAACTTACATCCTACATAGTTACTATCAGAATAAGCAACTAATTTGCAAGAGTGTCCAGTGGAATACCAAAGACCTAGAGATTGTGTACCTTGCAGATATCTAAAGATCCTCTTGACTGCAATCAAATGAGACTCTTTAGGAGCAGCCTAAAATCTAGCACAAACACACGTTGCAAACATAATATCTGGTCTAGAAGCTGTTAAGTACATCAAGGACCCAATCATACATCTGTAAAGTGTTTCATCAACAGCTTTACCTTTTTGATCTGCATCCAGTTGTGTGGTATTGCACATGGGAGTAGAACAGGACTTACAGTTTTGTAAATCAAACTTATTCAAAAGATTTTTTGTATATTTTGTCTGATGAATGAAGGTTCCATCAGCCTTTTGTTTGATTTGCAAGCCTAGAAAGAACTGTAATTCTCCCATTGCACTCATTTCAAACTTTTGCTTCATTAAACTTGTAAACTCATCACACAACTGGGGATCAGAGGATGCAAAAATTATATCATCAACATAGATTTGAACAAGTAGCTTATGCTGATCCACTTTCTTAATAAACAAAGTTTTATCTATGGAGCCTCTAGTGAAATTATTTTGAAGAAGAAAATTTGAAAGTGTTTCATACCAGGCTCTAGGAGTTGTTTCAACCCATAAAGAGCCTTATCAAGTTTATACACCCAATCAGGATGCTTATTGTCCTCAAAACCTGGTGGTTGACACACACAAACCTCTTCTTTTATTTTTCCATATAAAAAAGCACTTTTGACATCCATTTGAAAAACTTTAAGATTGTGGAATGAAGCATAGGCTAAGAACAATCTAATTGCCTCCAGTCTGGCTATAGGGGCAAAGGTTTCATCATAATCAATACCTTCCTCTTGTGAAAACCCTTGTACAACCAGTCTATCCTTGTTCTTAACCATAAGCCCATTTTCATCAGTTTTATTCCTAAACACCCACTTAGTGCCTATTGCACACTTACCTGGGGGTAGAGGAACCAGTTCCCACACTTGCTGCTTTTTGAACTGAAGTAACTCAAGCTGCATGGCTTCAACCCATCCATTGTCTCTTAAAGCAACATGATAGTTCTTTGGCTCTAGCTGACTGATGAAGAGAGCATAGAAGCAGAAATTGGACAATTGACTTCAGGTTGAGACACCAGCATTGATATCACCAATGATTTGAGACATGGGGTGATTCTTCAGCTCTTGGTACACTATAAGATCAGTGCAAGTGTTTGTAGCAGGCTCAGCAGCAACATATGTTGATCCAGACTCTTGAAACCAAGTATGAGATGGCAATTCAAATGATGTAGAGGAGTCAAAATCTCATCAGCATTTGTTGTGGATGAAGCTACTGAAGCTACAGGAACATCAGGTTTAGTGGAATCAGGCAGTTGATCACTAAAATTGAAAAGGTGAGTACTGATATCATCATCATCTTCAGTACCACCAGGTGGAAGACTTGCTGCAGAAGATGATTTATTCATATGATCTGCAACAGCTGGAGGTTGATAAGGAACATATTGCAGTATATCCAGATCAAACAACTCCACAGGGTTTTGTGGAATTTTATCCTTAGGAGATTCATTGATGTTCACATGCAAGGTTTCTTCAATTATCTTTGTTCTGCAGTTGAAGACTCTGTAAGCCTTGCATGTGGATGAATATCCTACAAAATACCCTGCATCCACCTTAGGATGAAATTTGTGGAGTTGATCCTTTGTGTTGAGAACGAAACAAGGACACCCAAATTCTTTGAAGAATGAAATTAGAGGAGCCAAATGATGTAGAACTTCATATGGAGTCTTCATTAACCATTGATTTACTAGAACTCTATTCTGCACATAGCAAGCTATGTTGACAGCTTCATCCCAAAAGGTCAATGGCAAACCAGAGTCAGCCAACATGGACCTTACAGCTTCAGTTAGGGTCCTGTTCTTTCTCTCCACTACTCTATTTTGTTCTGAAGTCCTTGGGATGCTAAACTGCCTCTTGATTCCCTTTGATAGATAAAAATCATCAAGTGTATGGTTTCTGAATTTTGTTTCATTATCACTCCTTATACACTTGACTGATAGGGAATACTGCTTCTCAACATACAACAGAAAGTTTATAATCGTCTAAGCAACCTCATCCTTTGAATGCAAGAAGAAAGTCCATACAAATCTGGAGTAATCATCCACAATTACCAGACAGTATTTCTTCATGGCCATGCTCATCACTCTCACAGGACCAAATAGATCCATGTGCAGTAACTGCAAGCAGGCAGTGGACTTAGGTTCTTCAATAGGAGGGAATGAGACTTTGTGTTGTTTTCCTTTCAAACAAGCAGTGCAGGTTTTATCACAGTGGAACTCCTTCTTTGGTAGACCTCTCACTAAACTATTGTGGATCAGCTGATTCATGTTTTTGAGATTTACATGACCTAGCCTTCTGTGCCACAGTTTAGATTCCTGAGGAGAGGCTTTGGAGAACAGGCAAGGATGACCCTTCAAATCAATCTTCTTTGACAAATCCAGGGCATATACTCTTCCAATCCTGTTGGCTTTCAGAAGAGTATGTTCATCCAATACCTTGTCAATCACCCTCAGAACTATGGAAGACAGAATTCTGCAATTCTGGCTTGTGAAAAGTGCAACATGCCCTTTATCACACATCTGACTGACACTCAGTAGATTATACTTGAGATTCTCCACATGGTTAACATCATCAAATCTGATTTCTCCATTTGACACATATCCTTTCCCAATGATGTAACCCTTAGCATCATCCAAATGAAACAAATACCTTCTTTCCTTGAGAGTAGTCATTAAGAAGAGAGCTGCTCCTTGTCATATGCATAGATCCTCCACTGTCTACATACCAGATGATCCTTTGGCATGCTGAAGAACCCTGCATTCATCACAAGAAACTAGTTAGGTTTTGAGACCCAAACCTTTTTGGTTTTGCGTCTGTTTTCATCAACAGATTTAACCATAACTTGTTTCTTATGATTAACAGCTGATGAAGGTGGAGATGGTGCTGAAATGGATTCCTTGGATTTGAGCTTGGAATACCTTTTCAGTGGTTTGATCACAGGTGCATCAAGTTAGTTAACTCTCCCTAGCAAATGCTGAACCATCATCACAAGTTGTGTCTGATTTGTAGCTAAAGCTTTAAGCTCTTGTGACATATCAGTACTTGTTTTTGATAAGTTCCTGTGGCCCACCATTTCCTCCTTGAAATTTACAGACTTAGTCTGATGTTTATCACGAGGAACACTATCAGCTGTTTTATGATAAATGCTATCCTTCTTTTTGGATTTGGATGAAGCCTTGGGTTTATCAAATTGGAATGACTGTGGTACAAACTTGGTCTCAAACTCATTTTTCATTTCTTCTATCTGCTTTTTAATGAGCTTATCTTTGTTGAGTTTGGAACCCTTTTTTGTACCAACATTCATCAGAAAGATGATGAACTTACCACATATGTCACATGGCTTGTTCTTCATCTTGGATTGAACAACTACTCAAGTGGAAACTACTGAAGGTGTGATCTTTAGTACTTTCCTCCTTTCAGTACTTGTGTTGAGTACTGAAGGATCTGTAACTACTGAAGACTTGTTCTTCAGCTGTTCTCTATCCGTCCTGAAAGACCGTATGATAGATTCCTCAGTAGTTGTTAATCCTTTTATTTTAGTTGATTTGAAAAGCTTTTTAGATGTTGTGAGTTGTCTTTAGTACTTGAGGTAGTTTGAGGGACAACATCTGAAGTACTCAGCTTCATGTGCTTATCAGTAGTTAACCCATCAGGCAATGGATTTGCTAAGGTATCAACATTGATTTCATCTTCTGATCTTGGCTGATCACTTGAGGATGAAATACATGATGATGTGGTTTGGAAATTACTTTCACCTTCAGGTTTTGCTATTGATTTTGGAGTAAAATCTGTAGGTGGTGCAATGTGGTTGTAACCAATTCCAACTTCACATTTGAAGTTGTTTGCTTGCTGAGAAGCATTTCAAATCCCTTGCAGGATGATACCCAGCGGTCACACTCAACTTGGGTAGCTGCAAGTGTTTCTTTAAGATCTCTGTGGTTCTCAAGAATGACCTCTAGCTTAGCCTTTTAATCATTTAATTGGCATTTAAGCTTATAAATCTCATCATCTTTATCTTTAAGGACAGACTCATACTCAGCTTTTCTTTTGGAAAGGGTTTGCTCAAGCACAAGATTTTGATTTATTAAAGCTACATTTGCCTCTCTAATAGAGATAAATGTAGTTATGCAAGATTCAAAACATAGCTTGGCCTTAGCCTCAAAGGATACCTAGGTTACCTGTGATGAAGATGCATTGGAGCATGAACCCTCAGTAGACTCCAGGGCCATGAGAGCAAGATTCCCAAAAGGATGTTCACCACCATGTTGACCATCACTAGCAAATAATTGCTCATTACCAGAAAAATCATCTGGTAGACTGCTCCAGTCAACAGTGTCGGGAGTGAAGAAGCTGTGATGAGTTGTGATTGAAATGATTGAGATTGTTGAGGCTCAGGTAAGGCTTGAGGTTGTTGTGCAATAGGAACTTGAACTTGATTTGGCTGTGGCATGTAATAGCAGGGATATGGATATGGCATTGGACCCCGAGGGACAAAATATGCAGGAGATATAGATTGTGAGTAATGACCAGAACTAGCAGGATGTTGCCCTCTGTTTTGTGAACTATTACTTGGAAAAGTCACAAAGGTGCAGAGGAGTTAGATCCAGTTGATCTACATTCTCTTGCAAAGTGTCCAAGCCTGTGACATTTGTGACACCTCAACTTACTCTTGTCAAAACCAACTTTGGTTTTGCCAGAGAGTCCTGGAAATTTCCTACCAGTTCTCTTGTAGAACTTTTGAGATCTGATATTAATCAAGGCCATTTGGCTCAGAATATCCATCTCTTCTAAGTCATCATCAGCAATACCTTTCAAATCATCCATCATGAAGCACAAATTGTCACTATTACAGCCTGACTGACTATCAACACTAACAGTTTGAAGAGAAATCTATATGCTCATCATAATGGCTTTCGGATGAAGCATATTCTGACTCATGACCAACCAAGGCAATGTTCCCTGATACAGAGTCATCAGTGAGCATTCATGATGATGCCAGTTTCATTTTCTGCTCTATCTCTCTTTCAAATATAAGCAGTTTCCCATGGAGTTGGGTGAGAGATAGGCTATCCAGATTTGCACTGGAGCGTAGGACAATGGTATATGTGTCCCATCTATAAGGCAGTGATCTGAGGAATCTGTTGTTCATCTGGCTATTAGTGTATTCATGTTTGACCATTTTTAGCTCAGATATCAAATAGGAAAAACGCTCAAACTGTTGAGTCAGTGTCTCACCCTTCCTATGAGAGAATGTCTCATATTGTTGGGCAAGGATTTCTCTGTTGTTTGCTAAGACCTCATCTGTTCCACCGAATTGTTCTTTCAATGCATTCTAGAGGTCATGAGCAGTTTCATGATGCATAAGCCCAAAATAGATTTCATTCGGCAGTGCCATGGCCAGAATTCCATGTGCTTTAGCATCAATCTCAAATAGTTTTTGATCCTCATTTGAGTATTGTTCCTTCTTCTTCGGAACCATTTGGTTGGTTTCCGGATTGTTCACCATAGGCTTATGTGGACCATGTACCACAGATGTCCACAACCTGAACTGTTAACAGACAGGTGACGGAGCATTCTTCGTTGCCATATGTTATACTCAGTCCTAACCAGCATCGGAGGCTTAGTTGAGGAACCAGTATTGTGAGGGTCATTAGAAGGAGTAGTCATTCTCAGATTCAATTAAATTCAATTAAGTTTTAACTGATTCAGCGCAAAACACAACAAACTCAATATGAACCAAGAGAAATCTCAAAGCAAATAACCGAAAGCAATAGAAATTCAATCTCTATATCCAATTCTTGCAAATATGCTAATCGATCAAACTTAGATATTGAAATAGCAGTTTCAATGATCAATTGTTAGATCGATCAATGATTAACCAACTCTGATACCATTTGTTAGGATCAGCGATCTAAGTTTGATTTATTAGAGTAGATTGCAGCGGAATTCGATCAATGAATTAAACAATTTTGCAAGAACACAAATGATATTCAATGGAATAGTGCACGGTTATAGAAAGAGAGAGAATTCTGCAAAAGGAATATTTCATTCAAATGCTTTCATGGTGGCTCAAATTCACCCGTTGCAATTATGTCAACATTCCTTATATAATGAATGTGACATCTGCTAATGTCACTTGATAGTGACATCTAACAGAATTATACAAACAACTGAAACTATGCAAACTACTACGAATGTTCTCAACAACTAATCATATCTTAGAGAATGCTATGTACAAAAACATAAAACTACTAAACTAAAACTACTAAAACTATAAACTACTGAAAAGTAAATTACAAGTACTGAAAAAAACCATCACAACTACTGAAGTTAATAACTTCAGCTGTTGTGACAACTACTAATCACTCTGGTCTTCAGTCTTTGTCTTCAATCTTTGTCTTCAGTACTTTACTTTCAGACTTTGTCTTCAATACTTTACTTTCAGACTTTGTCTTCAGTACTTTACTTTCAGACTTTGTCTTCAGTACTTTACTTTCAGACTTTGTCTTCAGTAGAAGTCTTCAGATTTTGTCTTCAGACTTTGTCTTCAGACCTTGTAATCAGCTGATGTCTTCAGCTGTTGTAATCTTCTTCAACCGTTGTAATGACTATGGGACTTAGAGGTTTTTCTGATAAGGCTCATTGGTTCTTTTGGTCCAACAATACTGCTGTTGATGATTGTTGGAGTGAAAGCTTGAGTTTGACTATGAGGATGACTGGCTTTGAGAATTCCTTTGAATGTTGTTTCTTTTGGAGGCATTGCATTCTATGGAGAAGTGGCCAGCCATGCCACATTTGAAGCATTCACTTTGGATTTATCATATCCAAGCTTTGTATTTGCATTAAGGCTAAGCTTTCTGCCTTTTCTGAAAAATTTCTTTGCTCTCATAGCAATCATGGCCATTTGCCATTGCAGATCCATTTCTTCCGCATCATCTGGATCCATTTCCTCCAGATCTTCCTGGATCAGATGAGCAGATGTGAGTCTTCCTCCTAAATATGCTTCAAAGCTTGCAACAAAGGCATTGTATGTTGCCTTTTGTTCTTTGGATCTTGGATCTTCAGGAGTGGTTATAGGAGCAGTAGTGACTCTGGATGCTTGGGATGATATTGATGGATGATTAGTTGATGGAGTTGCAATGAACCCTATGGTATTCAGTTGATCTCTTGATAAGATGAAATCATCCTCCTAAGTAATGAAGGAATTTTCCACATAATGAGATTCTAATGGAAATTTGTATGCCTCAATCACTCTTGGTCCACCTAGATTTCTGCTTCTTTCATCAAGTTCTAATGCTTCTATTTTGGCTATCATGATATCCAAAGTAATACTCCCAAGATCAAGAGTATTTTTCAGCATTGTTACATTCTGTTTCTAGCTTTCAAGAAGGCTATGTAGCATTTTATTGTTTAATTCCTTGACCTTGTAAGTGACTCCCATGATTTCCAAGTCATTTACCGAGTGTACAAATCTGTGCAGTTGTTTGGATATTGACTCCCCCTTGGAGTGATGAAATGTTTCATACTGATTAACAAGCTTGTCCATGTTAATTTCTGTAACTTCACTGCTTCCCTCACACATAATTTGCAGTGCATCCCATACAGCTTCGGCGGTACCATTCTTCTCCAATCTTTTCAGCACATCCATCTTGAGTGCTTGAGTTAGGATAGAGTAAGCTTTCAGATCAATCTTGATTTTCTTATAATCTTCATCATCAAGAGTTAGATCTTCAATGGGTATCCTTGTAGTCTTGTAGTTAGCAGCTTGATCTGTAGACAGAGTGACAGGGATGTGTGGCCCCTTGTATATTGAGATCCAAAAATTAAGATCTACACGTGTAATGTAATTCCTGAACCTGATTTACCATTTTTTAAACTCAGATTTGTGTTTAAGCATAGGAAGTGTATCGGTATGGCCAAGTTATGAGAAACTCTGAGAATCCATTTTAACAGGTACTTTTAACTTGTTTAATTACCGATTAGATGGATTTTAGGTTCAATTAGTCCAACTTGTCCAAATCGTCCAAAGAGATTTCACGATCAGATCGGTTACTATTCTGAGTTTCTTTTTGTTAATTTTTGCTATTTTAACCATTCATAACTTTGAGAATGAAGTTTGATGCTATGTTCTTGATAGAAATTGCTTGAACAGTAACTTGGTGATGTGTATATTCTGTTGTTTACTATGAATCTGTAGGTTTTTTGTGAGAACGTGTTGAAAGGGGTATTTTCTACTATTTACTAAGTGGAGATGATGGAATGCTCTATTAGCAACTCAATCACTAGATCAATCAAGTTCTATTCAGGTCTTGGGTAGATCTGAAAAAGAACTGAGAACCAAAGCTCTAGTACCAATTGACTGGGTTGTGAGATTGAGATTCTCACTTAGGATCTATAATAATTGAGTTAATGATTGAATGGCGGAATCATACAATCAAGAAACATTCAATGCAGATGAAATACTTGTAAATTCTTTATATATATAAATAAAGGTGATTGATTACAGTGACTGCTAGGGTTTAGCAAGAAAAGTACTAATGCACCTAGAGTATACAAAATATTCCAATTGCCTATTTTCTATGACCTCATGTACGAGGTTTTCTATTCTATTTATAGGCTGACAAGATGCCTTTTACCAAATGACTAAACTACCCCTCACCTATTACATCAGAACTAGTCTAAGTCTTGATCTCCATCTCTGCTTGTTCATCCGTATTGGCAAATGCGAATGAGATAGACTTGATCAGCATTTTTTCACTTGATCATCCGCATTAGTATGTTGGTCATTCGCATTGGGTAATGCAGATGAACAAATACTTATGTGTATTCTAGTCCCACCATCTGCATTGGCAAATGCGGATGAACAATATCTTGTCCGCATTACTTTTTGGTCATCCACATTTGTTAATGCGGAAGAACAAATACTTGTCAGCATTTGTTCTTCGCCTTCCGCATTGACAAATACGGTAGGCCAATACTTCTTCTACTGCTGCAGGATCATTATCCGCATTAGTTCTTGGACTTGTGGGAATCCAGCAGAACAAACATTAACTCACCCATTGAATTGGCATGTATGATCCTTTCAGGGTGCAACAAATTCTTTACTTCTCGTCTTTAAAATTTTTGGGTGTTACAAGTCCACCCCCCTTATATAGGTTTTGTCCCTGAAATCTGTTATTCCTCAAACAGCTAAGAGTAATGTTGTTTCATTTCTTCTTTCGTCTCTAACATAGAACTGGATCCTTTTTATGCTTCCATTGTACTCACAACAAGGAAACCATATTATTCCATAATCCCTTCTCCTTCCGATCAATGATCGCCACCAGTTGATCCACATAATTGAGTCATTCAGCTACTTTAATTTCCTCTAGTGGTATGACCATATCCTCTTCAGCTAAACACTTCCTCAAATGAGGTACATGGAATGTCGGGTGAATTTCACTTAACTCATTGATGGAGTACGGGAGGTGGCCTATAGTTGATCGTTTGCAACCTATAGGCCACCTCCCGTACTCCATCAATGATTCAAAAGGTCATATGTGGCTCGATCAATGATGACCATCCGTCTATGGATTATAAGTCGTGCTAATGTGTAACCTCGTCCCCATCGCATCATGAAATCTCTTCCTAAACTTGGATGTAAACCGGGTGTCACGGTCAAACACAATAGACACCGATACACCATGACTAGTTACATTCTCTTTGATGAATAGATCCGCCAACCTTTGAGAAGAATACATCTCATGAATCGATAGAAAGTGGGCACTCTTTGTCAAACGATCAACTATCACCCATATGGTAACATATCCTCTCGTGGAACACCGTATCTTCGTAATAAAATCCATGGTGATTTGCTCCCACTTACTCTCACGGTACCCGAATTGGTTCAGGCCTGCTTTTCGGCTAGAGGCATCCGCCACTACATTGGCCTTGCCCAGATGGTAATGGATCTCACAATCACAATCTTTTATAAGTTCCAACCATTTCCTCTTCCTCATATTCAAATATATTTGTTCATAGAAGTACTTCAAGCTCTTCTTGTTGGTGAAAATGGTGAACTTTGTCTCATACAAGTAATGCCTCAAAACCTTTAATACAAAGACCACAAATGCTAGTTCCAATTCATGAGTAGGGTAATTGACCTCATGAACCTTCAACTATTGGGATGCGTAAGCTATAACCTTTGGGTAATGAAAAAGACAGGAGCTTGAGTCAATCTTGCCTTTAGCACTTCGAAAGCCTTCTCCTGCTCTTAACCCCATACACACTTCACATATTTACGGGTCAACTTGGTAAATGGGGAAGCTATCTTAGAGATGTCTTGAATGAATCTCTTATAATAGCCCGCCAACCCTAAGAAACTACGGATCTTGGATCGCGTCTCTGGAGACTTCCATTGCATCACAACTTCCTCCTTTGTCGGGTCCACTATAATCCCCTCAGGATTAACCACGTGACCCAAAACTTGAACTACGCCCAACTAGAATGCACATTTGGAGAACTTGGTATTCAACTTCACCTTTATAAGTGTCTCTAACACCTCCCAAATGTGACCAACATGCTCCTCCTCGCTCTTCGAATATATCAGGAGATCATCAATAAACACAATCACTAATTTATCCAACATCGGCTGACACACTTAATTCATCAAATGTATGGCCCTGTTCTCGGGACGCTCATAGCTGGTCAATCGTTGCAAATAAAACATATATTAACATTAACTTCAATAAAACATCACAGTAGAAACATTTAAACACCCTTTTTATTTCATTATAGTTTCTTTTCGCAAAATAATACAACATTATTACAAAACATCATTTGTTCATATTACAATGCTAAAACATTATACAAAAAGAATGCCATCCAAAATGATCCAAGTACCCACGCGGTGCCATCCTCAGCAACAATTACCTGCCAACTGGAAACACATAAAAGTTAGCATTGCTAATTGAGTTCTAGTTTTAAAATAAAAGATAGTTTACTTTCTTTCAAAACCATTCTACACTTTCGTACATGATCACACATTATATGTACATATAGATAATCTCATTATTATCTTCCTTTACTGTTCATCAGTTTCTTTTTTTAGTTCTTTCCGGATTAGTGTCATCAGCTATACCCTAAACGTATGCACAAAGTGGGTACTGAGACAAAGATTATAAATGACTTCCATAATGCACATAGTCTGGCGCCGGGACCGGGGCAAGCAACAAATATCCCAACTGTATACTACACCCCAAACGTATGCACAAATCGGGTACTGGGCCAAAGATCATAAATGACTTCCATAACGCACATAGTTTGGCACCAGCACCGAGCAAGCGACAACGATCCCAACTGTATACTACACCCCAAACGTATGCACAAAGCGGGTACTATGCCGAATATCATAAATGACTTCCATAACGCACATAGCCTGGCACCAGCACCGGGGTGAGTATCCACTATAATCCATGTACTATAAAACTGGTCAGTCACAAAGACTAGACCCATGTGTGTATCCTTATGGGTTAGCTAAACCACACACAGTTGAGCTTATGACATATTAGAGTCGTGCACCTCTATACATTTTGCTTGCAAGCCTTTCTTTACCTTTCTTTTCATTAATGCATGCATTCTATCATTATGTTCCTTTTTCATTATCTTCCACTTTACGTTACATAATACTTTATCATTTCTTTCACAACTATATCACATAAAGCCATGGAAAATAAACATACATAACATGGAACATAAACATGACCATACAAAACATCACTAGACAAGGCATCATCATACATGACATAATAATCATCATACATTACAGGATCATTGAAGGGGGTGAGTTACAACACAACAACACAAAGAGGAGATTAACAAAGCTTAATCAAACAATAAGGCTGGACTAACCAAGGTAAGACACTAAGAACACAAGTAATGTAAGAGACAGAACACAAAGAACACAAGTATATGGTTTTCAAGAATGTAGTATATTGCTTTATCTATGCTCTATTACAAGTGTTACAAAGCATAATACAAAGATACAAGAACATGAGATACTTATATGACATCCTATAGCCAGCTATACATTGAAAGCCAGCTGGATACAATTGACTAGACACAAAACAAAATCGATTCTAGAGTCAAAAGGCAGATTGCCTTTTGACTAGTGACTATGACATGCCATAGCTCACATCCTTATCTATTACAAAAAGGATAAAGTACATGAAGTAGAAAGTTATAGACTCAAGACCTCAATGTATAGTTACCAAAAGCATGGACCTTTTCACCAACACATGTAAGTTGGTGACCTTACAGAGGTGTAGCGGAAAGGTGTCCAGCTTTATGGAAAAGTACATCAGATAATGAACTTGTTAAAAGACTTCAGAAGAAATCTGTCTTCATAAGTTGATGCTTCGGAAGACTTTGTCTCTAAGGCTTCGGAAGACTTCATATTTGGCTTTGGAAGATATTGGTCTTGGCTTCTGAAGATTTCATACTTAGAATATTTCTGTTGCATGTGTGAAACTTCCTAAGCATTCTTCTTCATAGCACTTGTGCAGCATGCAAGATAGACATTGGATGTTTAGGTTGCATCAGCCTCTTCATTAATCTCTACAAACTCCCCCTAGGCTGATGCTACCTAAACACTTAGTAGACTTTAGATATCAATAGTCCTCATTAGGATGATCACCAATCGTTTCTTCATAATGTGATCAGGATCCTTCAGACTATCAAAATGTCTTCTCATATCAAATAGGTCATGCAGAAGCAACTGAAACATATCTTGCCATGCGTAAATGTCTTTAGTGCCTTGATCTCTAATGACATGCCATCTTTCTAGATTTGTGGTGTATGTCCAAGACAAGATGGGTCTTCCTGATGCTAGAGGAGCTGTTTGAATTGGAGTTGATGTAGCTTCCTCTGGCTTCACAATCTCAAGATGTTCTGACTCATCCTGGTGTTTAGAAGAGGGTGCAATCTTCTTCTTCTTTGGCTTTGGTTTAGAATCCATCCTCTTCTTTCTCTTTGTAGATTTTAACTGAGAAGACTGGCCTGCAGTACTAGAATGATCTTCATTGTCTTTCTCAGTTGGGACTTCCTCTCTTTCAGGCTCAGAAGGAGAGGGAGGTTGACCCTACTGTGGATTAGAAGATGAAGCTTGCTGAGTTTCAGCTGGAGGTCCAGGTTGTGTTGTCTTTGGTTGTTCAACCTTAACCTCCACTTCAGGTGGGGCTTGACTTGGAGTGGAGTGTAAGTCAATGAGCACTCCACGTTTGATCTCTTGCTTGATCACCCTACTAAAACAGCTCATCATCCTCTGCCTATGAGCAGACTTCTTCATGCTCTTTTTGATGATAGCTCTTGATTTTGCAGCTTCTTCCCTTAGCTTCTTCTTAGTTGTCTTTCTGTCCTTGATTATCTCAAGTTCAAGTTGTTTTAAGTACTCAAACTCAATATAGTCACAGGACAAGGGAAGAAGTGCATCTGCCTTATAGAAGCCTGTGGCACTCAGGTAGTTGATCATCTTGATCCTCTCTTCTTCTTTGTCTACATGAGGTTCTTGTTGAACCACATCTTCTTGTGCAGGACTTTCCTGAACTGGGGAGAGGGTAGGCATATCTTTGTACAGTCTTCTTCTTTTTCTCTCTTCTTTGACTTGTACTAGGAGCTCTGCATCTTCTACCTCCTTCTTCTCCTTTGACCTTTCCAGGTCAACCAGTTCATTAAACTCTTCTAAGGGGAGAGAGATGACACTGTCTATGTCATAGTTCCTTGTCTGCAGATAATTTATCTTGACTGCCCTTAACTGATCATTCTGAGTATCTGGTCTGGGGGCAGCCCTGATAGCAGACTCCATGAGTCTTGAAGACTCAGCAAAGGAACTTTCTCCCCTCAGCAACCTTTTCCTCTCTTGCTCTCCTCCTCCTCAATCTCCTCAGATGTCATCTTTCTTTTCCCTTTGTCACTCACAGACCTTTGTGACTCAAGGTGGAGAGAGCTTTGGCCTTCGTTGCTTGTTGCAGCATCTGAGCTGTGGCCAGAGAGAGATTGAGAAGCACCTTCACCAGCAGGTGTCTCAATAGGAGTGTGGATCTGTGCATTAGTTGATGATGATGAGACAGGGTCTCAGGTTCTGCCACTGGGCCTTCAGTCAAGGTTCCCCTATGAAATTATTCTTAGGGTCTGCCTCAACATCCAGTTGACCGATGGCATTGCTTGATTCCCTAAGTCTCCTTCTTAAGCTGAACTCTATAGTGATCCTGTCTTGGATTCTTTGAGCCAGCCTGTCAGCTTGTCTTGATTTGCTTGGGTTGACAGTGGCATGTTGACTAAATCCAGACCATTATAGTAGTTCAAAGTTTGAAAATTAAAGACTTCTTGTTGTCTTTGAACTCTTATGATGATTAGGGATTTCCTGATGTTGTCATATCTCAACCCAATGATGTTATTGGAACATGGTGAAGATGACATAACCCTTGCTATAGGTTCTTGTGATGACTTTCCCTAAGTCCCAGGTTCTATAACTATGATGACTTTCTCCCCCTTTTTGGTAGCATCACCCACTTGCATAGGTGAGCTAGAAGATAGGTCAATCATATCCATAGGTTCTTGTGTTCCTGGTTGACCTCTTCTTAAAGGTCTCCCAGCTAGTTATTCCTTAAGATATGAAATCTCAAGTTGCTGATCATTGATCTTGTTGTGTAAGCTAGTCACCTAAGATTCAAGATGACTAACCTTTAAGACTAAATAGGTGCATGTTTTAGTTAGTTTGTGCACATTTAGTCTTAGATTCCCCTCATCTTCATCAGAAGACTCATTAGGGGATGAGATGATTGGACCAAAGTCCTCTCTCTCACCACCAGCTTCAGGTTCTTGGCTGCGTGTTTTCCTCTGCTCACTGGCAAACTAAGTTGAGATGTCAGTGGGTTGAGTTGCCATGGTTGAGGTCTTAATGATGTAATCACTTTCAGAAGTGAGAGCCTCTTCCATATGGACATCCTGAACAGGTTCAGAAGTGTCCACCTCAGTTGTAGGTGACTGATGTGGGATAGACTGAGGAGAGTCAGAGGTACTCATCTCTCTTTGAGTAGGGGATGGGAAGAGAGACTCGTTATACTCACTGAAACCTAGATCTTTATCAGTATAGAAGTCAAGGTTGGGAATTGGTTGGTTGAGATCTATAGGCTGGGGATGGTAACTGTCCCCTGAAGGTTGATCACTAGAGTGTTGAGACACCGAGTGATGGCTTAAGGCAGTTTGGGCAATGAGCTTATCAGGCTAAGCATGAGGAACCTCAGCATTGATCCTTGAAGAGATGGGAGTGGTCTGCTCCTCAGGAGAAGTGGGAGCTCCATTGTCTACTTCTTCCTATATGGGTGAGTATATGGGGGCCTCCATAGACTGAATACTCTGAGCATGGGTTCATTTGGATTTTCTTTGGTAAGTGATGGTGATATGAGGCTGTGTGGGTGGTTGGGAGGTAGCAGGTGTGGGCTCAACACTAGCTTGTGCTGCTAGGTTATCACCTTGAGCAATAAGCTCTAACATTTTTCGGACAAGGCTGTTTCTACCCCAGAGAAGCCAACAGTGGGCTTTCTTAGTATTTTAAAGATGCCAGGCTTCATCTGTCTGAATTTAAGAATGTTACCTATTTCCCTCAACTGTGAGCCTAGTTCACAGTTGAGAATGTACTGGACATATCTAGGAAACATGTAATACTCTAAGGAGTCTATATTAGCAAATAAATTACAAACTACGAATACCTAAATTTGACCCCCTGAACCATTCTATGGATTATGAAGAAGAGATCCTCAGGAATCTAGTCCCATCCACCATGCTTGTTTGATAAGCTGTGGATAACCACATGGAGCAGGAATCTCCACTGGGATAAGACCTTCCCTTTCCTAAAGGTCTTTACAGAGAAATCTCCCACATATCCCATCTGCTCAAAGGAATGATTAACAACTTCCTTTGGAAAGAACACCTCACCTTCTTCATCATCTAGCTGAAGATGCCTGTTGATGATGCCCGGAGTGATGAAGATTGTTCTCCCCTGCACTGTGGTAGACAATGCCTTCTCCCCATCCATAATGACCTCTTGGCAAGTCTTCAAGAAATCAAACAGTTGATCCTCGTAGAGAGGAGGCTCAATGGTTAGGGAGGTGAAGTAGTTAGACAGAGCTAAAAATCGACAAACCTCTGAGAAATAAGGATCTTTCTCAGAGCTTAACAGAGCAACCTAATTATGTTGTCTGTGTAGCTGCATGGTAAAGTTGGGATCATTTTTGTGAGCAAGGTTGGCCATTTTGAGGTAGCTTAAAGATGAAGAAAGAAGGAAGAAAGAAATTTCAGAGAGAAATTTAGGGTTTTAGGTTTTGGAGGAAGAGCAAATGATAGAAAGAGGGGGAAACCATTGGGTTTATATGTGAGAGGGATTTCAGATAAAGTTTAATGAAAGAGGATAAACTTTGAAATCGGATGTCGGTCCCACCTCTGAAAAAGTAGTTTACATTTGCTCAAAAAGTAGTTTTCTTGGAATTCAAAAAGCTTCCGAAGGTTTATTATTTTCGGAAGTTTTAATTAAAAAGCTTCCGAAGCTTAAAAATGCTCAAGAAGAGTTTCCTGAGAGTTTTGAAAATCTTGCTTCGGAAGAGAAATTAAAACTTGATTGCTTTGTATATAAAATTACAAGGCTTCCGAGAGTTGATTTTGCTTCGGAAGTAAATGGTCCTTGAAAATAAGTAATTGTCTAAGACAAATATTTAAGCTTCGGAAGATAGATCTGAGAACTCTTCCGAAGGTAAAATTTTTCGGACAGTTATTTATTTTGAAGGCATGATTTGGTTCCGAAGTTAATAGCATAACTTTCGAAGTATCCGAAATTTTAAAAAATCTAAGGAAAGTCTTCAAAAAGAAATTTTCATCCAAAGAAAACATGAGCTTATGAAAGTGATGAACTAGAGAACATAGGACACACATATTTTAAGAATTAATAAGAATTAGTTTTAAGAAAAACCTACTCAAAGTTAATCGTCCCAATAGCTGATATAAGATATTTAAATCTCTGTTCATCAAAAGCCTTTGTAAACAGATTAGCATATTGTTCATTTGTGTGAACTTTGACTAGTTTAATTAATCCCTTTTCATAGTTATCTCTTATTAAATGATACCTGATATTAATATGCTTTATCCTTAAGTGTTGCACAGGGTTCTCTGTGATTGAGATAGCACTATTGTTGTCTATGTGAATGGGAGTCTCCTTAAATTTAACCCATAGTCCAGCATCTGATTCTGAATCCAAAGCACTTGAGCACAGCAGCTTACAGTAGCAATGTATTCAGTTTCAGTAGTTGATGCAGAGACACAGGATTGTTTCTTGCATTGCGATGAGACAACCCTTCCACCAAGGAACTGACATCCCCCAGATGTAGACTTTGCAGTCATGTTGCAACCACCATAATCATTATCTGTATAGGCATACAGATTGAAGTCAGGATTCTTAGGGTACCATACAGAATCCTCTTAACAGTGATGAGGTGAGACATCTTAGGGTTAGCTTGATATCTTGCATAGATTCATGTAGCAAACATGATATCAGGCCTGCTAGCAGCAAGATAGATAAAAGACCCAATCATAGCCCTGTATAAGTGCTCATCTACACATTATCCCTCATGATTAGGTCCAAGGGAGTGGTTTCTAGCAATGGGTGTCTTAGCAATCTTACAATCAGTCATGTTAAATCTCTTGAGTATGTCATGAACATACTTTGACTGACTTATGAAGATGCCATCTTCAACTTGCTTCACTTGAATTCCCAAAAAGAAATTGAGTTCCCCTATGGCACTCATTTTAAATCTGTCTTTCATCAGCTTCTCAAAGTCCTTGTAGAGCTTTGGATTAGTTGAACCAAAGATGATGTCATCCACATACAATTGAACTAGCAATATGTCATTTCCCTATCCTTTGATGAAGAGAGTTCCATCTATAGTACCTCTCCTGTATCTATGTTTACAAAGATACTCAGATAGTGTCTCATACCATTTCCTGGGTGCCTGATGCATCCCATAGAGAGCTTTGTCAAGCTTGTAGACATAATTAGGATGATCAGGGTCTACAAAACCAGGTGGCTGTTTGACATATACCTATTCGTCAATCACTCCATACAAAAGGCACACTTCACATCAAGATGAAATACCTTGAAGTTCTTGGATGCAGCAAATGCAAGGAATATCCTAACAGCTTCTAATCTTGCTACTAGAGCAAAGACATCAGTGTAATCAATCCCTTCTACTTGTGTGTATCCTTGAACAACCAGTCTAGCTTTGTTCTTGATGATGATGCCTATATCATCTTTCTTGTTCCTGAACACCCATTTGGTTCCAATGGTAGTCTTCCCATAAGGAAGAGGACAAAGGTTCCAAACATTCTACCTTTTGAATTGAAGCAGCTCTTGTTGCATGGCTTCAACCCAACTTCCATCCTTTAGAGCCTCATCAACTTTCTTTGGCTCTCTCTGGGATAAGAAACAAGAGTGAAGACAAACATTTTCTTCATGGGTTTTTCCTCTTGTTCTTACCCCTGAGACAACATCTCCAATGATGTTTGTGGTGGGGTGAGACTTGTGGATCCTAAGCTGAGGGATCACAGCAAGTTGCTGAGAAAGATCTAAATTAGAGAAATTTAGATTAGGCATAGATGTTTCTCCCACCATATCAGCACACTTTTCAAGAGAGACTTAATCCAAGCAGTGTGTGACATCATTGATGTTCTCATCTATGGTGTTGTTAGTGGCATCAAGAAATTCTTGGTCACTGTCACCACCACCATTGTTGTCTTCTACAGTTGAGGTGTTCTTATCTGGTTGTGGAGCCTCTAAGCTGGAATTTGAAGGCATCCTAGATGTATCAGCTGAGTTTGTCATTGTAGTGCTCATAGAAACCTCATTTGCAGAAGTTGTTCCAACTGGAGCTGAAAAATGAATGACTTGAAGGTCTTCTTAGCTCAAATCCTGGATGAGGATCACCTGTATTTAAATTTTCTGCAGATCTTGAAACATTCTCACAAGATTTGTTAAAACAGTTTGTAACTAAATCAAGATCAAATAACCAATCCAGACCAGAACCAGCAACATAAGGTGTGTGTTCATTGAAAGTCGCATTGGTTGACTCCTCAATAACTCTAGTTGTGAGATTGTATGCTCTATAAGCCTTAGCCTAAGAAGAGTATCCAATAAAGTGTCCATCATCTAATTTCTCAGCAAACTTGGCAATTTGATCTTTGGTATTCGAGATGGTGCAAGGACAACGAAATGACCTGAGAAAACCAATGAAAGGTTTCCTCTTGTGCCAAAGTTCATAAGGAGTCTTGCATGAGTCTTAACTACTAAAATTCTGTTCTGCACATAGCAGGCAGTGTTGACTGTCTCTACCTAGAAGGTGATGGGCAGCTTAGAGTCAGACAGCATGGTTCTTCCAGCTTCAATCAGTGTCATGTTTCTCCTCTTAGCAACACCATTCTGCTGAGGATTCCTGGGAACACTATATTGTCTTGTAATACCCTTTTCATCACAGAATGTATCAAATATTTGGTTCTTAAATTCAGTTCCTTGATCACATCTTATGATCTTGACGTTGTGATCAGATCGATTCTCAATCTTTAAGATGAAATTCTTCAGAATCTCAAGAGTCTCATCCTTAGTTCTAAGGAAGAAAACCCAAGTGAATCTTGTAAAGTCATCTGTGATCACTAAACAGTAAGAGGTCCTTCCTAAACTCATTACACTGGTGGGGCCAAAGAGATCTATATATAATAAGTGTAGGGGTGTAGTGATGGAGTTCCTTTCCTTAGGCATGTGAGATACCTTGTGTTGCTTCCCTTTCAGGCATGCAACACAATGATCATCACTTGTAAACTCTTTCTTTGGCATTCTAGTTACCAAATCATTCTTAATTAACTTGTTCATGTTTTTAAAGTTTACATGGCACATTCTTTTATGCCATAGGAAAGACTTATCACTATTGGCTTTAGACAGAAAGCATAAAACTTCTCCAGAGGGAGATGTTTCTTGCAAATCCATCTTGTACATGTTCCCTTTCCTAGGGGCTCTAAGCAGGATATGCTCAAGAAGAATGACCACACCAGGCCTGATAACAATGCACTAATGCTCAGTAAAGAGCATGTTATGACTCCGATCACAAAATTGGGATACAGTCAGAAGATTGTACCCAAGCTCTTTGACAAAGTTTACCTTATCAATGCTGAGCTTACCTTTTGTGACCTTGCCCCTTCCAGAAATGTAACCCACCTTCATCTCCTCCAAAGGCAACTGGTCCTCCATCAATTCTTTCAAAGTTCTAGAGTAGTGACCTATTGCCTGTCATGTGCCTGGAACAACCACTAACTATGATCCATACATTTTTGTTTGTCTTCAGTTGTCCCTGCACGAAGAAAATGATTAGTCTCATCCTTAGTTCTAAGGAAGAAAACCAAGTGAATCTTGTAAAGTCATCTGTGATCACTAAACAGTAAGAGGTCCTTCCTAACTCATTACACTGGTGGGGCCAAAGAGATCTATATATAATAAGTGTAGGGGTGTAGTGATGGAGTTCCTTTCCTTAGGCATGTGAGATACCTTGTGTTGCTTCCCTTTCAGGCATGCAACACAATGATCATCACTTGTAAACTCTTTCTTTGGCATTCTAGTTACCAAATCATTCTTAATTAACTTGTTCATGTTTTTAAAGTTTACATGGCACATTCTTTTATGCCATAGGAAAGACTTATCACTATTGGCTTTAGACAGAAAGCATAAAACTTCTCCAGAGGGAGATGTTTCTTGCAAATCCATCTTGTACATGTTCCCTTTCCTAGGGGCTCTAAGCAGGATATGCTCAAGAAGAATGACCACACCAGGCCTGATAACAATGCACTAATGCTCAGTAAAGAGCATGTTATGACTCCGATCACAAAATTGGGATACAGTCAGAAGATTGTACCCAAGCTCTTTGACAAAGTTTACCTTATCAATGCTGAGCTTACCTTTTGTGACCTTGCCCCTTCCAGAAATGTAACCCACCTTCATCTCCTCCAAAGGCAACTGGTCCTCCATCAATTCTTTCAAAGTTCTAGAGTAGTGACCTATTGCCTGTCATGTGCCTGGAACAACCACTAACTATGATCCATACATTTTTGTTTGTCTTCAGTTGTCCCTGCACGAAGAAAATGATTAGTCTCATCCTTAGTTCTAAGGAAGAAAACCCAAGTGAATCTTGTAAAGTCATCTGTGATCACTAACAGTAAGAGGTCCTTCCTAAACTCATTACACTGGTGCGGCCAAAGAGATCCATATGTAATAAGTGTAGGGGTGTAGTGATGGAGTTCCTTTCCTCAGGCCTGTGAGATACCTTGTGTTGCTTCCCTTTCAGGCATGCAACATAATGATCATCACTTGTAAACTCTTTCTTTGGTATTCCAGTTACCAAATCATTCTTAATTAACTTGTTCATGTTTTTAAAGTTTAAATGGCACATTCTTTTATGCCATAGGAAAGACTCATCACTATTGGCTTTAGACAGAAAGCATAAAACTTCTCCAGAGGGAGATGTTTCTTGCAAATCCATCTTGTACATGTTCCCTTTCCTAGGGGCTCTAAGCAGGATATGCTCATGAAGAATGAACACACCAGGCTTGATAACAATGCACTCATGCTCAGTAAAGAGCATGTTATGACACTGATCACAAAATTGGGATACAGTCAGAAGATTGTACCCAAGCTCTTTAACAAAGTTTACCTTATTAATGTTGAACTTACCATTTATGACCTTGCCCCTTCCAGAAATATAACCCACCTTCATCTCCTCCAAAGGCAACTGGTCCACCATCAATTCTTTCAAAGTTCTAGAGTAGTGACCCATTGCCTGTCATGTGCCTGGAACAACCACTATCAATGATCCATACATTTTTGTTTGTCTTCAGTTGTCCCTGCACAAAGAAAATGATTAGTCTCATCCTTAGTTCTAAGGAAGAAAACCCAAGTGAATCTTGTAAAGTCATATGATCACTAAACAGCAAGAGGTCCTTCCTAAACTCATTACACTGGTGGGGCCAAAGAGATCCATATGTAATAGTGTAGGGGTGTAGTTATGGAGTTCCTTTCCTTAGGCCTGTGAGATACCTTGTGTTGCTTCCCTTCAGGCATGCAACATAATGATCATCACTTGTAACTCTTTCGTTGGTATTCCAGTTACCAAATCATTCTTAATTAACTTTTCATGTTTTAAAAGTTTAAATGGCACATTTTTTTATGCCATAGGAAAGACTCATCACTATTGACTTTAGACAGAAAGCATAAAACTTCTCCAGAGGGAGATGTTTCTTGCAAATCCATCTTGTACATGTTCCCTTTCCTAGGGGCTCTAAGCTGGATATGCTCATCAGGAATGACCAGACCAGGCTTGATAACAATGCACTCATGCTTAGTAAAGAGCATGTTATGAGTCTGATCACAAAATTGGGATACAGTCAGAAGATTGTACCCAAGCTCTTTGACAAAGTTTACCTTATCAATGCGGAGCTTACCATTTATGACCTTGCCCCTTCCAGAAATGCAACCCACCTTCATCTCCTCCAAAGGCAACTGGTCCTCCATCTATTCTTTCAAAGTTCTAGAGTAGTGACCTATTTCCTGTCATGTGCCTGGAACAACCACTATCAATGATCCATACATTTTTGTTTGTCTTCAGTTGTCCCGGCACAAAGAAAATGATTAGTCTCATCCTTAGTTCTAAGGAAGAAAACCCAAGTGAATCTTGTAAAGTCATATGTGATCACTAAACAGCAAGAGGTCCTTCCTAAACTCATTACACTGGTGGGGCCAAAGAGATCCATATGTAATAAGTGTAGGGGTGTAGTGATGGAGTTCCTTTCCTCAGGCCTGTGAGATACCTTGTGTTGCTTCCCTTTCAGGCATGCAACATAATGATCATCACTTGTAAACTCTTTCTTTGGTATTCCAGTTTCCAAATCATTCTTAATTAACGTGTTCATGTTTTTAAAGTTTAAATGGCACATTCCTTTATGCCATAGGAAAGACTCATCACTATTGGCTTTAGACAGAAAGCATAAAACTTCTCCAGAGGGAGATGTTTCTTGCAAATCCATCTTGTACATGTTCCATTTCCTAGGGGCTCTAAGCAGGATATGCTCATGAAGAATGAACACACCAGGCTTGATAACAATGCACTCATGCTCAGTAAAGAGCATGTTATGACACTGATCACAAAATTAGGATACAGTCAGAAGATTGTACACAAGGTCTTTAACAAAGTTTACCTTATCAATGCTGAGCTTACCATTTGTGACCTTGCCCCTTCCAGAAATGTAACCCACCTTCATCTCCTCCAAAGGCAACTGGTCCTCCATCAATTATTTCAAAGTTCTAGAGTAGTGACCTATTGCCTGTCATGTGCCTGGAACAGCCACTATCAATGATCCATACATTTTTGGTTGTCTTCAGTTGTCCCTGCACAAAGAAAATGATTAGTCTCATCCTTAGTTCTAAGGAAGAAAACCCAAGTGAATCTTGTAAAGTCATATGTGATCACTAAACAGCAAGAGGTCCTTCCTAAACTCATTACACTGGTGGGGCCAAAGAGATCCATATGTAATAAGTGTAGGGGTGTAGTGATGGAGTTCCTTTCCTCAGGCCTGTGAGATACCTTGTGTTGCTTCCCTTTCAGGCATGCAACATAATGATCATCACTTGTAAACTCTTTCTTTGGTATTCCAGTTACCAAATCATTCTTAATTAACGTGTTCATGTTTTTAAAGTTTAAATGGCACATTCCTTTATGCCATAGGAAAGACTCATCACTATTGGCTTTAGACAGAAAGCATAAAACTTCTCCAGAGGGAGATGTTTCTTGCAATCCATCTTGTACATGTTCCATTTCCTAGGGGCTCTAAGCAGGATATGCTCATGAAGAATGAACACACCAGGCTTGATAACAATGCACTCATGCTCAGTAAAGAGCATGTTATGACACTGATCACAAAATTAGGATACAGTCAGAAGATTGTACACAAGGTCTTTAACAAAGTTTACCTTATCAATGCTGAGCTTACCATTTGTGACCTTGCCCCTTCCAGAAATGTAACCCACCTTCATCTCCTCCAAAGGCAACTGTCCTCCATCTATTCTTTCAAAGTTCTAGAGTAGTGACCTATTGCCTGTCATGTGCCTGGAACAGCCACTATCAATGATCCATACATTTTTGTTTGTCTTCAGTTGTCCCTGCACAAAGAAAATGATTAGTCTCATGCTTAGTTCTAAGGAATAAAACACAAGTGAATCTTGTAAAGTCATATGTGATCACTAAACAGTAAGAGGTCCTTCCTAAACTCATTACACTGGTGGGGCCAAAGAGATCCATATGTAATAAGTATAGGGGTGTAGTGATGTAGTTCCTTTCCTTAGGCCTGTGAGATACTGTGTTGCTTCCCTTTCAGGCATGCAAATATGATCATCACTTGTAAACTTTTCTGGTATTCCAGTTACCAAATCATTCTTAATGAACTTGTTCATGTTTTTAAAGTTTAAATGGCACATTCTTTTATGCCATAGGAAAGACTCATCACTATTGGCTTTAAAAAGAAAGCATAAAACATCTCCAGAGGGAGATGTTTCTTGCAAATTCATCTTGTACATGTTCACTCCTAGGGGCTCTAAGCAGGATATGCTCATGAAGAATGACCACACCAGGCTTGAAACAATGCACCCATGCTCAGTAAAGAGCATGTTATGACTCTGATCACAAAATTGGGATACAGTCGGAAGATTGTACCCAAGCTCTTTGACAAAGTTTACCTTATCAATGCTGAGCTTACCATTTATGACATTGCCCCTTCCAGAAATGTAACCCACCTTCATCTCCTCCAATGGCAACTGGTCCTCCATCAATTCTTTCAAAGTTCTAGAGTAGTGACCTATTGCCTGTCATGTGCCTGGAACAACCACTATCAATGATCCATACATTTTTGTTTGTCTTCAGTTGTCCCTGCACAAAGAAAATGATTAGTCTCATCCTTAGTTCTAAGAAAGAAAACCCAAGTGAATCTTGTAAAGTCATATGTGATCACTAAACAGCAAGAGGTCTTTCCTAAACTCATTACACTAATGGGGCCAAAGAGATCCATATGTAATAAGTGTAGGGGTGTAGTGATGGAGTTCCTTTCCTTAGGCCTGTGAGATACCTTGTGTTGCTTCCCTTTCAGGCATGCAACATAATGATCATCACTTGTAAATTCTTTCTTTGGTATTCCAGTTACCAAATCATTCTTAATTAACTTGTTCATGTTTTAAAAGTTTAAATGGCACATTCTTTTATGCCATAGGAAAGACTCATCACTATTGACTTTAGACAGAAAGCATAAAACTTCTCCAGAGGGAGATGTTTCTTGCAAATCCATCTTGTACATGTTCCCTTTCCTAAGGGCTCTAAGCTGGATATGCTTATCAGGAATGACCAGACCAGGCTTGATAACAATGCACTCATGCTTAGTAAAGAGCATGTTATGACTCGGATCACAAAATTGAGATACAGTCAGAAGATTGTACCCAAAGCTCTTTGATAATGTTTACCTTATCAATGTTGAGCTTACCATTTGTGACATTGCCCCTTCCAGAAATGTAACCCACCTTCATCTCCTCCAAAGGCAACTGGTCCTCCATCAATTCTTTCAAAGTTCTAGAGTAGTGACCTATTGCCTGTCATGTGACTGGAACAGCCACTATCAATGATCCATACATTTTTGTTTGTCTTCAGTTGTCCCTGCACAAAGAAAATGATTAGTCTCATCCTTAGTTCTAAGGAAGAAAACCCAAGTGAATCTTGTAAAGTCATATGTGATCACTAAACAGTAAGATGTCCTTCCTAAACTCATTACACTGGTGGGGCCAAAGAGATCCATATGTAATAAGTGTAGGGGTGTAGTGATGGAGTTCCTTTCCTTAGGCCTGTGAGATACCTTGTGTTGCTTCCCTTTCAGGCATGCAACATAATGATCATCACTTGTAAACTCTTTCTTTGGTATTCCAATTACCAAATCATTCTTAATTAACTTGTTCATGTTTTTAAAGTTTACATGGCACATTCTTTTATGCCATAGGAAAGACTCATCACTATTGGCTTTAGACAGAAAGCATAAAACTTCTCCAGAGGGAGATGTTTCTTGCAAATCCATCTTCTACATGTTCCCTTTCCTAGGGGCTCTAAGCAGGATATGCTCATGAAGAATGACGACACCAGGCTTGATAAAAATGCACTCATGCTAAGTAAATAGCATGTTATGACTCTGATCACAAAATTGGGATACAGTCATAAGATTGTACCCAAGCTCTTTCACAAAGTTTACCTTATTAATGCTGAGCTTACCATTTGTGACCTGCCCCTTCCAGAAATGTAACCCACCTTCATCTCCTCCAAAGGCAACTGGTCCTCCATCAATTCTTTCAAAGTTCTAGAGTAGTGACCTATTGCCTGTCATGTGCCTGGAACAACCACTATCAATGATCCATACATTTTTGTTTGTCTTCAGTTGTCCCTGCACAAAAAAATGATTAGTCTCATCCTTAGTTCTAAGAAGAAAACCCAAGTGAATCTTGTAAAGTCATATGTGATCACTAAACAGCAAGAGGTCTTCCTAAACTCATTACACTGGTGGGGCCAAAGAGATCCATATGTAATAAGTGTAGGGGTGTAGTGATGGAGTTCCTTTCCTTAGGCCTGTGAGATACCTTGTGTTGCTTCCCTTTCAGGCATGCAACATAATGATCATCACTTGTAAATCTTTCTTTGGTATTCCAGTTACCAAATCATTCTTAATTAACTTGTTCATGTTTTAAAAGTTTAAATGGCACATTCTTTTATGCCATAGGAAAGACTCATCACTATTGGCTTTAGAAAGAAAGCATAAAACTTCTCCAGAGAGAGATGTTTCTTGCAAATCCATCTTGTACATGTTCCCTTTCGTAGGGGCTCTAAGCAGGATATGCTCATGAAGAATGACCACACCAGGCTTGAAAACAATGCACCCATGCTCACTAAAGAGCATGTTATGACTCTAATCACAAAATTGGGATACAGTCGGAAGATTGTACCCAAGCTCTTTGACAAAGTTTACCTTATCAATGCTGAGCTTACCATTTGTGACATTGCCCCTTCCAGAAATGTAACCCACCTTCATCTTCTCCAAAGGCAACTGGTCCTCCATCAATTCTTTCAAAGTTCTAGAGTAGTGACCTATTGCCTGTCATGTGACTGGAACAGCCACTATCAATGATCCATACAATTTTGTTTGTCTTCAGTTGTCCTGCACAAAGAAAATGATTAGTCTCATCCTTAGTTCTAAGGAAGAAAACCCAAGTGAATCTTGTAAAGTCATCTGTGATCACTAAACAGTAAGATGTCCTTCCTAAACTCATTACACTGGTGGGGCCAAAGAGATCCATATGTAATAAGTGTAGGGGTGTAGTGATGGAGTTCCTTTCCTTAGGCCTGTGAGATACCTTGTGTTGCTTCCTTTTCAGGCATGGAACATAATGATCATCACTTGTAAACTCTTTCTTTGGTATTCCAATTACCAAATCATTCTTAATTAACTTGTTCATGTTTTTAAAGTTTACATGGCACATTCTTTTATGCGATAGGAAAGACTCATCACTATTGGCTTTAGACAGAAAGCATAAAACTTCTCCAGAGGGAGATGTTTCTTGGAAATCCATCTTCTACATGTTCCCTTTCCTAGGGGCTCTAAGCAGGATATGCTCATGAAGAATGACCACACCAGGCTTGATAACAATGCACTCATGCTAAGTAAAGAGCATGTTATGACTCTGATCACAAAATTGGGATACAGTCATAAGATTGTACCCAAGCTCTTTCACAAAGTTTACCTTATCAATGCTGAGCTTACCATTTTGACCTTGCCCCTTCCAGAAATGTAACCCACCTTCATCTCCTCCAAAGGCAACTGGTCCTCCATCAATTCTTTCAAAGTTCTAGAGTAGTGACCTATTACCTGTCATGTGCCTGGAACAGCCACTAACAATGATCCACACAATTTTGTTTGTCTTCAGTTGTCCCTGCACAAAGAAAATGATTAGTCTCATCCTTAGTTCTAAGGAAGAAAACCCAAGTGAATCTTGTAAAGTCATATGTGATCACTAAACAGTAAAAGGTCCTTCCTAAACTCATTACACTGGTGGGGCCAAAGAGATCCATATGTAATAAGTGTAGGGATGTAGTGATGGAGTTCCTTTCCTTAGGCCTGTGAGATACCTTGTGTTTCTTCCCTTTCAGGCATCACTTGTAAACTCTTTCTTTGGTATTCCAGTTACCAAATCATTCTTAATTAACTTGTTCATGTTTTTAAAGTTTAAATGGCACATTCTTTTATGCCATAGGAAAGACTCATCACTATTTGCTTCAGACAGAAAGCATAAAACTTCTCCAGAGGGAGATGTTTCTTTCAAATCCATCTTGTACAAGTTCCCTTTCCTAGGGGCTCTAAGCAGGATATGCTCATGAAGAATGACCACACCAGGCTTGATAACAATGCACTCATGCTCAGTAAAGAGCATGTTATGACACTGATCACAAAATTGGGATACAGTCAGAAGATTGTACCCAAGCTCTTTAACAAAGTTTACCTTATCAATGCTGAGCTTACCATTTGTGACCTTGCCCCTTTAAGAAATGTAACCACCTTCATCTCCTCCAAAGGCAACTGGTCCTCCATCAATTCTTTCAAAGTTCTAGAGTAGTGACCTATTGCCTGTCATGTGCCTGGAACAACCACTATCAATGATCCATACATTTTTGTTTGTCTTCAGTTGTCCCTGCACAAAGAAAATGATTAGTCTCATCCTTAGTTCTAAGGAAGAAAACCCAAGTGAATCTTGTAAAGTCATATGTGATCACTAAACAGCAAGAGGTCCTTCCTAAACTCATTACACTGGTGGGGCCAAAGAGATCCATATGTATATTGTAGGGTGTAGTTATGGAGTTCCTTTCCTTAGGCCTGTGAGATACCTTGTGTTGCTTCCCTTTCAGGCATGCAACATAATGATCATCACTTGTAAACTCTTTCTTTGGTATTCCAGTTACCAAATCATTCTTAATTAACTTTTTCATGTTTTAAAAGTTTAAATGGCACATTCTTTTATGCTATGGGAAAGACGCATCACTATTGGCTTTAGACAGAAAGCATAAAACTTCTCCAGAGGGAGATGTTTCTTGCAAATCCATCTTGTACATGTTCCCTTTCCTAGGGGCTCTAAGCAGGATATGCTCATGAAGAATGACCACACCAGGCTTGATAACAATGCACTCATGCTCAGTAAAGAGCATGTTATGACACTGATCACAAAATTGGGATACAGTCAGAAGATTGTACCCAAGCTCTTTAACAAAGTTTACCTTATCAATGCTGAGCTTACCATTTGTGACCTTGCCCCTTCCAGAAATGTAATCCACCTTCATCTCCTCCAAAGGCAACTGGTCCTCCATCAATTCTTTCAAAGTTCTAGAGTAGTGACCTATTGCCTGTCATGTGCCTGGAACAGCCACTAACAATGATCCATACATTTTTGTTTGTCTTCAGTTGTCCCTGCACAAAGAAAATGATTAGTCTCACCCTTAGTTCTAAGTAAGAAAACCCAAGTGAATCTTGTAAAGTCATATGTGATCACTAAACAGTAAGAGGTCCTTCCTAAACTCATTACACTGGTGGGGCCAAAGAGATCCATATGTAATAAGTGTAGGGTGAAGTGATGGAGTTCCTTTCCTTAGGCCTGTGAGATACCTTGTGTTGCTTCCCTTTCAGGCATCACTTGTAACCAATCTTTTCTTTGGTATTCCAGTTACCAAATCATTCTTAATTAACTTGTTCATGTTTTAAAATTTTAAATGGCACATTCTTTTATGCCATGTGAAAGACTCATCACTATTGGCTTTAGACAGAAAGCATAAAACTTCTCCAAAGGGAGATGTTTCTTGCAAATACATCTTGTACATGTTCCCTTTCCTAGGGGCTCTAAGCAGGATATGCTCATGAAGAATCACCACACCAGGCTTGATAACAATGCACTCATGCTCAGTAAAGAGCATGTTATGACTCTGATCACAAAATTAGGATACAGTCAGAAGATTGTACCCAAGCTCTTTGACAAAGTTTACCTTATCAATGCTGAGCTTACCATTTGTGACCTTACCCCTTCCAGAAATGTAATCCACCTTCATCTCCTCCAAAGGCAACTGGTCCTCCATTAATTCTTTCAAAGTTCTAGAGTAGTGACCTATTGCCTGTCATGTGCCTGGAACAGCCACTAACAATGATCCATACATTTTTGTTTGTCTTCAGTTGTCCCTGCACAAAGAAAATGATTAGTCTCATCCTTAGTTCTAAGGAAGAAAACCCAAGTGAATCTTGTAAAGTCATATGTGATCACTAAACAGTAGAGGTCCTTCCTAAACTCATTACACTGGTGGGGCCAAAGAGATCCATATGTAATAAGTGTAGGGGTGTAGTGATGGAGTTCCTTTCTTAGGCCTGTGAGATACCTTGTGTTGCTTCCTTTTCAGCATCACTTGTAAACTCTTTCTTTGGTAATCCAGTTACCAAATCATTCTTAATTAACTTGTTCATGTTTTTAAAGTTTAAATGGCACATTCTTTTATGCATAGGAAAGACTCATCACTATTGGCTTTAGACAGAAAGCATAAACTTCTCCAGAGGGAGATGTTTCTTGCAAATCCATCTTGTACATGTTCCCTTTCCTAGAGGCTCTAAGCAGGATATGCTCATGAAGAATGACCACACCAGGCTTGATAACAATGTACTAATGCTCAGTAAAGAGCATGTTAAGACACTGATCACAAAATTGGGATACAGTAAGAAGATTGTACCCAAGCTCTTTAACAAAGTTTACCTTATCAATACTGAGCTTACCATTGTGACATTGCCCCTTCCAGAAATGTAACCCACCTTCATCTCCTCCAAAGGCAACTGGTCCTCCATCAATTCTTTCAAAGTTCTAGAGTAGTGACCTATTTCCTGTCATGTGCCTGGAACAGCCACTATCAATGATCCATACATTTTTGTTTGTCTTCAGTTGTCCCTACACAAAGAAAATGATTAGTCTCATGCTTAGCTCTAAGGAAGAAAACCCAAGTGAATCTTGTAAAGTCATATGTGATCACTAAACAGTAAGAGGTCCTTCCTAAACTCATTACACTGGTGGGGCCAAAGAGATCCATATGTAATAAGTGTAGGGGTGTAGTGATGTAGTTTCTTTCCTTAGGCCTGTGAAATACCTTGTGTTGCTTCCCTTTCAGGAATGCAACATAAAGATCATCACTTGTAAACTCTTTCTTTGGTATTCCTGTTACCAAATCATTCTTAATTAACTTGTTCATGTTTTTAAAGTTTAAATGGCACATTCTTTTATGCCATAGGAAAGACTCATCACTATTGGCTTTAGACAGAAAGCATAAAACTTCTCTAGAGGGAGATGTTTCTTGCAAATCCATCTTGTACATGTTCCCTTTCCTAGGGGCTCTAAGCAGGATATGCTCATGAAGAATGACCACACCAGGCTTGATAACAATGCACTCATGCTCAGTAAAGAGCATGTTATGACTCTGATCACAAACTTGGGATACAGTCAGAAGATTGTACCCAAGCTCTTTGACAAAGTTTACCTTATAATGTTGAGCTTACCATTATGACCTTGCCCCTTCCAGAAATAAACCCACCTTCATCTCCTCCAAAGGCAACTGGTCCTCCATCAATTCTTTCAAAGTTCTAGAGTAGTGACCTATTGCCTGTCATGTGCCTGGAACACCACTATCAATGATCCATACATTTTTGTTTGTCTTCAGTTGTCCCTGCACAAAGAAAATGATTAGTCTCATCCTTAGTTCTAAGGAAGAAAACCCAAGTGAATCTTGTAAAGTCATATGTGATCACTAAACAGCAAGAGGTCCTTCCTAAACTCATTACACTGGTGGGGCCAAAGAGATCCATATGTAATAAGTGTAGGGGTGTAGTTATGGAGTTCCTTTCCTTAGGCCTGTGAGATACCTTGTGTTGCTTCCCTTTCAGGCATGCAACATAATGATTATCACTTGTAAACTCTTTCGTTGGTATTCCAGTTACCAAATCATTCTTAATTAACTTTTTCATGTTTTAAAAGTTTAAATGGCACATTCTTTTATGCCATAGGAAAGACTCATCACTATTGGCTTTAGACAGAAAGCATAAACTTCTCCAGAGGGAGATGTTTCTTGCAAATCCATCTTGTACATGTTCCCTTTCCTAGGGGCTCTAAGCAGGATATGCTCATGACCAGGCTTGATAACAATGCACTCATGCTAAGTAAAGAGCATGTTATGACTCTGATCACAAAATTGGGATACAGTCAGAAGATTGTACCCAAGCTCTTTGACAAAGTTTACCTTATCAATGCTGAGCTTACCATTTGTGACCTTGCCCCTTCCAGAAATGTAATCCCCTTCATCTCCTCCAAAGGCAACTGGTCCTCCATCAATTCTTTCAAAGTTCTAGAGTAGTGACCTATTGCCTGTCATGTGCCTGGAACACCACTAACAATGATCCATACATTTTTGTTTGTCTTCAGTTGTCCCTGCACAAAGAAAATGATTAGTCTCATCCTTAGTTCTAAGGAAGAAAACCCAAGTGAATCTTGTAAAGTCATATGTGATCACTAAACAGTAAGAGGTCCTTCCTAAACTCATTACACTGGTGGGGCCAAAGAGATCCATATGTAATAAGTGTAGGGGTGTAGGGATGGAGTTCCTTTCCTTAGGCCTGTGAGATACCTTGTGTTGCTTCCCTTTCAGGCATCACTTGTAAACTCTTTCTTTGGTAATCCAGTTACCAAATCATTCTTAATTAACTTGTTCATGTTTTTAAATTTTAAATGGCACATTCTTTTATGCATAGGAAAGACTCATCACTATTGGCTTTAGACGGAAAGCATAAAACTTCTCCAGAGGGAGATGTTTCTTGCAAATCTATCTTGTACAGGTTCCCTTTCCTAGGGGCTCTAAGCAGGATATGCTCATGAAGAATGACCACACCAGGCTTGATAACAATGCACTCATGCTTAGTAAAGAGCATGTTATGACTCTGATCACAAAATTGGGATTCAGTCAGAAGATTGTACCCAAGCTCTTTGACAAAGTTTACCTTATCAATGCTGAGCTTACCATTTGTGACCTTGCCCCTTCCAGAAATGTAATCCACCTTCATCTCCTCCAAAGGCAACTGGACCTCCATCAATTCTTTCAAAGTTCTAGAGTAGTGACCTATTGCCTGTCATGTGCCTGGAACAGCCACTACACATGATCCATACATTTTTGTTTGTCTTCAGTTCCCCCACAAAGAAAATGATTAGTCTCATCCTTAGTTCTAAGGAAAAAACCCAAGTGAATCTTGTAAAGTCATATATGATCACTAAACAGTAAGAGGTCCTTCCTAAACTCATTACACTGGTGGGGCCAAAGAGATCCATATGTAAATGTAGGGGTGTAGTGATGGAGTTCCTTTCCTTAGGCCTGTGAGATACCTTGTGTGCTTCCCTTTTGGCATCACTTGTAAACTCTTTCTTTGGTATTCCAGTTACCAAATCATTCTTAATTAACTTGTTCATGTTTTTAAAGTTTAAATGGCACATTCTTTTATGCCATAGGAAAGACTCATTACTATTGGCTTTAGACAGAAAGCCAAAACTTCTCCAGAGGGAGATGTTTCTTGCAAATCCATCTTGTACATGTTCCCTTTCCTAGGGGCTCTAAGCAGGATATGCATGAAGAATGACCACACCAGGCTTGATAACAATGTACTCATGCTCAGTAAAGAGCATGTTATGACACTGATCACAAAATTGGGATACAGTCAGAAGATTGTACCCAAGCTCTTTAACAAAGTTTACCTTATCAATGCTGAGCTTACCATTTGTGACCTTGCCCCTTCCAGAAATGTACCCACCTTCATCTCCTCCAAAGGCAACTGGTCCTCCATCAATTCTTTCAAAGTTCTAGAGTAGTGACCTATTGCCTGTCATGTGCCTGGAACAGCCACTATCAATGATCCATACATTTTTGTTTGTCTTTAGTTGTCCCGGCACAAAGAAAATGATTAGTCTCATGCTTAGTTCTAAGGAAGAAAACCCAAGTGAATCTTGTAAAGTCATATGTGATCACTAAACAGTAAGAGGTCCTTCCTAAACTCATTACACTGGTGGGGCCAAAAAGATCCATATGTAATAAGTGTAGGGGTGTAGTGATGTAGTTCCTTTCCTTAGGCCTGTGAGATACCTTGTGTTGTTTCCCTTTCAGGCATGCAACATAATGATCATCACTTGTTAACTCTTTCTTTGGTGTTCAAGTTACCAAATCATACTTAATTAACTTGTTCATGTTTTTAAAGTTTAAATGGCACATTCTTTTATGCCATAGGAAAGACTCATCACTATTGGCTTTAGACAGAAAGCATAAAACTTCTCCAGATGGAGATGTTTCTAGCAAATCCATCTTGTAGATGTTCCCTTTCCTACGGTCTCTAAGCAGGATATGCTCATGAAGAATGACCACACCAGGCTTGATAACAATGCACTCATGCTCAGTAAAGAGCATGTTATGACTCTGATCACAAAATTGGGATACAGTCAGAAGATTGTACCCAAGCTCTTTGACAAAGTTTACCTTATCAACGCTGAGCTTACCATTTATGACCTTGCCCCTTTCAGAAATGTAACCCACCTTCATCTCCTCCAAAGGCAACTGGTCCTCCATCAATTCTTTCAAAGTTCTAGAGTAGTGACCTATTGCCTGTCATGTGCCTGGAACAACCACTATCAATGATCCATACATTTTTGTTTGTCTTCAGTTGTCCCTGCACAAACAAAATGATTAGTCTCATCCTTAGTTCTAAGAAGAAAAACCAAGTGAATCTTGTAAAATCATATGTGATCACTAAACAGCAAGAGGTCCTTCCTAAACTCATTACACTGGTGGGGCCAAAGAGATCCATATGTAATAAGTGTGGGGTGTAGTTATGGAGTTCCTTTCCTTAGGCCTGTGAGATACCTTGTGTGCTTCCCTTTCAGGCATGCAACATAATGATCATCACTTGTAAACTCTTTCTTTGGTATTCGAGTTACCAAATCATTCTAATTACTTGTTCATGTTTTAAAGTTTAAATGGCACATTCTTTTATGCCATAGGAAAGACTCATCACTATTGGCTTTAGACAGAAAGCATAAAACTTCTCCAGAGGGAGATGTTCTTGCAAATCCATCTTGTATATGTTCCCTTTCCTAGGGGCTCTAAGCAGGATATGCTCATGAAGAATGACCACACCAGGCTTGATAACAATGCACTCATGCTCAGTAAAGAGCATGTTATGACTCTGATCACAAAATTAGGATACAGTCAGAAGATTGTACCAAGCTCTTTGACAAAGTTTACCTTATCAATGCTGAGCTTACCATTTGTGACCTTGCCCCTTCCAGAAATGTAACCCACCTTCATCTCCTCCAAGGCAACTGGTCTTCCATCAATTCTTTCAAAGTTCTAGAGTAGTGACCTATTGCCTGTCATGTGCCTGGAACAGCCACTAACAATGATCCATACATTTTTGTTTGTCTTCAGTTGTCCCTGCACAAAGAAAATGATTAGTTACATTGGAAACCCAAGCCTTGCTTGTTTTGGGCTCATTAACAGTAGGTAATTCAACAGTATTAGATCCTATGGTTGTGCTCAGAGGATCTTGAACTATTGTTGATGGAGAATTCTTAGTCACTGGTCTTTCTTAGACTTCACACACCACCTTTGGAGTCTTGGACTTGACCTTCAAAACTTTGAAAGCTTTTGGAACTTTGGAAGTTTTGAGGACTGAACCTTCGGAAGATTCTTAAGACACTGCAGCAGACTTTAGTGCTTCGGAAGAACTCCTTTCTTTCGAGACCAACTTCTCTTCCGAGGGTAATTTTCCACTTCCCTTCTTCGTAGACTTGGAGCTTTCGAAGGAAACAAGTTTTCCTTCTGAAGCTTGAATCTTCTTAGAACTCTTTGAAGTCCTTGTACCGGTCATATGGACAATACCTTTAGGATTGTATGGACAATCCTTAGCAATGTGAGAGGTACTTTCACACATGACACACACCATTTTCTTTTTCACAAGAGTATTCTGCTGGGAACAAAACTTTCTTTGGTCACATCCCTTCTCCACCTTCATTTTTGCAGATGCTAAGATAGCTCCTTTAGGCTGGGAACTATTTTTGGTGTTTGATGGTCCAGGCTGTGCAACAGTGGTACACAGAAGTTCAGTCTTCTTCTTGTTACTGAGATGAGTTGAACAAGAACCAGAACTCTTAGCAGAAGATTTTGGTTGATGTCTTTAGTCCCTACCACTTTAAACCCAGCAGAGATAAAAACTTGTTTCTGCTTAGAGTCAAAAGTATCCATGATCTCTTGAGCCTTCCTTGCCTTTCTTTTGCTCATTCTGATCAAGTTCTTTCTCATGGACTTGGTCATCACAGTCTTCTTCTTCTCCTCAAAAGGATAGTGGCCTTCTTAGAATCCTCCTCTTCACTCTTCTCAGATGAATTCTTCACTGTCTCTTCTTCATCCTCTTCACTTATAGGATCTATGAGAGGAAGCTCATCTTCACAAGTTCCACACCTAGGAGATCTTACAGACAAGATTGTGTGTGGAGGAGCTATCTCATTGGATCCCAGTCCCTGCCTGTTTTGATAGCAGGGATGAGGATATCATGTTCTTGAAGGTCTCTTCTTCAAGAACACTCTTTTCTGCCCTGGCTTTGTTGATCACAAGCTCAACCTGGCACTCAGTTAACTTGGTTATGAGATCTTTGATTTGAGTCCTAAAATCTGTGTGTTCATGTTTTAGAACTGAAATGGTTTTCTCAGGTCCTCTATCTTCACTTCATAATCATTTTCAGACTTTCTAAAATCAGATTTTAAAATGTTTAAGGACTCAAGGTCAGATCTTATCTCCAAGTTATAGGACATGTATCTATTAACTTTAGCAATGCATTCAGGAGTACATAGATGTTACAATACCTTGGCTTCATCATGATCTGCCATCAATGCTTGGTTAGGAGAAGCATCTTCCACCTAAAAGCTCTAGTAAAAGCCTCCTTCTTCAATTGCAACAGCAGCCTGCTGCTTTGACTTCTTATTCTGGAGAGCTTTGTCAGTGTACTTGGTCTGGATTGTGTTTGGCCACCATTTGTTTTAGGTGCCTTACACTCTCTGGCAAAGTGGCCCATCAAGTTAGAGTTGTAACACTTGACTTTGCCTTTGTCCAAGCCAAACTTTCCACTGGTTGCATTGCTTGGAAACTTCCTTCCAGTCCTCTTGTAGAACTTCTAGGCTCTGTGAGTGAGAAAAACCATCTACTGGACTATTTCCATGTATTCCAGATCATCTGGATGAATACAGTCTAGGTCTTCAAGAGTGAAAAGAGAGTTGCCACAGCTTTCATCAGAAGACACAAAAGCTTGAGAAGAGCTTGTCTCTTGGAATAGGCTTCCTGAGTGTAGTAATCCCTTGGTGTCTCTGGGAAGGTGATGAAATGACCCTTTGGTGAGTTGTCAAGGTAGCATATGAGATGATGTTAGGTTCTATGTTGTCCCTTTCAACCACATGCAGGGATGAACCCATTTGATTGTTGGAGTTTGGAGATGAACCTTGCATGTTCATCCCCATCTGGTAGCCACTGAGAATCCCATATAACTCTGTCAGAGTAAGAGTTTTGAGATTTTCAGTTCTCTTGATCACTACACAGTAGTGTGTCCATTGCCTAGGAAGTGAGGACATGAACTTCCTTACAATGTCTTTGTTCTCAAGAGAGATTCCTCCATCCACTAGGGTATCCACAATCACAACATACCTAAAGTACTGCTGAGTCATGGTTTCACCTGTTTTGAATGTGAAGTTTTCAAACTGCTGCTTCAAGAGATCCTTCTTGTTCTCCTTGGCTTCAGAGGAACCCTCATACATTAGTTTCAGTGCATCCCACAGCTGATTGGCTGTTTTGCACTTCTTGAAACCTCTGTACACAGAGTTTGGAAGGGCAATTTGAAGGACTGTCATGGCTTTTCTGTCAATCTCTACTCTCTTCCTATCTTCATCAAAGTAGTTAGCCACATCTTTGCGGATCATACTAGCACCAGTAGCAGAAGGGGTGTTAGGTATGAAGGTCCATTCTCAATAGACTCCCACATTCTTGAATCAAGAGACCTGATGAAACCTTTCATTCTTAAATGCTAGGTATCAAATTCATCAAGAGTGATCAGTGGGGACTTGTTTATGGTTCCAGTTTCCATATTCGTCTTGGAAATGGCTGCCATTTGAAGAGTTTAGTATTTGTGTGTGTGAGGGATCTTAAGATGGTGAGATCTTATATCAAGAGATTGAATAGCTCTTATACCAAATGCACGATCGTTGAAGGGGTTGAGTTACAACACAACAACACAAAGAGGAGATTAACTAAATTTAATCAAATAGTAATACTGGATTAACCAAGGTAAGACACTAAGAACACAAGTAATGTAAGAGACAGAACATAAAGAACACAAGTATATGGTTTTTCAAGAATGCAGTATATTGCTTTCTCTATGCTCAATTACAAGTGTTACAAAGCATAATACAAAGATACAAAAACATGAGATACTTATACTACATCCTACAGCTGGCTATACTTTGAAAGCCAGTGGATACAATTGACTAGACACAAAACAAAATCAATTGTAGAGTCAAAAGGCAGATTGCCTTTTGATGAGTGACTATGACATGCCATAGCTCACATCCTTATCTATTACAAAAAGGATAAAGTACATGAAGTAGAAAGTTACAGACTCAAGACCTCAATGTACAGATACCAAAAGCATGGACCTTTTCACCAACTCATGTAAGTGGTGACCTTACAGAGGTGCAGCAGAAAGGTGTCCAGCTTTATGGAAAAGTACATCAGATAAAGCATGTGTTAAAAGTCTTCGGAAGAAATCCGTCTTCATAAGTTGAAGCTTCAGAAGACTTTGTCTCTAAGGCTTCGGAAGACTACATATTTGGCTTCGGAAGATATTGGTCTTGGCTTCGAAAGATTTCACACTTAGAATATTTCTGTTGCATGTGTGAAACTTCCTAAGCATTCTTCTTCATAGCACTTGTGCAGCATGCAGGTAAGACATTGGATGTTTAGGTTGCATCAGCCTCTTTATTAATCTCTACATACATGCCATAACATAGCCCATACATCATCAAAAGTCAACTTACTTCACCCCCAGGAACATCCCACGTAAAAGCCTACATTTCACTTTTTCCCCAAAAATCAGAAAATAATCTAAATCTTAGGCGCATGGACACTATATGGGTGCATGGGCACTATGCTGGTGCATGGGGAACACTTAGGCGCATGGGGAACACTTAGGCGCATGGGAAATTTCTGGCGTATGGGAAGTATTAGGGCGCATGGGCAACACTTAGTCATTCAGGGCAAATTCTAGGCGCATGGGCTCTATGCGGGCGCATGTGTGCATAGGCGCATGGACACTTAGTCAATTTTAGCCTATCTCTATGCGCATGGGCACTATTTGTGCGCATGAACTTTGGGCGCATGGGAACACTTAGGCAGTTTTTGACCGTTGGGTGCATAGGCCATTTTCAGGCGCATGGGCAACAAACATATACTATAATCATACCAATTCAGCCCCAATCATCAACTATCATGTTCTAGGCTTAGTTCTAACATCCTAAGCAACAAAATAAAAACATAGCACAATCACAACATCATAAATCACCCCAAATCAAATCCCACCCGTACTCATACACACAATATATACGGGTACACACCGAAATTTTATAAAAATGTTTAAACATGCATTTCCAGCCCTAAATCAGTTTAAAACAAGTAAAAGGGGGTTCTAGAACTCACCTTAGCAGCCTCTTGGGTAAGACTTCCTTCAAAACCCGTATGCTACAATTTCACACCTAAAACCCATCAAAAACACATACAACCAACCACCCAAACACGTATAAGCATGCAACTAAGGATAAGGTTAGTAAACAACATCTTAAAACCATGAATTCTTAACTTGAATTCGATCCCTTCTGGTTCTTCTCCCTAAAACTGAGAGTTTTCAGCTTTTGTTCTTCTTTCTCTCTCACTAAAAAATATCCGAATGAAATGATGTGTGAAGAGAGTGTGGGTGGCCATGCCATCTTTATCACCAACTTTTAATTTTTTTTCCTTTTGACACTTTTAACCCCTCAACTTGGGTTTTATTATGTTTCTCTCTTTTCTTCTCTTTATTCTTTATTTCTTGGCTTTTTTTTAAAAGTAACCGGGTGTTACAAGTCCACCCCCCTTAAATACGTTTCATCCCGGAAACCTATTATTCCTCAAACAAATGTGGGTTATGTTGTCTCATCTCCTCTTCAATCTCCCACGTAGACTCAGATCCCTTCTTGTGTTTTCACTATACAGGCACAAAAGGAACTACTTTATTTCCTAATCTTTTCTCCTTACGGTCAATGAACGCCACTGGTTGCTCCACATAATTGAGCTATTCATCCACCTTGATATCTTCTAGTGGTACAATCATATCCTCATCAGCCAAATACTTTCTCAGATGAGATACATGAAATGTTTGGTGAATTCCACTTAACTCATCTGCTAGCTCCAATCTATAGGCCACCTCCCCTACATCAGAAATAATTCGGAAACACCCTATGTACCTTGGACTTAACTTGCCCCACTTCCTGAACCGAATGATACCTTTCCAAGGTGAGACTTTTAACATGACTTTATCACCCACCTGGAACTCAATCAGTCTTCGCCTCTTATCGGCATACGACTTTAGCCTATCTTTGGCTGCCTTCATGAAGGCTTTGATCTTGTCAAGTTTCTCAGTCGTAGCCTCAATAACCTCAATACTTCCCAGCTCTTTCTAACCAATATCACCTCAACAGATGGGTGTTCTACATCTTCTACCCTATAGCATCTCATAAGGGGGCATACCAATGTTGGCATGATAACTGTTGTTATATGAGAACTCAGCTAACGGTAAGTGGTCATCCTAATTTCCTCCAAAATCAATGGCGCATGCCTGAAGCATATCTTCCAGCATCTGAATCATCCTTTTCGACTGACCATCCGTTTGAGGATGATAAGTTGTGCTAATATGTAGCCTCGTCCCCATCGCATTGTGGAATTTCTTACAAAATTTAGATCTAAACCGGGTGTCTTGATCAGACACAATAGACACTGACACAGCATGACGAGATACAATCTCTTTAACGAACAGATCCGCCAACCTCTTGGATGAATATGTCTCACAGATAGGTCTCAAGTGAGCACTCTTCGTCAAACGATCAACTATCACCCATATAGCATCATACCCTCGTGTGGTACGCAGTAGCTTCGTAATAAATTCCATGGTGATATGCTCCCACTTCCAGTCCGGTATATCCAATGGTTGGATCTTTCCATACGGCTTCTGGTGCTCGGCCTTTACTTTTAAACAAGTAAGGCACTTACTCAAATACTTCGCTATATCGCACTTCATACACGGCCACCAGTAATCTTTCTTCATGTCTTGGTACATCATCGTAACACTGGGATGAATAGAGTATCGAGTCTTGTGAGCCTCATCCATAAACTTCACACATAGATCCCCAAAATGAGGAATCCACATCCGTCAAAATCAAGTTCTAACATCTAGTGTGTTTTCACCTAACTCCGTAACCAGACCTCTCATTCTTTCAGGGTTAAGATAATCGTCTTTCAATGCCTCATCTTGAAATTCCTTGACTTGCTTCATCACCTCCAAGGTCATAACCAACTGATAAACTTTCACCCAAATCGGTTTGGATCCGTCCTTTCAACGAAGGGCATCCGCCACCACGTTCGCTTTGCCCGGATGGTAATGGATCTCGCAATCATAATCTTTTATGAGCTCGAACCATCTCCTCTGCTTCATGTTCAAATCTTCTACTTGAAGAAGTACTTCAAGCTCTTGTGGTCAGTGAATATGGTGCACTTCGTCCCGTATAAGTAGTGCCTCCAAGTATTTAATGCAAATACCACGGCTACTAGCTCCAAGTCATGAGTGGGATAATTCACCTCATGGACTTTTAATTGTCGGGATGCATAATTATAACCTTTTAGCTCTGCATCAGTACACTTCCCAAATCCGATTAGGAAGCATCTGAATAAACCACCAAATCTTCGCTTCCTTTAGGTAGTGACAAGACAAGAGCTTGAGTTAACCTTGCCTTTAACTCCTCAAACGCCTTCTCTTGATCTTGACCCCGTATAAACTTCACATCTTTATGGGTCAACTTGGTTAGTGGAGAAGCGATCTTAGAGAATTCGTGATTGAATCTTCTGTAATAGCCTGCCAAACCCAAGAAACTATGAATCTCGGATGGCATCATTGGAGACTTCCATGGCATCACTGCCTCCACCTTTGCCGGGTCCACCATAATCCCCTCGGGAGTCACTACATGACCCAAGAACTGAACTTCACCCAACCAGAACACACACTTGGAGAATTTAGCATACAACTCCCTTCTCAACGCCTCCTAGAACCTCCCGAATATGACCAACATGCTCTTTCTCGCCTCTCGAATAAATCAGGATATCATCAATAAACACAATCACTGATTTATCCAACATTGGTTGACACACTTGATTCATCAAGTCCATAAAAGTAGTTGGTGCGTTGGTTAAGCCAAAACACATAACGAGAAACTCGTAGTGCCCACAACGCATGCTCAAACTGTTTTACTAATATCCTGCTCCTTCACCTGCAACTGATGATAACCCATTCGAAGGTCTATCCAAGAAAACCAACTGACACCTTGGAGCTGATCAAACAAATCATCAATTCTTAGTAAGGGGTACCGATTCTTCCCTGTCAACTTGTCCAGCTCACAGTAGTCTATACATATCGTCATGCTACCGTCTTTCTTCTTCACAAATAAGACCGCATCACCCCAAGCAGAGATACTCAGTCTAATGAATCACTTATCAAGCAGCTCTTGCAATTGTTCCATCAGTTCCTTCATCTCAGTCGGAGCCAACTGATACGGTGCCTTAGCTACTGGTTGGGCACCCAGTATCAAGTCAATCTGGAACTCGACCTCGTGGTCACGTGTCACTCCTGGTAAGTCTTTGGGAAACACGTCTGGAAAGTCACAGACCACCAGTACATCGGACAGTTATGGTGCTAGCGTATCCATATCTTTTACATAGGCCAAGTAGGCACTACATCCCCGCCTCATGCAGTTTCCTGCCACCGCCATCGAAATCACTTTTGGAATAGTGGTGACCCGATCACCGTACACCATCACCAAAGTCCCGTCAAGTGCTATCAGTCGAATCAACTTCTTGCAACACATAATGTTCGCCTTATAATTCGCCACCAATCCATCCTAGGACTACATCGTACCCACCTATGGTCATACGAATGGTCTAGCAGGAAACTTGTGACCTTCTAATTCTACGTCATAACCTTTTATCATCTCATAAATCCTCGCAGACTTACCTATGTCAGTTTTTACATCAAAGGGCTTATCTATACTCCTACTACTAATAGGCATTTTAACACAGAAAGTACCAGAAATAGAACTTCTACTAGCACTAGAATCAAATAACACAGAAGCTAGAGTTTGGTTTACTAGAACGTACCTGACACCACATCGGGGTCCATCCTAGCCTCCTCCTTTGACATCATGAACGCTCTGGCACTGGCCCTCTGCCCTTTAGTCCGAGTCGTCTTCTTCCCTACACTAGAACTTTCAGCCCTCGGCTTCTTGCAGTCCCGACTCATGTGGCCCTCCTCGCCACAAGTATAACACCTTCTTACCCCATAACTCTTCGCCACATGTCCGGTCCTCTCACAACGGAAACAGACATTGGATCCCACTCTACATTCCCCGGTGTGCTCTCGTCCACACTTAACACACTTCCTCGACCCTACACCAGATGTGACCACACATCAGTCATCCACCCTTGCTCCTTTTTTGCTTGGAATGGCCCCGCCATATCCAAACCACTTCCGGTTCCAATTCCGGTCAACACCACCTTTCTTGTTCCCCTTAGTCACCAGCACTTCACGCTCATCATACAATCTTCCCGACAAATCAACCGCCGACCTAAACATACTCGGTCGGCGGCGGCGATCAGGTCCCTGCGAATGTTTGCCGACAAGCCTTGAATATACCTCCTAATCTTTCATGATAGAGGCGTCACCTGATTCGGCACCAGCCGTGTCATCTCATTGAACTTCGTGGTCTATTGTTGATGTGTCATGGTCCCATCCTCCAGTTGTAGGAACTCCCTCTCCACCTTATTTATCTCCTTATAAGGACAGAACTCCTCAATCACCAATTTCTTCAACTCAGACCACCTCATTCTTCCAATCGCCCGACTACCCTCGGCTTGGACAATATTGTCCCACCAACACAAAGCCTAGTCCACAAACAAGTGGGCAGCAAACTTCACCTTCTGGTCTTCTCGGCACTCACTGATATCGAATACAGCCTCCATCTTTCTCACCCATCGGTGAGCAGTAGCAACAGGCCATTACCATCAAAAATTAGGGGCTTGCATCTTTGAAATGTCTCGTAGTTACATCCTCATGTCACCTCCATCACATGCCTTCTTCCTCTTCTTCTTATCAGAGAGGACTGTCTCAATCTCCAGTCGCTCCCGTCTTCCCGAGGACCTTTACTTTCCCTTCTATCTCCTTCCCTTCTAGCCTTTATCACTTCTGTCACCAAAGACGCTATGACAAGATCAGCGATCACAAGTTGATATATTAGAGTTCAAAGCAGCGGAATAAGAACAGGAATTAGACAAATTGTAGCAAGAAATGATACTTGTATGCATTAAGAGCACATACGGTTATAGTGAGAGAATATATATTTCTGATTTGAGGAATGTTTATAGATATAGAATATTTCTAATCAAATCATTCAAATCATTCACTTTATTACAATAGGTTGTACTCCTTATATAGAGTGCAACAATCACTGCTGTTATCACGGAAAGTGACAACTGGCAGATCTATTACAAAAATAACTAAATCTTAACAAACTACTGAAATGTTCAAACTATTGAGAACATATCAGAATATAAAACTACTGATTAGAAACTACTGAAACTACAACGACTGAAGAACAAGCTCTTCAGTCGTTTTACAAAACTACTGAAACTAGAAATATAAAACTACTGATATCACAACTACTGAAGAAGTACTCTTCAGCAGTTGTGACAAACTACTGAGGCTTCAGTACTTGATCTTCAGACTTTGACCTTCAGATGTTTCATCAGCTGATGACTTCAGTAGATATCATCAGCTGATGTCTTCAGTCTTTGTCTTCAGACTTTGTACATCAGTTGTTGATCTTCAGCACTTGTAAACTCTTCAGCTGTTGTACTTCAGTACTTTGGTCTTTCAGCTTCAGCACTTGCGTTCTTCAGCTGTTGTACTTCAGCACTTTAGTTCTTCAGCTGATGCAGTCTTCAGCACTTGATCTTCAACTGTTGAAGTCTTCAGCACTTGTCAAACTGCTGATGAGGCTTTCAGCAGTTGTTGTGATACCATGTGGGACTTAGAGGTTTTCTGATCTTGGCTCATTGGTTCTTTTGGTCCAACAAACTCCCCTGAACCAATGCAGCCAAAACCTCTAAATTATTTATTGTCCCACTTATTGTTGGCAAAATGTTGGTCTTTTTCCTCCTTGATCAGTAGAGAAGATGACCCATGTAAGCTCCGGCCTGGGAAGAAATCTCAGATATTTGTTTGGCAGGGTATGAATGGGAACTCTGTTTTGGGGAACTGGACACAGAGTTGTTATCCCATTCATGAGATTTACTTCCCCATAATGAGTCTGTATGACTCTCGAACATAGGCCTCAAGGAGAACAACTTTTTCCTCCTAAGAGAGTTCTTCTACTCCTCCTTCGAAGAAGAACTTTGGACCATAGTACTCAGATAAGTACTTCATGGTCCTGCCATTTTTCAGCTCCACTGTAGTTACCTCCCTACAGACGAATTCATCAGGATGGGTGCCTTCAAGGAGTAACTGGAGCTCATTCTTGTTTTCTAGTAAGGCTTGAGGGGTCATCTTTGCTTGATGGGCTTTCTTAAATTCATCAATATTTCCCAGGGTGCGACTACAATGGCCAACATGATGGTAGATTCTATTGTTTTTCTAACTGGCCATTGTATCTGTGTGGAATAGTTCTTTTATGGATTCTAGAACTCACCCTGGGGTCTGGCCATACTCTCACTCTCTCCTTCTGATACTGAAAAGGTGCCTGAGAGTGTACAGCCTTTGAGCATGCCCTTTCATGGCTTGAATAGATGATGACTGAGGAAATTCCTTGTCAACCATCTTCAACAGTTGCTCATCGTGCTGTTTCTGCTGTTCTTCTTCTTCTATCTTGACTCTGACCATTTTCCTTTGAGAGTCGGGTGTGATCATGGGTTGACTTCGGGGTTTTGGTAGCTTTAGAACAGCAGAGAGTGGCAGACTATCATCTTCATCCTCTTCTTCTTCTTCTTCCATCCTCAGCACCCTTCTCCTCCTTCTAGGTGCATCACTGGATGATGGTTGGGTTGGTAAGGGAATTGGTTTTGAAGAGTGAGAATGTTTGGACTTTGGTTTAGAGATTGGTTGGGAGATTTGAGGGTAGGCTCTGTTTGAGTGGGTGGAAGGGAAGGTTGATCCAGCATCTTTGTAGTAAGTTTCGCCTTTGTGAGTTTAGCCATCTCCAACCTTTTACCAGCCCCAGCCTCATCAAGGGCTTCCACAATAATCCCTTTGTTGAATTGCTCAGACAGACAGATTCTGGTGGCTATAGCCAGAATGCTGTCCCTGGTCCACGCGCGAATCTCCATTAACGATCTTCCTAAGTATTTTGCAATGAAGCGGATCATTATTTCCAATCTCTCTTTTCAAGAGCATCATACCCAGCCATCGGGTTTGTATCTCTTGCACTTCCAACCTTCTGATCTCACTATCCAGTGTGGCTTTGTCAACCCTTGCCTGAAGAGTTGTTCAATTATTTTACCCATGGATCGGCTGTGTGTAGTATCAGCTTCTTTTACCAGCTCCTCCAAGGATTTGTCTTTAGCAATATGATCATCAGCACTTTCTTTCGCTTGTAAGTGAGCAGTGGTTGCTATGTTTCTTTCTCCTCCTCTTGGGTGCTGCTTCTCTTCCTTCTTTTCCACTGTTCTTTTCCTCTTCTTTTCTTTCACTGCAGTACTCTCCCCCTTTTTGGATGCATTGGAGGAAGGGGTTTGTACCGCAGAAAGTGTCTTTTGCACAGCAGCATCAATCAAGGGTTGTAAAGTTGAGAAAGCCTCTCATCAATGGCTTTAGTCACAATATCAGTGATTATGGGTGTGATGAGAGGGAGGGAATTTAAAGTACAGCACCTATTTGCTCAGGAGGGTTCTGTTCCTGAGAAGTAGGGCCTGAAGCAGAGGCAGGTGGTTGAGTTTGGAGTGGCTCAGTGTTTGGGGAACCTTCAAGTGAAGGTGCCATCTCTGGGTTGGTAGAGGCAGATGGTCTTTCTCCTTGTGAGAGTTGGTCAAGTAGGTTTTGCAACCTACTGACTTTCTCTTCAAGGATTGTGTTCTGGCAAGAACATCGTACAAAAAGCCCAAGTCATCATCAGCCGAAGCTGAATCATCTGACCTCCGCTGCTTAGAGCAGGATTTACATGCACTAGGTGTAGACCAGTTGTTGCATGTGCCCCTTGTGCTTGGTACTGGGGACTTCCAGCCTCAGGACAATGTCCATCATCAGCTGTGCCTCTAGTGAGGTCTTAGCAATGTTACCAGCCTCATTCTGATCATGTGCTGATTCAGAAGAGGTGGCAGCCTCACTAGATATTCTAAGCTACTTATCTACACTAGGAGATAGAAGTGGTAAACCCCTGTGCTGTGGGTTCTCAAGTGCACTGTGTTCCTCCCCTCAATGGTAGAGGTTTTCCCAGTAGTAAGTGGTTTCTGGGGAGGGGGTGAGGAGTGCAGTTGAGTCAGCACTTGTGCAACTATAAAGTTGGGCTGTGAAGGGCGGTGTTTGGGGTGAAGGGATAGAAGCAGTGTGCACCTGGGGAGGCTGGTGCTTTTCAATGGCAATCTCCTCAAGTGAGGAAGATCCCAGATATGTAGGTACCCTTGTGTGGTTGCTGCAGGCTCCTGTTGAGAGGAAGCCTGAGCGTTATGGCTGGAGAGTCATTGTATCCACTAGGGGGTTTGGACTAGTGGATATATCCTGCGTTTGTGGTGCAGGGGCATCCTCAGGGGACTCAATTCCCTGAGTAGCCGTTTTGGGTTTCTTTTTGGTGGGTTTGGTGGGGAGTTTTGATTTGGAGGTGGTGGCTGTGGGTTCCAGCTGCGTGGGTTGTCGCAGCTTGGCAGCCATTTTGAGTGTCTGGTCAGAGTTGTGCCGGGAGTATACTTCCGCAGAACAGCCGTAGCAGGGACTCCCAAGCCAACAAGTCCCTCAGCATTAAGCTGGTTTGTGATGATGGCCATTATGAACCGTGGATATAATATCCAACGGTTGGCTGTTAGTTTTTGAGCCATATCCTTGAGCTCCGAAAATATTATTTTGAAAAGTTTAGCGGTTGTTGCTCAAGAATAGAATACATTACCTGCTGCCTTTTGTCGACATTTGATCCCAAGACGACGTCTTAGGAGCCAAACATACATTCACCATGTGAAAATTAGGCGTTCAGCGTCAGGAAAGTGTTTCTTCATGATAGTGGAGGCACTGAGATTGCCTTGATATCCATGTTGGGCAAAGGATAGATCTGTGGTGCCCTTCGGTATCCAGCAGGAGAATAGCATCATCCAGATGAAGAATTTGGCGGATAACTGCAGGAGTAATGACTACTTCTTTGTTGTTGACGACCGACTGGAGAGATGGTGTGTTGTGTTCCCCAGTTGTAATAGTAACGTTCATCCAAAATTGTTGAAGGGATTCGGCATGTAGTATGGGATTCAGAAGAAATGCCGTTTTGTATTGGGACTGAACCATAAGATCGATAGCGTATCGAACTTAGCCCAGATAGGCGATTTAGTAAGGTAGGCACACAGTTGTGTCGCGGTTTAATTTGCATGGACGCCATTGAGAAGAGAGAAGGTTTGGAGAGGAAAGTTAGGTTTGAAGAAGATGAAGCATTGAAGGCTTAGGTCAGGGATATTTAGGGTACTGGTAAGAAAACGACTGAAGGATGTGGTGTTAGTCATCAGTAGTTTTAAACGACCGTTGACATGGTATTATCCTTTCAGATGTTGAAACAGCTGAAGTCGTGGTGTTAGGCATCAGAAGTTAGAAAACTACTGAAGACCGCGGTTTGACTTCAGATGAGAAACAACTGAGGACTTGGTGTTTGGCATCAGTAGTTAAAAATACTGAAGACAGTGGTTTTGCCATCAGCTGTTGTAAACAACTGAAGACTTGGTATTAGTCATCAGTACTTATAAAACTACTGAAGACATGGTATTGCTTCAGTTGTTTGGAATGAAACAGCAGTTGTACAAACGACTGAAAAGAAATTTCTCATCAGCTGTTTTCGTCAATTCTTAGCTTTTCAGCTGTTTCATACTGTCCTCAACACATTCATTAGCCTTTTTTGGCAGATTTTAGTTGTTCATAGGACATCAGTACTTATCTGTTTACTGATTTCAGTAGTTGTAACTACATCAGTAGTTTAACTACATCAGTAGTTTGGAACAGATAAGTACTGCAGTACTTATGAGGCATTTAGCCATCAGTAGTTATAGAAACTACTGAAGGGGAAAGGACCCATCAGTACTTTTATGTGACATGGGTACCAATGATCACCAGTAATTATACCAAGATCATCAGTAGTTGTCACTTATTCTAGCTGCAGCATACCAAGCCTTAACACCAGTTTTGGAAAGTTGAACTATCCAAAGGCTTAGTAAAAATGTCTTCAAGCTCGTCAGCACTAGGCACAAACTTAGGATCAATCAGACCTTTTTCAAAACAATCCCTTATAAAATGATGTCTGATCTCTATATGTTTGGTCCTAGAGTGCTGGACTGGATTTTTGACAATGCAAAGAGCTGAAGCACTATCCATAATAATGGAGTCTTAGTCTCTCTGTAATGCCATAATCCAAAGTTGGTTTTGAAGCCAGAGTACCTGAGATGTACAACTTGCAGCTGCAATATACTCTGCTTCAACAGTTGATGTAGCAACTGAGGTCTGTTTCTTGCTCTGCCAAGAAATCAAGCAGTTGCCTAGGAATTGACATCCACCAGAAGTTGATTTCCTGGTCAACTTACACCCTGCATAGTCACTGTCAGAAAAAGCAACTAATTTACCAGAATGTCCAGTAGAATACCATAAACTAGAGATGGAGTGCCTTGCAGATATCTAAAGATCCTCTTGACTGCAATCAGATGAGACTCTTTAGGTGCAGCCTGAAATCTAGCACAAACACATGTAGCAAACATAATATCTGGTCTAGAAGCTGTTAATACATCAAGGACCCAATCATACATCTGTAAAGTGTTTCAACCACTTTACCTTTCTGATCTGTATCCAGTTGTGTGGTGCTGCACATGGGGGTAGAACAAGGCTTACAGTTTTGTAAATCAAACTTTTGCAAAAGATCTTTTGTGTATTTGGACTGATGAATGAAATTCCATCAGCCTTTTGTTTGATTTGCAACCCCAGAAAGAATTGTAACTCTCCCATGGCACTCATTTCAAACTTCTGTTGCATCAACTTTGTAAAGGCATCACACAACTTTGGATCAGAGGATGCAAAAATGATATCATCTACATAAATTTGAACAAGTAGATTATGCTGCCCAGCTTTCTTAATGAATAAAGTCTTATCTATGGCGCCTCTAGTGAAATTATTTCCAGAAGAAAATTTGATAATGTCTCATACCAGGCTCTAGGAGCTTGTTTTAACCCATAAAGAGCCTTATCAAGCTTATACACCCAATTAGGATGTTTATTGTCCTCAAAGCCTGGAGGTTGACATACATAAACCTCTTCTTTAATTTTTCCATACAAAAATGCACTTTTGACATCCATTTGAAAAACTTTAAGGTTTTGATAAGCAGCATCAGCTAAAAACAATCGAATTGCTTCCAGTCTGGCTACAGGGGCAAAGGTTTCATCATAATCGAATACCTTCTTCTTGTGCAAACCCCTGAACAACCAGTCTGGCTTTGTTCTTAACAATAAGCCCATTTTCATCAGTTTTGTTCCTAAACACCCATTTAGTGCCTATTGCACACTTACCTGGAGGTAGAGGAACCAGTTCCCACACTTGTTGTTTCTTGAACTGAAGAAGCTCAAGCTGCATGGCATCAACCCATCCATTGTCTTTTAAAGCAATGTGATAATTCTTTGGCTCTTGCTGACTGATGAAGAGAGCATAGAAGCAGAAATTTGACAATTGACTTCTTGTTGATACCCCAGCAGTGATATCACCAATGATTTGAGACATAGGGTGATTCTTCAGATCTTGATACACAATGAGATCTGTGCAAGTGTTTGTAGCAGGCTCAGCATAACAGATGGTGATGGTGAATCATTTCCTTGAAACCAATCAGTGGATGGTAATTCAAAGGAAGTTGAATTCGAAGAGATCTCATCAGCATTTGTTGTGGATGGTGCTACTGGAGCTACAGGAACATCAGGTCTAGCTGAATCAGGCAGTTGATCACTAAACCTGAAGAGGTGAGTACTGCAATCATCATCATCACCACAGTACCACCAGGTGGTGAACTGTTGACAGGAGCAACAGCAGGAGTTTGATAAGGAACATTGCAGTATGTCCAAATCAAACAACTCCACAGGGCTTTGTGGAATCTTGTCCTTTGGAGATTCATTGAACTTAACATGTAGAGTTTCTTCAACCAACTTTGTTCTGCAGTTGAAGACTCTGTATGCCTTGCAAGTAGATGAATAACCAACAAAATACCCTACATCCACCTTAGATCAAATTATGGAGTTGATCCTTTGTGTTGAGAATAAAACAGGGACACCAAATGCTTTGATAAATGAAATCAAGGAGCCAAATGATGGAGAACTTCATATGGAGTCTTCATCACTCTGATTTACTAAAACTCTCTTATTTTGCACATAGCAAGCTGTGTTGACAGCTTCACCCAAAAGGTCAGTGGCAAACCTGAGTCAGCCAGCATGGACCTTGCAGCTTCAATGAGGGTCCTGTTCTTTCTCTCCACTACTCCATTTTGCTCTGGAGTCCTTGGGATGCTAAACTGCTGCCTTTTGATCCCTTTGAAAGATAGAAGCCATCAAGTGTATGATTTTGAATTCAGTTCCATTGTCACTCCTAATACACTTGACTGGAAGGGAATACTGCTTCTTAATATACAACACAAAGTGAATAATCTTTTGAGCAACCTCATCCTTTGAATGTAGAAGAAAGTCCTACAATTCTGGAGTAATCATCCACAATTACCAGACAGTATTTTCTTCTTTGCCATGCTCATTACTCTCACAGGACCAAATAGATCCATATGCAGTAATTGCAAGCAGGCAGTGGACTTAGGCTCTTCAATAGGAGGGAATGAGACTTTGTGCTGTTTCCTTTAAAAAGCAGTGCAGGTTTCATCACAGTGGAACTCCTTTATTGGTAAGCCTCTGACTAAACTCTTGTGGGTAAGCTGATTCATGTTTTTGAAATTAACATGACCCAGCCTCTGTGCCACAGTTTAGATTCTTGAGAAGAGGCTTTGGAAAATAGGCAAGGATTGCCTCTTAGATCAATTTTCTTGGAAATCTAAGGCATACACTCTTCCTGTCCTGTTGGCTTTCAGGAGAGTGTGATCATCCAACACCTTATCAATCAAATGCAGACTTTGGATGACAGAATCCTACAGTTCTGACTGGTGAAAAGAGCAACATGGCCTTTATCACACATTTGACTGACACTCAAGAGATTGTACTTGAGATTTTCCACATGATTAACATCATCAACTTGATTTCTCCATTGGAGACAAAGCCATTTCCAATGATGTAACCCCTAGCATCGTTGCCAAAAGAAACAAATCCCTTCTTTCCTTGAGAGTAGTCATGAAGGAGAGAGCTGTTCCCAGTCATGTGCATAGATCCCCCACTGTCTACATACCAGATGCTACTTTGGCATGTTGAAGAACCCTGCAATAATAAACAATCAGTTAGTTTTGGAGACCCAACCTTTTTGGTTTTGGGCCTGGTCTCATCAATAGATGGTAAACTAACAGGTTTATTTGGAACAACAGCCTGAGAGGAAGAAGATGGTGAAGAAGAGGAATCCTTTGGCTTGGACCTCCTTTTCTGTGGTTTCAACATAGGAGCATCTAGTTGGTTAACTCTACCCAACAGATGTTGAACCATCATAACCAGCTGTGTCTGATTTTGTGATAAAGCTTTCAGTTCATCAGACACATTGCCAGTGGAGTTTGATAAGTTCCTATGTTGCACCTTCTTCTTCTGAGCACTCTCAGCTGTCACCTGTTTAACCCCTTCCTTTTGGATTCTTTGAGGACTTAAGGGTTATAGGATTTGATGTTGCTGATACAAATGTGGTCTCAAACTCATTTTTCATTTTTACCATTTTCTCTTTAATTTCTTCTTTTGTTTGAGTTTGGAACCTCTTTTGTACCAACAATCATCTGTAAGATGATTGAACAAACACATATTTCACATGGTTTCTTCTTCATCTGGGTTGATCATCAACTAAAGAGGATGAAGCAACTGGAGACTTCTCTTTAATGCTTTGGAAGCATTGTTTGCTTTCTTGACTCCCTCTTTATTAGGCTTCAAACTCTTTCTACTGATAGTTTCTTCTTTTCAGTACTAGCAGTAGTTTAAGTTTGAACTTCAGGTGTTAAATCCTGCTCTCTAGTCCTTTCAGGACTTTCAAAATTTACTCCTGAGTTGATCAACTCATTGATCATGTGAGTGTTAGCATTTGAACCATGAACATCAGCTGATAGGTTCAGAGAGGGCTTGATGCTGACAGCTACTTCTGATTGTGCTGTATCAGAAGTAGATCACATGATGAGATGGATTGGTTATCACTCTCACCATCAGATTCTACCTCTGCTCTTGGAGTAAAATCTGTAGGTGGAGCAGTGTGATTGTAACCAATACCAACTTCACATTTGAAGCAGATTACTTACTAAGAAGCATTTCAAAACCTTTGCATGATTACCCATCTATCACACTCTACCTGGGTAACTGCAAGGGTTTCTTTGAGATCTTTGTACTTCTCTAGAAGTACCTCTTCTCTAGCCTTATCATCAATTATTTGGCATTTCAGTTTGTAAATCTCATCATTTTTATCTTTAAGTACAGACTCAAATTCCGCAATGTTTTTGGAATTATTTGTTCTAGCTCAATGTTCTTATTAATTAAAGCTACATTTGCTTCTCTAATGGAAGCAAATGCTGCTATGCATGTTTCAGAACATAATTTGGCTTTTGCCTCAGAGGATACCTGTGATACCTGAGGTGTAGAGGCATTAGAAAATGAAGTATCAGCAGACTCCAAAGCCATAAGAGCTAGATTCCCAAAAGGACTGTCACCACCATGTTGACCCGCACCTGAGAACAGTTGTTCATGACCAGACATGTCATCTGGTAAACTGCTCGAGTCAACAACTCCTGGGGTGAAGAAGCTGTGTTGTTGAGGTTGAGTTTGTTGTGAGATTTGGATGGCTGAGGTTCTGGTAGTGCATGAGGTTGTGGTGCCATAGGAACTTGAAATTGATTTGACTATGGCATGTAATAACAAGGGTAAGGATATGGCATTTGACCTGAGGAACAAAATATGCAGGAGATTGTTGTTGAGGATGATGACTAGAAGTGACAGGATGTTGCCTCTGTGTTGTGACTATTGCCAGGAAAAGTCACAAAGGGTGCAGTGGAGTTAGATCCAGTTGATCTACACTCTCTTGCAAAGTGTCCAAGCCTTTGGCATTTGTGACACCTCAACTTGCTCTTGTCAAAAAAACTTTGGTTTTGCCAGAGATTCCTGGGAATTTTCTTCAGTTCTTTTGTAGAACTTCTGAGATCTGATATTTATCAAGGCCATTTGGCTCAAAATATCCATCTCTTCTAAGTCGTCATCAGCAATCCCCTTGAGATCATCCATAATGAAGCATAAATTGTCATTATTACACCCAGTAAACTGACCATCAACACTCACAAATGCAGAATCAGAAGTGCTTGAAGAGAAATTAATATGCTCATCATACTGGCATTCAGATGAAGCATATTCTGACTCATGACCAACCAAGGCAGTGTTGCTGGTACAAAGTCTTCAGTGAGCTGCAGATGAAGACAACTTTCTCTTGTTCTATCTCTCTCTCAAACGTGAGCAGTTCCCATGGAGTTGGGTGAGAGATAGTTTGTCCAAACTTGCACTAGAGCGTAGGACAATAGTATATGTGTCCCATCTCTCAGGCAGTGATCTGAGAAATCTGTTATTCATCTGAATATTTGTGTACTCAAGTTTGACCATTTTAATTCAGAGATCAAACAAGAGAACCGCTCATATTGTTGAGTCAGTGTCTCACCCTTTCTATGAGAAAATGTCTCATATTGTTAGGCAAGGATTCTCTATTATTTGCCAAGACCTCATCTGTTCCTCCAAATGTTCTTTCAAGGCATTCCAGAGGTCATGGGCAATTTCATGATGCATTAGCCCAGAATAGATTTCATTGGGCAGTGCCATGGCCAGAATTCCATGGGCTTTTGCATCAATTTCAAGCAACTTATCCTCGTCTGAGTATTGCTCCCTCCTCTTCGGAACCATTTGATTGGTTTCCGGGTTATTCACCATAGGCTTGTGTGGACATGTACCACTGATGTCCAACAACCTGCGCTGTTAACAGACAGGTGATGGAGCATTCGTCGTTGCCATATGTTATACTCATTCCTAACCAGCATTGGTGGCTTGGTTGAGGAACCAGTGTTGTGAGGATCATTGGAGGGAGTAGTCATTTTCAGTTCAAAAACAATTTAATTCAAGCTTTTAAAAGTTTTACACAGACCACAACAAACTCAATGAAAACCAAGAAAAGATCTCAGGATGAATGACCAGAGATACAGAAAATTCAATCTCTATAACAGTTTCTTGCCAAACAAAAGCTAATTCAATCAAACTTAGATCTTTAATAGCTGTTTCAATGATCAATTATTAGATCGATCAATGATTAACCTGCTCTGATACATTGACAAGATCAGCGATCACAAGTTTGATATATTAGAGTTCAAAGCAGCGGAATAAGAACAGGAATTAGACAAATTGTAGCAAGAAATTGATACGTGTATGCATTAAGAGCACATACGGTTATAGTGAGAGAATATATATTTCTGATTTGAGGAATGTTTATAGATATATAATATTTAATCAAATCATTCAAATCATTCACTTTATTACAATAGGTTGTACTCTTATATAGAGTGCAACAATCACTGCTGTTATCACAGAAAGTGACAACTGGCAGATCTATTACAAAAATAACTAAATCTTAACAAACTACTGAAATGTTCACAACTATTGAGAACATATCAGAATATAAAACTACTGATTAGAAACTACTGAAACTACAACGACTGAAGAACAAGCTCTTCAGTCGTTTTACAAAACTACTGAAACTAGAAATATAAAACTACTGATATCACAACTACTGAAGAAGTACTCTTCAGCAGTTGTGACAAACTACTGAGGCTTCAGTACTTGATCTTTAGACTTTGACCTTCAGATGTTTCATCAGCTGATGACTTCAGTAGATATCATCAGCTGATGTCTTCAGTCTTTGTCTTCAGACTTTGTACATCAGTTGTTGATCTTCAGCACTTGTAAACTCTTCAGCTGTTGTACTTCAGTACTTTGGTCTTTCAGCTTCAGCACATGCATTCTTCAGCTGTTGTACTTCAGCACTTTAGTTCTTCAGCTGATGCAGTCTTCAGCACTTGATCTTCAGCTGTTGAAGTCTTCAGCACTTGTCAAACTGCTGATGAGGCTTTCAGCAGTTGTTGTGATACCATGTGGGACTTAGAGGTTTTCTGATCTTGGCTCATTGGTTCTTTTGGTCCAACACGCTAGGATCGTCTGCATGACTTGATGCACCTCTTCAATAACAGCCTCCTTCACTAAGGCTCTTAAGTTAGCATTCTCATCCCCAGCATCTAGACGAGGGGTTTGGGTTCTTCATGAACCACCTTTTCGGCTCTCGGCCATCCTCTTGTGACCCGTGGTTTAGCACCACGTCCACCACAACCTTCACCATGTGAAGCCTTTGACGATCTACCACCAACCATCCTCAAACACATTATAAAATTCAAACACTAACACCGTCATTCAAGGGAATAGCTCAGTTTATGTTAAGTATAGTAAGTCCCTAATTAGAGTGGCCAGTTATGACTAGCCACTTACTTTACTCTTCATACCCTAAGCATTTCCTATTGTGACTACATCAGTATCTAAATCTACTAAAAACACATAAACCACATAACATGTGCAAATAATGTCGGTTAAACATTAAAGAAAATACCTGATGGCACGCAACTACTCAGACGAGCATCCCTTCCCTTTCCGTCCCATTTTTAGTTTAAGATTAGGTTTTTAATGAAAATTTACCCGTTTCACTTAAGCTTTGGCTCTGATACCAACTTGTAAGGCCCTATTCCCCCGACGCTCACAGTCGGTCAATCATTTCACGTAAACATATATTTACATTAACCACAATAAAACATCGCAGCGGAAACATTTAAACACCCTTTTTATTTCATTATAATTGCTTTTGCAAAATAATACAACATTCATTACAAAACATCATTCGTTTGCATTATAATGCGAAAACATTATACAAAAAGAATGCCATCCAAAATGAGCCAAGTAGCCGCCCCGTGCCATCCTCAGCAACAATTACCTGCCAATTGGAAACATATAAAAGTCAGCGTTGCTGAGTGAGTTCTAGTTTTAAAATAAAATATACTTTACTTTCTTTCAAAACATTCTATACTTCGTACATGATCACCATCATACGTACACATAGATAATCTCATTATTATCTTCCTTTACTATTCATCACTTTCTTTCTTTACTTCTTTCCGAATCAGTGTCATCAGCTATACCCCAACGTATGCACAAAGCAGGTACTAGGCCGAAGGTCATAAATGACTTCCATAACGCATATAGCCTGGCACCAGCACTGGGGCAACCGACAAAGATCCCAACTGTATACTACACCCCATACGTATGCACAACGCAGGTAGTAGGCCAAAGATCATAAATGACTTCCATAACGCACATAGCCTCGGACCAGCACCGGAGCAAGCGGCAAAGATCTCAACTGTATACTCCACCCCAAACGTATGCACAAAGAGGGTACTGGGCCAAAGATCATAAATGACTTCTATAACGCACATGCCTGGCACCAGCACCGAGGTGAGTATCCACTATAATCCATGTACTATACAACTGGGCAGTCATAAAGACTAGACCCTTGTGTGTATCCTTATAGGTTAGCTAAACCACACACAGTTGAGCTTACAACATTTTAGATTAGTGCACCTCTGTATGTTTTGCTTGCAAGCCTTTCTTTACTTTTACTTTCATTAATGCCTGCATTCTATCATTATGTTCCTATTTTCATTATCTTCCACTTTACGTTACATAATACTTTATTAGTTCTTTCACAACTATATCATGTAAAGGCATCGAAAATAAACATACATGACATGGAACATAAACGTGACCATACAAATCATCACTATAAAAGGCATCATTATACATGACATAACAATCATCATACAAGCCATAACATAGCCATAAATCATCAAAAGTCAACTTATGTCACCCCCGGAACATCCCAGTCAAAGCCTACATTTCTATCAGAAAAATAATATATGTCTTAGGCATATGGGAACTATTGGGGCACATTGGCACTATGCAGGCGCATGGGAACACTTAAACGTATGGGGAACTTTCAGGCGCATGAGAACAATTAGGGCGCATGGGCAACAGTTAGTCATTCAGGGCAAATTCTAGGCACATGGGCACTATACAGACGCATGGAAATCCTGGGCGCATGGACACTTACTCAATTTCAGCCTATCTCTAGGCGCATGGGCACTATTTGGGCGCATGGGAACACTTAGGTAGTTTTTGACCGTTGGCGCATGGGCAACCAACCTATACTATAATCATACAAATTCAGCCCCAATCATCAACTGTCATGTTTTAGGCTTAGTTCTAACATCCTAAGCAACAAAACAAGAACATTGCATAATCACAACATCATAAATCACCATATATCAAATCCACCCGTATTCAAACACACATATACATACTGGTACAGACCCACATTTTATCAAAATGTTTAAACATGCATTGCCAGCCCTAAATTAGTTTAAAACAAGTAAAAAAAGGGTTCTAGAACTCACCTTAGCAGCCTCTTGGGTAAGACTTCCTTCAAAACCCGTATGCTACAAGTTCACACCTAAAACCCACCAAAAACATACACAACCGAACACCCAAACACGTATAAGCATGCAACTAAGGCTAAGGCTAGTAAAGAACATCTTAAAACCTTGAATTTTTACCTTTAATTCAATCTCTTTTGGTCTCTCTAAAATCGAGAGTTTTCAGCTTCTTCTCTTCTTTCTCTCTCACTAAAAAAGTCCAAATGAAATGATGTATGAAGAGAGTGTGGACGGCCATGCCACCTTTATCACCAAATTTTAAAAGTTTTGTCATTTTGACACTTTTAACCCCTCAACTTAGGTTTTATTATGTTACTCTCTTTTTCTTCTCTTTATTCTTTCTTTCTTGACTTTTTTTTCAAAAAGTAACCGAGTGTTACATCAAATCCATAAAAGGAGCTAGTGTGTTAGTTAAACTAAAAATACATAATGAGGAACTCCTAGTGTCCATAACGCGTACGGAAAGTTGTTTTAGGAATATCCTACTCCTTCACCTTCAAATGATTACAACCAGATCAAAGGTCTATCCTTGAGACCCAACCAGCACCTTGAAGCTGATCGAACAAGTCATCAATCCTCAGTAATAGATATCGGTTCTTCACCTTCAACTTGTTCAACTCGCGGTAGTCGATGCACATTCTCATACTATTGTCCTTCTTCTTGAAAAATAAGACCAGAGCACCCCACGGAGAGATACTCGGTTTAATGAACCCCTTATCAAGCAATGCTTGTTGTTTTTCCATCAATTCCTTCATCTCGGAGGAGCTAAACGATACGGTGCCTTAGCGATAGGTTGAGCAATCGGTATCAAATCAATCTAGAACTCAATCTTACGATCTCGTGGCACACCTACTAAATCTTCAGGAAACACATGTGGGAACTCACACACAACCGGAACATCAAAACGTTGTGGTGTTGGCTTGTCCACATCCTTCGCATAGGCCAGGTAGGCACTACATCCATGCCTCAAACACTTTCTCACCACAACCATCGAAATCGCCTTCAGGATCATAGTGACCCGATCACAGTAAATCATTACTGAACTCCCTTCAGGCGCTATCAATCAAATCATATTCTTGCGACACACAATATTTGCCTCATAGGCTGCTAACCAATCCATTCCTAGGACTACATCGAACCCGCCTAAGGTCATCATAAACAGTCTAGAAGGAAACTTATGACCTTCAAACTCTATGTCACAACCTTCTATTAGCTTAGAAATCCTAGTAAACTTACCTATGGTAGTTTCTACATCGAAGGGATCATCAATGCTTCTACTACTAATAGGCAAATTGGCATAGAAAGTAGTAGAAATAAAACTTGCACGACCATTGAAGGGAGTTTTGGTCATTTACAACACAACATACAATGTGGAGACATAGTTTAGAACACTAGCAAATATAAGACAGAACAAGAAAAGAAACAACACAAGTGTTATGGTTTTCAAGGATGTTGTATATTTCTCTCAAGTTCTTTTGCAAGTGTACAAGCATTAGATAAGTTACAAAGACCTGAAATACTTATACCAAATCCTACATCTGGCCATACTTTGAAGGCCAGTTTGATACATGATCTAGACAACAACAAAAGAATGTTGAGTAAAAGAAAAATTCCATTTTTACTAGTGACTATGACATGCCATAGCTCATATCCTAATATATTACAAAAAGGATAAAAGTACATAAAGTAGAAAGCAAAAAACTCAAGACCTTGATGTACAGTTACCAAAAGCATGGACCTTTTCACCAACTTGTGAAAGTTGGGGAGTAAACAAAGTTGCTGCGGAAAGTGGTCCAGTTTTATAGTAAAGTACATCAGATAAAAGCATGTCTTCAAAAGTCTTTAGAAGACAATCTACCTTCACTTTTTGGCTTAGGAAGACTTTGTCTTTGAAGCTTCGAAAGACTTCACTTTAAGCCTCGGAATATGTAGGTCTTGGCTTCAAATAATTTCACACTTAAAATATTTTCTAAGGCAGAGTGTGAAACTTTTGAAGCATTCTACTCAGCACTTTTGTGCATGCATATAGGATAGACTTTTGGATGTAATTGGATGTTTTGGAGCATCAGACTTATACAAAACCTTTCAAACTCCCCCTAGGCTGATGCTACCATAACATTAGAAGACTTAAAATATCAACAGTCCTTATCATGATGATGACAATCCTTTCTTCATTAGATTGTCATGATCACTCAGACTCTCATAATATCTTCTCATCTCAAAGAGATCATATAAGACTTAAAATATCAACAGTCCTTATCATGATGATGACAGTCCTTTCTTCATTAGATTGTCATGATCACTCAGACTCTCATAATATCTTCTCATCTCAAAGAGATCATGTAGTGGTAGATTGACATGTCTTCCTATGTGTAAACATTTTATATCTTCATCTCTGATTATATGCCATCTCTCTGGATTAGTAGTGTATGTCTAGAATAAGATGGGTCTACGTGATGCTAGAGGAGCTACTTGAATTGGAGTTGGTGGAGCAGCTCTTTATGGACCTTCTTAGGATGATCCGATTCATCCTAAGGCTTGGAAGTGGATGACTCTAACTTTTTCTTTTTCATGGACTTTGGTCTAAAAGCCATCCTTTTCTTCCTCTTTGAGCCTTTTAACTGAGAAGACTAGCATGCAACACCTTGTTGATCATCTTTGTCTTTCTCAGTTGGGTGTACCTTCCTCACAGGTTCAGAAGGAGAGGAAGGTTCACCCTGCTGTTGTCGATCAGAAGCTAAAGCTTACTGAGATTCAGCTTGAAGTCTAGGCTGTGTTGTCTCAAATTGTTCAACCTTAACCTCAACTTCAAGAGGCACTTGACTTGGTGAAGAGCGTAAATCAACAAGCTCTCCTTTGTTGATCTTTTGCTTGATCACCCTTATATGCTTATCCAATATAGATAGAGACATAAGACAAAGTCTCCTTCTAAAGAATCCATACAGCTTCAAGAAGCTCATCATCCTTTGTCTATCAGCAGACTTCTTCAAATTTCTTTGGATGATGGCTCTTGACATGGCAGCTTCTTCCCTCATCTTTCTCTTAGTTGCCTTCATACAGCCTCAAGAAGCTCATCATCCTTTCTCTATCAGCAGACTTCTTCAAATTTCTTTGGATGATGGTTCTTGACTTGGCAGCTTCTTCCCTCATCTTTTTCTTACTTGCCTTTTGTTCTTTGAGCACTTAAAGTTCAAGGTGCTTGCGATACTCGAACTCCATCTACTCAAAGGATAAGGGAAGAAGTGAAGATGCCTGGTAGAGACTTGTGGTACTCAGGTTGTTGATCATATTATGTCTATCTATTTCTTTATCTACCTGAGGTTCTTGTGGAGCCACAGTCTCTTGCACAGGACTTTCTTGAACTAGAGAGAGAGTAGGAATGTGTTTGTAAAGTATTTAAGTCTATCTTCTTCCATGATTTGAAGGAGCAACTTGCATCCTCTACATCCTTCTCTCTCTTGACATTTCCATGTCAGCCAGTTCATTCAACTCTTCTAAGGGGAGGGAGATGATCTTATCAACATCATAGTTCCTTGTCTATAAATAAGTAATCTAGACTGCCCTTAATCATCATCTTGAGTGTTTGGTCTAGGGGCAGCCCTGATTGCAACTTCCTTGAAGCCAGCAGACCCAATAGAGGAACTTTCTCCCCTTAGCTTCCTTTTCCTCTCTCTCTCTCTCCTCCTCTTCCTCAATCTCCTCAAGAGCTAGAATCATTTTCCCTTTGTCACCAGCAGACCTTTTGGACTCAGGATGGAGAGAGGTTTGGCCTTCATTGCTTGGAGTAGCATCCATGCTCTAGCTAAAGAGAGGTTGAGCACCAATAGGTGTCTCGTCAAGGGAATTGATTTCTAAAGTAGTTGTAGGTGTGACAGGGCTCTCAGGTTCTATCACATGGCCTTCGATCAAGGTCTTCCCTTTGAAGCTAATCTCAGGGTCTGTCTCAACATCCAGTTAACCAATGACATTGTCTAATTGCCTTTATCTCCTTTCGAGGCTAAACTCTTCAGTAATCCTGTCTTAAATCCTTTGAGCCAACTTGTCAGCTTGTCTAGATTGGCTTGGGTTGACAAATAGCATGTTTATAAGGTCAAGACCTTCATAGTAGTTCAAGGTCTAAAAATTGAACACCTCTTGTTGCCCTTGAATTCTTTGTAAAATAAGGGCTCTTTTATCAGGATCATACCTCCACCCTATGATGTAGTTGGAACTTCCTTGAGGTGGACATGACACAGCCCTTTGGTATACTTTTCTCAAAAAGACTCTGAATGAAAGAGTCTATAGAGTCCATATCAATGTGAACTTGAGGAAGTTGCTGAGTATGAATAACTGCAAATAAGGATGGTAAGTCCTTAGTGTCCATACTCTATGAAGAAATGTCAAGTTTTATGATTGTAATGACTTTCTCCCTTTTTTCAGTAGCATCACGCTCTTGCATAGGTGAGCTAAGAGTTAGGTCAATCATATCCATAGGTTCTTGTGTTCTTGGTTGAGCTCTTCTTAAAGGTCTCCCAGCTAGTTTCTCCTTAAGAGAGGATATCTCAAGTTGCTGATCATTGACCTTATTTTGTAAGATAGTCACCTGAGATTCCAAGTGTCTAACCTTAGAGACCAAATAGGTTCATGTTTTTGCCACTTTTTGCACCTTTAGTCTCAAAATTCCCCTCCTCTTCATCAGGAGAGTCATTGGGGGATGAGATTATAGGTCCTAAGTCCTTAGTCTCACAACCAGCATCACGTTCTTGGCAACTAGTTTTCCTCTACTCACTAACAGCTTCAATACAAGTGTCAATGGGTGGAGTTGCCATGGTTAAGGTCTTAGTAATGTAATCACTTAACAAAGTGAGAGCCACTTCCATATGGACCTCTTGAACAAGGTTAGGAGATCCAACTTAGTAGTAGGTGGATCGTGTGCGCTAGACAAGGGAGAGGCAACAACTCATCTCTTTTTGAGTAGGATAAGAGTAGAGAGACTCATGATACTCATTGAATCCCAAGTCCTCATCATCATAGAATTCAAGACTAGGGATTGGTTGGTTGAGGTCCAAAGGCTAGGGATGGTAACTTTCCCCTAGTGGTTGTTCACTTGAGTATTAAGACTCAGAGTGAAGGTTAGAGGCTATTTGGTTAATAAGCTCATCAGGCTAAGCATGAGGAATCTCAGCACTAATTCTTGAAGAGATGGGAGTGGCTTGCTCTTCAGAAGTGGGAGCTCTGGTTTCCACTTCCATATATGGGCCTACACAGACTAAATAGTTTGTGCAAGGGTTTGTTTGGATCTTGTTTGGTAGGTGAGGGTAATTTGTGGCTATTTTGGTGGTTAAGAGGTAAAACATGTGGGTTCAACACTACCTTGTATTGCTAGGTTGTCACCTTTAGCAATGAGCTCTAACGTTTTGGGGACAAGGGTTGTTTCTACCCTAGAGAAAGCCAACAGTTGGCTTCTTCAAAGTTTTGAAGATGTTGGGCTTCAACTATTCCAACTTAAGAATATTATCTGTATCCCTTAACTATGAGCCCAGTTCACAATTAAAAATGTGTTGAACATATCTAGGAAACATATAATACTCTAAGGAGTCCAAGTTAGCAAGTAAATTTGTATAAACAAACTGAGAGTACCCGAACTTGACCCCTAGAACCATCCCATGCACTATGAAGGAAAGATCTTCAGGAATTTGGTCCCAGCCCCCATGCTTGTTAAACAAGATGTGGATAACCACATGAATTAAGTACTTCCATTGGGAGGAGACCTTCCCTATCCTAAGGGTCTTGACAGAGAAATCTCCTTCATAGCCCATCTACTGGAAGGAGTGGTTAACATCTTCTTTGGGAAAGGACAATTCACCTTCCTTATGATCCAGCTGAAGGTGGGTGTTGATGATGGTTGGAGTGATGAAGATTGTCCTCCCCTGTAGCAAACAATGCCTTCTCCCCATCCATGATGATCTATTGGCAAGTCCTAGAATTCAGAAAATGATCCTCATAAAAGAACATGATTAATGGAAAGGGAGGTGGAACAGTTGACAGAGCCAAAAACTAACAAACCTCTGAGAAACTAGGATCTTTCTTAGAATGCAACAGAGCAACCTGATTGTGTTGCCTATGAAGTCGTATGGAGAATTTAGGCAATTTCTACGGTTGATGTTGGCCATTTAGAAATCTTAGAGGTGAAGGAAGTGAAGAACAAAGATGATTCTAGGTGAATTTGGTTTAGGAAAAGTTTAAAGGAAGAAGAGACTGAAAAGAGGGGGAACTATTGGATATATATTATATATATATTTATAATATGTGTGTGTGTGTGTGTGTGGTGTGTGTGTGTGTGAAATGGATCTCAGACAAAGTTAATGAAAGAGGATAAACTTTGAAATTCGAAGTCGATCTCACCTTGAAAATGTAGTTTGCTTTTGGCCAAAAGTAGTTTTTCTTGGAAGTCGTAAATCTTGCAAAGGTAATTTGACTTTGGATGTTTTTAGAAGAAAGCTTCCGAAGCCAGAGAGACTATGAGGAGATTTTAAAGATTTTAGAGAATTTATCTTCGGAAGAGATTAACCTTCAGAAGTTGTAAAAGTTTCCAAGAGTTAATTACTTCGGAAGAAAAGGTCTTTAAAACATTGTTAGGACCTAGTATTTGACCGAAATACCTAGAGATTAACGTGTAAACCAGATCAAATAGTGCGGAATCCTATTTGATTGGCGATCCAATCAGTGAGAACACACGAAGAATCAATCAAGATTGAAACTAACGTTAGAAATCGATTGGGAATCGATCTAATGTGTTCTATGAACTTGGAGAACGAATTGGAAGGTTTCTGAACGGCTAGGGTACGTCTGGAATCGTAATTGATCGAGAGTCCTTCTTTTCATGAATTGAGTTGTATTTATAGGTTGGTATTATTCAATCGTGCGACTGAACCAGTAGTCTGGTTCAATCGTGCGATTGAACCATGCGGTTGATTCATTCGTACGACTGAGTGTTCAGTCGTGCGACTGAGCCAATCTTATGTTGCAATCGTACGACTGATCCAGTCTCCTGGTTCAGTCGTGCGACTGAGTCAATCGTGTGAAGTTATTCATGCGTATGGTTCATTCGCATGAGCCATTCGCATGAGAACTTCATTTCGTTAAGTTTGAATGTATTAATTAATAAACATTATGTAATCATTCAAGCAATCACTAACCTAATTAACCAATTCAATGTCGACACATTAATAAACATTAAACATTATAACTAACAAACTGTCAATATCATTTCATTAATCATACCAAACAAGATCTATTACATCACATATCATGATCTAGGGACATACATGTATCAACAAACTCCCCCTTGGACCTAGATCTCTCTAATGTCTTGTTTTCTTCATTACCTCCTCATATTTCTTGTACTTGTCCTCTTGTGTGACTCCCGCGTGAATATCAAACGCGAAACAAAGTCGTATGACATTTTGGAACTGAAGTGCATGTACAATATCTTGCGTATCATAGAACAGAGGCCACTTGTATAATGTATAACATCTTTTTCGACAAGTTGGTAAGCCACATTGGATCGAATACTCTGATTGTATCCATTTGGCCCTCTTTATCTAGGACTATGACTGCTTCTGCTGTTCTCCAATCGTAGTACCACCACTTAAAGTGTGGTGTGAAATCCTTTGTCATTTCCCGAAGTGGATTCTTGACATTGTTCGCGGAGGATTCCACTTCAACACAATCTTTGGTTTTCCAGTAATGGCATCCATCTCAGACCTTCTAATATACCTTGTAGGTTTTTGAGGTCTGAAGTTAATCCACCTGGTGTGGTACTCTTTCTTTAGGGCAGCCTCAAACCAGCCTGACATCTTTCTCGGGTCAGCATACAATAGCTTCAATTTGGCCAGCTGGTTGAGCTCAAACCTGGTAGAGTCTTTAGATCATGTGAAAATCTAAAATACTCTATGCCCTTCTCCCTCTTAATGGCATAAACGTTAAGACCATCAAAATATGCCCATGCTATAATCATGCCTGACACCTTAAGATGTTTCTTGACGCTGTAGAGCTTGGTGTAGGCATCTTTCTTTGGTGCAGCACACTGGGCTCTAACTTCTTCAAAACATTCAGCCCACTCAACCTTTCGAATGTCTACGTCATCATTTGAGGCTTGGGATGTTCCTTCGGTCTTTCTGTTTCCTGCTCCATCTTGTCTAGTACCTCAAACATATCACTGACTAGGGACTCACCCAGATTGGGGACCACATTACCGTCATTGTCAGCGTACTGAGGGTACTCTTCTGCCAGTAATATCTTCAACCTCAACTTCATCAACGTCATTTAGTTCTTCGTCACTGGTTGAATCAACTGTTGGAGCATCCTTGACAATTTCATCAGGATTGAGTCTGAACATCTCTGCCAGTTGCTCGTTAGATAGGTCATGAATTATTTCACCTTCTTCAGGGGTATAACTCACTGACCTTCTGACCATCCCTTGCAGATCAAGAATCATTGTGAGTTGAGACTTGACCTGTTGAAGGGGAGCAATATCAAACTCATCTCTTTTGTACTTTGGATCTGTTTGATTTACACATTTCACACTCAAATCATTAGTAATTTATCAAACGAAATGCATTAACTTAATATAAACATTTAGTACATGGTTTTTAATACAGAATACAAAAGTAAATAAATACATAAACATCTACTATTTACTTTTATCCTGAATACTCGGCTCATCACGTGAAGGTGCAAAAGCAGAAGCTGACTGATCTTGTCTGTTCTTTGATCTTTTCTCTTGCCCTGGAGCTGAGACAGATTCAGCTGCTTCTCCTCCGTCAGTGTCTTCATCTTCACACCATTCTTCGGTTTTCTCTTCATCAGTTTCACTCTCATTATCATCATCGTCTTCATCATCTTCATTATCATCATCATTTCTGTCCCCATCCCTTATCTTTAAAGGTTCCTCCTTTGATCCTTTCAGCTTTAGCAAAATGGTCTTTTAGCCTTTTCCAACTCCTCTATTTGCTTACTTGCTGCGACACTTTGAGCTTGGAGTTGGTCCATCTGGTGCTCTGAGCAGCCAATGCTGTGGGCCTGCTCCTCAATTACTCGATCCTGCTCTGCAATTTTATGATTGTGCAGCAGTCAGGTCAGTAAGCTGGCGGATCTGAGTTGTCTTTTCCTCATCAGCCGCCAGCAATCGCAACACCATTCTGTTTAGCGCTGACAGTGTTCCTCTACCCCGATTGGAGGTAGAGGAGATCTATAGGTGTGTGAGGGATGGGCTGAGGGCATTGATTGGTGTGACGTGGTGGTGGAGGTGGCGGTAGTGAAGATAGGTCTGTATAGTGGTGGAGGTGATGAGGGAGTAAAGAATGTGGTGGTGGAGGGAAACGGTGCTGTGGTGGAAGGTATGGTGGGGGCTGTGATAGATGTGGTGGATGTGGTGGATGTGGTGGATGTTGTGGAAGGTATGGTGGGGGATGTGATAGATGTGGTGGATGTGGTGGATGTGGTGGATGTGGTGGAAGTGGTGGTGATAAAGGTCACCCTACGCTTCTTCTTTTTCTGGCCATGGGGTTTGGCCATTCTCTTCCTCCTTGATCCAGTTGAGGAGGAAGCTCCCCCTACAATCCCGCCTGAGGACCCCGGAGCATAGGTTGGGTCAGTTTCTGTATCTCCGGAGCCTCTCGGTTGTTCACCAACAACCCTTAACCCATGTTCTGTGGGAACAACTTTCCTTCCCACAGTTCGGGTAAGTGGCTCCTCATCCGATTCAGCCTCATCCTCCTCGTTAAGAACAAAATCTTGATGAAATCCCGCTGACTCAGTTACTTCTTCAGATGTGACGGACACAGGAGGTACAGAATCAGACACAGTGCCTCTGAGTGGAATAGCATCATCCCCACTGTCATCCTCATCTGAGTCATGAGTGGGTAGGGCTATCTGTCATCAGAGTCACTGTTCTCGTGACGCCACTTTCTCTTTTCCGGCACAACATAGTCCTCTCTGGCAAGATGACCAAACAAGCTCCTGACCGGAGGCTTCACTTGCTTTCCCCGGTATACCTTCATCCTTCCCAGGGTGGTGTCATCCATTACCTCCAAGACTACCGAATCCTCCTGTTCTTTTGGCAGGGAAGGAAGCTTTTGATCTATTATCATTTGCATAAACCATGGGTACATACAAAAGGCTTCCTTCCCTTTCCCCTCGATGTTCTCCACCAGATAGGTGAAGATCATCTTAGAGAAGCTGAACGGATGGTTCAGCACCAACGCAACGTATGCGTTTTGCATCTGGTCCGACAGCTCATCAAACCCACCTTTTCTTGAAGCCATGCATTTGAGCAGCACGTGTGCAAGGTATTTAAACTGGGGACAGAGGTTACTCTTGTTGAGTACCCCTGAATTGATGTCCCCAGAGTATTTGGCTCTGAGAAAACATCCTCTGACAGTGAGGGGGTGTAAACGGGTTGGGCAGTCACCGTCATCCCCCAATTGAAGTACAATCCTTAGATCCTCCTCAGAAATGGTAATATCCTCGCCAAATATGGCACTTCTTATGCATGAGGTTCAGATGATCTATCAACTGTAGCGCCTTCCCAGAAGGCTTATTGAATGGATCGATATGGGGCAGGGGTAGAGATGGCATGCGCAATCCGTGATCTCAATAGAAATGTGATAATGCCAGAGAATTCTGCAGCATTTCTGGATGTTAAGTCCAGATGGGCGCATATATTATGCTTTGTGCTCATAATCCATCTACTCGCCATCTGTTACACAAAGATAGTAAACATTAGTACCATTTACTAAGAAAGTCATGAACTCATTAAGCTTGAAGACATCTTTCTGTCATGCGATTGAAATTGTGCGACTGAGTTCAAATGTGCGATTGAACTGTGCGAAAGGGGTTCAGTCGTACGATTGAATGGTACGAATGGGGTTCAGTCGTGCGATTGACCCCATACGTATCTCGGAGTGTGCGATTGGGCTCCTACACATATACCTTCATGCGGTTACATCAGTCATGCGACTGAACTTCATACGCATGGTTCAGCCATGCGTATGGGCAGTTTGAGCCCTTCAGTCGTGCGACTGAAGTTCATCATGCTGTCCATTCGCATGAAGACCAACTGTTCGATTCAAATTTTCTGTTTCACCACCATTTTTTGTTTTAAACCGCTATATCTAGTTCATTGGACTCGCCATCTCATCACTAATGACTATTAACTTATTTTAACATTTAGCTTAGTTTATGTAGGTTATTAGGGCATTTTTCAATCCAATCAATGTGTCAATCGAATAACCCAAATTTGACTCAAGATCTTCTGATTTCTATAAGGTTTAACTGCAATGTACCTGCATACTTGTCAATCAAATGTCAGAAGATCAATAGCAATGTGAAAAACTATCTCAAGAAATTTTGGCAGAGTAACGGAAAGAAAGCGATTTGGGTGCGATTGGGAGTGATGAGTGAGATGCGATCGACTGAGGCCCTTTAAATACTGACCCTAATTTCAATCGGCCGAACTGGCCTCATTCGCTCAGTTCATTCAGGCGACTGAGGTTAAGTCGTGCGATTGGTCCAGTCGGTCGCTTTCAGTTGGCCGACTGAGTCTCAGTCGGTCGACTGACTCATTCGTGCCCTTTCATTGCTTTCTCAATTAACCGACTAAGTCTCAGTCGGTTGACTGACTCATTCGCACCCTGTCATTCGGTCGAAAGGATCATTCTTAAACGCCATTCGGTTGAATGACTAATTTCATGTCCAGTCGTGCGAATGGGATCCATTCGCATGTTTGGTCCATATTCATGGTCCAATCGTGCGAATGGGTCACACTTGGTAGATTTCTGCCATTTTGAACATTTTAACCTTTTGAAATAGACATTATAAGCTCTTAACCAATTAGTCACTTCAGATGTGACTTTTTAAACTTTGAAAAACATGTGGCCATCTCAGACATGACCCTTTTAGGTAAGTTAATTCCCTTCTGATTTCCCTGATGTAGTTGGACAAACACACAAATTAAAAGATTAACATAGAAACTTAAACTAACTACACAAATAAAGTTTGTTTTGGACTTTTTGTGAGAGATAAACCCTAAGATGAAATCTAAGGGATTTGGTTTGGGAGTACACAGCTTCAACTTAGATTGATCATATCTGGACCAATTCAATTTTGAATCATACAGGAACATCAAATCATTTGGGACTTGTTATTAAAACATTTTGATGCTTAAATTCTCGGTGTTCATCCAGAGTCGTTAGCAACTTAAGGAAATCATACTGAAACTCTTTGATTTTCACATTGATTTGAACTCTTGAGAATGTAGCACTAAGATTGTCAGTATGTTTGTCCACTTAAATCCATACACAGACTTTTGACGCAGACTGGTGACTGATTAGGTTTAATTATTTCAGCTGACATTTGTGGATCCCACACTTATATGGTAATCAACATTCCTCAGAGGTTTTTGAGCGGTCTACTGGTTAGTATTAACAAGAAGAGACTATTCTTAGTGCTTTCAAAGAGAAGCCTGTCCTCAGTCAGTGCCATCGCACAGCAGAGAGCAGCAAACAACAATGAATTCTAGAATATCTAGGTTATGCTTATCCTCAGGTCAGTGCCATCGCACAGCAGAGAGGCACACAACCCTATCTCCTTGTTAAGCAGCTTATTTTATTTTTACACAATATGCACCAACAACATAAGTCATTAGCTTTATTGCATTTGTCTTTCATTTTTTTCTTGCTTTGCTCTAATTATGGTCATCCGCACACGTTTGTGGCATTTAAATGCTCATTACCACCTTATTGGAATATATTTGATTGTGTTAACCAGTGATAAGATGGAAGCCCACAGTCAGTTGACAACTTAGTTTGATCTTAAGATCACCAATCAGGTCTAATTGTCTATTGTGTTGAATCTACCAACATATCGTTTGTGGTCTACGCAGCCTCTAAGTCTACTTTCTTTGTGTCACCTTAGGAGTTGCCATTTTTCTATCATCTTTCCCTTTTTTATATTGCTTAGACTACACAGACTTATACTTTGAACTTTTGCATCTTTTCCAAAACTTAAAATTTTAAAGTTCCTCTTTTGTTTGTTCCTGTTACTATCATGTTCCAAAGGTATTGAATCGGTATCACAGACACAATCTCCTTATTTCAGCTAGTTACCCCTTCTCCCTCATTTGAATTTTTTTTTTTTAATGTTAACTTGCTGACATATTCTCCCCCTAAAATACCAAATCATTTCTAGTTTAATTATTTTGGATTTAATACAACAAAATAACATGAGTTTAAATATACAGACGAAATAAAAACAGATAACATAAATAAAATAAACTTTAACGAAACTACATCGACTACATATTATTATCATCAGGAATTACCTCACTTTTCTTTTTAACGCCGTTGACCTCTAGCAAATATTGAACACGGTGTTTATCAAAGGCTTTAGTATAGAGGTCAGCACGTTGAAATCAGTATTAATTTTAACCACATCAATTAAGTTCTTTTCAAAACAGTCTTCTTATGAAGTGGTATTTAATACCGATGTGTTTGGTCTTAGGATGTTGAACCGGATTTTTAGTTACTGCAATTGCAGCAGAGTTATCAACAAAAATAGGAGTAGATGAGAATTTTAAACCGTAATCCCGCATTTGCTGTTGAATCCAATGATTTGTGAACAGCAACTTGCAGCAAGCAACATATTCGGCTTCACAGGTTGACAATGCAACCGATGTCCTGCTTCTTACACTGCCAGGTAACTAATCTTCTACCAAAGAATTGACACCCCGCTGATGTAGACTTGTAGTTCATTTTGCAGCCTCCGTAGTCCGAGTCACTATACGCCGTGAGCTCAAAATCTCATCATGAGGATACCACAACCCCAGTGTGGGTGTACCCTTTAGATAGCGAAAAATCCTTTTTACCCCGATCAGATGATTGACCTTAGGTTTAGCCTGATATCTAGAACATAACATGTCGCATACATGATATCAGGTCTTGAGGCAGTGAGATACATGAGGGATCCAATCATTCCTCGGTACATAGTGGCATCTACAAGATCTCCATTCTCATGAGGTGCTCTATCATGATTCGTAGCAAGTGGAGTCCCGCAGCAGAAGCATTCTCCATGTCAAAGCGACTGAGAATGTCTCCTACATACTTGGTCTGATGTAGAAAGATCCCATTAGGTGTTTGATCCACCTGTAACCCGAGAAAGAACTTCATCTCCCCCATAGCACTCATCTCAAACTCTTTCTTCATCACTGCTTCAAACTCTTTGCATAACTCTTCGTTCTTTGACCCGAAGATTATGTCATCAACATATATCTGCACAAGCAGTAGGTCGCCATCCTTTTCTTTAATAAACAGTGTACAGTCAATGACTCCCCTGCGAAAGCCGTGTTTCACAAGATGAGTCGAGAGTTTCTCATACCAAGCTCGAGGAGCTTGATGAAGCCCATATAAAGCTTTGTCGAGCTTGTAAACTCTATCCCGATGATAAGGGTCTTCAAATCCCTCGGTTGACTTACATAGACTGTGTCCCTGATTTCCCCATGAAGGAATGCACTCTTCACATCTAATTGGTAGACTTAATCTTCATGTACGATGCATAGGCAAGGAAGATACGAATAGCTTCCATCCTTGCCACGGGTGCAACACCTCATTATAGTCAATTCCCTCGACTTGGCGAAAACCTTGAACCACCAGTCGAGCTTTGTTCCTGATAATGACTCCTTGGTCATCCTTCTTGCATTTTAGTACCCATTTGGTGCCAATGACTTTAGCACCTTTAGGTCTATCAACCAGAGTCCATACACCTAACTTCTTAAACTGCAGAAGTTCTTCTTGCATGGCACTCACCCACGCCTCATCATTTAGTGCTTCACTGACATATTTTGGCCAACCTGCGAAACAAAACATCGATAGCACCATCATGAATGTAACCTTTCTCCATAACTGAGGCGTAATCAGCTGAGTATAGCTGATTTCAGGTTTTGTACTCCTGATCGGACATCCCAATAACATTGTCAAGGGGATGCTATACGTTTAGTCGTGATCCTGGAGTAGTCGCACAGCCACCTCCGAACCAAGATTGTGAACATTTTGTTCTGCATCTGAGGAAGGTGGAGTTTGAGGTTCCGAAGTCGAAGGTGCATCACTTATGGATGCTTGTGGACTTTCAAGAACTGGAACCTGTTCCTCCTGACTGTTCTGGTCATCTGCTTCAGTTTCATCTTCAGAGGAGGAGTCACTGTCATTGACTACCCCCCTCTGACTGAGTAGATGATTCTCCCTGTGTGCTAGATGGTGTATTTAGAATATCATACATCATCCTAGTAGCTAACTCATCATCTGAGGGAGAGAGAGGAATGTTGAAGGACTTGAAGAATCCATCATAATCGAAGAAGTATGCAGGTCCTTTGCCTGTAGGTGGTGTGGTATATCTTTGAACGTCGACATTACACCACACTTCTACAAGACCGTTGAATTATTGTAAACTCGCTTGTTCGTATGTTGTATCCTAGAAAAATTCCTTCATCTGCCTTCTCGCTGAATTTGCCTTCTTGTGTCTTCTTCAGAAGTGTACATGGCGCGCCAAAAGGTTCAAGATACTCCAAATTCGGTTTGCGTCTTTGTAGTAGCTCATAACATGTCTTTCCGTGGCGCTTGACTATTAGGACTCGATTCAGTGTATAACACGCATTTGCCACTGCCTCATTCCAGAATTGGATAGGCAGTTTTGAGTCTGCCAGCATAGTCCGTGATGTCTCTATCAAACTCCTGTTCTTTCTCTCAGCAACGCCATTCATCTGAGGTGTGTAAGCAGAAGTGAATTGATGCACAATTCCCTTTTCCTTGCAGTATGCCTCCATCCCTTGATTCTTGAATTCTGTCCCGTTGTCTGAGCGTATTTGTCTAACTTTTAGCTTGTAGAGGGATTCCAGTGTGGTTACTAATTCCTTGAATGTCTCCAAAGTTTCTGATTTGGATTTCAGAAACATTACCCAAGTGAACCTTGAGTAGTCATTAGTGACCACAAAACAGTACACGTCGCCTGCAATGCTCCTTGTACTAACTGGACCAAACAGATCCATGTGAAGAAGCTCAAGAGGAAGTTCTATTGAATGAACTTTCTTTTCCTTATGAGACTTATTTGTCTGTTTGCCTTTCTTGCAAGCTACACAAAAGTCAGGAAGTTGGAAGTTCTTGACATTTACTCCTCTCACTAAATCCTTCTAAATCAAATGATTCATCTTCCTTTGACTAATGTGTCCCATTCTCCTATGCCAGGAGATTGAATCCTTCTCAGTAGCTTTAGATAAAAAACACTGAACCTCATGATCCGTTGTAGCAGCTGTTGACAGATCCAAGACATAAAGGTCTTTATATCTTGAACCAGTCATCAGAACTTGGTCCTCTGGGATCATATATTCTTTCTTCAGCACGTAACACTTCTGGTTATCGAAGATGACTTTAAATCCTTTATCACAGATTTGGGAAATATAAAGTAAGTTGTTCTGAAGTTGTTGAACGTAGTTCACCTTATCAAACTTAACTTTCTGATTTCCACTTCTCCCTGAGCTGTGATATAGCCTCCTTTGTTTCCTACAAAGGAAACATGCCCTCCTTTTATTTGTTTGACGTTAGATAAAAGGGCTCTATTTCCTGTCATGTGCCTGGATGCTCCGCTGTCTATAATCCACGTGTTAGTCTCAGCACTGTATCGAACACCCTGCACATACAAAGTAAATGAATTAGTTTAGGTTAGGAACCCAAGCTTTGACTGTCTTGGTTCCCAGAGGCATCACACATCATAAACTCCACCCATTGACCTTTAGAGGGTGAGGGTAGCTCAGGTTCCTTCTTGTTATCAGTATCAGACACGTAGGTTGACTTTTCTTTACATAAGCCATATTTGTGCAATGCCTGTTTATGATAAACAGTCGTCTGGCTTGCAAGTTGGACTTTAGGTTCACTAGCTCTTCTAGGTGGAGTTAAAGAGCTCCTCTTAGAAGACTTAGGTTTTGAGTCCTGAAATTCAATCTTCTTCCTAGGTGTCTGATAAAAATTACAGTAGGAAGCAATGTGTCCATATTCTACACAGTTGTAGCACGCTCTGCTATCAACTTTATGATTAAACTTTCTTTGTGGAGAGGTGCGTGACACTCTAGTAACAGCAATCACTTTATGTTTTGACTCTTGTATCTTTGATGTTTTCTCTGGTTAACAAAATTTACTGTTTTAACCTGTTTACATGTTCCACTTTTTGGTTAACTGGTTTTTGACTTGAAGCATGTGAGAAAGTAACATTTGAAGTCCTTTTAGGTTCTGATTTGACTTTGTTAGAACTTGACTTTAAGTTAACCTTTTCAAACTTCTTTTCCAGATTAACACAAGGCAATTTTCCTTTGCCTTTGAAGTGGTCTCCTTTTGTTTGTTTCCAGTGTCAATAGATGAACATAGGAATCTGGATCACTCACAAGAGGAGTAGTCACTACATGATCCTTGATGGGATTACTACTTAAAGGTCTAGACTTAGTGTTCATCAAGGTCTCAGGTGGTGGTGGAACCACTTTGTAGCCAGTCCCTCCCCGTTGTTCCTTTCTTTTACTAAGTGTTGGACTATGTGCGACGAACTAGTCCAACTATGCAGTTCTGTTTTAGTGAATTACTTCTACTTCTAGAACTGCCTTTTGTTTCTTAGTGTCTTCTAGGGAGTTTAGATAGTACCTAATGTCATTTGCTTGGTTAAAAGCCACTACTTTGGTTTCCCTAAGTTGTTTAGTCAATAGGTCTATTTTTTCTTTATAACTATGCTCATTTTGTTTTAGTACTCTATTAGCCTCAGTGCACAGACGTAAATCTTTTACTAAGTTATCATTATGATCTAATAACCTAGCAAAATTTTCATCTATGCTATTCCTAAAAGTATCACAATCAGAACAAGCATGATTATTAAAATTTGGTAAGGTACTTACCTGAGTTGTTCAGAAGAGTTAGCCATCAGTGCAGCATCAGATGTTTCTGGTTCTGGTGATTCTGACTTTTCTGTCTCTGACGTGGAAACTTCCTCATTTGGTTTGTAATTGACCTCGGCTGCAGTTGTTTCTTCACTATGTGACATTGTTATCTCAACTGCTAGATCACCTTCACTCGCAGAATCATCATCAATATCCTCAACACTGGCAATGTTAGATTCTCCTGGTGAGACAAACCTAAAACTCCAATCCTGTCCTTCATCATCATGAGCAGTTAAGGCTTTTGGATCCTTGTTTGATGAAGTAGAACTAGAGGCTTGCTTGTCTTGGAGAGTAAAGGACGAGAACAGGTTCCCATTACCCGTCTTCTTTGGCTTGACACATTCTCTTTTGAAGTGCCCCTTCTCACCATAGTTAAAGCATGTCACTTTACTCTTGTCGAAGCCAAAGGTGGTATCCTTAGTAGCAACCAAGTTCTGTACAGTCTTTTTCACAAACTTCTTCGCCCTCCGGACAGCACTTGCTAAGGCCCACATTATATCCATTCTCTCAAGCTCATTTCATCCACCTGCTCGTAGTCCTCATCTGCCAGATGGCAGTTTCCAATCTTCCGGCAACAAGTCCATCATATGAATGAACCACTGCTGCTAAAAGATCCATATGCTCGCGAGCTACTTCCACGGTCACATTACCGAGTTCTCGATCTTCAGTTTGGTAGCGCTTGCTTCTGATCCAATATAATGGGTACATGATGACCCAGACGTGTCTGATCCAGAAGGAGAAGCATGTGAAGGACCTGACGAGCTAGACACAAAAGCAGTCTGGAGTGGTGCTCCAGATGTCTTAGCTTGAGGCGTGGCGTTGTATAAAGCTGGATTTTGTGTGTACGAAGACTTCTGAGCTCTATACTTCATCCTTAGTGCTTCTTCTTGCAACTTAAGAATGAAGTCATTTATATCCAGCTTTACAAGCATTCCATTCTGTCTCAGGTTAGACACGAATGTAGCCCACTTATCAGGCAATCCGTCTGCGAAGTTGCTTATTTCTCTTCCATGGTAGTAGCCACTCCATGTGTATGCAATTCGCTCATCAAGTGGTAGAATCTGTCTATGACTTCGTCTAAACTTTCATTACCAATTGATGAGAAGTTATCGAATTCCTTCTTTAACTCCTTTGCCTTGATTGCCTTCAATGACGCATTCCCATCATATCTCTTCTCTAGCTCATCCCACAGTTTCTTGGACTGCTTGTTCTCTGAATACTGGTGGAATATGTCTTTGGGGATAGACTGAGTGATCAATGCATAAAATCTTTTCTCTGCATTGTACTTTACTTTCTGTGCGTCTGTCATCCGGCTTAATGTTAACTTAACTCCATCAGCTCCCACCGGTGTACTATAACCAATCTCAATGGCTTCCCACAGATTAGGATCTACTCCATTAAGGTAGATCTCAAAACGTTGTTTCCAGTGGGGAAACTCATCTAAAGTCAAAAGCTTTGGTGGTTTATTGTGATTCCCCACCTCACTCTCAAGCAACAGCAGGTTCTGTATCCTTGAGTCCTTCCCAGCAGTAAAGGCTGACATCTGATCTTCCATGACTAATAAACTTATAATCTAATCAAACAAACTTTCACTGATGCGACTGAAGGATGCGAATGATCTAATCGTGCGTATAAACTCTGCGATTGGTTCAATCGTGCGGCTGAACTGGGCGATTGGTTCAGTCGTGCGAATGAATCTGGTGCGTATGAGCTATGCGAACAAACGGTTCAGTCGGCCGAATGAGGGTGCGACTATGTCCAATCGTGCGTATGAGCAATGCGAATGGAGTCTAGTCGTGTGAATGAGTCACTCGTGCGACTGAAGCTGCTGTTTTGTGAAAATTTCTAGGTTTGACGGGTTTCAGCCGTAAAGATCCGAAATTTCACAAGTTCTAATCGCCTAAGTCTGTAGAAACCAAACTTCGATGAGCAGGGAACTTCCAAGATCATTTTTGATGCCAAAGATTGTGTTTTTAATGCAAAAACACAAACTTTTATGCAATCTTGATTGAATCAACACGTAATCAAGAGCCAATAGCTCTGATACCACTTGTTAGGACCTGGTATTTGACCGAAATACCTAGAGATTAACGTGTAAACCAGATCAAATAGTGTGGAATCCTATTTGATTTGCGATCCAATCAGTGAGAACACACGAAGAATCAATCAAGAATTGAAACTAATGTTAGAAATCGATTGGGAATCGATCTAATATGTTCTATGAACTTGGAGAACGAATTGGAAGGTTTCTGGATGGCTAGGGTACGTCTGGAATCGTAATTGATCGAGAGTCCTTCTTTTTCACGAATTGAGTTGTATTTATAGGTTGGTATTATTCAATCGTGCGACTGAACCAGTAGTCTGGTTCAATCGTGCGATTGAACCATGCGGTTGATTCATTCGTACGACTGAGTGTTCAGTCGTGCGACTGAGCCAATCTTATGTTGCAATCGTACGACTGATCCAGTCTCCTGGTTTAGTCGTGCGACTGAGTCAATCGTGTGAAGTTATTCATGCGTATGGTTCATTTGCATGAGCCATTCGCATGAGAACTTCATTTCGTTAAGTTTGAATGTATTAATTAATAAACATTATATGTAATCATTCAAGCAATCACTAACCTAATTAACCAATTCAATGTCGACACATTAATGAAACATTAAACATTATAACTAACAAACTATCAATATCATTTCATTAATCATACCAAACAAGATCTATTACATCACATATCATGATCTAGGGACATACATGTATCAACACATACAAGTACTTAGAAATGAATTTAAGCTTCGGAAGATATTTTTGGAAATTTCTTCCGAAGGTAAATGTTATGTGATAATTGTTTGTTTTAAAGACTTAAATTTCTTTCGAAGGTAAAAACATATCTTCTAAAAGAGATATTTTCAAAAATCTATGAAAAGTCTTCAAAAAGAATTTTACTTCCAAATCAAACAAGGGCTTATGAAAGTGATAGATATAGACAACTTAAGGACACACATATTTTAGAAATAAGATATGATTAAGTTTTAAGAAAAAGCTACTCAAAGTTAATCATCCCAATAGCTGAAACTAGATATTTAAATCTATGTCCATCAAAAGCCTTTGTGAACTGATAAGCATATTGTTCATTTGTGTTAACTTTGACTATTTTAATTAGTCCCTTCTCAAAGTTATCTCTAATCAAATGATACCTTATATTAATATGTTTTGTCCTTGAGTGCTGCACATGATTCTCTATGATAAAGATGGCACTATTGTTGTCTATGTGAATGGGAGTCTCTTTAAAGTTGAATCCATAATCTAGCATCTGATTCTGAATCCGAAACACTTGAGTATAGTAGCTTGCAGCAACAATGTATTCAGCTTTAGTAGTTGATGCAGATACACAAGATTGCTTTTTGCATTGCCAAGAAACAACCCTTCCTCTTAGGAACTAACATCCCCCTGATGTAGACTTTGCAGTCATATTGCATTCACCATAGTCACTATCTGTATATGTATACAAAGTAAAGTCATAATTCTTGGATACCAAAGGCCAAGTGTTGGTGCACCTTTGAGATATCTTAGAATTTTCTTGATAGTGATTAGGTGTGACATCTTGGGTTGGCTTGATATCTTGCACAAACACATGTAGCAAACATGATATCCGGCCTGCTAGCTATAAGGTACATAAGAGACCTAATCATATCCCTATAAAGGTGTTCATCCACACACTCACCCTCAAGGTTAGGCCTAAGGGAGTGGTTTCTTGCTATGGGTGTCTTAGCAACCTTACAATCAGTCATGTTGAATCTTCTGAGTATTTCTTGAACGTACTTTGATTGACTTATGAAAATGCCATCTTCAACTTGCTTCACTTGAATTCCTAGAAAGAAATTGAGTTCCGCCATGGAACTCATTTCAAATCTATCCTTCATCAACTTCTCAATGTATTTGCAACGCTTTGGATTAGTTGAACCAAAGATGATGTCATCTACATATACTTGAACTAGCATTAAGTCATTCCTTGTTCTTTGATGAAGAGAGTTCCATTTATATTACCTCTTTTGTACTCATGCTGACAGAGATACTGAGATAGAGTCTCATACCACTTTCTTGGTTCTTGATGCAACCCATAGAGAGCTTTATCACATAATCTAGATGACCAGGATCTACAAACCCAGGTGGTTGTTTGGCATATACCTCTTCATCAATCACACCATAAAGAAAAGCACAATTGACATCAAGTTGGTAGACCTTCAAGTTTTTGGATGCAGCAAAAGCTAAGAATATCCTAATAGCTTCTAGTATTGTAATAGGAGCAAAGACATATGTGTAGTCAATTACTTCTTCTTTTGTGTACCCTTGAACAATCAATCTTGCCTTATTTTTGGATGCCAAGTTCTCTATCATCCTTTTTATTCCTAAAAACCCATTCGGTTCCTATAGTAGTCTTCCCATGAGGAAGAGGACATAGGTTCCAAACCTTTTACCTTTTGAATTGAAGCAGCTCCTACTACATAGCTTCAACCCAATTTCCATTCTTTAGAGCCTCATCAATATTCTTAGCCTCTATTTAAGATAATAAACAAGAGTGAATACAAACATTTGCATCATGGGTTTATCCTCTTATTTTTACCCCTGTATCAACATATCCAATGATGTTTGAGCTGGGATGATACTTGTGGGTCCTTAGTTAAGGGATCATAGCAAGTTGCTGAGACAAATCCAAATTATAGAAATTTACATATGGCATTGAGGTTTCTCCCACCACATCAGCACACTTATCTAGTGAAGTTTGATCCAATGAGTGTGTAACATCATTGATGTTGTCTTCAATGGGATGGTTATCAACATCTTGAAAATCTTGATCACTGTCACTACCACTATTCTCTCCTACATTTGAAGCTGCTACATCTGAATTTTGTACCTTTATGCTCGAATTTAAAGGCATTTCAGATGTATTAGTTGAATTTGTCATTGTTGTGCTGATTGGTTCTCCATTTGCAGGGTTAGTTACAACTGGAGCTGAAGTAGTGTTGCTTGAAGGTCTTCTCAGCTCAAATCTTCGATCAAGATCGCCTGTTGGTAAAATATCTATGGATCCTGAAATATTCTCACATGATTTGTTAAAACAGTTGGTAACTAAATCAAGATGAAATAGCCAATCAGGACCAAAACCATTTACATTGGGAGTGTGTTCATTGAAGGTCACATTGGTTGACTTCTCAACTACTCTGTTTCTGAGATTGTATACTTTATAAGCCTTGGCTTGAGAAGAGTATCCAATAATGTGTCCATCATCTGATTTCTCAGCAAACTTGGCAATTTGATCTTTGGTATTCAAGATGGTGTAAGGACATCCAAATGACCTGAGAAAACCAATAAAAAGTTTCCTCTTGTGCCAAAGTTCATAAGGAGTCCTACTACGTGTCTTAACCACTAAAACTCTATTATGTACATAGTATGTAGTGTTGACTACCTCTGCCCAGAAGGTGATGGGTAGCTTAGAGTCAAATAAAATAGTTCTTATATCTTCAATCAGTGTCATGTTTCTCCTCTCAACAACACCATTTTCCTAAGGAGTCTTAGGAGCATTGTATTGTCTTGAAATACCCTTTTCATCAAAATATGTATCAAGGATTGGTTCTGGAATTTAGTTCCTTGATCTCATCTTATGGCTTTGAACTTGTGATTAGATTGATTCTCAATCTTTAAAATGAAATTCTTGAGAATCTTAAGGGTCTCATCTTTAGTTCTAAGAAAGAAGACCCAAGTGAATTTTGTAAAGTCATTTGTGATCACTAAACAGTAAGAGGTCCTTCCTAGAATCATTACACTAGTGTTACCAAAGAGATCTATATGTAACAAGTGTAGGGAGTAGTGATGGAGTTTCTTTCCTTTGTCATGTGAGATACCTTGTGTTGCTTCCCTTTTAGGCATGCAACACAGTGGTCATCACTTGTAAACTCTTTTTTGGCATTCTAGTTACCAAATCATTCTTAATCAATTACTCATGTTTTTAAAGCTTACATGGCACATTCTTTTATGCCAGAGGAAAGACTGATCACTATTTGCTTTAGACAGAAAGCATGAAACTTCTCCTGGTGGATATGTTTCTTGCAAGTCCATCTTGTACATGTACCTTTTCCTGGGAGCTTTGAGCAAGATATGCTCATAAGGAATGACCACCCGGGCTTGAGAACAATGCACTCATGCAAAATAATGAGCATGTTATGACTTTGATCACAAAATTGAAATACACTAAGAAGTTTGTATCCAAGCTCCTTGACAAAGTTTACCTTCTCAATGCTGAACTTACCATTTGTGACCTTGCCCCTTCCAATAGTGTACCCACTAGCATCTCCTCCAAAAGCAACTGGTCCTCTATTAATCATTTCAAACTTTTGGAGTAGTGACCTATTGCATGTCATGTGCCCGGAACATCCATTATCAATGATCCATATGTTTTTCTTTGACTTTAGTTGTTCCTGCACAAAAGAGATGGTTAGTTACATTTGGAAACCCAAGCCTTATATGTCTTGGGTTCATCAAAAGAAGTTGAAGGTACTACGACAGTAATAGATCTTATTGTCATGTTTTGAGGATCTTTTGCTGATGTTGATGGAGAACTTTCAATCACTTTGTCTTTCTTTGTCTTTCTTTGTCTTTCACACCACCTTTGGAAGTTTAGACTTGACTTTCAATACTTCGAATGTTTTGTTAACTTCGGAAGTTTTGATGTCTGAACATTCAGAAGATTATGCTAGCATTGCAGCAGACTTTAGTGCTTTGAAAGTGTTCCCTTCTTTCGAGACCAAATTATCTTCCAAAGGCAATTTTCCACTTTCATCTTTATTTTGGAGCTTCCGAAGGAAAGAGATTTTCCTTCCGAAGCGTGCTTCTTCTTGAAACTCTTAGAAGTCTCTTTCTTGGTCATGTGGAGAGTGCCTTTTGGATTGTTAAGATAATCCTTAGCAAGATGAGAGGTACTCTCACACATAACAAATTCCATTTTCTTCTTCCTAAGAGCCTACTTCTATGAACAAGGCTGAACTTGATCACTTTGCTTCTCCACCTTTATATATGCAGATGAAGTGGAAGTCCTTTTAGGGTGAAAACTTCATTTGGAGTTGGATGGTTCAGGTTGTGCAATGGCACACAAATGATCATACTTCTTCTTCTTGCTAGGATAAGTTGAGACTAAACTAGAAATCTTGGTACTAGAGTTCAAGTTTGTATCTTTAGTCTTTACTACTTCAAATACGTAGAGATGAAAAGTTGTTTATGCATAGAGTTGAAGGTGGCCTTGATCTCCTGAGCTTTCATTGTTTTTTTCTTGCTCTTCCTGAGCAAGTTCTTTCTCATAGACTTGGTTATCCTAGTCTTCTTATTCCCCTTAGAAGGATAATGACCCTTCTTAGAATCCTCTTCTTCACTCTTCTCATAGGCATTCTCCCCTATCACTTCTTTATCCTCTTCAATTAAGGGGTCTATAAGAGGAAGCTCATCCTCACAAGTTTCACACCTGGGAGATCTTACAGACAAGATGGTGCATAGAGGAGCTATTTCACTAGATCCAGGTCCTTGCTTATTCTGATAACAAATTTTTCCATGCAAAGATAAGGATATGATGTTCTTAAAGGTCTCTTCATGTTCTCTTATAGAACTTCTTGGCCTTATGATTGAGAAGAGCCATCTACTAAACTATTTCCATGTACTCCAGATCATCTAGATAAATATAGTCTATGTTTTCAAGGGTGAATAGAAAGTCACATGTGCTTTCATCATAATACCCAAAGGCATGTGAGGAACTTGTCTCTTTGAATGGGCTTTCTGGAGTGTAGCTTTCTCTTGGTGTCTCCGGGAAGGTGATAAAAGGACCCTTTTGTGAGTTGTCAGGGTAGCATATAAGATGATGTTGAGGTTATATGCGATCCCTTTCAACCAAATGCATGGCTGAAATAATTTGATTGCTAGAGTTACCAGATGAACCTTGCATGTTCATCTCTATCTAGTATCCACTGAGAATACCATACAACTCTATCAAGGTGAGAGTCCTAAGGTTCTCAGTCTTCTTGATAACCACATAGTAATGTGTCCATTGCCTAGGAAGAGAGGACATAAACTTCCTTACAATATCCCTGTTCTCAAGAGTTACTCCGACATCCACTAGGTTGTCCATAATCTCAACATACCTGAAGTATTGTTGAGTCATGGTTTCACTTTTTTTAAAGGTGAAGTTTTCAAATTTCTTCTTTAGGATATCCTTCTTGTTCTCCTTGGCTTCATTTGACCCCTAATACGTCATCTTTAGTGCATCCCATAGTTGTTTAGCTGTTTCGCACGTCTTGAAGCCTTTGTATATGGAGTTTGGAAGAGTAGTTTGAAGGGTTGTCATGGACTTCTAATCAATCTCTACTTTCTTTCTGTCTTCATCAGAATAATCAGCCACAACCATTGGAATCATACCACCTCAAGGAGCAGCTAAATATGTGCTTCGTATGTAAGGTCTAGAGACAACAGATTCCCACATCCTAGAGTCTTATGACTTGATGAAACCTTCCATTCTTTGGCACCAAGTGTCAAAGTCTTCAGGAACGATCAATGGGGACTTTGTCATGGTTCCAGTTTCCATACCAGCTTTAGTGATGGCTACCATTTGAGATGTTAATTTTTTTGTGTGTGTGAGGGATCTTAAGACGGTGAGATCTTACAATCAATAACCTAGAATGCTCTGGTACCAATCACAGGATAGTTTAAGGGAGTTCTTGTCACTTACAATATAGCACACAATAAGGAGAGTCAGTTTAGAACACTTATCACTAGCAAATATAAGACAGAACAAGAACATAAACAACACAAGTGTTTTGGTTTTCAAGGATGTTGTATATTTCTCTCAAGTTCTTTTGCAAGTGTACACACATTAGATAAGTTACAAAGACATGAAATGCTTATACTATATCCTACAATTGGCCATACTTCGAAGGCTAGCTAGATACATGATCTAGACAACAACAAAATCAATGTAGAGTCAAAAGGCAAATTGTCTTCTGACTAGTGACTATGACATGTCATAGCTCACTTCCTAATATATTACAAAAAGCATAAAAGTAAATAAAGTAGAAAGTAGAAGACTCAAGACCTCAATGCACAGTTACCAAAAGCATGGACCTTTTCACCAACTTGTGAAAGTTGGGGAGTCAACAGAGTTGTAGTGGAAAGTGGTTTAGCTTTATGGTAAAGTACATCAGATAAAAGTGTGTCTTCAAAAGTCTTCGGAAGATAATTTTTCTTCACTTATTGGCTTTGGAAGACTTTGTCCTTGAAGCTTCGGAAGACTTCACTTTAAGCTTCAGAAGAGGTTGGTCTAGCTTTGGAAGATTACACACTTAGAATATTTTCTAAGGCAGAGTGTGAAGCTTCCAAAGCATTCTACTCAGCACTTCTGTGCATGCATGCAGGATAGACTTTTGGATGTAATTGGTTGTTTTGGATGCATCAGCCTTATACAAAACCTTACTAAACTCCTACTAGCACCTGAGTTAAATAACACAGAAGCAAGAGTTTGATTTACTAGAAACGTACCTCACACAACATCGGGGTCCGTCCTAGCCTCCTCCCGGGTCTTCGTAAAAGTTATGGTGCTTGCTTTATGCCCTTCGGTCCCGGCCGTCTTCTTAGCTTTAGAACTCTCAGCCCTTAGCTTCTTGCATTCCCGGCTCATGTGGCCTTCTTTGCCACAGTTCAAACACCTCTCCACCCCACAATTCCTAGCCACATGACATGTCCACCCACACTTGAAGCAGACATTTGATCCCCATCTATACTTCACAGCATGCTCCTTCCCGCACTTACCACGCTTCTTCAACCCAGCATCGGGTGTGCCCACATGCCGGTCATCCACCCTTGCAGCTTTGTTGTTTGGAACGGCCCCGCTACGTCCAAACTGCTTTCCATTCCAGTTCCGGTCACCACCACCTTTTTTCCTCACCTCAACCACCACCGCCTCCCTCTCGTCATACAATCTTCCCACCAAATCAAATACCTACCTGAACGTACTTGGTTGGGTAGCGATCATGTGCATGTGGATATCCACCGGCAAGCCCTTAATGTACCTCTTTATCTTTCGTGACAGAGGAGTCACCTGATCCGGCCCTAGCCGTGCATCTCACTAATCTTGGTGGTGTATTCTTGATTTCTCATGGTGCCCACTTCTAGCTACAAGAACCCCTCTCAATCTTATCGAGCTTTCTACAAGGACAGAACTCCTCAATCATCAACTTCTTCAGCTCTATCCGCTTCATCCTTCTGATAGCTATGTTGCCCTCAGCCTGGACAATATTGTCCCACCAACACAAGGTCAATTCAACGAATGAGTGTGCAGTGAACTTCACCTTCTGATCCTCCTTGCACTCGCTGATATCAAGTACAGCCTCTATATCTCTCACCCATTGATGAGCAGAAGCAACAACAGTGCCATTGCCATCAAATGTCGGGGGCTTGCATCTCTAGAATGCTCCATAGTTACATCCTCGTGCCGCCTCATGCACAGGTTCTTCTTCCTCCTCCTCGTCACTAGAGGCAACCATCTTAGTCTGGTCGCTCTCCTTCCCCTGAGGACCTATTCCTCTCCTTTCTTTCGCCATATCTTATAGCTTTGATCACTTCGGCCACCACAAATGGTAGGATAATCTGCATGACTTGGTGAACCTCCTCAACCACAACCTCCTTCACTAAGGCCCTCAGGTTAGCACTCTCATCCCTACCCTTCGGATGAGGGGTCTTAGGCTCTTCATGAATCGTCTCATCAACCCTTTCCTTGCCTCTCATGACCAATGGCCCAACACCACTTCCACTACGACCTCCATGACCTCCACCACACGAAGCCTATGAAGATCTACCTCCATCCATCCTCTAAACGGACTATAAGATCCAAACACCAACACGATCATTCAAGGTAATAGCTTAGTTTATATCAAGTATAGTAAGTCCCTAATTATAGTGGCTAGTTGTGATTAGCCACTTACTTTACTCTTCATACCCCAAGCATTTCATATCATAACTACATCAGTATCTAAATCTACTAAAACCACATAAACCACATAACATGCGCACATAATAACGGTTAACTTTAAAGAAAATACCTAATGGCACGTAGCTACTCGAACTGGCATCCTTCCATTTTGTCCTATTTTAGTTTAATTTTAGGTTTTTTTGAAAATGTTTACCTATTTCTCTTAAACTTTGGCTCTGATAGCAACTTGTAAGGCCCTGCTCCCGGGACGCTCACAGTTGGACAATCATTACACATAAAACATACATTGTTAATTTTTACAAAAATCTCATTGTTGCATTACATCAAAAAAAATTATTGTTATATAAATGGATTCCATCCAAAAATTAAGCCAAGTAGCTACCCGATGCCATCCTTAGCAACTCTTACTTGCCAATTGAAAAATACATAAAAGTTATCGTTGCTAAGTGAGTTCTAGTTTTATAAATAAATACTTACTTTTGCTTAAAACCATTCTATATTTTCATTCACGATCATGCATCATACGCACAAGTAGATAGTATTAATATTATTATCTTTCATCATCTTGAAGATCATGTATAGGTTGGACTCACCTTAGTTTACATTATTTACTTTTGATTGTAATAGGTCTTTTGTTAGTTTCCTATTGTATGTATTTAGTTTTATGTAGTTTTGTAGTCCAGCGAAACTGTGAACGAAACTATATAGTTTTATATTTTATATAGTTTTACTCACAGTCAGCTGTTTAGTTAGCTTGGCGAAACTACTGTTTCTGCCGGGCGAAACTATAGTTTCGGCAGTACAGTTTCGCTGACAGCGAAAAACTGTCTGTGAAACTAACACTTCTATATATAGATTTGATCTTTTTCATTGTTAGGTAAGCTTGGAAAACCCTAATCGTTTATCATTGTTGCAAGTTACAATTTCAAAGTAGTTATTACATAGAAATATCATTGTGCTTGATGTTATTGATTGTTGATGATCATTGTCTTATTATGAATGAGTTCTTATTGTGTTCAATCCTCTTTGTTCTTGTTATTTAGCATGTTTGATGGATATTGAATGATTCTTCATATCATTTGCACTGTAATACAATCATATGGACCAACAATATGGTATCAGAGCCTTTAGTGCTCACGATTTGTTAAGTCTTTTGGTGGTTTTTGTTCAATATCTAGTTTCAATCATTTTTCAGTTCCTTATTGGGTGTTTTTGATTTAGAAATTGATTGAGTTTTGCTTGTTTTCAGTTGTGGAAACTCTGCTAATCATCAGATCTCAAATTCATTGAGTTTTTGATGATTTCAGACTGATTTTGGGTTGAAAGGGGTTTACGTTCGACCAGCGAAAAACTACCGTTCTTTTAGCGAAACTAAGATCATCTTTCATCGAAACTATGGGTGTTATCACTATCGAAATTGTTTTCTAGTTGTTCTGTGAAACTAGCCTTTTTGAATGAAAGTTCATCAGTGCTTGTGTAGGTTTAACAAGCGAAATTGCTTCCGAAAGTGATTTTGAACGAAAGTTCAAGCTTGTTTTGTGCAAACTTACTAGCGAACTAAGCCTATTGTGACAATTGGCTAGCGAAACTGCTGCCAAAATTGTCTGCGAAATTAGCTTACTTTGCGAAAGTATCAGCGAAAGTAGTTCTCACTGCGAAATTGTCTGCGAAGTTACCTTTTTCTGCGAAATTGTCAGCGAAATTATCTCTTTTCTTGCCGAAACTACATCAATCCCTGCGAAACTACAATTTCTAAGTTAACATCACTCACACTTGCCGATCTTGATTGTGTTGCTCCAATAGGCCTCTGAGACTCATTAACGAAGACAATTTTGAAGATTGGAAGAGATGTCTCAAAGCTTTCTTCTTCTACACTGATCACATCCAATGGGAATAAATTATTTCTGGTCCTCACATACCAACTGTCACTGTTGGTGATGTTGTCTCTCAAAATAAGGATCCGTCTTCTTTCACTGAAAAGGATCTGAAGTTGATCGATCGTGACCAAAAGGCTTTTGGTGCTTTAACTCGATGCCTCGCACCAGACATTTACAATCGTTTTGCAGAGCATAAAAAAGTTAAATCTCTTTACAATGCCCTATGTGAGTTCTATGATGGTAATACTTATTAGTAAAGGATAAGAGCATTCAAGCTGAGAAGGAATTCAATTCCTTTATTGGATACAAGATCGAAAGTCTGACAGATCTCACAAATCATTTCTTGACAGTTTCAAGCACCTTAAAGAAATACGATGAAAAGCTCTCCAATAGTGAACAAGTTAACGGGCTACTAGATTCTCTCCCACCTCAGTGGAGTCTTCAGGTGAGGATGCTAAAACAAAAAAGAGGTTTCACAGACTACAAGCTGATGGATATTATCAATAAGCTGAAATCCTTTAAGTGGGACATGAAGACACGGGAATTTAACCAGACCATGATGCCTACATCAGTTTTTTTTAAAATGCTGCTTTATTATCATCCACTGCTAGCTCTCAAATACAGAATTCAATTCAAGGAGGAGTTAATACAAGTAATTTCTCAGGAGGGAATGTTATGGTTGGAAGAGATCAAATTAATTCTAAGGCAAATGTTGAAACTTCAGTTCCATCAGAAACACTGGCCCTCTTTGGAATGTATGTTCAAAGTTATGAAGCACTTGTGGCAGGAGAGTTGAAAGGAAAAGTAATGACAATGGAAGACATGTATCAGGTAGATCCTAATGATCTTGAAGAAACTGACATCCAGTGGCAAATGGCAATGTTGACTCTTAGAGCTCGAAGGTTTATGGAGCGTCCTGGACGGAAGAACTTCGGCGGACAAACTTCTAATTCAAAACTGGGATGTAAACAATTGAGACATTTCAAACGTGAATATCCATCACCAATTATCACCGATTCTAGCAATTCAGGAGTTCCAAGATTAACAACTGAGAAGGAGAAGGAAGATGTGAATCATAAAAAGTAGACTGCATTTATGTCTAACTTTGATTAGAGTGCCGAGGTCAAGGAAACAAGGACTGAGATAAATAATGCTTTGGTTGCTGAGCTTGTTAAAGGGAGAGAGAAGGAAGATGGTAAAGATGGATTTGACCTTTTCAAGGAATTCAAAGAAGAAGTCGTGTCATCTATGAATGGGAAAGAAGAGAAAGATGCTGGAATGAGGGCAGGTAAATTTGAAGGTATAAAGTAGGAAGGAAGTTCATGTGTTAGGCAAGGAAATGATTATGATGATGATACTGCCACCGTTGAGGAAAGCAAGTCAAGTACTCTGGTGTGCCAATGTGTAAAGGCCTTAGCGGTTGAAAGGATGGTGATGGGACTTCCATATGAGGTAATTCAGGATATGTGTTCATCTACTTGTAAATAAGATTACTTGCAATTTATAAAGCTAATCAGTTATTAACTGATAATGAAAAGGATTTAAAATGAATTAATGATGAACATAAAATCAATGAATAAAATATTGTGTTAAATTAAATAAGGCTTTAAAAGAAAATGATCATTTAAAACAAATATGTTGGAAAGAAATGTTGAGATTAACACTTTGATTAAGATAGTTGCCCTTGCTGAATTTGAAATAAGCAAGCTGCAGTCAAAGTTAGATAAATGGACCATATTAGGAATGAAACATGATGATTTGTGTAAATCTCAATGGGGAGCTAGGATTAAAACGGATTGGGATATGAAAATGTAAAAGTTTATCCTCCGCCTAGTACATATTGTTATTCTCCTATGCTTGTTCCTCATCCTTCTAATGATTTAATCAAAACTGATACTGACAGTATGTCTGCAGGTTTAGAGGGTGTTAATTCTAAGCACGTTTGTGAAGACTATGACTATGGACCAACTAGTGGGCTTGGATGCACTAGTATTAGTTCACCTGATTCTCAGCAGTCTGTTTTAGATCATAAGTCTAGTTTAATTTTGTTTTTGTTTCTAGTTCTCCCATAACAGACTCTGTAGTTTCATGTTCTCATGATGGTTTTTGTTTCTAGTTCTCCCTAAGTCTAGTTTCATCTTAAATTCAGTACACTTTGGTGATGTCTTTTGTTCTGGTGATGATAAGGATGCAACTGATCTTTCTAGAAAGTCGACTGATCAAATAAAACTAATTGTTTTGAAAAATTATTTTCTCATCCAATTCCATCTTTTACTCCATTAAATATGTCTTTATCAAATGAAAAAAATTACCACTTCGTCTGAAACTAGCACCAGTGGAACTAGTTCTACTAGTACGTCAGATGATCATTCATCTATGTTGTAAAGAATAATTCTTGTTCACATAAACTTTGACCTCGTGGCATGTATGAGACATTTAATGACATTGATTCTAGTGTATCTGAATGTGATGAGGAAATTACCATTGATCATATTCCTATCTCATCACATCACAGACCTAGACACAAACCTCACTGTTTCAGATGTGGTCAAGAGGACCATCTTGTCGAGAGTTTTCCTACATTGCTTCATGGTCATTTTAATAGGAACTATTTTGGAAATAAATTAACAAAATTGGTTAATAATTTCTTTTGCAAAAAGTCTGCTTCTTCTAAAGATAAGTTGTTCAATCTTGGGTTCCTATTTCACCTGGTTAATCTGTTCGTTATTTCATTTCAGGAGTCATCCACTAAGATTGTAAACAACATGTGGCATGTAGATAGTGGATGCTCCAAACATATGATAGGGCTGAAAGACTTGCTAACCAATTATCGAATTATAGATGGAGGATATGTTGCTTTTGCTTGTGACAAAAAGGGTGGAAGATGATTGGTCAAGGAGAAGTTACCAATGGTTTTTTAACTTTGGAGAAAGTCAACTATGTTCCTGAGCTTGCATTTAATCTTCTGAGTGTTTCTCAAATCTACGATAAAGACATTCTAGTCTTGTTTAAAACCGATGAATGTCTACTTTTAAAATCAAAGATTGATATTCCAGATGATTTGATTCTTATGCGTGCTCCAAGAAAACATGACACATATCTTCTTGATATGAACTCCAGCGAGTCAAAGTCTACTACAACCTGTCTTATTTCTAAAGCTTCAACCTTTGAGTCTCTTTTATGGCATCGCCGATTGGGCACGTTAATTTTAAAATAATAAACAAATTAGTCAAAAACAATCTCATTAGAGGACTCCCTTTAAAATATTTTTCTGTGAACGGAAAATGTATGGCTTGTGCCAAGGGCAAACAACACAAGAAACCACATAAGCCCAAACTTGAAGACAGCATAACTTGTCCTCTCGAGTTTTTACATACTGATGTGTTTGGCCCAATCAGCGTTAAATCTATTGCTCAAAAATCTTTTTGCCTTGTTGTTACAGATGATTTCTCAAGATATTCATGGGTGAGATTTCTTGCACACAAAGGAGAGGTTGCTGAAGAATTGTAGAAGTTAATTCTTTCTATCGAGACAATCAGCAAGAGAAAGGTTCTGGGTCTGAGAAGTGACAACAACACTGAATTCAAAATTCAGATTCTTGATTCATTCTGTGCTCAAAAGGGAATTGTGAGACAATTTAGTGCTGCCAGGACACCTCAACAGAATGGTGTAGTTGAACGAAAGAATCACACTCTCATTGAAGTCGTACGTACAATGCTGATAGAATCTTCATTACCCATTACTTTTTTGGCTGAAGGCCTGAATTGTGCTTCATATGTTCTAAACCGAGTGTTGATTGTCAAGCACAAAATGAAGACTCCTTATGAACTTTTTCATAAGAGGAAACCTCTAATTGACTTCTTTCAGCCATTTGGTTGCTCTTGCACTCTTCTGAATACTCAATCTCAAAAGACAAAGTTCGGTGTTGTGTCTGACGAGTGCTACTTTGTTGGTTACTCTTCTTCTTAAAAGGCCTATCGCATATAACAAGAGAACATGTATCATTCAAGAGTCGTTCTATGTTGATTGGCCAGAGTCTAACTCTTCTGATGTTCGATTTGAACCAGCATCGTTCTTTGACTCTGATACTATGTTTAATTCTTTTAATCTTCCAGCTTTTGACGATGATGCGTCCATTCCAAATGTTCAAACAAATATTATTTCCTCAACCCCATCTCCTGCTCATTCCACCTCTTCAACAAATGATGCCACTTCAGCTGATGTTGGATCATCTTCTCCATCACTTGATCTGTCACCAACACCTGTTTCTACTTCACCAACATCAGTTTCCCCACCAACATCTCTTCCTTCATCACCTACATCTATCACATCACAACCTGTTCCATCCCTCTCACCCTCATCTAATCCTTGACAATCTGTGAATGAAACTTCTCCAAACACCTTCCCTTTAGACACAGACTTCAAAACTTTGAAAGATCATCCTCTTGATAATGTTATTAGATCAATCACTAATAGTGTTCAGACGCGGAGTCAATCTGGTTTGATTAATATCTGCCTCTTCTCTTGCTTCATCTCTCAATCTGTCCCAGAAAATGTGCATGCCGCTCTACACGACCCATGCTGGGTGGAGTCAATGCAATTGGAGCTTCAACAATTTAGAAAGCTCAAAGTTTGGACCTTGGTTGAATTACCTCCCAACAAATGCCCAATTAGTACAAAATGGGTGTTCAAGAACAAACTTGATGATCGGGGTGTGGTGGTGCATAACAAGTCTAGACTGGTTGTGAATTTTTTGCTCAAGAAGAAGGGATTGACTATATTGAAGTCTTCACTCCAGTCGCCCATCTTGAATCAATCTTGATTTTTCTCGCTCATACTGCTAATAAATAGTTCATGGTCTATCAGATGGATGTCAAGTGTGATTTCCTTTACAGAGACATTGATGAGGAGATATATGTGTCTCAACCATTGGGTTTTGAGAATCCTGACTTTCCCGATAAAGTCTTTAAGCTTGACAAGTCTCTGTATGGTCTTTATCAGGCACCTAGGATCTGGTATGAGACACTGACTTAGTATCTCTTAAACAATGGTTTCTCTTGTGACACCATCGATATGACTCTTTTCAAAAAGGAAGTGAAATGTGTGTCCAAGTTTATGTCGATGATATTATTTTTGGTGGAGGGTCCACCAATTCACTGTTATGTCGGGGGTTCGAACAAGTGATGCATAATCGTTTTGAAATGAGTATGATGGGAGAAATATGCTTTTTTCTTAGATTACAAGTAGAACAAAAGGATGAAGGCATTCTAATTCATCAGGAAAAGTATGTTAAAGAAATCTTGAAGAAATTCAAGATGGACGACACTTCTCCTAAAATGACTCCCTTTACTGCTCAGACATGTCTCACTCCCAATGAGAACGGGAAATCTGTTGATCCTCATCTCTACACATCTATGAATGGTTCTCTCATGTATCTTACGGCAAGTCGACCTGATATCACTTTTGCTGTAGGATATTGTGCTCGATATCAGTCGGCCCTAAAGGAGTCTCATGAGAAAGCTATCAAGAGAATTTTTCGTTATCTCAAAGGCTCTTCTTGTTTAGGTCTATGGTATCCATATGGAGGGAATTTGATTTACATGCTTGTTTAGACAGTGATTCTAATGGTTGTAGGTTAAACAGAAAATCGGTGTCCGGAGGGTTCAATACCTGGGCAATTGTCTAGTGTCATGGTAGAGTATAAGGCCACGTTCCCGGACACCTCACAATTGGTCGTTCATAGCATTAAATACATTAAACATTATAAATTTACAAGCTTAAGCAGCGGAATTATTTTAACAAAAGCCATTCATTTCATTAAAAACACTGTTGTTGAGCAATACGCTAATGTTTAACCAAATACAAAATAATTGTTTAATTCTGTCAGGATTCACCACATGACCCAAGAATTGAACTTTGCGCAACCAGAACGTGCACTTGGAGAAGTTGGCATACAACTTCTCCATTCTTAATGTCTCCAACACCTCCCGACTGTAACCGACATGCTCTTCTTCGCTCTTCGAGTAGATCAGGATATCATCAATGAACATAATCACTGATCTGTCCCACATCAGCCGGCACACTCGATTCATCAAATCCATAAAGGTAGCTGGCGCGTTAGTTAGACCAAAAGACATAGCGAGGAACTCGAAGTGTCCATAACGCGTACGGAAAGATGTCTTAGGAATGTCTTGTTCCTTCACCTTCAATAGATGGTAGCCAGATCATAGATCTATTCTCGAGAACCAACTGGCACGTTTGAGCTGGTCGAACAAGTCATCAATCCTTGGTAACGGGTACCGATTCTTCACCATGAACTTGTTCAGCTCTCGATAGTCAATGCACATTCGCATACTTCCATCCTTTTTATTTACAAACAACACCAGAGCACCCCACAGAGAGATACTTGGTCGAATGAATCCCTTATCCATTAACTCCTGCAATTGGCTCATGAGTTCCTTCATCTCAGTCGGAGCTAATCGATATGGTGCTTTGGCAATGGGTTAAGCACCGGGTATCAAATCAATTTGGAACTCAATCTCGCGATCCGATGGCACGCCGGGTAAGTCTTTCCGGAATACGTCCGGAAAGTCGCACACCACTGGTACCTGAGATCATTGTAGTACCAACGCATCCACATCTTTTACGTATCCCAAGTAGGCACTACATCTACATTTAATGCACTTTCCCGCCACCGCCATCGAAATCACCTTGGGGATCATAGTAACGTGATCTCCATAAATCGTAACCAAACTCCCATCGGGTGCAACTAAACATTCAACTTCTTGCGACATATGATGTTTGCTTCATAGGTTGCTAACTAGTCCATCCCTAGTACTACATCAAATCCACCTAGGGGCATCACGTGTAACCTAGTTGCAAACCTATGACCTTCCAGTTCTATAGCACAGTCCTCTATCATATCAGTAGTTCTAGTGGGCTTACCAATAGTGGTTTCTACATTGAATGGTTCACCGACATTTCTACTACTCAAAGGCAACTTAGCACAGAAAGTAGTGGAAATAAAACTCCAACTAGCATTAGAATCAGACAATACAGAGGCACAAGTTTGTTTACTAGAAACATACCTGACACGACATCAGGATCAACTCTGGCTTCCTCCCGGGTCATGGTGTAAGTTCTAGCACTTGCCCTCTACCCTCCTTCCTCTGGCTTCTTCTTCACCTGAGAGCTCTTCACCCTTGGCTTCTTACAGTCTTTGGTCGCGTGGCCCTCCCCGCCACAGTTATAGCACTTCAGCGCCTTACAGTCTCTACCGATGTGGTCAGGCTTTCCACACCTGAAGCATACATTCATTCCCATCCTACACTCACCGGTATGCTCCATTCCACATCTACCACATTTTTTCAACTTTGATCTTGACGACACCCCACGGTCGTCCACCTTCCTCTTCTTGTTGTTTGGAGTGAAACCACCACGTCCAAACCTCTTCCTATTCCATTTCTTACCATCCCCACTCATCTTCTTCACCTCCGCCACAGTTTCCTCTCGTTCATCATACAAGCTACCCGCCAAATCCACCACCGAACGAAAGGTACCTGGCTGAGCAACAATCAGGTGTCTATTAATGTCAGCCGGCAGTCCCTGGATGTACGTATTGATCTTTCTTGACACCAGCGTCACCTGATCCGGCACCAGCCTCGCCATCTCGTTGAATTTAGTGGTGTACTGATGGTGGGTCATGGTTCCCACTTCAAGTTGCAAGAACTCCCACTCGATTTTAATGATCACCAACTACTTAAACCCCATCCATTGCATTTTCCCGATGGCTCAGGCACCCTATGCTTGGACAATATTTTCCACCAACACAGCGTTGAATCAACGAAAGAGTGAGTTGCGAACTTCACCTTCTGGTCTTCGAGACACTCATTGATCTCCAAGACTGCCTCCATCTCCCTCACCCAGCGGTGAGTGGCAGCAACATTGCCATTCCCATCGAAAGTCGGGGGCTTACACCTTTGGAACGCCCCATAACTGCACCCTCTGGTCGCTACCTCACTACATCATCCTCATCCTCATCGGACAACACAGTCTCAGGCTCCGGTTGTTCCTCCTCCCTTTGCTTCCCTTGCCCGTTGATCCCTTTCTAGTCTCCTTCTCCTTCCTCTCCTCGCTTCTCACAGCCCTGATGACTTCAATCACCACAGATGGTAAGACAGTCTGCATGACCTGGTGTACTACATCAGCAATCGCCTCCCTAGATGAGGCATTCGATGTAGTATTCTCATTCTCTTCACTCCGGCCATGAACGTCATGGTTATCATGGGTCGTCTCAGGAGCCTTAGCACTACTCCTAGTCACATGTGGACGGCCTCTGCCTCTAGGAGTCTTGGAAGATTTCTATCCAGCCATCCTCTAACACACTCTAAGATTAAGACACCAACATGGTCATTCAAGGTAATAACTCAGTTTATGTCAAGTATAGTATGTCCCTAATTATAGTGGCCAGTTGTGATTAGCCACTTACTTTACTCTTCATACCCCAAGCATTTCCTATCCTATGTTAATCAGTATCTAAATCTACTAAGAGCACATAAATCAAATAGCATGCGCACATAACACCGGTTAACATTAAAGAAAATACCTGATGGCACGTAGCTACTCAGGCTGACATCCCTCCAGTTGTCCCATTTTCAGTTTAAGTTTAGGTTTTTAAAAAAATTATCTAAACCAATTCTCTTAAGCTTTGGCTCTGATACCAACTTGTAAGGCCCTGTTCCCGAAGACCTCACAGTTGTTCATTCACAGCATTAAATACATTAAACATTATAAATTTACAAGCTTAAGCAGTGGAATTATTTTAACAAAAACCATTCATTCATTAAAAACACTGTTGTTGAGCAATACACTAATGTTTAACCGAATACAAAAGAATTGTTTAATTGTATTACAAAACAACAATAACAAGTATGAATGGATGTTAGTCTTTCCCTACCGAGTAGCTTCACCCTCGTGCCATTCTCAGCAATGTTTACCTACCAACAGAAAATGTATAAAAGTCAGTGTTGTTGAGTGAGTTCTAGTTTTAAAAGTAATAAAATGCTTTCTATAAGGTATACATATGAAAATACTATTTCTGTGAAAATTTCATCTCTTTATACATGAGCACGCATTACTATACAACTAGATAATGCTTCTTCTCTTTATTGTATGCCTTGTTTATTTTGTACTCTTTTATTTTTATCTTTCACTGTCTATGTGGACCAATGAGCAATACCCTAAACTATATGCGTGGGGGAAACTAGTGTTGGGCCCTCTGGTCCCTCAATGGGCTCTGATTACTTTATACAAGGTTGGCCCAGTCACCTAGGGCATGCTGCAAAGGTCCGCCAATCTCAATTGACCGGCCCCATGTGCATAATAGGGTAGCTAACCCGCATCACACTTGAGCTAACGACAACATGGTCGTGCACCTCCTATAAGCTTTCAAGACTTGTTAACATTTTATTTAAGTTCCACTTCTCTTCTTCATCGCTCGTTCGCTTTGTTATTAGTAAAACTTTACGTTACGATAATAAACACACCACGTAAAGTCATACACTAATAGTAATAATAATAATAATAATAATAATACGGAACAATCATAAAACAATCATACCATGCAAGAAACCAAGCATTAGTAAGCCCTAGTCAAACATTGGTCAAAACCCTAATAGCACAGACTCCCAAAAATTTCGTAATAAATTCTAAGTGTTTAGGCGCACCAATACTATTTTGGCGCATGAGCCCTGTTTGGGCGCTTCATCACTATGCAGGCGCATCAGCCAACACTTAACCGCTTTAACACTTAGGCACATGAACCATTCAGGCACATGAACTATTTGGGCGTATGGATACTTAGGCTTTAACACTTAGGCGCATGAACTATTTAGGCGCACGAGCTATTTAGGCGTATGGATACTTAGGCGCATTGGCTATTCAGTCGCATGGACACTATTGGGGTGTATGGCCCTTCACTTAGTCGTCTGACTAATATTCTAGGCGCATAAACCACTGTTCAAGGGCATAAGTTACACTTAAACATTTCTAAGGCATTTCTAGGCGCATGAGCCTTATTTAGGCACATGAGCCTTGTGCTTAACATGTTTGTAGGATATTTTCGAACCCAAATATCAAGCCTATTTGTTCTAAGCTTACCAAGGTCATTCTAAGCATGAACAACATAATAATACCTCAGGAACATCATCAAACATGCATAACACATACGGGTATACATATATAATCATAATAAAAATCATTTTAGTACATTTTCAGCCCCAAAGAGTTTAAAACAAGTAAAACGGGGGTCTAGAAACTCACCTGGCGCAACTTTGGGTGTATCTTCCTTCTAACCCGTATGCGAATGGGTTCAAACACCTAGAAACCCACCAAACACACACACACGAACACACACACAAACACATAAGCACATAACTGAGACAAAACCCAACATAAACACTTAAAAACTTTGAATTCTTACCTTGAATTCAACCTCTTGTCCTTCTTCTCCTTCAAACTCGAATGTTTTCTGCTCCCTCTCTCTCTAATCCTAATGAAAAAGGTGATGTGAAGAGAGGGTGGGCAGCCATGCCCACCTTTACACCAACTTTTTGTAATTTCGTCCCGTTTTACATTTTTAACCCCTCAACTTGGGTTTATTGATGTTTCCTTCTTTTATTTACTTTAATAGAATAACCGGATGTTACAAGTCCACCCCCTTATTTAGGTTTCGTCCCTGAAACCTGTTATTCCTCGAACAGACGTGGGTAATGTTGTCTCATTTCTTCCTCAGTCTCCCACGTTGACTAGGATCCCTTCCTCTGCTTCCACTGTACACGCAGAAGAGGAACCACTTTATTTCTCAGCCTCTTCTCTTTTCTATCGATGATTGCCACTGGTTGCTCCACATAATTGAGCCTTTTGTCTACTTTGATATCCTCCAGTGGAACAATCATGTCTTCATCAGCTAAGCACTTTCTCAGATGAGATACATGGAATGTCAGGTTAATTCCACTTAACTCATCTCGTAACTCCAATCTATAGGCCACCTCTCCTACTCGAGGAATGATTTGGAAGGGGCCTATATACCTTGGGCTCAACTTGCCCGACTTCCTGAATCGGATAATACCCTTCCAAGGTAAGACCTTTAACATAACCCGGTCATCCACCTGGAACTCAATCGGTCTGCGTAGTTTATGAGCATAGGACTTCTGTCTATCTTTGGCTGCCTTCATGAAGGCTTTAATCTTCTCAGGCTTCTCAGTCGTAGCCTCGAGTACCTTGATGCTCCCCAATTCCTTCTGACCAATATCACCCCAACAAACAGGTGTTCTGCATCTCTTACCGTATAGCATCTCATAGGGTGGCATACCAATGCTCGCATGATAGTTGTTGTTGTAGGAGAATTCGGCTAATGGTAGGTGGTCATCCCAACTTCCCCCAAAATCAATCACACATGCCCGAAGCATGTCTTCCAATGTCTGAATGGTCCTTTTTGACTGACCATCAGTTTGGGGATGATAAGCCGTGCTGATATGTAACCTCGTTCCCATGGCATCGTGGAATTTCTTCCAAAATTTAGATGTAAACCAGGTGTCATGATCAGATACAATAGAGACCGGCACACCATGAGGAGTTACAATTTCCCTGATGAATAGGTCGGCCAACCTCTCAGATGAATATGTCTCACGGATTGGTAGAAAGTGAGCACTCTTCATCAGACGGTCAACTATCACCCATATGGCATCATACCCTTTCGGAGTATGCGGCAGCTTTGTACTGAAATCCATGTTGATGTGCTCCCACTTCCATTCTGGTATATCCAAAGGTTGGATCTTTCCATACGGATTTTGGTGCTCGACCTTCACTTGTAAACAAGTAAGGCACTTACTCACATACTCCACCATATTACGCTTCATACTAGGCCACCAATAATCTTTCTTCATATCTTGATACATTTTTGTGGCACCAGGATGAATGGAGTATCGAGTCTTGTGAGCTTCATCCATAAGCTTCACCCGTAGATCCCCATAACGACGAATCCATACCCGTCCAAATCGGGTTTTAACACCAAGTGTGTTTTCACCCAATTCCTCAACCAAACCTCTCATCCTTTTAGCGTTAAGATGATATGATCTTCTTTCAGTGCCTCATCTTGAAACTCTTTGACTTGCTTCATCACATCAAATGTCATGATCATCTGATATGCTTTCACCTGAATCGGCTCGGGCCTCTCTTTTCGGCTAAGGGCATCAACCACCACGTTGGCCTTGCCCGGATGATAGTGGATCTCGCAATCATAGTATTTTATGAGCTCCAACCATATTCTTTGCTTCATGTTCATATCTTTTTGCTCAAAGAAGTACTTCAAGCTCTTGTGTTCAGTGAAAATGGTGCACTTCGTCCCGTATAGATAGTGCCTCCAATCTTTAACGCAAAGATCACAGCTGCCAGCTCCAAGTCATGAGTAGTATAATTGACCTCATGAACCTTCAACTATAGGGATGCATAGGCTATAAGTTTCCCACTCTGCATTAACACGCAACCCAACCCCGAGTAGGAAGCATCCGAATAAACCACTAGATCTTCACTTCCATCGGGTAATGATAGAACAGTAGCTTGAGTCAACCTCGCCTTCAGTTTATCGAACACCTTCTCTTGAGCTTGACCCCATATAAACTTTACATCCTTTCGGGTCAACTTGTTTAGTGGAGAAGCGATCTTGGAAAAGTCCTGGATGAATCTTCTGTAGTAGCCCGCCAAACCCAAAAAGCTACGAATCTCGGATGGCGTCTTCGGTGACTTCCATTGCATAACTGCCTTCACCTTTGCCGGGTCCACCATGATTCTGTCAGGATTCACGACATGACCCAAGAACTGAACTTCGCGTAACCAGAACGCGCACTTGGAGAATTTGGTATACAACTTCTCCATTATTAATGTCTCCAACACCTCCCTAATGTGACTAGCATGCTCTTCTTCGCTATTCGAGTAGATCAGGATATCATCAATGAACACAATCATTGATCTCTCCAACATTGGCCGACACACTCGATTCAACAAATCCATAAAGGCAGCTGGCGCGTTAGTTAGACCAAAAGACATAACGAGGAACTCGTAGTGTCCATAACGCGTACGGAAAGTTGTCTTAGGAAAGTCTTATTCCTTCACCTTCAATTGATGGTAGCCGGATCATAGATCTATTCTCGAGAACCAACTGGCACCTTGGAATTGGTCGAACAATTCATCAATTTTTGGTAACGGGTACCGATTCTTCACCGTCAACTTGTTCAGCTCTCGATAGTCAATTCACATTCGCATACTTCCGTCCTTTTTCTTTACAAACAATACCGGAGCACCCCACAAAGAGATACTTGGTCGAATGAATCCCTTATCCATTAACTCCTGCAATTGGCTCATGAGTTCCTTCATCTCAATCGGAGCTAATCGATATGGTGCTTTGGCAACGAGTTGAGCACCGGGTATCAAATCAATTTGGAACTCAATTTCGCGATCCGATGGCACGCCGGGTAAGTCTTTCGTGAATACGTCCGGAAAGTCACACACCACTGGTACCTCAGATAATTGCAGTACCAACGCATCCACATCTTTTAAGTATGCCAAGTAGGCACTACATCCACGTTTCATGCACTTTTCCGCCGCCGCCATTGAAATCACCTTGGGGATCATAGTAATGTGATCTCCATAAATCATAACCAAACTCCCGTCGGGCACAACTAATCGAATCATCTTCTTGCGACACATGATGTTTGATTAATAGGTTGCTAACCAGTCCATCCTAGTACTACATCAAATCTACCTAAGGGCATCACGTGTAACCTAGTAGCAAACCTATGACCTTCCAGTTCTATAGCACAATCCTTTATCACATCAGTAACTCTAGTGGACTGACCAATAGCGGTTTCTACATCAAATGGTTCACTAACATTTCTACTACTAATAGGCAACTTAGCACAGACAGTAGTGGAAATAAAACTCCTATTAGCACTAGAATCAAACAATACAGAGGCACAAGTTTGGTTTACTAGAAACATACCTGACACGACATCAGGATCAATTCTGGCTTCCTCCCGGGTCATGGTGTAAGCTCTAGCACTTGCCCTCTGCCCTCCTTCCTCCCGCTTCTTCTTCGCCTTAGACCTCTCCACCCTTGGCTTCTTACAGTCTTTGGTCGCGTGGCCCTCCCCGCCACAGTTATAGCATTTCAGCGCCCTACAGTCTCTACCGATGTGGCCAGGCTTGCCACACCTGAAGCATACATTCATTCCCATCCTACACTCACCGGTATGCTCCGCTTCCACATCTGCCACACTTTTTCAGCTCTGATCTTGACGACACCCCATGGTCTTCCACCTTCCTCTTCTTGTTGTTTGGAGTGAAACCACCACATCCAAACCTCTTCTCATTCCAGTTCTTACCATCCCCACTCATCTTCTTCACCTCCACCATAGTTCCTCTCGCTCATCATCTAACCTACCCGCCAAATCCACCACCGATCGAAAGGTACCTGGCTTAGCAACAATCAGGTGTCTGCGAATGTTAGCCGGCAGTCCCTGGATGTACCTCTTGATCTTCCTTGACACCGGCATCACCTGATCTGGCACCAGCCTCGCCATCTCGTTGAATTTAGTGGTGTACTGCTGGTGGGTCATGGTTCCCGCTTCAAGTTGCAAGAAGTCCATCTCGATTTTATCGAGTTCTCTATCAGGACAGAATTTCTCGATCACCAACTGCTTAAACTCCTTCCATTGCATTTTCCAGATGGCTCTGGCACCCTCAGCTTGGACAATATTTTCCCACCAACACAGCGCTGAATCAACGAAAGAGTGAGTTGCGAACTTCACCTTCTGGTCTTTGCGGCACTCACTGATCTCTAAGACTGCCTCCATCTCCCTCACCCAGCGGTGAGCAGAAGCAGCAATGCCATTGCCATCGAAATTTGGGGGCTTACACCTTTGGAACGCCCTATAACTGCACCCTCCGGTCGCTACCCTCACTACATTATCCTCCTCCTCATCGGACAACACAGTCTCACTCTCCGGTTGTTCCTCCTCCCCTTTGCATCCGTTGCCCGTTAATCCCTTTCTAGTCTCTTTCTCCTTCCTCTCCTTGCTTCTCACAGCCCTAATGACTTAGTCACCACAGATGGTAAGACTATCTGCATGACCGGGTGTACTACATCAGCAATCCCCTCCCTAGCTGAGGCATTCAAGCTAGCGTTCTCATTCTCCTCACTGCGGCCATGAACCTCATGGTTCTCATGGGTCGTATCAGGAGCCTTAGCACTACTCCTAGTCACACGTGGACGACCTCTGCGTCTAGGAGTCTTGGAAGATTTCTGTCCAGCCATCCTCTAACACACTATAAGATTCAAACACCAACACGGTCATTCAAGGTAATAACTCAGTTTATGTCAAGTATAGTATGTCCCTAATTACAGTGGCCGGTTGTGATTAGCCACTTACTTTACTCTTCGTACCCCAAGCATTTCCTATCCTGACTTAATCAGTATCTAAATCTACTATGAGCACATAAATCAAATAGCATACGCACATAACACCGGTTAACATTAAAGAAAATACCTGATAGCACGTAGCTACTCGGGCTGACATCCCTCCAGTTGTCCTATTTTCAGTTTAAGTTTAGGTTTTAAAAAAAATTTATTTAACCCAATTCTCTTAAACATTGGCTCTGATACCAACTTGTAAGGCCCCGTTCCCGGAGACCTCACAGTTTTTCATTCACAGCATTAAATATATTAAACATTATAAATTTACAAGCTTAAGCAGCAGAATTATTTTAACCAAAGCCATTCATTTCATTAAAAACACTATTGTTGACCAATACACTAGTGTTTAACGAAATACAAAAGAATTCTTTAATTGTATTACAAAAGAACAGTAATAACAACTATGAATGGATGTTAGTCTTTCCCTACCGAGTAGCTACCCTTTTATGCACATGGGGCCAGTCATCTCTTTAACCTAGGGTACGCTGCAAAGGTTCGCCAATCTCAATTGACTGGCCTCGTGTGCATAATAGGGTAGCTAACCCGCATCACAGTTGAGCTAACGACAACATGGTCGTGCACCTCCTATAAGCTTGCAAGACTTGTTAACATTTTATTTAAGTTCCACTTCTCTTCTTCATTGCTCTTTCGCTTTGTTATTAGTAATACCTTACGTTACGATAATAAACACACCACGTAAAGTCATACACTAATAGTAATAATAATAATAATACGAAACAATCATAAAACAATCATAACCATGCATGAAACCAAGCATTAATACGCACTAGTCAAACCTTGGTCAAAACCCTAATAGCACAAACTCCCAAAAATTTCGTAATAAATTCTAAGTGTTTAGGTGCACCAATACTATTTGGGCGCATGAGCCATTTTCGGGCACTTCATCACTATGCAGGCACATCAGCCAACACTTAACCGCTTTAACACTTAGGCGCATGAACCATTCAGGCGCATGAACTATTCAGGCGTATGGATACTTAGGCTTTAACACTTAGGCGCATGAACTATTTAGGTGCACAGGCTATTCAGGCATATGGATACTTAGGCGCATGGGCTATTCGGTCGCATGGATACTATTAGGGTGCATGGCCCTTCACTTAGTCGTCTGACTAATATTCTAGGCACATGAACCACTATTCAGGTGCATAAGTTACACTTAAATATTTCTAAGGCATTTCCAGGTGTACGAGCCTTATTTAGGCGCATGAGCCTTCTGCTTAACATGTTTGCAGGATATTTTCGAACCCAAACATCAAGCCTATTTTTTCTAAGCTTACCAAGGTCATTCTAAGCATGAACAACATAATAATACCTAAGGAACATCATCAAACATGCATAACACATACGAGTATACATATATAATCATAATGAAAATCGTTTTAATACATTTTCAGCCCCAAAGAGTTTAAAACAAATAAAACCGGGGTCTAGAAACTCACCTGGCGCAACTTTGGGTGTATCTTCCTTCTAACCCGTATGCGAATGGGTTCAAACACCTAGAAACCCACCAAACAAACACACACGAACACACACAAAAACACATAAGCACATAACCGAGACAAAACCCAACATAAACACTTAAAAACTTCGAATTCTTACCTTGAATTCAACCTCTTTTCCTTCTTCTTCAAACCCGAAAGTTTTCTGCTCCCTCTCTCTCTCTAATCCGAATGAAAAAGGTGATGTGAAGAGAGGGTGGGCAGCCATGCCCACCTTTACACAACTTTTTGTACTTCTGTCCCCTTTTACATTTTTAACCCCTCAACTTGGGTTTATTGATGTTTCCTTCTTTTATTTACTTTTATAGAATAATCGGGTGTTACACAAAGCAAAAAAGAGACCACTATTTCTCTTTCAACAGGAGAACCAGAATACATTGCTAACTCTAGTTCCCAACTCCTTTGGATACAACACTAGATGATTGACTATGGAATCAATTTTCTCCACATGCCGTTGTTTTGTGACAACCAAGCAGCCATCGGGATCGCTAAAAATCCTATTCATCATTTCCGAACCAAGCACATCGAAACACGGATTCATGCAATTCGTGATGCGTAAGAAAAGCGTTTTATCGATATTATTTCTATTGATACGAAAAATCAAAAGGTTGATTTCTTCACGAAAAACTTTTGATAAACCTCGATTTTATGAATTGATCTCTATAATTGGGTTAATATCCTTTTAAACCTCTTTTCTTTTCTTTTTAAACAAAAAAATATATATAATAATAAAGTAAATAATATATAATAATAATAATTTTAATAATATTATCCTTTCAAAATAATATTTTGGGAGAGCAACTAAATTACCTAGGTGTTGATTTTGAAATGACGAGAAATGATTTTAAATCTTCAGGATATGTTCAGTTTTGCATGATTGGTACTTAAAATGAGAAATGATAGTAACTGATGTTGTTATCTCATTCACATCTTATTTCTAAATACAAATAATGGAATAACAAACAGATTCTTTAATGATATGCACGGTAGACTTAGCCTAAAAAATAAAGTAAACCGAAGCATTTTGATTTAAATTAAATCTCTGCTTAAGCATGTCTGGATTTTCGCGATCATTTTGGCCTGCGTGGAAATTGGTCTTGACTAAAAGTGGATTGAGAATTGATCTCATGGCTAATGTCCTGTATTTGTGTCTTGTACTTGTGCTAATCTCCTCTGTTGTACGGTGATACTGACCAGAAGTGATGATCTCCTCTGCTGTATGGTGGTACTGAACTGGAGCTCTCATCAGCACATGATTAAATGGTCATCTCCTTTGTTATACGTGAGTATAGACCTGGAGCTCTCACCAATTTGATCTAAGTTGTATCAAATCATCTAACGATGATTTCATATCTGAATGCAATATCCTGATAATAATCGCTTGCACACTGATGCACAAGCCTTGCTCTCTAAAGAGCGTTTCAAAATTCAAGAAATCCTGAGGTTGGGTGAGGGTTTATGCCAAAATGATTGTGGGATTCTAATATTCTAAAGCATTTAATCGAACCTTAACAAATCATCTGTTGCTTGTTGAAAAAGATAGGGCTTGAGTTTAAGCGGACAAACATATCAGCAATTGTTATTGATCTGTTTAAGAATTTCAAAATCATTTAAGACTATGATTCGTTTCAGTTATCAGTATGATCTCATTGCCGGTCGATGATTTAATTCATCTCTGTGCTATACTTATCTTGGGGATGTAATCTCTGATCAATTTTGATCTTAGTTATGGTTGTAATAAAAAAAGGGATATCAGCAAAACTATATCTTCGCTACTTGTTTCGCTAGGTGAAATTGCAATTTCGCTTCGCTTTTTCATCCAATGTGATGTCCTTTTGTCCTATATTTCATCTGACGAAATTACAACTTCGCTTAGCGAAACTATTCTTTTCTCTGGCGAAATTATTTGCTATTTAAGTCATTTTACAAAATTAAAACCTCACACTTTCGCATTTTCGTATATCTCCGACCCTTAGGGCTTTTCCGTGACTTTTTCTTACGATTTCATGATTTTGAGTTGTTGCTTATGTTTGTTGGTTGATTTATGTTCGCAAGTGAGTTTCGAACTCAGGACTTTCTTATAATCTTGTTAATAATAACACATTTGGAGTTTATTTGATTGTGTCTCTTTGATTTCTTTGTTGTTCATCCAGCAAAACTACCGATTATCCAGCGAAACTAAACGAAAGTTCTTAATATTTCAGCGAAACTATGAGTTATTCTGTCTGAGCGAACTTAACAGTTCGCTGACCAAGCTTCAGTTTCGCCCGCAATGAACGAAAGTTCTTATAGTTTCACCCGGTCGAAACTACCTTTCTATTTTAGCGAATCTGATATGTTTTAGCTAGCGAAACTACACTTTCACCCGCCGAAACTATATCTCTTCCTGCGAAACTATACTTTCGGCTAGCGAATTTATTTGTTTTATTTCATTCTATTTTATTTTTATTATTTATTCTTTATTCTTTTCTTAATTCTTTGAATTCATATTCAATACTTTATTCTAATGTAACTTATTTGGCTTCTTTCTCAGGTTCAAATGGCTAACTTAAAGTTCGATGAGAGGAATAACATCACTGTTATTCTGGATGATACACATCCTAAAGCTGCTAGGTTTAGAGACTGTATTAGATGGCTGCAAAGATCACTCATAGCTTATGTTGTATCTTATTCCACCACCATATATGATTTTCATGTCAGAGATTTCTAGAGATCTGCTGAGTATGATACACGAGGAAATACACAAAGAATTACTGCCAAAGTCTTAGATCATGAGGTGACTATTACTGCAGAGATTGTTTCGAGGATTTTGAGGCTAGAGGAGGATTCTGGTGAAGAGGTTTCTATGTCTGATTCAGAGGTGTTCGAGGCATTCAGAAGCATGGGTTATGAGGGGCCAGCTTTTGGTTCTCGAAAGGAGATCAAGAAGTCATTTCCATCGAAGAATGAGATTTATTGCTCACGTCTTCATCATATGTCTTGATAACCATAAAGGTGGATCAAACGGGCTAAGCATTGACTGGGCAAAAGCGATGGTGTTGTGTTACAGAGGAGAGAAGGCCAACATTGCTAAATGATATCCGCCTACATGGCTGAGAATGTGATGGCCTTGAAGAAGGATAAATGGCTATTGTATCCTTGTTTTCTTCAAATGATCTTTGATGACCTAATACCAAATGTACCAAGACATGGACAGGTGAAGAGGCTGGTACAATTGAATCCCCGTATCTTTGCTGACTATTGTCCTATTCGCCAGATTTTAGTGGGAAGATCACCCATCTCTGGGAAAACATGTACCCTCCAAAGAGATTGAATTACATTAGACGGGTGGATGAATCTGAGAATAAAAGAGCTGAAAAAACCAGGGCACAACAATCTGATGCAACCAAGAAGAAAAAGAGATATGCTAAGGAGAAAGATTATGATTTGAAGAAGACATAAATGAAAGAGCTGAAGAGATAAGGAGAGAGAAGGGAAAGAGATAAAAGAAGAAAGCTGATACAGCAGATTCAGAGAGGCGAACTAAACACAGACATCAAGCATTCACTGTGAGGATGGAAGAAAGAGGAAATCTAGATGAAGATATGATCTATAGTCTTAACAGTTCTTTGGCAAATGAACTGAGTATGATTAAGACAAAGCTCACCAACCAAGAGATACGGGAGAAACAAAAAGATGAGATGATAGATGGAATGAAGAAGATGCTTGTTGATCAAAACAGTCTACTGAAGAAGTTGTTTGAAGAGATTGGCCAAGTGAAAGCTGCAGCTGGCCTGCATATTCAACTAGCTCAATCTGAGTTAGATGATTTGACTGATACATCAAAGTACCCATTCCTGAACGTGGGTACTTCATCTAAGGTAGGAGAGGGCACGTCTGGTGCAGCAACTGATGATGTTGTGGATTGTGAAATAAGAAATGAAGATGTAAGAAGGGAGAATGAACATGATATTTTGGAGTTTGGGTTTATAAACATGGGTCTTGATGTTGAGAAGATTTGGTTGTAGAAGAAGTGGTAAGGGAGAAGTCGATGGACCGAGATGGTGAGAAGGAAAAGAGTAAAGAAGAGGATGATGAACAACTTGTAGACTATGATTATGAACCTAAGTTCTATGAAGTTGATGAGAGACCGTTGATCTATGTAGCTAAGAAAAGAGAGCTTGATGAGGATGTATTTGAAATGGATAAAGATGAGTGGTTTGTTAAGGAGAAAGAGGCTGAAGAACTGACTCCCCTATTCCAACACATGGAAGGGTTGAGTAGGAAAGAGGCTGATAAGCAGATCATAAGTTTGTGCTATAACCCCAGCCTTAAAATGTTCATGATAAAAAAAAGAGGGGGTGGAATCAGTTACTTGCATAAAAGGAAGGCTTTCAAGACCTTGCCTAAATGGGATCTAAGGCGACTGGCAACTCTGCCATTACTGAAGGCAAATTTGAGTGAACGAGCCTCTCTACTAGAGAAAGAAATTCAGAATGGGCTAAATGATAATTTTGAGTCTTTTGGTTTTATGAAGGCTGAGAGGAAACGTTCAAAAAGAGACAATGATTGGGAGACAGGGAAGGGAAGAATTGTACTAAGGGTGAAACCCCCAAGGATCGTGAACAGGGTCAGATTAGCAGATCCACTTCCCCAACGATTACAGAGCTTTCAAAAGTGGTTTTATGACAATAATACGGGGGAGGCAGACATCAGGGTGAAGAATGTTGCTGATATTAAAATCTTTGATCCAATGGAACTATTTAGTTTCTGTGATGAAGACCTACTGATTCTTTGCAAGAACCACATCAAAGCAGGTGCAGGTGAGGAAAGGAGAAAGGAAGCTAGTCTCTTTATGACTGTAGCAAACAATATCAGAGGGGTGAGGGCAGAGGTGAAGAGATTAGCAGAGAGAGTACAGGATCAAGGTGACCTGAACATGGATGTATAAGATTTGGCTAAGCAATTTGAGCGAGCAAGTGCTCCTCCAGAAGAGACTAATGAAGCAGAAGGAAACCATGGAGAATTAGGTGCTGAAGCCTCCGAGGGAGTTGTTGCAGGAGGTTCTGAAGATAAATCTAAGGAAACAAAGGATACTTGAGCTGAAAAGACACATCAAGACGAGTGAAGGTGGTGAGTTCCAACCTAGGGGGAGTATTGAAGATCATGTATAGGTTGGACTCACCTTAGTATAGATTATTTACTTTTGAATGTAATAGGTCTTTTGTTAGTTTCCTATTGTATGTATTTAGTTTTATGAAGTTTTGCAGTCCAGCGAAACTGTGAGCGAAACTATAGTTATGCTGACAGTCAGCTGTTTAGTTAGTTTGGCAAAACTAGTGTTTCTACCAGGAAAAACTATAGTTTCGGCAGTACAGTTTCGCTGATAGTGAAACTGTCTGTGAAACTAACACTGCTATATATAGATTTGATCTTTTTCATTGTTGGGTAATCTTGCAAAACACTAATCGTTTATCATTGTTACAAGTTACCATTTCAAAGCAGTTATTACACAGAAATATCATTGTGCTTTATGCTATTGATTGTTGCTGATCATTGTCTTATTATGAATGAGTTCTTATTGTGTTCAATCCTCTTTGTTCTTGTTGTTTAGCATGTCTGTTGGATATTGAACGATTCTTCATATCATTTGCACTGTAATATGATCATATGGACCAACAATCTTTCATAATTATCTTTCACTTTCCCTTGGACCAATGCCATGTGCTACACCCCCAATATCATGCATAAAGTGGGTACTAGGCCGAAGTCTATAAATAAACCGCAATACATTGTGCCTGGTGGCCTAACCACAGTACCAGGGTAAGTGACAAAGGTTCCATACATTTGGTTAGTCATAAAGACCAGACCATTATGTGTATCCTTATGGGTTAGCTAGGCCACACACAGTTGAGCTAACAACATTTTAGAGTTGTGCACCTCCATCATTTGCTGGCAAGATTTTTCATCCATTCTTTCATTCATGCATTCAGTTATTTGTAAGGCCTCATTCTCGAGAAGCCTCACAGTTGGTTAATCATAGCATAAAATCAGGTTAATAACAAAACATTGCACCAAAAATAATTAGACATTCATTTAAAACTTAGAAACCATAATGTACTCATACATTTGTCCTTTAATTGTAAAAAAACATAGTACTTGTTCTTAAATTACAATAAAAGATTTCATAAATAGGAATGCCATCCATAGCTCCCCAAGTAGCTCCATGGTGCCATCCTCAGCATCAGCAATTACCTACCAACTATTATGCATAAAAGTCAACTATGCTAAGTGAGTTCTAGTTTTAGGTAAATAAGAAAATATACTTTATCCATCATATAATGACCACGCATACATCATACATAACATTTTCATCTTAATAAGCATGGTTCATTATCTTTCATTCTTTCATATCTTTCACTTCATCATAAACAATATTGCACAAAGCAAGAGCTCCATGTTGATTGACAACAAATGTCGATCCTTGTCGGTACATATTATCATGGTAGCTAACCCCCGACAATTGATCCACACTGCAAGGCACTTAGCCCGCTCATGAATACGGATCAATCATCATACATCAGACTCACATATGTGTAGTCTATCATAGTGCTTGCAAGAATTTTCATCATCAAACGGGCCCGGGGGTAATTCATTAAGTTTCACTTTTCATTAATATCATCTTCCACTTATATATATATAACACATAACTTATTATGTACAAACCATGCCAAGTACTAGTCATCATAAAACATAACCGACCCTTGCGGGACAGCGGGGGTTCGGGGGCGGCAGCCCCTGACAGCGGGGTCCTAGGGGCGGTAGCCCCTAGTGGGGTCCAAGGGGCGGCAACCCCTAGTGGGGTCCAAGGGGCGGCAGCCCCTAGTGGGATCCAAGGGGCAACGCCTTGTGTATGCATAATAACCAATTTGTATGTTTAAAATTTTCTATTTTTAAACATTTATATAACGCATTTCCTTATAAAAAATCGATTTCCTGTTAAAACCTCATAAAATCTTGGTCATTAAAAAACGCATTTTTTGTATGCATAATAACCCCAAAACATGGAAAAACTAACAAATAAGGGGATCTAGAACTCACCTGGATGCCGAGACTAGCTTCTAAACTAAGCTTACAAGGCTAGGACCACACTACATAGCCTGCAGATGAGTTAACACTTAAAGAGGTTAATTTCTACCTAAATTCGCTGCTAATTTCGCTGCAAGATCAACAATTTCGCAGCTAGATTCGCCAACAGTTTTGCTGCCACCTTCGCCAACAGTTTTGCTACCACCTTCGCTAGCAATTTCGCAAGGGCAGTTTCGCTGCTAGTTTTGTCCAACTTTTGTTGGATAACTTGTCTGCGAAACAATAGTTTCGTAGGAAGTTCTCATAGTTTTGCTGCTTGAATATGCAAATTCGCTGGATGCATATACAGTTTTGCAGAACGCATAAAAATTACAAACCATCCCGTTTTAACCCAAAATCACAACTTTTTACGTCCAAACTCTTAGTTTATTATCCATGAGGCTATATCTAAGCTTTTTACATGTTTTTATATGTAAAAATGTGACCTTCATGCGATTCTTTGCAACTTTTCAAAACACAAAACCCTAGAATCCGGGTTTGATCTACAAAAGGGTTTAGAGGCCGATTCTTACCTGGATTTGTTGCTCCTTTCTTATGGTTTGATGCTCAACCATTCAGATCTTCAATCCCTTAACCATTGAAGCTCCAAATCTTAAGTTTTCTTCACTTTCTCTCTATGAATTTTGGTGGCTAGGGTTGGAATAAGGAAGATGGTGGCTGATTAGATGGGTTAAAGGGCTGATTATGGGCCCTAAATCACTTAGGATCTTACCAATAAGCCTAATTATCTCTTAACCCATTTCCTTTCTTTATTAAATAACCACTAATTAAGCCCATTATCCTCGACGACTCGTTTTAAATTTTCAGGGTGTTACATTATTCATTCTTTACATTACTCTTTTCAATACATAATACTTTACGTCTATTAACATAATCATACCACGTAAAGCCACGTAATAACACGTAATAAGGAACATAAGGAAACACATCATTCATAAGCATAACATCATCACACATCACCATTCAACATCATATAATGAACATACATCACCCCAGGAACATCCCAAGTGAAAGCCTAAAACTTCCTTTTTCTCAAAATTCTAGAAAATATTCTAAGTCTTTAGGCGCATGAGCCCTGTGCAAGCGCATGACCACTATGCAGGCGTATGACCTTTTAGGCACATGGGAACATTTAAGCGCATGGGAAACTTTTGGGCACTTGAGCACTAGGTAGGTGCATGGCCAACACTTAGTCATTTCAGGCAATATTGTTGGTGCATGGGAACTATGCAGGCGCATGGGCTTGACTTAGGCACATGGACACTTTGGGCGTCCGAGCACTATTGGGGCGCATGGGGTTTGGGGTGTTTGGGACACTTAGGCAATGTGGCACCCTTTCCAGGTCCATGAATACTATTTGGCGCATGGGTTTTCAAGCGCATGGGACTTTGGTGCATGGGCAACTAACTTCAACTAATTTCATAAATCAGTCCCCAAATCCAATACTATCATGTTTATAGCCTAATTCTAACATTCTAAGCATCATGAGCACATACACAATATAATCAGAACTATAAAATCAACCCAAATGTACACTCGCCCACATACACATTCACATATATTAAGACATTCATTTCCAGCCCCAAAATTAGTTAAAACATGTAAGATAGGGGATCTAGAAATCGCCTTTGACAACTTTCAGGCAATACTTCTTCAAACCCGAATGCAAATGAGTTCAAGCACCTAGAAGCCCACCAAAAACACAAAAATAACCCATAAAACACAGCTAAGAACACTTAAAAAACATCAAATTCTTACCTTGAATTTGACCTCTTGTTCTTCCTTTCTCTCTTTAAAACCGTAGACAAAAGTTGATGTGCAAGAGAGTGGGCGGTCATGCCCACTTTTGAACATAATATATTATAATTTTGTATCTTTGTACACCTTTAACCCCTCAACTTGGGCTTTATTGCATTTCCTTCTTTTTCTTCACCTTTATTCTTTATTTCTCATTTTTAAAAATTTTTAGGTGTTATAACTAAATAGTGTGACAAGAGATGTTTATTTCAGACATTCAAAATCATCCATTGTACTTCAATGCACAACAAGATTCAAACCTTTTCATCTTCATACATTGATCATCTACTACTATAGTATGGATTGAATGGTGATTTCCCATTTTTGTTCAATTAACCAACCTAAAGTTCAACCGGTAATGAACTTAATGTTTAGAATAAAAAATATGTACATTAATTGCATAATAACATTGATTTGGACAACACAAACATCTATAAATGATTAAGAACTTGATTTATTCTAAGATTATAACTGTTATAATCTTGATGAACAAGGGTTTCTCATTCTTTCAAACAAAGCATGAAATCAAGTATAACAATAGTTAAAGATAGTTGTTATGAACTAAGTATGACAAACTAACATGATTAAAAAATAAAAGAATGATAAAAATCAGTTTGATTTTATGCATGTAATGGAAAGTGAGTTGTAAAACTAATTTTGACTTTTGTAAAGTCAAAATTTGACTCATATGTTCCAAGTCAAACTGATAAACACAAGTTATCATCATCATATCAACGTACATATATGTCTCTTGCGCAGATAATGGTTAATCTTACATGGTGAAAAAGTCATAATGTTAGAGGTTTTCTTGATTCTAATGTGCCTGAAGCTACTTATATTAGAGACAATGATTAAATTTATCGAAACTACAAGAGTAGAATATGCCATTATAGCAAGGCCTATGACCTATGAAAACTTCATAAGATCTTTTCGGAGAACTTTGCAGTTAACATGGCGGATGATGTACCTACAATCACAAGACAGATTGATAAGCAACATGTTCTTACCATCTCTAGAAAGATATGAGACATTGTCTATAGTTTGGTGATGATGTCGGCCAACCAAATGAGATAAATAAAGATGAGCTTCTTGTCCAAGATAAAGAAAGGCTATAATGATATTCCCCTCACCTCTTCATCTACCATATGTTCCTTATGCACCAACAGACCATTCAATATGTGTGCTTATGTGTTTAATGGCATGTTATCCAACATTGGAGAAGGAAGAAGAACTATGTTTCTTATGTATTTAAGATTCTTATAGTGCCTGATCAATCAAGCCTTTCTTGATATGACAGGCATAAGACTTGTGATGAATCTAGCTAATCATACTACTATGTCATATGGATACCTCAAGAAGAAAGATCCCCACGAGTTACTATAGTGGTTCTATCTTTCCACTTTTGCCTTGGATGCTTGAACATATTCATCAAGGTGATGTTGAAGGTGGAGAAAAACAACAATAAAAACAAGAAGAACAAGAACAAGAAGAAATACAGGCTGAAGAAGCTGTTCTAGATCAACTTATCATTGATCTGGTTGGCGAGACCCGATCAAAACAAGGTAATATATCGGTCTTAGCTACCTTTATTGCGTAAGGGTAAGTAAGGTCGTCTCCACAGGGAATATGCGGAAAGTGTTTAATTAACACGACTCAATTAACTAAAAGACACAAACTTTGATGGTAAATATTGAAACTTTGGATGAATTTACTAACACAAGTGTAAAAAGCAATCAACTTGGAATGAATTTAATAATTAATAAGAAAATAATCACTTCCGGGTTTCCAATTCCCAGAGATCAACAATTGATACTTTTAAATTAGGGTTTGTAAGAAACAATACTTCTAGATCTTAGCTTTTGATTAAAGTGATAACAACGGAACAATATTTTAAGATTCGTTTATTCACAATGTTACAAATTCAATTATATCACATTGCCTACTTTTCTTAATGAGTTCACGATGCAAGAAAACTAAAAAATTGATAATCAAGCAAACAACTTTATTTATAGTCAAATCATTTAAATCAATCAAAACATAATGTTGCATTTAATAGATCAATGTTTAATACAAAAACCCAATCAATCATACCAATCATCTCAATTTACAAGAATCATACTCCTGAAGGCAATCAAGAGAACCTAGCCACATATCATCTTCATTCAATCTTTAATCTAGATTTGATGATCATTAGTGATGATATGGATGATATGAGGAGCTTGGAAGCACCCAAAATCTCTTTGAAATCACCTAAATTCGGCTGGGAAAAGTACTTTTCGAAACCCTAATGATTAGGTGTAGAGATTAATGAAGAGGCTGATGCAACCTAAACATCTTTAGTCTTTCCGGCATGCTGCACAAGTGCATTAAAGTGGAATGCTTCGGAAGTTTTACATGTGCAACAGAAATACTCTAAGTGTAAAATCTTACGAAGCCAAGACCAACATCTTCCGAAGCCAAAGATGAAGTCTTCTGAAGCCTCAGAGACAAAGTCTTCTGAAGCTTCAAGTTCATGAAGACAGATTTCTTCCGAAGACTTTTAGTAACATGCTTTATCTCATGTACTATTCCATAAAGCTAGACACCTTTCTGCTGCCACTCTGCAAGTCACCAACTAACATGGTTTGGTGAAAAGGTCCATGCTTTTGGTAACTGTACATTGAGGTCTTGAGTCTGTAACTTTCTACTTTATGTACTTTATCCTTTTTGTAATAGATAAGGATGTGAGCTATGGCATGTCATAGTCACTAGTCAAAAGGCAATCTGCCTTTTGACTCTACAACTGATTTTGTGTGTGTCTAGTCAATTGTATCCAGCTGGCTTTCAAAGTATAGCCGGCTGTAGGATGTAGTATAAGTGTCTCATGTTCTTGTATCTTTCCATTATGCTTTTGTAACACTTGTAATAAAACATAAAGAAAGCAATATACTGCATTCTTGAAAACCAAAAACTTGTGTTCTTTGTGTTCTGTCCCATATATTACTTGTGTTCTTAGTATCACCACTTGGTTAATCCAGTTTACTGTTTGATCTAAGTTTAGTTTATCTCCTCTTTGTCTTGTTGTGTTGTAACTCTACACCTTTCAACGATCCTGCATTTGGTATCAGAGCATTCCAGGCTCTTGATATAAGATCTCACCATCTTTAGATCCCTCACACACACAAATACTAAACTTTTCAAATGGCAGCCATTTCCAAAACTGATATGGAAACTGGAACCAGGAACAAGTCCCCACTGATCACTCTTGATGAGTTTGACACCTGGTGTTTAAGAATGGAAGGTTTCATTAGGTATCTTGATTCAAGAATGTGAGAGTCTATTGAGAATGGACCTTTCATACCCAGCACACCTTCTGGTACTGATGCTGGTATGATCCCCAAAGATGTGGCTAACTACTCTGATGAAAATAGGAAGAGAGTAGAGATAGACAGAAAAGCCATGATAGCTCTTCAAACTGCCCTTCCAAACTCTATGTACAGAGGTTTCAAGAAGTGCAAAACAGCCAAGCAGCTGTGGGATGCACTGAAACTGATGTATGAGGGTTCTTCTGAAGCCAAGGAGAACAAGAAGGATCTCCTGAAGCAGCAGTTTGAAAACTTCACCTTCAAAACAGGTGAAACCATGACTCAGCAGTATTTTAGATATATTGAGATTGTGGATACCCTAGTGGATGGAGGAGTTTCTCTTGAAAACAGAGACATTGTAAGGAAGTTCATGTCCTCGCTTCCTAGGCAGTGGACATACTACTGTGTGGTGATCAAGAGAACTAAAAATCTCAAAACTCTTACTCTGATAGAGTTGTGTGGGATTCTCAGTGGATACCAGATGGAAATGAACATGCAAGGTTCATCTGGCAACTCCAACAATCAAATGGGTTCAACCCTACATGTGGTTGAAAGGGACAGCATAGAACCTAAGCATCATCTCTTATGCTACCCTGACAACTCACCCAAGGGTCTTTTCATCACCTTCCCAGAGACACCAAAGGAGAACTACACTCAAGGAAGCCCATTCCAAGAGACAAGCTCTTCTCAAGCTTCTGTGTCTTCTGATGAAAGCTGTGGCAACTCTCTTTTCACTCTTGAAGACCTGGACTGTATCCATCAAGATGATATGGAATACATGGAAATAGTCCAGTAGATGGCTCTTCTCACTCACAGAGCCAAGAAGTTCTACAAGAGGACTGGAAGGAAGTTTCCAAGTAGTGCAACCAGTGGAAAGTTTGGACTGGACAAAGGCAAAGTCAAGTGTTACAACTGTAACCTGATAGGCCACTTTGCCAGAGAGTGTAAGGCACCTAGAACAAATGATGGCCAAACACAATCCAGACCAAACTACACTGACAGAGCTCTCCATAATGAGAATTCAAAGCAGCAAGCTGCTGTTGCTATTGAAGAAGGATTCTTTGACTGGAGCTTTTAGGTGGAAGATACCTCTCCAAACCAAGCACTGATGGCAGATCATGATGAAGCCAAGGTATTAGAACATCTCTGTACTCCTGAATGCATTGCTAAAGTTAACAGGTACAGGTCCTATAACTTGGAACTGAGATCTGATGTTGAGTCCTTAAACATTTTAAAATCTGATTTTAGAAAGTCTGAAAATGATTATAAGCTGAAAATAGAGGACTTAGAGAAAACCATTTCAGTTCTAAAACATGAACACACAGATTTTAGGACTCGAATTAAAGATCTCATAACCAAGTTAACTGAGTGCCAGGCTGAGCTTGTGATAAGCAAATCCAGGTCAAAAAAGAGTGTTCTTGAAGAGGAGACCTTCAAGAACATGATATCCTCATCCCTGCACAACAAAGTGTGCTATCAAAACAGACAGGGACTAGGATCCAATGAGATAGCTCCTCCACACACAATCTTGTCAGTAAGATCTCCTAGGTGTGGAACTTATGAAGATGAGCTTCCTCTCATAGATCCTATGAGTTAGGAGGATGAAGAAGAGATAGTGAAGAATCCCTCTATAAAGAGTGAAGAGGAGGATTCCAAGAAGGGCCACTATCCTACTGAGGAGAAAGTGAAGACTGTGATGACCAAGTCATGAGAAAGAACTTGATCAAAAAGAGCAAAAGAAAGGCAAGGAAGGCTCAAGAGATCAAGGCTACTTTTGACTCTAAGCAGAAACAAGTTTTTATTTTTGCATGGTTTAAAGTGGTAGGGATTGAAGACATCAACCAAAACTCCTCTGCTAAGAGTTCTGGTTCTTGTTCAACTCATCTCAGTAGCAAGAAGAAGACTAATCTGCTATGTATCACTGCTACACAGCCTGGACCATCAATCTCCAAGCACAGTCCTCAGCCCTTCAAGGTTTTTCAACTTGATGTAAAGTGTGCCTTTTTGTATGGAGTGATAGATGAAGAGGTTTACGTCAAACAACCACCTGTGTTGTAGATCCTGATCATCCTGATTATGTCTGCAAGCTTGACAAAGCTCTCTATGGGCTGCATCAGGCACCCAGAAAGTGGTATGAGACACTGTCTGAGTATCTCTGTAAACATGGATACAGGAGGGGTACTATAGATGGAACTCTTTTCATCAAAGGACAAGGAAAAGACATATTACTAGTTCAAGTATTTGTGGATGACATCATCTTTGGTTCAACTAATCCAAAGCTCTGCAAAGACTTTGAGAAGCTAATGAAAGATAGATTTGAAATGAGTGCCATGGGGGAACTCAATTTCTTTCTGGGAATTCAAGTGAAGCAAGTTGAAGATGGCATCTTCATAAGTCAGTCAAAGTATGTTCAGGACATACTCAAGAGATTTAATATGACTGACTGTAAGATTGCTAAGACACCTATAGCCAGAAACCACTCTCTTGGTCCTGATCATGAGGGGGAGTGTGTAGATGAGCATTTATACAGGGCTATGATTGGGTCTCTTATGTATCTTACTACTAGCTGTTCTGATATCATGTTTGCTACATGCGTTTGTGCAAGATATCAAGCCAACCCTAAGACGTTTCACCTTATCACTATCAAGAGGATTCTAAGATACCTCAAAGGTGCATCAACACTTGGCCTATGGTATCCTAAGAATTCTGACTTCAATTTGTATGCCTATACAGATAGTGATTATGGTGGTAGCAAAATGACTGCAAAGTCTACATCTGGGGGATGTCAATTTCTTGGTGGAAGGGTTGTCTCATGGCAATGAAAGAAACAATCTTGTGTCTCTGCATCAACTGCTAAAGCTGAATACATTGCTGCTGCAAGCTGCTATGCTCAAGTACTTTGGATTCAAAATCAGATGCTGGACTATGGATTAAACTTCAAGGTGACTCCCATTCACATAGACAACAACAGTGCTATCTCAATCACAGAGAACCCTGTGCAGCACTCAAGGACAAAGCACATCAATATCATGTGTCATTTAATAAGAGATAACTATGAAAAGGGATTAATTAACTAGTCAAGGTTCACACAGATGAACAATATGCTGATCTTTACAAAGGCTTTTGATGAACAGAGATTTAAATATCTTATATCAGCTATTGGGATGATCAACCTTGAGTAGATCTTTGTTAAATCTAATTCTTATTATTTCTTTAAAATTCATGTGTGTCCTAAGTTTTCTAGTTCATCACTTTCATAAGCTCATGTTTTCTTTGGATGAAAATTTCTTTTTGAAGACTTTTCTTAGATTTTTGAAAATTTCTGATACTTCGGAAGTTATGTTTTTTAACTTCGGAAGTAAATTATGACTTCAAAATATATAACTGTCTAAGAAGTTTACCTTCGGAAAAGTTTTCAGACTTATCTTCCGAAGCTTAAATATTTGTCTCATACACTTACTCATTTTTAAGGACCATTTACTTTCGAAGCAAAATTAACTCTCGGAAGCTTTGTTAGTTTATACGCAAAGCACTCAAGCTTTAATTTTTCTTCCGAAGCAAAATTTTCAAATCTCTTAGGAAATTCTTCCGAAGTCATTTTAGCTTCGGAAGCTTTTTAATTAAAACTTCCAAAGATAATTAACTTTCGGAAGCTTTTTGACTTCCAAGAAAACTACTTTTTGAGCAAAAAGTAAACTAGTTTTTCAGAGGTGGGACCGACATCTGGATTTCAAAGTTTATCCTCTTTCATTAAACTTTATCTGAAATCCTTCTCACATATACACCCAATGGTTTCCCCCTCATTCTATCATCTGTTCTTCCTCCAAACCTAAAAACCAAAATTTCTCTCTGAAATTTCTTTCTTTCTTCTTCCTTCGTCCTTAAGCTACTTCAAAATGGTCAACCTTGCTCACAGAAATGATCCCAACTTTACCATGCAGCTACACAGACAACACAATCAAGTTGATCTGTTATGCTCTGAGAAAGATCCTCATTTCTCAGAGGTTTCGTTTCTTGTCTCTATCAAACTACTTCACCTCCCTCACCATTGATCCTCCACTCTATGAGGATCAGTTGCTTGAATTCTGGAAGACCTGCCAAGAGGTCATTATGGATGGGGAGAAGGCACTGTCTGCCATAGTGCAGGGGAGAACAATTTATATCACTCCGGCCATCATCAACCGAAATCTTCAGCTGGATGATGAAGAAGGTGAGGTGTTCTTCCCAAAGGAAGTTGTTAATCATTCCTTTGAGCAGATGGGGTATAAGGGAGATTTCTTTGTAAAGACCTTCAGGAAAGGGAAGGTCTCATCCCAATGGAGATTCCTGCTCCATGTGGTCATCCACAGCTTATCAAACAATCATGGTGGATGGGACCAGATTCCTAAAGATCTCTCCTTCATAGTCCATGGCATGGTTCAAGGGGTCAAATTCAGGTACTCTCAATTTTTTATATACAAATTTGCTTGCTAATTTAGACTCCTTAGAATATTACATGTTTCCTAGATATGTCGTACATTCTTAACTGTGAACTGGGCTCACAGTTAAGGGAAACAGGTAACATTCTTAAATTAGGACAGATGAAGCCTGACATCTTTAAAATATTGAGAAAGTCCAATGTTGGATTCTCTGGGGTAGAAACAGCCCTAGTCCCAAAAATGTTAGAGCTCATTGCTCAAGGTGACAACCTAGCAGCACAAGCTAGTGTTAAACCCAGACCTGCTACTTCCCAACCACCCCACAGCCTCAAATCTCCATCACCTACCAAAGAAAATTCCAATGAACCCCTGCTCAGACTATTCAGTCTGTGGAGGTCCCTATATACTCACCCTACAGGAAGAAGTGGACACTGGAGCTCCTATTTCTCCTGAGGAGCAGACCACTCCCATCTCTTCAAGAATCAGTGCTGAGGTTCCTCATGCTCAGCCTGATGAGCTCATTAGCCTTACTTCCTTAAGCCATCACTCTGAGTCTCAACACTCAAGTGATCAACCTTCAGGGGACAGTTACCATCCCCAGCCTATAAATCTCAACCAACCCATTCCCAACCTTGAATTCTATACTGATGAAGATATAGGTTTCAATGAGTATAATGAATCTCTCTTCTTTCTCTCTAGTCAAAAGAGATAAGTACTACTGAGTCTCCTACATCTATCCCACATCAGTCACCTACAACTGAGGTGGACACTACTGAACCTATTTAGGATGTCCATATGGAAGAGGCTCTCACTTCTAAAAGTGATTACATCATTAAGACCTCAACCATGGCAACTCAGCCCACTGACATCTCAACTGAGATGGCCAGTGAGCAGAGGAAATCCAGTAGCCAAGAACTTAGAACTAGTCATGAGAGAAAGGACTCTGGTCCAATCTTCTCCACCCCCAGTGATTCTTCTGATGAATATGAGGGGGATCTAAGACTAAAAGTGCAAAAACTGTCTAAAACATGCACTTACCTAGTCTCAAAGGTCAGTCACCTTGAATCTCAGGTGACTACCTTACAACACAGGATCAATGATTAGCAACTTGAGATTTCATATCTTAAGGAAAAACTAGCTGGGAGACCCTTAAGGAGAGCTCACCAGGAACACAAGAACCTGTGGATGTGATTGACCTATCCTCCAGCTCACCTATGCAAGTGGGTGATGCTACCAAAAAGGGGGAGAAAGTCATTATAGCCACAGAACCTGGGAGTTCCTCTGAGAGAATGGACATTAAGGACTCACCATCCTCACTTGCAACTGTGCATTCTCAGCAACCTCCTCTAGTTCACATTGATGTGGACTACACAGATTCCTTCATATAGAGTCTGTTTGAGGATGGGATACCAAGGGCTATGTCACCTTCATCATCCTTCAATCACATTATTGGGTGGAGGTATGACAACAATAGGAAGGCCCTCATCATCATAAGAGTTCAAGGACTGCAAGAAGTCTTCAATTTTCAAAACTTGGACTATTATGAAGGTCTGGATCTAGTCAACATGCCACTTGTCAACCCAAGCCAATGAAGATAAGCTGACAAACTGGCTAAAAGAATCCAAGCAGGATCATTGCAGAGTTCATTCTAAGAAGGAGACTAAGGCGATTAGGCAATGTCATCAGTCAACTGGATGTTGAGGCAGACCCTAAGATTAGCTTCATAGGGGAAACCTTGACTGAAGGCCCAGTGACAGAACCTGAGAGCCCTATCTCATCATCTCCAACTGCTGCAGAGATCCATACTCCTTCTAAGACACCTACTGGTGAAGGTGCTTCTCAACCTCTCTCTGGCCTGAGCTCAGATGTTGCAACGAGCAATGAAGGTCAAAGCTCTCTCCACCCTGAGTCACAAAGGTCTGAGAGTAACAAAGGGAAAAGAAAGATGACATCTGAGGAGATTGAGGAGGAGGAGAGAGAGAGGAAAAGGAGGCTAAGGGGAGAAAGTTCCTCTACTGAGTCTCCAAGACTCATGGAGTCTGTAATCAGGGCTGCCCCTAGACCAGATACTCAGAATGATGAGTTAAGGGCAGTCAGGATCAACTATCTACAGACTAGGAACTATGACATAGATAATGTCATTTCTCTCCCCTTGGATGAATTGAATGAGCTGGTTGATCTAGAAAGGTCAAGAGAGAAGAAGGAGGCAGAAGATGCAGAACTCCTAGTACAAGTCAAAGAAGAGAGAAGAAGAAAAAGACTGTATAAAGGTATGCCTACCCTCTCACCAGTTCAAGAAAGTCCTGAACAAGAGGATGTGGTTCAACAAGAACCTCAGGTAGATAAGGAAGAAGACAGAATCAAGATGATTAACTACTTGAGTGCCACAGGCCTTTATCAGGCAGATACACTCCTTCCCTTACCTTATGACTATATTGAGTTTTAGTATTTAAAACAACTTGAGCTTGAGTTAGTCAAGGAAAGAAAGACAAGAAAGAAGAAGCTAAGGGAAGAAGCTGCAAATTCAAGAGCCGTCATCCAAAAGAGCATGAAGAAGTCTGCTAATAGGTAAAGGATGATGAGCTTCTTGAAGTTGTATGGATTCTCCGTAAGGAGACTTGGACCCATGTCTCTATCCACTATGGATGAGCATATCAGGGTAATCAAGCAGAAGATTAAGAGTGGAGAGCTCACTAACTTACACTCCACTCCAAGTCAAGCCCCACCTGAAGTGGAGGTTAAGGTTGAACAAACAGACACAACAACCCGGACCTCCTGCTAATGCTCAGCAAGCTTCATCTTCTGATCCACAGCAGGGTCAACCTCCCTCTCCATCTGAACCTGAGAGAGAGGAAGTCCCAAATGAGAAAGACAATGAAGATCAATCTGGTGCTACAGACCAGTCTTCTCAGTTAAAAATTGGAAAGAGAAATAAAAGGATGGCTTCTAAACCAAATTCTAAGAATAAGAAGAAGCCTGCATCCCCTTTTGAACCTCAGGATGAATCAGAACAGCCTGAGGATGTGCAGCCAGAGGAAGCTCAATCAACTCCAACTTCAGTAGCTCCTTTAGCATCAGGAAGACCCATCTTGTCTAGGACATACACCACAAATCCGAAAGGTGGCATGTTATTAGAGATCAAGGTATTGAAGACATCTATACATGGCAAGATATGTTTTAGTTGTCTCTGCATGACCTCTTTGACATGAGAAGACACTTTGACAGCCTGAAGGATCCTGATCATCTTATGAAGAAAGGAATGGTGATCATCCTAATGAGGACTGTTAATATCTGAAGTTTTCTAAATGTTTTAGTAGCATCAGCCTAGGGGGAGTTTGTAGAGATTAATGAAGAGGCTGATGCAACCTAAACATCTTTAGTCTTTCCTGCATGCTGCACAAGTGCATTAAAGTGGAATGCTTCAGAAGTTTCACATGTGCAACAGAAATAATCTAAGTGTGAAATCTTCCGAAGCCAAGACCAACATCTTCCGAAGCCAAAGATGAAGTCTTCCGAAGCCTTAGAGACAAAGTCTTCCGAAGCTTCAAGTTCATGAAGACAGATTTCTTCCGAAGACATTTAGTAACATGCTTTATCTGATGTACTGTTCCATAAAGCTGGACACCTTTCTGTTGCAACTCTGCAAGTCACCAACTAACATGGTTTGGTGAAAAGGTCCATGCTTTTGGTAACTGTATATTGAGGTCTTGAGTCTGTAACTTTCTACTTTATGTACTTTATCCTTTTTGTAATAGATAAGGATGTGAGCTATGGCGTGTCATAGTCACTAGTCAAAAGGAAATCTGCCTTTTGACTCTACAATTGATTTTGTGTGTGTCTAGTCAATTGTATCCAACTGACTTTCAAAGTATAACCAACTATAGGATGTAGTATAAGTATCTCATGTTCTTGTATCTTTCCATTATACTTTTGTAACACATGTAATAGAACATAGAGAAAGCAATATACCGCATTCTTGAAAACTAAACACTTGTGTTCTTTGTGTTCTGTCTCATATTACTTGTGTTCTTAGTATCACCACTTGGTTAATCCAGTTTACTGTTTGATCTAAGTTTAGTTTATCTCCTCTTTGTGTTGTTGTGTTGTAACTCTACACCCTTCAACGATCCTGCACTAGGGTTATATAGGAATTACAATTTGAAATAATCCTCCAAATATCATGTTAGACCGTAACTTATAGCCTATAGATCGTAGGTTATGGCCTACCTTTAACCAGGTGGCCAAACCTTCTACGTTACGGGTTTCATAGACGGACTCAGCACAGGGTCATAAGTTACGGCCTCCCTCCACTTTTTCATAATTGTTTTACAATTTTTTCACATGTAACTTTTCATGAGCTTTCCTTTGATTGGTCGTGGGCCTCGTAACTCTTTTTCTAACCCAAGTTATGCCTATTTTAAGTTACCATGGCCTTAAACCTTTGGTTTTTGCATTTCTTCACTTCTTGGGCTCTAATTTCCATCCTGCTTTTTCCATACTCTTCATGTTTCACCAAACTTAGTTCTGGTTTTCCATTTTTCATCTTTTGGTAATTGCGCATTTGGTCCTCGTGGTTTTATTCTATGCTTATTCACATTAGAATAAACTTCCTTAAGCTCCACTTTCCTACACATCAAAACAAACTCAAAGTAACTTCGTTCCATACTAACAAGGATGTAAAATCGCATAACTAGATCAATTAAACCATTAATTATTATTACTCAATCAATCATCCAAGATATGCATATGATAGAAGAACAAGAAGTTATTGCTTAAGCTTAGGAAGCAATGTCACCACATGTTGGTAAAGGTGGTAATCTTCACATTGCTTCTCCAAATCAAGCACCCTCTCCCATTGCATCACCCATTTCATATCTATTTCAAATGTTTCCAATTGATATTGTTGAATCAGTTGCTACAAGTGACTCTACTAGTTCCAAAAATAGTTCTGAATTATAACTAGATGAGCAGGAACAACCTGTCATCCAAGAGTAAGCTAGAAGACAACAAACTTCTAAAAACTTACTTTCTGAAGCCACTCAAGAATTAGTAGGTCAAGTACACACTTAACAGTCAAGTGGGTATGATAGAGATGAAGTTATTTCTAAGCTTCAGCTCAAATAAATATAATGGAGAAGATTCCAAGAAGGAAAGATCAAGTAATTGCTAATAGGACTGATGAAGTAATCTTGAAAGACAGAAAGATCAAGGAGTTAATGTCCATAATTAAGAAGATTAGAGATGAAATTGATGAGCATGTTGAGAGTGCCAACATCCAAACCATTGTTATGGATGACCAAGATAGACTCATAAATGCCTTATCTAAGAAGATAGTTAAGTTGGAGAAGAAGGTTGATGATCTCATCAAAGGCTAAGTCTACTTGAGGAAATGCTTATCAATAAATAAAAGGATGATAAGAGAAAAGATAAAGACATTAACAAAGATGAGTATGGTGACATCTTTGATTTAGATGATGATGATGATGATGATAATGATGATGATGATGATGGTGATGGTGATGAAGGAGGTTATGAAAGATCTCCTAAGAGGTAAAAGACAAAACATCAGACAGATATGCCTACTAAACAAGCAAGTACATTTGGGAACCCTATAGAGGAAGGACCACTTGTATTGGTTCCTCACACAGCTCTTACCACAAGTCAAACTGAAGAGAATGCTGGCATGATCACTTTGATTTAAGAGCTTGATGCTTACTTTTCTAGTAATTTCTTTACTGATAAATATATTTCATTGATAATCAATGAAGCTAGTGTCCTTGCAGAACCATTTGTATTTATTCTTCAAAAGCCTATTATCTTTGAGAAAGAGTTGTAAATGCAAATGATTCATGTTATGACTCTAACTGAAGAGAAAAAGGAAGTCATTAGAAGGCTATTTGAGGAATTCAGATTAAAAACTTAAGAAGAAGAAAGAGTAATGTCTGAGACTACTAAGAAAGTTAAAGTTATTAAGTCTTGTTATCTCAATTGTGGACATATTCAAGAAGAAAAAAAGTATCTAGCTAAGAAGGCAAAAGAAAATAAATCTATGGTTGTAAAGGATGCTCCAGAACCTACAAATTTGAAAAGAGAAGACAAACTGAGCATGGCTACTTTTGCATAATTTATGGAAGAACATATTCAGGCAACTGAGCAACTCTTGAGGAAGGCATGTATCATGAGCCTGAATTCCAAGAGAGCCCTCAAAGACAAGAATCGACAGCTGAAGAAATAGTGGAAAAGGCCCAAACTGATAACTGGATGATTAAAGTCATGTTCCTTATTCAAGAAGGATATGGTGATTATCAAGTAATCAACATGACTTCTAAGGCCATGTCTGAAGAGATTAAGAGGGTGGAGAGGTTACTTGATCCAACTATAGAAACAAAGTATGAGTTGAGGAAAATTTAAGAACTCAAAAAGGGCAAAGTTATAGCAATTTCCTCCTTTAAAAGAACCACCAGTCATTTATCCATTTTCAGATCCCTACAAGATGATAGACAAAGTAATAAAGGACTTTCTTGATATAAATGATTTTTGCAAGAGGAAGTTGGTCCAACAAAGACCACCTCTTAGAGCCTCTATGTTAGGAATCATTAAAAATTTAAAAGAAAAGATAAGAGTTATTAAAGGATAGGTAGTCCAACATCATCCTAGTCAAAGAAGATCTGCTCAGCAAGTACAAGTTACTAGAGGCGATCATGATTCTCTAGAACCTTTTTTGAGCAAACAATAGAGTGGTTCAAGTAGCCATCATAGCTACAATTACAAGGACTGACCACTACTAAAATGCTATACGGTGTTTCAACTCCGAAAGGCAAAGTTGATGTAAATATCATTGCTTGGAAGTATGATTCTGACTGAAACATGTTTATGGTCAAGATAATATCAATGTTAGCTTAATTCTTCACATAATATATTGATCTAGTAAACACCTTGAAGATTCATGACCAGAAAGAACTTGATAATTTGTAACTAATTAACCATGCTGCATTGTCAAGAGGATATCAATTTAAGGACATTTTGAAGGTGTTTAAAAGAACTAGCAACTTTAAGGCCCTTAAGAAGATATGCATGAGAAAAGAAAATTCATTCAGGAATCCCTTTACATAGAGAAAGAAGATAAAGACAATAGAACAGTTGGTAGTTCCAAAAGGAAGCATAAAGCCAACTAAGGATTTGAAAAGAAAGAGAATAGCCGGTACCCATTAGTCAATGCCAATTTTAATCTTCAAGTATGATTAAGAGAAATATGAGTTGTTGATTAAGAGCAGATGGAAAGGGAAAGTTGGCCCAAATGCTTATGAAGTATGGCTTCCAGATGAATCATATATTCACGATATGTTCACTAGGCACTTTGAAAGAGAGAAGCCAAAAAAAAAGAAAAGAGTGCCTCTTAACTTTGCTAATATAGTAAAGTTAGAGATTAATATTGCAGGAGAGTTTGTTATTCATAGAGATAGTTTATTAAACCATTGCCATGTATGATCCGTGATCATTGAAGCAAATGAATATTGATGTTTAACTTACCATCCATGTACTTGATAGAAACAAGATGAATGAGGCCAGCCAATTTCAGACAACGATCAACTTTATTCTGGACCCCACTAATCCTATGTTCCATTATTATCGTACAGAAAAAACAATAATAGTAGCAATAACAATAACACCACCAGTTACAACAAAAACATATCCAACAACAACACAACAGAGCTCCGTCAACAGTACCAGAAACACTAACAATAATTGCATCAGCTTCAACCTCCACAATAGTCCAAGCATCCACATCACAACAACACTAGCAATACCTAAAGATCCACCAGAATCTTCACATCTTCCACCACCCAAACACACTTGAAGTACTTAGGCTACATAATTCTTAGGGCGGAGTATTGTTAGACACTATAAAGGGTCATGCATGCTAATTTAATTAGTGATAGAATTTATTTTGTTAAGAAATATACAAGTGTGGATTTTTGCAGATGAAAGAAAAGAAATACGTACAAAAAAGAAGGCTAAGTATTGTTCAGCCGCATTATTTTGCGGGTGTGAACAAAGCAAATATATGGATAAGCATTTGTCTACCAACAAAGACCTAAGTTGGACCAAAAGAACCAATGAGCCTGATCAGAGAAACCTCTAAGTCCCACAAGACATCACAACAGCTGAAGAAGACCTGATCAGCTGTTCTACAAAGTCTGAAGAATACAACTGCTGAAGTACGTCTGAAGTACTGAAGACAAAGACTGAGACAACAGCTGAAGATCTAAAGTCTGAAGACTTCAACAAGTACTGAAGACAAAGACTGAAGATCAACAGCTGAAAGACAAAGTCTGATGTTCAAGTACTGAAGACATCAGCTGATGTTAACAGCTGATGACAACAGCTGAAGAGGGCTTCTTCAGTTGTTGTGATGGTTTTTCTTCAGTAGTTTTCTTTTCCTTTCAGTAGTTTGTTTATTTTTCTTTTCAGTACTTGTAAACAACTGAAGAGGTTGTTCTTCAGTTGTTGTAGTTTCAGTAGTTTTATGTTTTTCAGTAGTTGTAAATGAGATGTTTAACACTTAGGAACATTTGTAAGAAGATGTCAGTTGTTGACATCTTCAGTAGTTGTTAAACATCAGTAGTTATAAAACGGTTACATGTCACTTTCAAGTGACATCAGCCTACGTCATTCTTTTCTTTATAAGGAAAGATGACTCACCTGTAATCGTGCCTTTGAGGCCGACAATCCTAATGCAATATTCCTTTTGTCGGATATTTCTCTCTCTATACAAAAATTCTTTTATCGTTTTATATCAATTGTTCTTGTTGAATTTGTCTAATTCTGAGCTATTCCGCTGCTATATCTGTTCAATCGATTAAACCAAGGGCTGAGATCCTAACAAATGGTATCAGAGCAGGTTAATCATTGATCGATCTAACAATTGATCATTGAAACTGTTCAATCGCTCTAAGTTTAATCGAATTAGCAAAATTCGCAAGGATCTGTTATAGAGATTGAGAGTGTATCGCTTCTGGCCGTTTTATTTGAGGTTCTGTGTGGTTTTGAGCTAAATTTATTGTGTTTTTACTTGAATCTGTCTGATTTTCACAATGACTACTTCTTCTAATGATCCTTTCAATACTGGATCCTCTACCAAGCCTCCGATCTTGGTGAGGAATGAGTATAACATTTGGCAGAGAAGATTGCTCCATCACCTGTCTGTCAATAGCTCAGGTTGTTGGACATCTGTGGTACATGGACCACATAAGCCAATGGTGAATGATCCGGAAACAAACAGTTGGTTCCAAAGAAGAAGGAGCAATACTCCGATGAGGACAAGAAGTTGTTTGAAATCGATGCAAAAGCCCATGGAATTTTGGCTATGGCTATTCCTAATGAGATTTACTCTGGGCTTCTGCATTGTGAGTCTGCTCATGACCTCTGGAATGCCATCAAAGAACAATTTGGTGGTACTGATGAGGTTTTAGCAAACAACAGGGAAATCCTCGCCCAACAATATGAGACTTTCTCTCATAGAAAGGGTGAGACTTTGACTCAACAATTTGAGCGGTTTTCATGTTTAATCTCTGAATTGAAAATGGTTAAACATGATATACCAGGAGTCAGATGAACCATAGATTCTTAAGATCACTGCCTGAGAGATGGAACACATATACCATTGTTCTACGCTCAAATGCTGATGTTGATCGCCTATCTCTCACCCAACTTCATGGGAAACTGCTTACATTTGAGAGAGAGATAGAGCAGAAAAGGAAATTGGTTTCATCTGGCAAACTCACTGAGGATTTTGTCCAAGGGAACACTGCCCTGATTGGACATCAAGAGTCAGAATATGCGTCATCTGAAAGCCAGTATGATGAGCATATTGATTTCTCTACAAACACTTCTGAGCCTGCCTTTGTGAGTGTTGATAGTTATTCTGCTGGTTGTAATAGTGACAATCTATGTTTCATCATGGATGATCTCAAGGGGATTGCTGATGATGACTTAGAAGAGATGGATATTTTGAGCCAAATGGCCTTGATAAATATCAGATCTCAGAAGTTCTACAAAAGAACTGGAAGGAAATTCCCAGGACTCTCTGGCAAAACCAAAGTTGGTTTTGACAAGAGTAAGTTGAAGTGCCATAAATGCCACAGGCTTGGGCACTTTGCAAGAGAATGTAGATCATCTGGATCTAACTCTCCTGCACCCTTTGTGACTTTCCCTGGCAATAGTCAACAAAACAGAGGGCAACAACCTGTCAATTCTGGTTATCATCATCAACCACAATCTCCTGCATATTTTGTTCCACAGGGGCCAATGCCATATCCATACCCCTGCTATTACATGCCACAACCAGGCCAGGTTCAAGCACCCACTGCTCAGCAACCACATGCACTCCCTGAGCCTCAACCATCCAATCTCATCAACCTAATCAACTTCAACAACACAGCTTCTTCACACCAGGGTTGTTGACTGGAGCAGTTTACCAGATGATGTGTCTGGTAATGAACAACTGTTCTCAGGTGCTGGTCAACATGGTGGTGAGCATCCTTTTGGAAATCTAGCTCTCATGGCTTTGAATCCTCTGATGGATCATCCTCAAATACCTCTTCAACACAGGTATCACAGGTATCCTCTGAGGCTAAGGCCAAATTATGTTCTGAAACTTGCATAGCAGCATTTGCCTCTATTAGAGAGAAGCAAATGTGGCTTTAATCAATAAAAATGTAGAGCTAGAACAAACAATTTCCAAAATAAAGCTGAGTTTGAGTCTGTGCTAAAAGAGAAAACTGATGAGATTTACAAATTAAAATGCCAAATTTCTGATGATAAGGCTAGGGAGGATGTACTCTTAGAGAAGTACAAAGACCTCAAAGATACTCTTGCTGTCACCCAGGTAGAGTGTGATCGATGGGTACAATCTTGCAAGGGCTTTGAAATGCTTCTTAGTAAGCAAACTGCTTCCAATGTGAAGTTTGGAATTGGTTATAATCACACTGCTCCTCCTACAGTTTTTGCTTCAAGAGCAGGAGCGGATCTGATGGAGAAAGTAATGACCAATCCACCTCATCATGTGATTCACTACTTGATAAAGCACCATCAGTAGTTGAAGTCAGTAGTAATCCCTCTGTGAACCTATCAGCTGATATTGATGGTTCAACTGCTGACACTCACATGATCAATGAGTTGATCAACCCAAGTGTTATCCCTAGAAGTACTGAGGGTACTGGAGAGCAGGGGATAACATCTGGAGTTCAAATCCTAATGACTGACAGCACTGAAGAGAAGAAAACTGTCAGTAGGAAGGATTTGAAGCCTACTAAGGAAGTTGACAAGAAGGCAAAAAGTGCTTCTAAACTGCTGAAGAGCAAGTCTTCAGTAGTTTCATCTTCTTTAGTTGATGATCAACAGAAGATGAAGAAGAAACCATGTGAAATATGTGGTCTATTCAATCATCTCACAGATGATTGTTGGTACAAAAAGGGATCCAAACTCAAACAAAAAGAGAAAATTAAAGAAAATTGGCTAAAATGAAAACTGAGTTTGAGTCCAAGTTTGTACCAGCAGCATCAAATCCTGTTACTCCTATGACCAAAAGGAAATCTAAAAAGGAAGGAGTGCAACAGGCAATAGCTGAGGTTGCTCAAAAGAAGATGGTGCAACACAAGAACTCATCATCAAACACCAATACCAATGTGTCTGAAGAGCTGAAAGCTCTCTCCAGAATCAGACACAGCTGGTAATGATGGTTCAACATCTGTTGGGAAGAGTTAACCAACTTGATGGCCCTGTGTGAAACCCCAGAAAAGGAGATCCAAGCCGAAGGATTCCTCTTCTACACCATCTCCTTCACCTCAAGCTATTGTGTCCAATAAACCTGTTAGTTTACCATCTGTTGATGAGACCAGGCCCAAAACCAAAAAGGTTTGGGTCTCCAAAACTAACTGATTGTTTATTTATGCAGGTTTCTTCAACATGCCAAAGTAGCATCTGGTATGTAGACAGTGGGGATCTATGCATATGACTGGGAACAACTCACTTCTTAATGACTACTCTCCAGGAAGGAAGGGATTTGTTTCTTTTGGCAATGATGCAAGAGGTTACATCATCGGGAAGGGCTTTGTTTCCAATGGGGAAATAAAGTTTGATGATGTCAACCATGTGGAAAATCTCAAGTATAATCTTTTGAGTGTCAGTCAATTGTGTGACAAAGGCCATGTTGCCCTTTTCACAAGCCAGAACTGCAGGATTCTGTCATCCAAAGTTCTGAGTTTGATTGACAAGGTATTGGATGCTCACACTCTCCTGAAGGCCAACAGGACAGGAAGAGTGTATGCCTTAGATCTTTCCAAGAAAATTGATCTCAAAGGCCATCCTTGCCTATTTTCCAAGGCCTCTCCTCAAGAATCTAATCTATGGCATAGAAGGCTGGGACATGTTAATTTCAAGAACATGAATCAGCGATACACCATAGTTTAGTAAGGGGAATGCTATGAAGGAGTTCAAGTGTGAAAACAACTGCACTGCTTGTTTGAAAGGAAAACAGCACAAAGTTTCATTTCCACCTATTGAAGAACCAAAGTCCACTGCCTGCTTACAACTTCTTCACATGGATCTCTTTGGTCCTGTGAGAGTGATGAGCATGGCACAGAAAAAATACTGTCTGGTAATTGTGGATGATTACTCCAGATTTGTATGGACTTTCTTTCTACATTCAAAGGATGAAGCTGCACAGAAGATCATAAACTTTGTGTTGTATGCTGAGAAGCAGTATTCCTCTCAGTCAAGTGTATTAGAAGTGATAATGGAACAGAATTCAGGAACAATACACTTGATGAGTTCTACCTTTCCAAGGGAATAAAGAGACAGTTTAGTATTCCAAGAACTCCTGAACAGAATGGAGTTGTGGAGAGAAAGAACAGGACCCTCATTGAAGCTGCAAGGTCTATGTTGGCTGATTCTGGACTGCCATTGACCTTTTGGGCTGAAGCTGTCAACACAGCATGCTATGTGCAGAATAGAGTGCTAATAAATCAGAGGTTGATGAAGACTCCATATGAAGTTCTACATCATTTGGCCCCTCTCATTTCATTTTTTAGAGCATTTGGGTGTCCCTGTTTCATTCTCAACACAAAGGATCAGCTCCAGAAATTTGATCCTAAGGTGGATGCAGGGTACTTTGTTGGTTATTCATCAACTTGCAAGGCATACAGAGTCTTCAACTGCAGAACAAAGATGGTTGAAGAGACTTTACATGTCAAGTTCAATGAATCTCCAAAGGACAAGATTCCACAAAGCCTGTGGAGCTCTTTGATTTGGACATACTGCAATATGTTCCTTATCAATCTCCTGCTGTTGCTCCTGTCAACAGTCACCACCTGGTGTTACTACTGAAGATGATGATGATAGTAGTAATCACCTCTTCAGGTTTAGTGATCAACTGCCTGAGTCCTCTAAACCTGATGCTCCTGTAGCTCAGCCGCACCATCCACAACAAATGCTGATGAGATTTCTGCATCCTCAACTTCATTTGAGTTGCCACCATCTTCATGGTTTCAAGAATCTGCATCAACATCTGCTGCTGCTGAAGACCCTACAAACACTTGCACAGATTTGATTGTTTACCAAGAGCTGAAAAATCACCCAATATCTCAAATCCTTGGTGATATCAATGCTGGTGTCTCAACCAGAAGCCAGTTGTCCAATTTCTGCTTCTATGCTCTCTTCATCAGTCAGCTAGAGCCAAAGAACTATCATGTTGCTTTGAGGGACAATGGATGGGTTGAAGCCATGCAGCTTGAGCTTTTTCAGTTCAAGAAACAGCAAGTGTGGGAGCTTGTTCCTCTACCCCAGGTAAGTGTGCAATAGGCACTAAATGGGTGTTTAGGAATAAAACTGATGAAAATGGGCTAATTGTAAGAACAAGGCCAGACTGGTTGTGCAGGGGTTTGCACAAGAAGAAGGTATTGATTATGATGAAACCTTTGCCCCTGTAGCCAGACTGGAGGCAATTAGATTGTTTTTAGCCTATGCTGCACTCCACAATCTTAAAGTTTTCCAAATGGATGTCAAAAGTGCTTTTCTATGGTACAATAAAAGAAGAAGTTTATGTGTGTCAACCACCAGGCTTGAGGATAATAAGCACCCAGAATGGGTATATAAGCTTGATAAAGCTCTTATGGTTGAAAACAAGCACCTAGAGCTTGGTATGAGACCTTATCAAACTTTCTTCTACAGAATAATTTCACTAGAGGCTCCATAGATAAAACTTTATTTATTAGAAGGTGGATCAGCATAAGCTACTTGTTCAAATTTATGTTGATGATATATATTTGCATCCTCTGATCCCCAATTGTGTGAGGATTTCCAAACCTTAATGCAACAGAAGTTTGAAATGAGTGCAATGGGAGAATTACAGTTCTTTCTAGGTTGCAAATCAAACAAAAAGCTGATGGAATTTTCATTCATCAGTCTAAATACACAAAAGATCTTTTGAATAAGTTTGATTTACAAAACTGTAAATCTGTTCTACTCCCATGTGCAAGCACCACACAATTGGATGTTGATCAGAAAGGTAAAGGTGTTGATGAAACCCTTTACAGATGTATGATTGGTTCCTTGATGTATTTAACAGCTTCTAGACCAGATATTATGTTTGCTACATGTGTTTGTGCTAGATTTCAGGCTGCACCTAAGGAGTATCATTGATTGCAGTCAAGAGGATCTTTAGATATCTGCAAGGCACACAATCTCTAGGCTTATGGTATTCCACTGGACATTCTTGCAAATTAGTGCTTCTCTGATAGTGACTATGCAGGATGTAAGTTGACCAGGAAATCAACTTCTGGTGGATGCCAATTCCTAGGCAACTGTTTGATTTCTTGGCAGAGTAAGAAACAAACCTCTGTTGCTACATCCATGCTGAAGCCGAGTACATTGCTGCTGCAAGTGTACATCCCAAATACTCTGGCTTCAGAATCAACTTTTGGATTATGGCATTACAGAGACTAAGACTCCATTATTAATGGATAGTGCTTCAGCTCTTTGCATTGTCAAAAATCCTGTCCAGCACTCTAGGACCAAACATATAGAAATTAGACATCATTTTATAAGAGATTTTGAAAAGGGTCTAATTAATCCTATGTTTGTGCCTAGTGCTGATGAGCTTGCAGACATTTTTACTAAGCCTTTGGATAGTTCAACTTTCCACAACCTGGTGTTAAGGCTTGGTATGCTGCAGCTAGAATAAGTGACAACTACTGATGATCTCAGTAATTACTGATGATCATTGGTAACCATGTCACATATAAGTACTGATGAGTTATTTTACCCTCAGTAGTTTTTATAACTACTGAAGGCTAAATGATTTCAGTACTGTACTTTATCTGTTCTACACTACTGATATAGTTACAACTACTGAAATCAGTAGAAACAGATAAGTACTGATGTCCTATGAAACTACTGAAAACAGCTAAAAGCTGATGAGTAAGTGTTGAGGACAGTATGAAACAGCTGAAAGGCTATGAATTGACGACAACTACTGATGAGTACTCTCTTCAGTAGTTCACAAACTGCTGTTTCTTTATAAAAACTGAAGCAATACCATGTCTTCAGTAGTTTTCAACTACTGATGACTAACACCAAGTCTTCAGTTGTTTACAACAACTGATGGCAAAACCACGGTCTTCAGTAGTTTCAACTACTGATGACTAATACCAAGTCCTCAGTTGTTTCAACATCTGAAGTCCAACTTGTCTTCAGTAGTTTTAAAACTACTGATGCCTAATCAGAGACTTCAGTTGTTTCAAACGTCTGATAGTAAACACCATGTCTTCAGTTGTTTTATAACTGCTGACCACTCCAATACCATCAGTCGTTCAAACGTCTGAAAGTTAATACCACGTCTCAGTAGCTTCAAATACTGATGACTAACACCAAAACCTTCAGTCGTTTCATACCCGTACCCTATATATACCTGATCCCTCTTTCAGAGTTTTTCATTCTTTCACACACCTAACTTTTCAAAAGCTCTGAAAACCTTTCACCTTCATTAATGGCGACCATGCAACTCAAACCTCGACAAATGTGTCGCGTACCTTACAAAGTCGCCCTTCTGGACCAAATTGAAAATGCTATAGATCTTATGGTCCAATCCCCACTAAAAACGGCTTTCCTTTTAAATCCAATCATTTATGCCGATTCGCTACGTCAGTTCTGGATATGCGAACCGTTAATGGAGAATCTATCCTTCATCTATCAACTCGCATAAGGTGGTCATCTCTACTGCTACCATCCGCCAAATATTGCTGTTAGATGATGCTGCCTACCCTGTTGGATATCCTAAGCGCCAACTTGATCTTTCCTTTGGACAACATGGATATCAGGGTGATCTTAGTGCTTCACAATCCTGAAGAAACATTTTCCAGATGCTGAACGATTATTATTTCATATGGTAAATGTTTGCCTGGCCCGAAGACTTCCTCTTGGGATCAACTGTCTTCCAGATGGCAACAGTATTGTTCTCTATCCTTAAACAAGAACCACTAAACTTTTCTGAAATAATTTTTCTTGAACTCAAGGATATGGCCACAAAACCACTTTCTAACCGTTGGATACTATATCCTCGGTTTATAATGGCCATAATAGAGAATCAGCTTTCTGCTGAGGGACTAGTTGGTCTGGGAGTCCTGCTTTGGCTGTATTGCCGGAGTATACTCCCGACACAACCTGACCAAACTCTCAAACAGGCTGCCAAGCTGCGCAAACCCACGCAGCTGGAACCCACAGCCTCCACCTCCACATCCAAAGTCCCTTCAAACCCACAAAGAAGAAGCCTAAGAAAGCTACTCAGGGAATTGAGTCCCCTGTGGATGCTCCTGCTGCACCAACGCAGGTTATCTCTGCTGGAAATAACCCCCCCGTAGAGACTGTGACTCCACCAACTGAAGCCGCTCAGGTTTCCTCTCAAAAGGAACCTGCAGCAACTACTCAAGGGAAGCCACAATGCTGGGATCCCCCTCACTTGAGGGGATTACCATTGAAGAGCACCACCTGTCCCGGTGCCACTGCTTCCACACCCTCTCCTGATGCAACCGCCCCTCAAAGCCCTACTATCATTGTTGCAAAAGTGCTGACGCAGTTGCATTCCTCACCCCCCACCCCCACACCAATTACTACTGGGATAACCTCAACACCTGAGGGGAGGATCACGATGCTTCTGTCAACCCACAGCACAGGGGTTATCATGTTCCATCTTCTAGTGTAGATAAGGAGGTGCGAACTTCTGGTGAGGCTGCCACTGCTCCTGACTCAGCAAATGACCAGGATGCAGTTGGTAACATCTCTAAGTCCTCACAGTGGCAACACTGATGAAGGACATAGTCCTGAGGCTGGAAGTCCCCAGAACCGAGAACAGGGCACATGCTACAATTGATCTACACTCAAGCATGTTCATTCTGACTTTGTCAGGAGGTCAGGTGATTCAGTCACAACTGATGATGACCTGAGCTTCTTCTTTGATGTAGTTGCTCAAAACACCATTCTAGAGGATGAGTTAGCAGACTCAAGAGCTGCTGGCCAAGATGTCTCAGGATGCAAGTCCATCTGCCACCACAATACACCCACAGATGGCACCTTCTTCTGAAGGTCCCCTACACACTGAGCCAGTATATACTTCCGAGCCACCAGCCTCTGCTTTCGGCACTGATTCTCAGGAACAGAACCACCCTGATCAATCAGTTGCTACCCTTCAAAATTCCCTACCTCTCATCACTCCCATGATCACAGATATAGTGATCAAAGCCATTGATGAGAGGCTTCCTACAATATACAACCCTTGGTGGAGGATTGGTGACTAAATCTCTTTCTACTGCTCAAACCCTTGCATCCAATGCAACCAAAAGGGGAGAGTCAGTTAGTTAAAGGAAAAAGGAAGAGGATAGATGGGGAGAAGGCGAAAGAATCTGAGGTTGTAAATGAGAAGGAGAAGGAGAAGTGAAGGGAGCTGAAGTGAATGAAAGTCAAAAAGACTTTCATGTCACATATCAAAAGAGAAAAGGAGAGTCTGAGAAGGAGAAGGAGCTGAAGGATATGGTGAAAGAAGCTGACGCCAACCATAACGTTCAATGGATAAAATCATTGAGCAGTTGTATAGGCAGGGTTTTGACATCAAACACTAGACTCCGAGATCAGAAGGATGGAAACAGAGGAGATCAATTCCAGATGGGCTAGCTATGATGCCTTAGAAAGAGAAAGGCTGGAAATAATGATCAGATTTATAGCTAAATACCTGGGAAGATCTTTAATGGAAATAAGGCCTGGACCAGGGACAACATCTTGGCAATAACCACCAAGATTTGTTCGTCTGAAGAATACTCCAAAGGTCTAGTGATTGAGGTATTGAATGAAGCTGGGGTTGGGAATCGAAAAGAACTGACAAAATTTACCAAAGCCTCCCTTACAGCCAAAATGCTAAAACAGTCTGAACCTAATCCTCAAAATCACTATCTCCACAACCCACTAAAAAACTCCTTTACCCTCTAAACCAACCATCCAACCACAAAACCAATCCTTTACCCAAACCCATTGCCAGTGATGTACCTAGCCAAAAGAAAAGAAAGGTACTGAGGCCTGATGAAGATGAGAGAGGATGAAGACAGACTGCCACTCTCTGCAGTCATTACTTTGCCTAAGGCTAAACCAATGTCCATCACTCCTGCTTCTCAAATGCATGATGTAATGATAAAGATTGAAGAGAACAGATGCAAAAACATGATGAGGAATGCTGAAAGCATTGACAAAGCATATGCTACATCCTCTTCAATGATCAGCATGAAGAAAGAAGTATTAAGATTGTACACCCTTGCCAATACCTTTCAATACCAAGGGAAAGAGTAAGGATATGCCTGATCCTAGGGTGGCACACCGGATTGTCAAGAAAGAAATTCCTTCAAGATACAAGGGCCAAGTGAAGAGAGTTGTCGACGAAGACATCACTGTTTGCTTGTAGTGTCCCCCTGGGAAATTGTTGAAGAATTCAAGAAAGCCTATGAAGCCAAACAACCACCTCAAAAGATGTTAGAGAACAAACTATCAAGAAGGGATTGGTTTACAAACGACTTGAAAACTTCAAACAAGAAGAGCTCAACCTGCTCTTAGAAGGACTCATCCAGATGAGTTTGCTTATAGACAAATAACAACGGTTGAGCTCAAAAATGGAAAACAGGCCAAGTACATATCTGAAGTGTATGGCCGAGAAGGATTATTTGATGGTGTGCCCGAGGTGCTGACAATGGATGAGCAAATCATGTTTTTAAGGGCTTACACCAGGGAATCATATAGGCTGATACACGGGAGTAGATCTCATGGTTGGGGCAACAGCTCGTGTCCAAGTCCCCAATAAGAGCTCCCAACTATCATGCCAAACAGATCATCAGAGACTTCTTCCCAGGCCGGTGCTGAAAAAGGTCACTTCTCATCTGATCAGAGGATTAAGAGACCAATCTATCTGCCAAAATAAGTGGGACTCGTCAATAACTTAGAGGTTTTGGCTGCATTGGTTCAGGGGGAGTTTGTTGGACCAAAAGAACCAATGAGCCTGATCAGAGAAACCTCTAAGTCCCACAAGACATCACAACAGCTGAAGAAGACCTGATCATCTTTCTTCTACAAAGTCTGAAGAATACAACTGCTGAAGTACGTCTGAAGTACTGAAGACAAAGACGAGACAACAGCTGAAGATCTAAAGTCTGAAGACTTCAACAAGTACTGAAGACAAAGACTGAAGATCAACAGCTGAAAGACAAAGTCTGATGTTCAAGTACTGAAGACATCAGCTGATGTTAACAGCTGATGACAACAGCTGAAGAGGGCTTCTTCAGTTGTTGTGATGTTTTTTCTTCTTCAGTAGTTTTCTTTTCCTTTCAGTAGTTTGTTTATTTTCTTTTCAGTACTTGTAAACAACTGAAGAGGTTGTTCTTCAGTTGTTGTAGTTCAGTAGTTTTATGTTTTTCAGTAGTTGTAAATGAGATGTTTAACACTTAGGAACATTTGTAAGAAGATGTCAGTTGTTGACATCTTCAGTAGTTGTTAACATCAGTAGTTATAAAACGGTTACATGTCCCTTTCAAGTGACATCAGCCTACGTCATTCTTTTCTTTATAAGGAAAGATGACTCACCTGTAATCGTGCCTTTAAGGCCGACAATCCTAATGCAATTTCCTTTTGTCGGATATTTCTCTCTCTATAACAAAATTCTTTTATCGTTTTATATCATTGTTCTTGTTGAATTTGTCTAATTCTGAGCTATTCCGCTGCTATATCTGTTCAATCGATTAAACCAGGGCTGAGATCCTAACACCTAATGTGGGAGAACTCAAATATATATTTATGCCTATATACAACAAATACTGCCAAGACTTGTACACCTACAAAAACAAATACGGATGTACAAAGAACAAATATGGGTGAAGAACAACTTTTTTTACTTTTTTTGTACTTGGTACTTAGTATTCCTAGATTATATGTTGGGGTAATTAAGTCATGTACAGTTCTTAGTATTTGACCTATAAATAGATGAGTTTTAACCCTTTTGAAAAGCTCTTACATACCTCTTGTAACTCTCACACATCCCTATACCTCCACAAAAACCCATATTGTAACTCATATTCTAATATTGAATGCTTATTATCAATATATAATGAACATTATGAGTAGTTCTGATTGTTATCATCATTGATCTTTGTTTCTATTGCAGTTACCATTGAATTAATTGATATATTCGATCCCATTGATTGCTATCCAGTTAGGGATTTTGTGTTGAGGCGGAGTAAATCCATCTAGTCACTAGTTAGAAGATGGTCTAAACCCTTGCTCATTGACGTATGTTTGTTTATGTAAGACCCCAAAATTTCCATTGAATCAATGAAGTAGAAGTTCTAGGTGTAGAGGAGATTCTCACGCAATAGCGACATCTTGCGCGAGAACCTAGGTGATAAGTCTGGGGATCATATAAATAAGTAAGAGAACATGTTTTGTCCTATTCTCATGTAACAACCACTACTATTAGAGAGAGGAGGACACAGAGTATAGAGAGAAGGTGAAGATTTGAGATGTTTAATGTATGGAATTCGTGTTATGATTCGTGTTATGTATCAAGAAATGATTGTTGTTGAATATAAGTCATGAATGTGTAGTTTCTATTTAAATAGCTCTTGGGAAAGTTGGTTTTGTGTTGGAGTCCTCAAAAGGTAAGCTCTAGCCCCTCTTTATGCAAGCGTTTGTGTTTTGGGGCTATTATGCATACTAACTTGATTGTTTATACCTATGTTAATGTTGTTTATGGATTTCCTTATGTTATTTTAGTCTTAGATGTGATAAATCGTGTTTAGGCGGGAAACCCGCAAGTTCTCGCGTGAATTAGGTAGCTTGGGCTGCAAGGGATTTCCAATATGATCGGTTCTCGCATGATCAATGTGTTCTCGTATGATATGTTAGTACTCGCGTGACTTAGATAACTTGTTGTGCAAGGGTTTGACTTTGATGAGGTTCTCGCATGATAGGAAAGTTCTCACGCGATGTTATGTTATCATGCGGGCTTCACTCTCACGCGACTTCTTGGGTTATGTTGTTATGTGTTAACCGTTTTCAAAAAGATATGTTTTGCGATATATCTTTATAAGTAAAGAATTGTGTAAGGAAAGTGAAAGATAACATTAAAGAGAAGTGAAATGTAATGAAGGAATGAAAATCTTGCAAGCAAATGTATGGAGGTTCATAACTCATTAAGGGGTTCTTAGCTCAATTGTGTGTGATTTAGCTAGCCCGTGAGAATGCACACATGGGTCTAATCCTTGAGATTGACTATGTATGAATAGAGGTTCGGGACTTACTGAGGGATCGTTAGCTTAACTGTGGGAGGCTTTATGGCCCTAAAGGATTCTCACAAGAGCCTAGTCCTTGTGATCAACTACAAACGAAAAAGAAATCTTTATCGCAAAGCTTTGAGATTGAGACCAGTATTATAACTTATATTAAGGGCTTTATGGATTTGATGAACCAAGTGTGTGAGCTGAAGTTGGATAAATCAGTGATTGTTTTTATTGATGATATCCTGATTTATTCAAAGAGCGAGGAGGAGCATACCGGTCATATTCGAGAGGTGTTGGAAACGTTGAGAGAGGAGACGTTGTATGCTAAATTCTCCAAGTATGCATTATGGGTTATGTGAAGTTCAGTTTTTGGGTCATGTGGTGAATCCCGAGGGGATTGTGGTGGACCCGGAAAGGTGGAGGCAGTGATGCAATGGAAGTCTCCAAAGACACCATCCAAGATTCATAGTTTATTGGGTTTGGCGGGCTATTATTGGAGATTCATTCAAGACTTCTCCAAGATAACTTCTCCGTTGACTAAGTTGAACCATAAAGATATGAAGTCTATATGGGTTCAAGAGCAAGAAAAGGCTTTTGAGGAGTTAAAGGCAAGGTTGACCCAAGCCCTGGTTTTATCACTGCCCGAAGGAAGTGAGGATTTAGTGATCTATTTAGATGATTCTTACTCGAGGTTGGATGTTTGTTGATACAGCGAGGAAAGGTATAGCATATGCATCCCGACAATTGAAATTTCATGAGGTCAACTACCCTACTCATGACTTGGATTTGGCAGTTGTGGTCTTTGCATTAAAGATTTGGAAGCACTACCTGTACGGGATGAAGCGCACAATTTTCACGGACCACAAGAGCTTGAAGTACTTTTTCTAGCAAAAAGAATATGAGGTAGAGGCATTGAAAGAAGATCGCCTTAACTCCTAAAGGAAGAGAGGTCTAGTCACGGAGTTTGGTGAAAACACACATGATGTTAGAACCCGATTCGAACGGATGTGGATTCCTCTCTATGGTGATCTACATGGGAAGATCTCAAATGAAGCTTAGAAGACTTGATACTCTATTCATCCTGGTGCTACAAAGATGTATCAAGACATGAGAAAAGATTATTGGTGGTCGCGTATGAAGCGTGATGTAACGGACTATGTGAGTAAGTGCCTTGCTTGCAAATGAGGTCGAGCATCAGAAGCCGTACGAGAAGATCCAACCGTTGGATATACCGGAGTGGAAGTGGTAGCATATCACCATGGACTTTATTACGAAGTTAACGCGTACCGCAAAAAGGTATGATGCCATATGGGTGATAGTTGATCGTTTGACGAAGAGTGCTCACTTCCTACCAATCCACGAGACGTATTCATCTGAGAGCTTGGTGGATCTATTCATTAAGGAGATTGTAACTCATCATGGTGTGCTAGTGTCTATTGTGTCCGATCGTAACACTCGGTTTACATCTAAATTTTAGAAGAAATTCCATGATGCGATGGGGATGAGGTTGCATATTAGCATGGCTTATCATCTTCAGACGAATGGAAAGGATGATTCAAATGCTGGAAGATATGCTTCGGGTATGCGTCTTTGATTTTGGAGGAAGTTTGGATGATCACTTACCGTTACCTGAGTTCTCATACAATAACAGGTATCATACAAGTATTTGTATGCCCTGTTATGAGATGCTATATGGTAGGAGATGTAAAACACCTGTTTTTTGGGGTGATATTGGTGAGAAAGAGATAGGTAATATTGAAGTGATTCAGGCTAAAATTGAGAAGCTTGAAAAGATCAAAACCTTTATGAAGGCAGCCAAAGATAAGCAGAAATCGTATGCCGACAAAAGGCGAACACCGATTGAGTTCCAGGTGGGAGACAAGGTTATGTTGAAAGTCTCTGGAAAGGAATCATTCGGTTCAGAAAGCGGGGCAAGTTAGGCCCAAGGTACACATGACCATTCTGAATCATTGCTCGAGTAGGAGAGGTGGCCTATAGATTGGAGTTACGTGTATCTCATTAGCAAAAGTGTTAGCTAATGAGGATATGGTTGTACCACTAGAAGATATCAAAGTAGATGAACGACTCGATTATGTGGAGCAACCAGTGGAAATTGTTGATTGCAAGGAGAGGAGGCTAAGGAATAAAGTGGTTCCTCTTGTGCATGTACATTGGAAGCACAGGAAGGGATCTGAGTCTACATGGGAGACTAAAGAAGAGTTGAGGCAGAATTACCCACATTTGTTTGAGGAATAACCGGTTTCGGGGATGAAACCTATATAAGGGGGTGGACTTGTAACACCCGGATATTTATTTTTAAAGACAAGAGAGAAAGAATAAAAGTGAAGAAAAAGAAAGAAACACAATTTAACCAGAGTTGAGGGGTTAGAAGTGCTAAACAGACAAAAAGTTTCAAAAGTGGGTGTAAGAGATGGTATTGCCACCCATCTTGTCTACACACACCTTTTCAACTGGATATAGAGAGCGAAAGTGAAAAAGCTTGGTTTTAGAGAGAAGAAGAAGAAGAAGACTGAATTCAAGGTAAGAATTCTTTGTTTTATAATGATCTTGACTAGCCTATGCCTCGGTTATATGCTTATGTGTGTTGTGTGTTCATTTGTGTGTGTGAATTGATGGGTTTTAAGTGTTTGAGCTTATAGCAAATGGGTTTGAAGGAAGTCATACCCAAAGGTTGCTAAAGTGAGGTTTAGAACTCCCTTTTTACATGTTTTATATGATTTTGGGGCTGGAAATACATTTACGAATGTTTTTATTAAATGGATGTTTACACCCGAATGATTTTGTGTGTGTGTGATGCGGATGGGGTATGATCTTGGGTGTTCTTGATGTTGTGATGATGCCATGTTCTTGTTATGATGCTTAGGATGCTAGAAATAAGCTTAGAACATGTTGAATTGATGATTGGGATTGAATTAGAATGATTTATGGTGTGTTAGTTACCCATGCGCCTGAACAGTGGCCCATGCGCCTAACAATCCAGACGGCTAAGTGTTTTCCCTATGCGCCCAAAACTCATGCGCCCAAATAGTGGCCATGCGCCTAGGATAGGTTGAATTTGGCTAAGGGTCCCAAATGCCTAGATTCCCCATGCGCCCAGGCACTCATATGCCTGCATAGTGGTCGATTCGCCTAAGCAGCCATATGCCTAAGTGTTCCATTCGCCTAAGCAGCCATGTGCCCAGATAGTGGTCATGCACCTGCATAGTGCCCATGCGCCTAAGACTTAGTATTATTTTCTGAATTTGGGGAAAATGTAAAGTGTAGGCTTTGATTTGGGATGTTCTCAGGGGTGATGTAAGCTGACTTTTTGATGATGGGTGATGAATGTTATGTCTTGTATGTTGTTTTATGTGATGTGTGTGGTGATTTTATGTATGGTATGGTTGATTATGTTATGTTCCTAGTTATGCATGTTTATTTTCCGTGGCTTTACGTGGTATGGTTTTGAAAGCAATGGAAAGTATTATGTAACGTAAAGTGAAAGATAATGAAAAGAGGAACGTAATGAATGAAAGAATGCATACATTAATGAAAGGAAAGTAAAGAAGTCTTGCAAGACTTGTATGGAGGTTCACACCCAATGAAAGGTGTTAGCTTAATGGTGTGTGGGTTAGCTACCCTAGAAGGATTCACACTGGGGTCTAATATTGTGATTGACCATATGTATAGAACCCTTGTCACTTACCCTGGTACTATGGTCAAGCCACCGAGCACAATGTATGGTGGTCTATTATAGAGCTTGGCCCAGTACCCGCTTTATGCATGATGGTGGGGCATAGCACATGGCATTGGCCCGAAATGTAAAGAAGTCAATGATGAATGTACGTAAGGTACGAAAAGGAAGATAATGAATGATAACGATGACGTATGATGATGAATGAACGAAAGTTAATGAGCGATGGTGAAGATAATAATGTTATTATCTATGTGTACGTATGATGTATAATCGCGTATGAAAGTAAAGAAAGGTTTTAAATGAAAGTAAAGTATATTTTATTTTAAAACTAGAACTTACTTAACAACGCTGACTTTTATTTGTTTCCAGTTGGAAGGTAATGTTGTTGAGGATGGCACGGGCGGCTACATGGCTTATTTTGGATGGCATCCATTTTTTATAACGAAAATGTTTTTGTGATGTAATACAACGAATTATATTTTGTAATCTGTCAACGATGTATTATTTTTCAAAAGCAATTATAATGATATGAAATGGTTTAGATTTATTCTGCTGTAATGTTCTAGTAATGGTAAATGAAAATTTTATGTTTTGATGTGCAATGATCAACCAAGTGTGAGCATCCCAGGAACGGGGCCTTACAAGTTGGTATCAGAGCCAAAGTTTAAGTGAAACGGGTTAAAATTTACAAAAGAAACCAAAACTTAAACTAAGAATGGGACAAAAGGGGGATGCCAATCCGAGTAGTTGTGTGCCATCAGGTATTTTTTGTAATGTTAACCGGCTTTATATAAGCATGTTATTTTATTTGTGTGCCTTTAGTAGATTTAGATACCGATGTAGTCAGGATAGGAAATGCTTGGGGTATGAAGAGTAAAGTAAGTGGGTAATCACAACTGGCCACTGTAATTAGGGAGTTACTATACTTGACATAAACTGAGCTATTACCTTAAATGACCGTGTTAGTGTTTGAATCTATCATCAAAGGCTTCTAGAGGTGGAGGTCATCATGGACGTGGTGCTAGACCACGGGTCACGAGAGGAAGGCCTCTAGCTGAAAAGGTGGCTCATGAGGAGCTCGAGACCCCTCATCCGGAGGGTGGTGACGAGAGTGCTAATTTGAGGGCCTAAGTGAAGGAGGCTGTGGTGGAGGAGGTGCATCAGGTCATGCAGACGATCCTGCTGTCTGTGGTGACCGAAGTGATTAAAGCTGTCAGAGAAGGAGAAAGGAAAGAGAGAAACTAGTCCTCGGGAGGGAGAGAGCAACCGGAGACTGAGACGGTTGTCTCTACTGATGAGGAAGAGGATGAAGAGCATGTGCCTGAGGCAGCACGAGGTTGTAACTGCGGGCATTTCAAAGATGCAAGCCCCCAAACTTCGATGGTAATGGCATTGTTGTTGCTGCCCATCGGTGGGTACGAGAGATAGAAGTTGTGCTCGACATCAGCGAGTGTAGGGAAAATCCGAAGGAGAAGTTTGCCACTCACTCCTTTGTGGACTCGACCTTATGTTGGTGGGATAATATTGTCCTAGCCAAGGGTAGTAGGGCGATTGGCAGGATGAGGTGGAGTGAGTTGAAAAAGTTGGTGATTAAGGAGTTATGTCCTCACAAGGAGCTTGATAAGATTGTGAGAGAGTTCCTGTAGTTGGAAGTGGGAACCATGACATACCAATAGTACACCACCAAATTTAATGAGATGGCACGACTGGTATCGAATCAGGTGATATCTTTGTCATGAAAGATCAAGAGGTACATTCAAGGCTTTCAGGAAGATATCCACAGGCACATGATCGTTGCTCGACCGAGTACGTTTAGGTCAGTGGTTGATTTAGTGGGTAGGCTGTATGATCAAAAGAAGCTGGTGGTGGTTATGGTGAGCATGAAAGGAGGCGGTGATCGGAACTGGAGCGAGAAAAGGTTTGGACAGGGTGGTGCCCTGGCAAACAACAAAGGTGCATGGGTGGATGACCGACGTGTGATCATATCCGGTGCGGGGTCAAGGAAGTGTGGCAAATATGGAAGGGAGCATACCAAAGAATGTAGGTGGGGATCAAATGTATGCTTCAAGTGTGGAAGGAAGGGGCATATAGCCAAGGATTATCGTGTGGTTAGATGTTTTAAGTTTGGTGGAGAAGGCCATATGAGTCGGGAATGCAAGAAGCCAAGGGCTGAGAGCTCTGAAGCAGGGAAGAAGACGACCAGGACCGAAGGGTAGAGGGCGATCGCTAGAGCCTCCATGATGACTTTGGAGGAGGCTAGGACAGACCCTGATGTTGTGTCAGGTACGTTTCTAGTAAACCAAACGCTTGCTTCTGTGTTATTTGATTTTGGTTCTAGTAAGAGTTTTATTTCTGCTGCTTTCTATTCTAAACTGCATGTTAGTAGTAGGAGTGTTGATAAGCCCTTTGATGTAGATACTGCCATTGGTGATTCTACCAAGATTATCAACCTGATAGAAGGTTGTGACAAAGAACTAGAAGGTCATAAGTTTCTTGTTAGACCATTTGTGATGACCTTAGGCAGTTTTGATGTAGTCCTAGGAATGAATTGGTTAGGGGACTACAAGGAGAACATTGCGTTTCACAAGAAGGTGATCTAATTGATAGCACCTGACGGGAGTCCAGTGATGGTTTATGGTGATCGAGTCACTACGATTCCGAAAGTAATTTCGATGGCGTTGGCAGGAAAGTGCATGAGGCGTGGATGTAGTGCTTACTTGGCCTACGTGAAGGATGTGGATATGCCAACACCACAATTTTCCGATGTACCAGTTGTGTATGACTTTCCTGACGTGTTTCCAGAAGACTAACTAGGTGTGCCACCAGACCGCAAGATTGAGTTCTAGCTTGAGTTGATACCAGGTGCCCGACCTGTTGCTAAGGCACCATATCGGTTGACTCTGACCGAGTTGAAGGAACTGATGGAGCAACTGTAGGAGTTTCTTGATAAAGAGTTCATTAGATCGAGTATCTCTCCTCGGGGTGCTTAGGTTTTATTTGTGAAGAAGAAGGACGGTAGCATGAGGATGTGTATTGATTACCATGAATTGAAATAAGTTGACGGTGAAGAATCGGTATCCATTTCCAAGAATTGATAATCTGTTTGATCAACTCCAAGGTGCCAATTGGTTCTCGAAGATAGATCTTTGATCTGGGTACCATCAGCTGAAGGTGAAGGAACAAGATATTCCAAAATAGCTTTTCGCACGCGTGATGGACACTATGAGTTTCTTGTTATGTCCTTTGGTTTAACCAATGCACCAGCTACTTTTATGGATTTGATGAACCGAGTATGTCGGCCGATGTTGGATAAATCAGTGATTGTGTTGATTGATGATATCCTGATTTATTCGAAGAGCGAGAAGGAGCATGCCGGTCACATTCGAGAGGTGTTGGAAACGTTGAGAAAGGAGAAGTTGTATGCTAAATTCTCAAAGTGTGCGTTCTGGTTACGCGAAGTTCAGTTTTTGGATCATGTGGTGAATCCCAAGGGGATTATGATGGACCCAGCAAAGGTAGAGGTGGTGATGCAATGGAAGTCTCCAAAGACATCATCTGAGATTTGTAGTTTCTTAGGTTTGGAGTGCTATTATGGGAGATTCATTCAGGACTTCTCCAAGATAGCTTCTCCATTGACTAATTTGAACCATAAGATGTGAAGTTTATATGGGTTAAAGAGCAAGAGAAGACTTTTGAGGAGTTAAAGGCAAGGTTGACCCAAGCTCTAGTTTTATCGCTGCCTGAAGGAAGCGAGGACTTAGTGGTCTATTCAGATGCTTCTTACTCGGGTTTGGGATGTATGTTGATGCAGCGAGGAAAGGTTATAGCATACACATCCCAACAGTTGAAAGTTTTTGAGGTCAACTACCCTACTCATGACTTGGAGCTAGCAACTGTAGTCTTTGCGTTAAAGATTTGGAAGCGCTACCTGTATGGGACGAAGTGCACAATTGACACAGACCAGAAGAGCTTGAAGTACATTTTCAAGCCAATATGGTGGGGGATACCCTTAGCCGAAAAGGATTATGAGGTAGGGGAAATGGTTAGAGCTCATAAAGGATTATGATTGCGAGATCCATTACCATCCGGGCAAGGCCAATATGGTGGGGGATACCCTTAGCCGAAAAGAGAGACCCGAGCCAATTCGGGTGATAGCTTATCAGATGATTATGACCTCTGATGTGATGACGCAAGTCAAGGAGTTTCAAGATGAGGCGTTGAAAGAAGATCGCCTTAACTCTAAAAGGATGAGAGGTCTAGTCACGAAGTTGGGTGAAAACACACATGGTGATAGAACCCGATTCGGACGGAGGTGGATTTCTCGTTATGGGGATCTACGTGGGAAGATCCTGGACGAAGCTCATAAGACTCGATCCTCCATCATCTGCGCTCCAAACATGTATCAAGACATGAGGAAAGATTATTGGTGGCCGCGTATGAAGCAGGATGTAGCGGAGTTTGTGAGTAAGTGCTTTACTTGCTTGCAAGTGAAGGTCGAGCATCAGAAGCCGTACGGGAAGATCCAACCGTTGGATATACTGGAGTAGAAGTGGGAGCATATCACCATGGACTTTATTACGAAATTACCCCGTACCGCGAAAGGGTATGATTCCATATGGGTGTAGTTGATCCTTTGACGAATAGTGCTCACTTCCTACTAATCCGCGAGACGTATTCATCCGAGTGGTTGGCGGATCTATTCATCAAGGAGATTGTAACTCGTCATGGTGTGTCGTGTCTATTGTGTTTGGTCGTGACACCCGGTTTACATCTAAATTTTGGAACAAATTCCATGATGCGATGGGGACGAGGTTACATATTAGCACGGCTTATCATCCTCAAACGGACGGTCAGTCGGAAAGGACGATTCAGACGTTGGAAGTTATGCTTCTGGCATGCATCATCGATTTTGGAGGAAGTTAGGATGATCACTTACCATTAGCTGAGTTTTCATACAATAACAGTTATCATGCCAGTATGGGTATGCCCCCTTATGAGATGCTATACGGTAGGAGATATAGAACACCTGTTTGTTGGGGTGATATTGGTTAGAAAGAGTTGGGGAGTATTGAAGTGATTGAGGCTACGATTGAGAAGCTTGAAAATATCAAATCCTTTATGAAGGCATCCAAAGATAGGAAGAAGTCGTATGCTGACAAGAGGCGAAGACCGATTGAGTTCCAGGTGGGTGACAAGGTTATGTTGAAAGTCTCACCTTGGAAAGGAAGCATTCGGTTCAGAAAGCGGGGCAAGTTGAGCCAAAGGTACATAGGACCTTTCCGAATCATTGCTCGAGTAGAGAGGTGGCCAATACATTAGAGTTACCCGATAAGTTAAGTGGAATTCACCTGACATTCCATGTATCTCATCTGCAGAAGTGTTTAGCTGATAAGGATATGGTTGTACCACTGGAAGATATCAAAGTAGACAAACGACTCGATTATGTGGAGCAACAAGTGGCAATTGTTGATGGCAAGGAGAAGAGGCTAAGGAATAAGTGGTTCCTCTTGCGCATGTACAGTGGAAGCACAGGAAGGGATCTGAGTCTACGTTGGAGACTGAAGAAGAGATCAGGCAGCATTACCCACATTTTTTTAGGAATAACAGGTTTCGGGGATTAAACCTATATAAGGTGGTGGACTTGTAACACCCGGATATTTTCTTTAAAGACAATAAAGAAAGAATAAAAGTAAAGAAAAAGAAAGAAACACAATTTAACCCAAGTTGAGGGGTTAGAAGTAGTAAAAGGACAAAAAGTTTCAAAAGTGGGTGTAAAAGGTGGTATGGATGCATATGTTGTCTAGATACCCTTCTCAACTGGATTAAGAGAGAGAAAGTGAAGAAGCTTCAGCTTTAGAGAAAAGAGAAGACTGAAGTCAAGGTAAAAATTCTTGGTTTTAGAATGATCTTGGCTAGCGTGTGCCTCGGTTATATGCTTATGTGTGTTGTGTGTTCGTTTGTGTGTTTGAGTTGGTGGGTTTTAAGTGTTTGGGCTCATAGAAAATAGGTTTGAAGGAAGTCATATCCAATGACTGCTAAGGTGAGTTCTAGAACTCGCTTTTTACATGTTTTATATGATTTTAGGGCTGGAAATACATTTATGAATGTTTTTATAAATGGTTGTTTACACCCAAATGATTTTGTGTGTGTATGATGCGGATGGGATATGATCTTGGGTGTTCTTGATGTTTTGATGATGCCATGTCTTGTTATGATGCTTCGGATGCTAGAAATAAGCTTAAAAATGTTGAATTAATGATTAAGAATGAATTAGAATGACATATGGTGTGTTAGTTACCCATGCACCTAATTGTCAACGCCTAAGTGTTTTCTCTATGCGCCCAAAACTCATGCACCCAAATAGTGGCATGCGCCTAGGATAGGCTAAATTTGGCTAAGTGTCCCAAACGTCTAGATTGCCCATGTGCCCAGGCACTCATGCACCTGCATAGTACTCATGCGCCCAGAAGTTTCCCTATATGCCTAAGTGTTCCATGTGTCTAAGCAGCCACGCACCCACATAGTGGTCATGCGCCGTATAGTGCCCATGCGCCTAAGACTTAGTATTATTTTTTGAATTTTAGGGAAAATGTAAAGTGTAGGCTTTAACTTGGGATGTTCTCGAGGGTGATGTAAGTTGAGTTTTTGATGATGGGTGATGTATGTTATGTCATGTATGTTGTTGTATGTGATGTGTATGGTGATGTTATGTATGGTAAGGTTATGATTATGTTATGTTCCTTCTTATGTATGTTCATTTTCCGTGGCTTTACGTGGTATGGTTATGAAGTAAATGGAAAGTATTATGTAACATAAAATGGAAGATAATGAAAAGAGGAACCTAATGAATGAAAGATTGCATGCATTAATGTAAGGAAATTAAGAAAGTCTTGCACAGAGGTTCACACTCAATGAAAGGTGTTAGCTTAACGGTGTGTTGGTTAGCTACCCCAGAAGGATGCACACTGGGGTCTAATCTTTGAGATTGGCCATAGTATGGGACCCTTGTCACTTACCCGGTATTGTGGTCAGGTCACCGGGCACAATGTATGGGTTTCTATTTATATACCTCAGCCCAGTACCCTCTTTATGCATAATGATGGGGTATAGCACATGGTATTGGTCCGGAATGTAAGGAAGTTAATGATGAATGTACGTAAGGTACGGAAAGGAAGATAACGAATGTTAACGATGACGTATAATGATGAATGAACGAAAGTTAATGAGCGATGGTGAAGATAATAATGCTATTATCTATGTGTACGTATGGTGTATATTTGCATATGAAAGTAAAGAAAGGTTTTAAACGAAAGTAAAGTATATTTTATTTTAAAACTAGAACTCACTTAGCAACGCTGACTTTTATTTGTTTCCAGTTGGAAGGTAGTGGTTGCTAAGGATGGCATGGGTGGCTACTTGGCTTATTTTGGATGGCATCCATTTTGTATAACGATAATGTTTTTGGGATGTAATGTAATGAGTTATATTTTGTAATCTGTCAATTGTGTATGATTTTGCAAAAGCAATTATAATGATATGAAATGGTTTAGATTTATTCCGCTGCAATGTTTTAGTAATGGTAAATGAAAATTTTATGTTTTGGTGTGCAATGATCGACCAACTGTGAGCGTCCTGGGAATGGGGCCTTACAAGTTGGTATCAGAGCCAAGTTTAAGTGGAATGGATTAAAATTTTCAAAAGAAACCAAAACTTAAACTGAGAATGGGACAAAGGAGGGGATGCCAATCCGAGTAGTGCGTGCCATCAGGTATTTTCTGTAATGTTAACCAGCTTTATGTGCACATGTTATTTTATATGTGTGCCTTTAGTAGATTTAGATACTGATATAGTCAGGATAAGAAATGCATGGGTATGAAAAGTAAAGTAAGTGGCCAATCACAAGTGGCCACTGTAATTAGGGACTTACTATACTTGACATAAACTAAGCGTGTCAGAGAATGGCCAGTGGTAGATCGTCAATGGCTTCTAATGGTGGAGGCCATGGTGGACGTGGTGCTGCACCACGGGTCACAAGAGGAAGGCCTCGAGATGAAGAGATGGCTAATGAAGAGCCCGAGACCCCTCATCGGGAGGGTGGTGACGAGAGTGTTATATTGAGGGCCTCAGTGAAGGAGGTTGTGGTGGAGGAGGTTCATCAGGTCGTGCAGACGATCCTGCCATCTGTGGTGACCGAAGTGAATAAAGATGTTAGAGAAGGAGAAAGGAAAGAGAGAAACTGGTCCTCGGGAGGGAGAGATCAACAAGAGATTGAGACGGTTGTCTCTACTGATAAGAGGAGGATGAAGAGCATGTGCCTGAGGCAGCACGAGGCTGTAACTATGAGACATTTCAAAGATGCAAGGCCCTAACCTTCAATTGAAATGGTATTGTTGTTGCTGCCCATCAGTGGGTACGAGAGATGGAAGTTATGCTCGACATCAGCAAGTGCATGGAAAATCAGAGAGTGAAGTTTGCCGCTCATTCCTTTATGGATTCGGCCTTATGTAGTGGGACAATATTGTCCAGGCCGAGGGTAGTAGGGCGATGGCAGGATAAGGTGGAGTGATTTGAAAAAGTTGGTGATTAAGGAGTTCTGTCCTCATAGTGAGCTTGATATGGTTGAGAGAGAGTTCCTACAGTTAGAAGAGGGAAACATGTCACACCAATTGTACACCACCAAATTTAATGAGATGACACGACTAGTGTGGATTAGGTGACATCTTTTTCATGAAAGATAAATGGTACATTCAAGGCTTGCCGGTAGTATCCGCATGCACATGATCGCCGCTCGACCGAGTACGTTTAGGTCGGTGGTTGATTTGGTGGGTAGGTTGTATGATCAAAGGGAGGTGCTGGTGACTTAGGTGAGCAAGAAATGTGGCGGTAATCGAAACTATAGTGGGAATAGGTTTGGACGGGGTGGTGCCCTGGCAAACAACAAAGGTGCACGGGTGGATGACCGACGTGTGGTCACATTCGGTGCAGGGTCGAGGAAGTATGGCAAATATGGAAGGGAGCATACCGGATAATGTAGGTGGGGATTGAATGTATGCTTCAAGTGTGGAAGGACGGGGCATATAGCCAAGGATTGTCGTGTGGTTAGATGTTTTAACTTTGGTGGAGAGGGCCACATGAGTCGGGAATGCAAGAAGCCGAGGGCTGAGAGTTCCGGAGCAGGGAAGAAGACGACCGGTGACTGAAGGGCAGAGGGCGAGCGCCAGAGCCTTCATGATGCTCGGGAAGAGGCTAGGACGGACCCCAATGTTGTGTCAGATACGTTTCTAGTAAACCAAACTCTTGATTTTGTGTTATTTGATTCTAGTGCTAGTAAGAATTTTATTTCTACTACTTTCTGTGCTAAACTGTCCGTTAGTAGTAGGAGTATTGATAAGTCCTTCGATAAATGTTAAGATCAGAGATCTAAGTTTGATTAGCGGAATTTGAACAATGAATTAGACAATTCGCAAGAACACAATTGATATTCAATGAAAAGTAAACGGTTATAGAGAGAGAATTCTGCAAAGGAATATTTCATTGGTATGCTTTCGTGGTGGCTGAATGTCACACTTTACAACTAGGTCAACATTTCTTATATAGGGAATGTGACGTCTGCTGATGTCACTTGATAGTGACATCTAACAGAATTATACAAACTACTGAAACTATGCAAACTACTGAGAATGTTCTCAACTACTGATTACATCTCAGATAATGCTAAGTATAAAAACATAAAACTACTGAACTACAACTACTGAAACTATAACTACTGAAAAGTAAATTACAAGTACTGAAAGGAAACCATCACAACTACTGAAGTTAATAACTTCAGTTGTTGTGACAACTACTGATCACATTGGTCTTCAGTCTTTGTCTTCAGTCTTTGTTCTTCAGACTTTTACTTTCAGACTTTGTCTTCAGCTGATAGCTTCAGACTTTGTCTTCAGTACTTTACTTTCAGACTTTGTCTTCAGTACTTTTCTTTTAGACTTTGTCTTCAGTCTTTGCTTTCAGAGTCTGTCTTCAGGACCTTGTAATCAGTTGATCTTCAGCTGTTGTGATCTTCTTCAGCAGTTGCAATGTCTGTGGGACTTAGAGGTTTTTCTGATCAGGCTCATTGGTTCTTTTGGTCCAACAAACTCCCTTGAACCAATGCAGCCAAAACCTCTAAACTTATGATGATCCCACTTATTCTTGGTAGAAACACCTTCTTGATCAGCTTCAGAGGTAATCAGTAAGCACAGGCCGGGAAAAGGTTCTAATCTTTTGATTGGCTAAGTAGGGAAGGGAACTCTGTCTTTGGGAAACTGGACACAGAGTCTTGTCACAACCATGAAACCTAATTCCCATTAATGAGTCTGTAAGACTCACTAGCATAGGCCTCAAGGAGAACAACTTGTTCCTCCTTGGTGAGTTCTTCTGCTTCTCCCTCGAAGAGAACTCTAGGCCATAATACTCAGACAGGTATCTCACTATCTTTCCATTCTTCAACTCCACAGTTGTTATCTCTCTGTAAGCAAATTCATCAGGGTGAGAGCCTTCAAGCAACAACTGGAGTTCACTCTTCTGAAGATCTTCAAGTCTTTTGTATAACAACCCCTTCTTGATCATTTTGTTCTTAAGAATAGATTGAGGGGTTGTCTTGGAGTTGTGAGCTCTCTTGAATTCTTCAATGATTCCCAGGGTGAGACTACCATGGCCAACGTAATTGCAGCATTCAAGGTCTTCTTCACTTGGCGATGATATCTACTTGGTATTCTTCTTATGAATTCTAGAGCTTACCCGGGGTCTGGCCAAATCCGCACTCTTTCTCTTTGATGTTGAAAAGTATGTCTAAGAGTGTACAGCCTCAAAGCTTGATTCTTCATTTCTTGAATGGATGAGGACTGAGGGAAAGCCTTGTCAACCATCTTGAGAAACTGCTCATCGTGTGCTTCTGCTGTTCTGCTTCTTCCATCTTTACCTTCACCATTTGTATTTGCAGTCAGGTGTAATCACTTGTTGACTTCTGTGCTCAGGTGTTTTAAGGTTGAGAACAGAAGAGATTGGCAGACAATCTTCATCATCATCCTCTTCTTCATCTTCTTCTACCCTCAACACCCTTCTCCTCCTTCTGGGTGTATCACTGGGTAAGGTTTTTGAGGGGTTTTTGGGGTAAAGGGATTGGTTTTGGGGTTGAGTTGTGGGTGGCTTTGGTTTAGGGATAGATTTGGGAGATTTTAGAGATGAGGGTTGGTTTGAGTGGGAGTTTGAGAAGACTGATCTAGCATTTTGGTGGTGAGTTTAGCTTTGGAGAGCTTTGCCATTTCAGTTCTCTTCCCTGCACCTGCTTCATCCAGGCTTCGATGAGCAACCCTTTATTATAGGCTCCAGCAGAGCAGATTTCTTGGTTATCTTCAAGATACTGTCTCTGGACCAGGACTTTATCTCTATCAATCATCTTCCAGGTATTTGGCAATGAATCTAATCATTATCTCTAATCTTTCCCTTTCCAACACACTATAACCAGCCCATTTTGTTTGAATTCTTCTATTTCCAGCCTTCTGATCTCAGAGTCTAATGTGGCTGTGTCATGACCATGTAAAGAGCTGATCTATAATTTTATCCATGGATCTGCTGTGAGCTCATCAGCATCTTTGACAAGATCTTCTAAAGATTTTTCTTCATCAGCTTTTGACTCAGCACTTTTCTTCGCTTGTATGTGATCAGCTGTTCTGAGATCAGTTCTTTCTCCACCTCCTTCTCTTTTTCTGGTTCTTTCTCATCATCACTCTTTTCTTTTCTTTCTTTCACTGCCTTAGTAGTCCCCCTTTTTGGTTTCATTAGGATCAGGGGCGTGAAAGGCAGAAAGAGATTTGTGAACAGCATCATCAATGAGGGTTTGTAGATTTGAGGAGATCCTCTCATCTATGGCTTTATGGACAATCTCAGTAATGATTGGAGTGATGAGGTAAGGAGTTTTGAAAGATAGCAACCATCTGCTCAGAGGGGTTCTGTCCCTGAGAGGTGGTGCCAAGGCAGAGGCTGTGGCTAGTTATGTGTGTAGGCGATGTGTTTTGTGGTGAACCTTCAATTGAAGGTGCCATCTGTTGGTTATTAGGGGTAGATGGACTTTGATCCTGAGACATTTGGCTAGCAAGCTCTTTGAGTCTGCTTACCTTATTCTCGAGGATGGTATTATGGGCTCTAAAACTCATAGAAAAGCCAGGTCATCATCAGTCTTTGCTGAATCACTGACCTCTGATTGAATCAGGATGAACATGCTCTGAGTGTAGATCAGTAGATGCATGTGCCCCTTGTTCTTGGTACTGGGGACTTCCTGCCTCAGGACTATGTCCTTCATTGGCAGTTGCCTCTGGTAAGGTCTTATGGATGTTACCAACTTCATCATGATCATTTGCTGAATCAGTAGAAGTGGCAGCCTTACCAGATGTTCTAACTCCTTTTCTACACTTGGAGATTGAACATTATAACCCCTGTGTTGTGGTTATCAGAAGCTTTTGGTCCTCCCCTCAATGGTTGAGGTATTCCAGTGGTAATTGGTTTCTGGGGAGGGGGTGAGGAATGCAACTGACTCAGCACTTTAGCAACTATCAGTGTTGGGCTTTGAGGGGCGGTTGCATGTGGAGATTGGTCCGAAGCAGATTGCACCGGGTGTGAGAGGTGTCTTCAATGGTAACCCTCTCAATGAGATAGGTTCCAGTATGGGATCCCCAATTGTGGTTGCAACAGGACTGTTGAGAGGATACCTGTGCGGCTTCAGCAGGTTGAGTCTTGGACATAACTGGGGGGTTATAACCAGTATGTGTTCCTGTATTGGTGGTACAGGGGCATCCTCAGGGGACTCATCTCCCTGAGTAGCCTTTTTGGCTTTTTGGATTTGGGTTGGTGGGGACTTTGGATCTGGAAGTGGAGGCTGTGGGTTCCCTCTGCTGGGTTTTAGCATCGGGGCAGCCCTTTTAGAGTAGGGTCTGAGTTATGTGTCTGGAGTATACCTCAGCTAAAACAGCTGGAGCAGGGACCCCAAGACCAAAAGGCCATCAGATTTTAATGATTCAAAATTATGGCCATCAGAAACCTAGGATAAAGTAGCCATCTGTTTGCCACAGGTTTCTGAGCCAGATCCTCTTAGTTCCATGAACACTATCTAAAAATTAGATTTTGGCGTTCAAAGATGAGTACAATACCTGTTGCCATCGTGAAGAATTTGATGTCTTGAAGCAAGGCAGACATTCACCATATGAAAGATAAGTCTTTCGGCATCATGGAAGTGCTTTTTAAGAATGGTTGTAGCACTTAAGTCGCCTGCATACCGTTATGATGAAAGACATATCAGTGGTGCCTTCGGTATTATTCTTATATAGGTGCCATCATGCAAATTTAGGGTTTTGCGAATGATGTCGGGGGTGATGAGCACCTGTTTCTGATTCACCAACGACTGGAGAGTGATTGGCTATCATTCTCACCAGTTGTTACAGAGACGTTGGTCCAGAACTGGGTAAGGAATCAGGGTATATGGTAGGATCATAAGAAAGGTGTTTGGTATTGGGAATCCACCATAAGATCGAGGCAGTATCAAACTTGTTCCAGAAGGCCGATTCGAAAGGTAGGCAACACAGTTGTGTCGGGGTTTTGAGTTTCATGGGCGCCATTGTTGAGAGAGAGAAAAGTTTGAAAACGGCTAATAAAACGTTTGGCTATAAGTGCAGGTATTATAGTTAAGAAAAGGATGAAAGAAACGACTGAAAGTGTTGGTGTTATCAGCAGTTGTAAGAAACAACTGAAGACTTGGTTTTAACTATCAGACGTTTGAAAACAACTGAAGACTTGGTTTTAGTCATCAGTAGTTGTGAAACTACTGAAACCTTGGTTTTGTCTTCAGGTGTTGGAAACAACTGAGGACTGGTGTAGTCATCAGTAGTTGTGAAACTACTAAAGACATGGTTTTGTCATCAGCTGTGTTAAGGAGGTGAGTCAACAGTAGTTGTGTGAAATACTGAAGACTCATGGTTTTGTCATCAGTAGTTGGGTGAAATAGCAGTTTGCTGGAAACGACTGAAGAGAAAAAATCTCATCAGTAGTTTTCGTCAATTCTTAGCTTTCAGTGTTTCATTGGTCCTCAACACTTACTTATCAGACTTTTTAGCTGTGTTAGTGGTTCATAGGACCATAATTACTTATCTGTTTTTACTGACATCAGTTAGTTTTAACAGAATCAGTACATATTTGTGACATGTTTACTAATGATCATCAGTACTTGTTTACTGAGATCATCAGTAGTTATCACTTATCTAGCTGAGCATACCAAGCCTTAACACAAGGTTTTGGAAAGTTGAACTATCCAAAGGCTTAGTAAATATATCTGCAAGCCTCATCAGCACTAGGCACAAACTTTGGATCAATCAGACCTTTTTTCAAAAATCCCTAATAAAATGGTGTCTGATCTCTATATGTTTGGTCCTAGAGGCTGGACTGGATTCTTGACAATGCACAGAGCTGAAGCACTATCCATTAATAATGGAGTCTTAGTCTCTGTAATGCCATAATCCAATAATTGGTTCTGAAGCCAGAGTACCTGAGATGTACAACTTGCAGCAGCAATGTACTCTGCTTCAGCAAGATGGATGTAGCAACAGATGTTTGTTTTTACTTGCCAAGAAATCAAACAGTTGCCTAGGAATTGACATCCACCAGAAGTTGACTTTCTGGTTAACTTACACCCTGCATAGTCACTATCAGAAAAAGCAACTAATTGCAAGAGTGTCCAGTGGAATACCAAAGACCTAGAGATTGTGTACCTTGCAGATATCTAAAGATCCTCTTGACTGCAATCAAATGAGACTCTTTAGGAGCAGCCTGAAATCTAGCACAAACACAAGTTGCAAACATGATATCTGGTCTAGAAGCTGTTAAGTACATCAAGGACCCAATCATACATCTGTAAAGTGTTTCATCAACAGCTTTACCTTTCTGATCTGCATCCAGTTGTGTGGTGTTGCACATGGGAGTAGAAAGGCTTACAATTTTGTAAATCAAACTTATTCAAAAGATCTTTTGTATATTTTGACTGATGAATGAAGGTTCCATCAGCCTGTTGTTTGATTTGCAAGCCTAGAAAGAACTGTAATTCTCCATTGCACTCATTTCAAACTTTGTTTCATTAAATTTGTAAAATCATCACAACTGGGGATCAGAGGATGCAAAAATATATCATCAACATAAATTTGAACAAGTAGCTTATGCTGATCCACTTTCTTATAAACAAAGTTTTATCTATGGAGCCTCTAGTGAAATTATTTTTAAGAAGAAAATTTGAAAGTGTTTCATACCAGGCTCTAGGAGCTTGCTTCAACCCATAAAGAGCCTTATCAAGTTTATACACCCAATCAGGATGTTTATTGTCCTCAAAACTGGTGGTTGACACACATAACCTTCTTTATTTTACATATAAAAAGGCACTTTTGACATCCATTTGAAAACTTTAGATTGGGAATGACATAGGCTAAGAACAATCTAATTGCCTCTAGTCTGGCCACAGGGGCAAAGGTTTCATCATAATCAATACCTTCTTCTTGTGAAAACCCTTGTACAAACCGTCTAGCCTTGTTCTTGACAATAAGCCCATTTTCATCAGTTTTATTCCTAAACCCCATTTAGTGCCTATTGCACCAATTACCTGGGGGGGGGTAGAGGAACCAGTTCCCACCTTGCTGCTTTTTGAATGAAAGTAGCTCAAGCTGCATGGCTTCAACCCATCCATTGTCTCTCAAAGCAACATGATAGTTCTTTGGCTAGCTGAGCTGATGAAGAGAGCATAGAAGCAGAAGTTGGACAATTGACTTCTGGTTGAGACACCAGCATTGATATCACAATGATTTGAGACATGGGGTGATTCTTCAGCTCTTGGTACACTATAAGATCAGTGCAAGTGTTTGTAGCAGGTTCAGCAGCACAGATGTTGATCCAGATTCTTGAAACCAAGTATGAGATGGCAAGTCAAATGATGTAGAGGAGTCAGAAATCTCATCAGCATTTGTTGTGGATGGAGCTGCTGAAGCTACAGGAACATCAAGTTTAGCAACTCAGGCAGTTGTCACTAAACTTGAAAAGGTGAGTACTGATATCATCATCATCTTCAGTACCACCAGGTGGAAGACTTGCTGCAGAAGATGATTTATCCACATGATCTGCAACAGCTGGAGGTTGATAAGGAACATATTGCAGTATAGTCCAAATCAACAACTCCACAGGGTTTTGTGGAATTTTATCTTAGGAGATTCATTGAATTTCACATGCAAGGTTTCTTCAAATATCTTTGTTCTGCAGTTGAAGACTCTGTAAGCCTTGCATGTGTGGATGAATACCTACAAAATACCTGCCACCTTAGGATCAAATTTGTGGAGTTGATCCTTTGTGTTGAGAATGAAACAGGACACCAAGGCTTTGAAAAATGAAATTAGAGGAGCCAAATGATGTAGAACTTCATATGGAGTCTTCATCAACCTCTGATTTACTAATACTCTATTCTGCGCATAGCAAGCTGTGTTGACAGCTTCAGCCCAAAAGGTCAATGGCAAACCAGAGTCAGCCAACATAGACCTTGCAGCTTCAATTAGGGTCCTATCTTTCTCTCCACTACTCCATTTTGTTCTGGAGTCCTTGGGATGCTAAACTGCCTCTTGATTCCTTTGAGAGATAAAAATCATCAAGTGTATGGTTTTGAATTCAGTTCCATTATCACTCCTTATACACTTGATGATAGGGAATAACTGCTTCTCAACATACAACACAAAGTTTATAATCGTCTGAGCAACCTCATCCTTTGATGCAAGAGAAAGTCCATACAAATCTGGAGTAATCATCACAATTACCAGACAGTATTCTTCTTTGCCATGCTCATCACTCTCACAGGACCAAATAGATCCATGTGCAGTAACTGCAAGCAGGCAGTGGACTTAGGTTCTTCAATAGGAGGGAATGAGACTTTGTGTTGTTCCTTTCAAACAAGCAGTGCAGGTTTCATCACAATGGAACTCCTTTATTGGTAGACTCTCACTAAACTATTGTGGATCAGCTGATTCATGTTTTTGAGATTAACATGACCAGCCTTCTATGCCACAGTTTAGATTCCTGAGGAGAGGCTTTGGAGAACAGGCAAGGATGACCCTTCAAATCAATCTTCTTTGACAAATCCAAGGCATATACTCTTCCAATCCTGTTGGCCTTCAGGAGAGTATGTTCATCCAATACCTTGTCAATCAGCCTAGAACTTGGGAAGACAGAATCCTGCAGTTCTGGCTTGTGAAAAGTGCAACATGCCCTTTATCACACATCTGACTGACACTCAGTAGATTATACTTAAGATTCTCCACATGGTTAACATCATCAAATCTGATATCTCCATTAGACACATATCTTTCCGATGATGTAACCCTTGCATCATTTCCAAATGAAACAAATCCCTTCTTCTTGAGAGTAGTCATTAAGAAGAGAAACTGCTCCAGTCATATGCATAGATCCTCCACTGTCTACATACCAGATGCTCCTTTGGCATGCTGAAGAACCCTGCATTATCATAAAGAACTAGTTAGGTTTTGAGACCCCAAACCTTTTGGTTTTGGGTCTGTTTTCATCAACGATTTAACCATAACTTGTTTCTCATGATTAACAGCTGATGAAGGGAGATGTGTGCTGAAATGGATTCCTTGGATTTGGGCTTGGAAATGCCTTTTCAGTGGTTTGATCACAGGTGCATCTAGTGGTTAGTTAACTCTCCCCAACAAATGCTGAACCATCATAACAAGTTGTGTCTGATTTGTAGCTAAAGCTTTCAGCTCTTGTGGACATATCAGTACTTGTTTTTGATGAGTTCTTGTGACCCACATTTCCTCCTGAAATCACAGACTTAGTCTGATGTTTGTCATGAGGAGCACTATCAGCTGTTCCATGATAAACCCTATCTTCTTTTTGGATTTGGATGAAGGCTTGGGTTTATCACATTGGGATGACTGTGGTACAAACTTGGTCTCAAATCATTTTTCATTTCATCCATCTGGATTTTAATGAGCTTATCTCTGTTGAGTTTGGAACCTTTTCTGTACCCAACATTCATCAGAAAGATGATTGAATTTACCACATATTTCACATGGCTTATTCTTCATCTTGGATTGATCAACTGCTGATGTGGAACTACTGAAGGTGTGATCTTCACTTGTCTTTCTCTTTCAGTACTTGTGTTAAGTACTGAAGGATCTGTAACAACTGAAGACTTGTTCTTCAGCTGTTCTTCTCCGTCTGAAAGACCGTATGATAGATTCCTCAGCAGTTGTAATCCTTTATATTCAGCTGATTTGAAATGCTTTTCAGATGTTGTGACTTGCCCTTCAGTACTTGAGGTACTTTGAGGGACAACATCTGAAGTACTCAGCTTCATGTGCTTATCAGTAGTTAACCCATCAGGCAATTGATTTGCTGAGGTATCAACACTGATTTCATCTTGTGATTTGGGTGATCACTTGAGGATGATGCACATGATGATGTGGTTTGGAAATTACTTTCACCTTCAGGTTTTACTATTGATTTTGGAGTAAATCTGTAGGTGGTGCAATGTGATTGTAACCTATTCCAAACTTCACATTCGAAGCCAGATTGCTTGCTAAGCAGCATTTTTCAAATCCCTTGCAGGATGATACCCAGCGGTCACACTCAACTTGGGTAGCTGCAAGTTTTCTTTGAGTTCTCTGTGGTTCTCAAGAATGACCTCTAGCTTAGCCTTTTCATCATTTAATTGGCATTTAAGCTTATAATCTCATCATCTTTATCATAAGAACAGACTCATACTCAGCTTTTCTTTTGGAAAGATTTGCTCAAGCTCAAGATTTTGATTTATTAAAGCTACATTTGCTCTCTCTAATAGAGATAAATGCAGCTATGCAAGATTCAGAACATAGCTGGCCTTAGCCTCAGAGGATACTGGGTACCTGTGATGAAGATGCATTGGAGCATGAACTCTCAGTAGACTCCAGGGCCATGAGAGCAAGATTCCCAAAAGGATGTTCACCACCATGTTGACCATCACAGCAAATAAATGCTCATTACCGAGAGATCATCTGGTAAAACTGCTCCAGTCAACAACACAAGGGGTGAAGAAGTGATGAGGTTGTGATTGAGATGATTGAGATGGTAGAGGCTCAGGTAAGGCTTGAGGTGTTGTGCAATAGGAACTTGAACTGGATTTGGCTGTGGCATGTAATAGCAGGGATGGATATGGATGACATTGGCCTGAGGGACAAAATATGCAGGAGATATAGGTTGTGCATGATGACCAGAACTAGCAGGATGTTGCCCTCTGTTTTGTGGACTTTGCTTGGAAAAGTCACAAAGGGTGCAGAGGAGTTAGATGATAGTGATCTACACTCTCTTGCAAAGTGTCCAAGCCTGTGGCATTTGTGACACCTCAACTTACTCTTGTCAAACCAACTTTGGTTTTGCCAGAGAGTCCTGGAAATTTCCTACCAGTTCTCTTGTAGAACTTTGAGATATGATATTAATCAAGGCCATTTGGCTTAGAATATCCATCTCTTCTAAGTCATCATCAGCAATACCCTTCAAATCATCCATAATGAAACACAGATTGTCACTATTACAGCTGACTGACTATTACACTAACAAATGCATGATCAGAACTGTTTGAAGAGAAATCTATATGCTCATCATAATTGCTTTCTGATGCAGCATATTCTTGACTCATGACCAACCAAGGCAGTGTTCCCTGGTACAAAGTCATCAGTGAGCTTTCTGATGATGGCAGTTTCCTTTTCTGCTCTATCTCTCTTTCAAATGTAAGCAGTTCCCATGGAGTTGGGTGAGAGATAGGCTATCCAGATTTGCACTGGAGCGTAGGACAATGGTGTATGTGTCCCATCTCAGGCAGTGATCTGAGTGATATGGGAATCTGTTGTTCATCTGGCTATTAGTGTATCATGTTTGACCATTTTCAGCTCAGAGATCAAACAGATGAAAAACGCTCAAAATGTGAGTCAGTGACTCACCTTCCTATGAGAGAATGTCTCATATTGTTGGGCAAGGATTTCTCTGTTGTTTGCTAAGACCTCATCTGTTCCACCAAATTGTTCTTCAATGCATTCCAGAGGTCATGAGCAGTTTCATGATGCATAAGCCTAGAATAGATTTCATTAGGCAGAGCCATGGCCAGAATACCATGCGCTTTAGCATCAATCTCCAACAGTTTTCGATCCTCATCTGAGTATTGTTCCTTCTTCTTCGGAACCATTTGGTTGGTTTCCGGATTGTTCACCATAGGCTTGTGTGGACCATGTACCACAGATGTCCAACAACCTGAACTGTTAACAGACAGGTGATGAAGCATTCTTCGTTGCCATATGTTATACTCAGTCCTAACCAGCATCGGAGGCTTGGTTGAGGAACCGGTATTGTGAGGTCATTAGAAGGAGTAGTCATTCTCAGATTCAACCAAATTCAATTAGGTTTTACTGATTTAGTGCAAACACAACAAACTCAATATGAACCAAGAGAAAACTCAAAGCAAATAACCGAAAGCAGCAGAAATTCAATGATCTATAACAATTCTTGCAAATATGCTAATTCAATCAAACTTAGATATTGACATAGCAGTTTCAATGATCAATTGTTAGATCGATCAATGATTAACATGCTCTGATACCATTGTTAAGATCAGAGATCTAAGTTTGATTAATTAGAGTAGATCGCAGCGAATTTGAACAATGAATTAGACAATTCGCAAGAACACAATGATATTCAATGAAAAGTAACGGTTATAGAGAGAGAATTCTGCAAAGAATATTTCATTCATATGCTTTCGTGGTGGCTGAATGTCACACGTTACAACTAGGTCAACATTCCTTATATAGGAATGTGACGTCTGCTGATGTCACTTGATAGTGACATCTAACAAATTATACAAACTACTGAAACTACAAACTACTGAGAATGTTCTCAACTACTGATTACATCTCAGAGAATGCTAAGTACAAAAACTAAACTACTGAACTACAACTCTGAAACTATAACTACTGAAAGTAAATTACAAGTACTGAAAGGAAATCATCACAACTACTACTGAAGTTAATAACTTCAGCTTGTGGACAATACTGAAGTTAATAACTTCAGCTGTTGTGACAACTACTGAAGTAATAACTTCAGCTTGTTGTGACACTTACTGATCCACTTTGTCTTCAGCTTTGTCTTCAGACTTTGTCTTCAGACTTTACTTTCAGACTTTGTCTTTAGCTGATAGCTTCAGACTTTGTCTTCAGTACTTTACTTTCAGACTTGTCTTCAGTACTTTTCTTTCAGACTTTGTCTTCAGTCTTGCTTTCAGACTTGTCTTCAGTAAAAGTCTTCAGATCTTGTCTTCAGACTTTGTCTTCAGACTTGTAATCAGCTGATGTCTTCAGCTGCTGTGATCTTCTTCAGCAGTTGCAATGTCTGTGGGACTTAGAGGTTTTTCTGATCAGGCTCATTGGTTCTTTTGGTCCAACAATATAGAAACTGCCATATGTAAGCCCTTCGATTTATGGTCTACAGTTCAACCAGCATTGACATAAATCGTAGGTCAATCTATTAACTATAGTTTCAAATGGTGAAAAATAAAACTATCTAGCCTGTTAGAACTATTGAAGAGTATGATATGATCCGAGTTCATGCATGCCTTGATTCTGTTTGGTACGGTTCGATTTCACCCCAAGCTATAATTATTGTTTTACATCTCGCCGTATTGTGGACCCTAATACTAGTTAGTACTTAGTTTGTAAAAGAGTTGTAATTTATTATTTAAAAAGATAAAAACAAAAAAATGTATTTATTTATTTCATTATAAATTGATACTTTTTTATACCACAAAAAAGATAACAAAAATACAACATATATATAATTATTTATTGTTTTCAATGCATATATTAAAATACAAATGTATTAATATTTGTGCATATATAATTACAAAAATATTATTTTTATCTAATAACAAAACATCTATGTTATTGTTTTTGATGCTACCCAAAAACTTTAGGACAAGCAGGATATCCCACATCCACCTTCTTTACCCCTCAAGATCATCATATGTGATAGGTATTGATGTTACCATACATCTTACATATTTTTTTATGTCGAGGCATATCTCATATTGGTCTTGCCATGCGCTTGAACGTCCTTATAGATATTGAAAACCCATTCCTTTTAATATGGGATGTATATAATAATAAAGGTGTGCTTTCAGTTAACCACTTATTATATTGAATAAAAAAATTTATACACGTGCTGATTACTATATATTTCAAATTATGTGGACTGTGAATAGTATTTATTATATTAGTTAGTGATTCTATTAATTTTATTTTTACTTTATTGTAATTATTTTTAATTATTATATATATACTTTCTCTAGAAGCAAGTTTTTAAAATAAATTGTAATCGCTTGTTTTAAAATTAGTTTTCAAGTCAACACTCATGAACACTTATTTTTACAGCAAATTCACATTTTCTTAAATTCCGAATACACTTTTGTGGCATGCTTACTTAAACATAAAATCGACCAATCTTGTAGCACTATTAATACCTACTAAATCTATGTTTGAATATATAGTATTATATACATATAGTTATGTTTTTACCTATCTGATTATGTATGCTTTTAAATATATAAACCTGGTTAGTAATCGTGTGTTAGATGGTTGATGAAAGTAAAAAAAAATATTTTTCATTAGTGTTTAACAATAACCCGGTTAGTAATCGTGTGTTAGTTGGTTGATGAAAGTAAAAAAAAATATTTTTCATAAGTGTTTAACAAAGAATTTTACATAAAATAATAATTTATTGTAAATAGGGGAAAAATAAAACTACAATCGAAAGTTTAATTTTTTTATATGTGTACAATCAAAATTTTATGCTAATCATTAACCACTACAAATGAATTTAATATAAAGAAATAATTAACTTAATAAATTATAAGTTTTTTTTATTTTAGTTTACAATTTGTTCTACAACATATGACCATGATTAGTCCTTTAAAACAAAATCAATGAATAATTTAATGTTTTAATTAAACAATGAATACAAAAATTATATTCCTAATATAAAAACAAATAAAGAGTTTAACTTTTTAAATCAATAATAAATCAAACCCCACACATATACTACCTATATAGACTTACAATTATATAGATTAGAAAATTGGTGTATATAAGTTAGAACAAAAAATAGTAATCGGTAATGATAATTTAAAGAACAAATTACATTGATCTCCCTAGGGTTTGCTAAAATTTCATCATTCGTCCCTTGAATTAAAAATTTAAAGTTTTAGTCATATAGTTTAAAAAAATCACACATTTTATCCCTTGGTCAAGCGACCATTAGTTTTAGACGTTAATATTTAAGAAACAACGATTTTACCCCTTGCCACCACACACCCCACCTTGTCATATTCCAACAAATCTACAACAACACCAGCCTACAAAAACAAAATATCCCACCTTTGTATCACCAAACTACCTCAACCCCACCCACCTTCTATCTCTTATCATCATATAAACTTTATCATCGTCACTAGGGGTAAAAGTGAGCATATGCAGAGGTGAGTGATGGTGTGGTGGAGCAATTATAGAGATGGTATGGTGGTGGAGATGGGGGTGTGTGGTGGTGGTGGCGACGAGTGGTGGCGACGAGTGGTGGTAGATTGGTGGGTGTTGATGGTGGTGGAGATGAGTGTATGTGGTGGTGGTGGCGAGGAGTGGTGATGGATATATATAATATATATATATATATATATATGTGTGTGTGTGTGTGTGTGTGTGTGTGTGTGTGTGTGTGTGTGTGTGTGTGTGTGTGTGTGTGTGGTGAGGAGTGTGGTGGTCATGGTCATGGTCGTGGTGGTGGTGCAGATGTGTATGGTGGTGGCGGCTTGGAGTGGTGGCGGCTTGAGGGTAGTCTGAAAAGAAAATGAGAGAAGAAGAAGTGTGAGGTAGGGTCGGGAAAGAAGAACAAGAAGGGTAAAATGGTCAATTTACAGAAATTTATGTAAAAACTAATGGTCGTTGACCCAGGGATGAACGTATACTATGTATTCAAACCTTCAGAGTAAACTTGTATATTTTCAATCGCGGGAACGAAATATGAAATTTAAGCATACCTAAGCGATAATCTGTGTAATTTACTCAAATTTAAAAATTATAAAAAAAATTATTATTTAATTGATGATAAATAAAATTTTGGATTCACAAATTTATTAGTTTCTAAAAAGTTATTTTAATATTATTATTTAATATGAGAGAAAAGTGGAAAAATAAATGTGATATGTCATTGACATGTCTTGTCATTTAATAGGAGGGAGATGTGAGAAAATAATAATGAAAAGGCACCGAAAAGTTACACGTGTCCCACTAAAATATTTATCTTTCTACTCTAATAAAATTTTTCTACTCTAAAAGGACTAACTTAGTAAAACACCTGGCAGCATCATATTCTTACTCACTAAAATTTTCTTGATTCTCTCTTTTATTAGATAATTACATGTATTATTAATAACATTATTTAATACTTTTTAGATTAAAGATAATTTTTTGGTAAATTAAAAAAGATGTTTCTATTAATGTTATTTATAAAAATACATTTTTTATAAAAAAAGATTTTCTAATATCAAACTTTTTTAAGAAAAAAAATAATTTAAAATTGGTGTTTTTAAAATTATAACTTTTATATACTAAAAATAATTAAAATTAGGAGCTACAATGGGAAACTTTTAAAAAATGATCGACATCTCTTAAAACCGTTTATTTTGAACAACAAAATGTTTCTTGTTTTGGAAAAGAACAAAAAAAAGTTTAAAACAATTTTTTTTAAAGTTTACATAATTTTTTATTACTTGCAGGCCTTACACATATGTAATTTCAATTATATAATCTCTTAAAATATTGTTTTATAATTAATAAATTAGTTAAATTTGTTTTTTATCTCTCAAATTTTATAAAATTGTCATTTGAGTCGAAAATATAACTTGCATCCAAATGTTTCACAAAAAATATTATTTGAATTCAATTAAATATTTTAGTCAAATTCATTAACTTTTACTGTTAATTTCCAATATCAAGGTTATTTTTAAGCTATTACAAAATAAAAAAAATCAATTCTACATGAGAGATCTTATGCTTTCAGTCTTATTTGTAATCATGTCGAACCAACTAAGGGTTGTCAATACGATTAGTTTCAAAATGAGGAGAGTGATTGAACACTTAACCAATCAAATAGGGAACCAAGGTCGTATATAGGATTCTAATAATACAAGCATGTATTGAGATAGAACAAAAGAACAAAAACAGATGAATATGGTATTCAAGAATGTTATACATTGCTCTCAAATTCTTCTACAAGTGTTATAAAAACATCAAATAAAATACAAGAACCTGAGATACTTTATACTACATCCTACAGTCGGCTATACTTTGAAAGCTAGTTGGAAATACCAATCTAGATAAAAAGATGAACGTAAAGTCAAAAGGCAATCAAGCTGATTGCATTTTGACTTGTGACTATGACATTTCATAGCTCACATCCTAATAAATTACAAAAAGGATAAAAGGTACAAAGTAGAAAGTTATAGACTCTAAACCTTAATCTATAGTTGCAAAAGCATGGACCTTTTCACCAACTTATACAAGTTGATAAGTCTTTAGAGTTGCAACGAAAAATGGGTCAGCTTTATTCAAAAGTTGATCAGATAAAGCATGTCTTCTCTGTATTCAGAAGAAATCAATCTTTACTTCATTGGCTTCAGAAGACTTTGTCTTTGAAGCTTTGGAAGACTTCATATTTGTCTTCGGAAGATTTGGTCTTTGGCTTTGGAATATTTTACACTTATAATAATTTTCTGTAAAGTGTGCAAACTTACGAAGTAACTTCTACCTTATACATAAGTATATGCATGTTAGGAGCTCTTTGGATGCATTAGCCTTTCTAATATAACCTTACAAACTCCCCTTAGGCTGATGGTACCAAAAGAGAGAAGATTATTCAAATAAATCCTTATTAGGATCAAGACCATTCCATTTTTTCATCTGTTAGTCAGGATCCCTCAAACTTTTATAATATCTTCTCATGTCATAGAAAGAAATTGAGTTCCCCCATGGCACTCATTTCAAGTCTATTCTTCATCAACCTCTCAAAGTCTTTGTAGAGCTTCAGATTAGCTGAATCAAAGATAATGTTATCTACATACACTTGAACCAACATTAAGTCATTTTATGTTCCTTTGATGAAGAGAGTTCCATCTATAATACCCCCCTTGTAGCCTTGCAGACAGAGATACTTAGATAGTGTCTCATACCACTTCCTTGGAGCTTGGTGCAACCCATAGAGAGCTTTATCAAGCTTGCAGACATAATCAGGATGATCTGGATCTGCAAAGCCAGGTGGTTGTTTAACATACACCTCTTCATCAATCACCCATATAAGAAAGAACATGTCAACATCAAGTTGGTAGACCTTGAAATCATTGGATGTAGCAAAAGCTAGAAATATCCTAACAGCTTCAAGTCTTGCAATAGGAGCAAAGATATTAGTGTAGTCAAATAATTCTTCTTGTGTTTACCATTGGAAAAATACTCTTGCCTTGTTCTTGATGACAAGTCCTCTATAATCCTTCTTATTTCTAAGACCCCACTTGGTTCCTATGGTAGTATTCCCTTAAGGAAGATGACATAGGTTCCAAACCTTTTTGTCTTTTGAATTAAAGCAGCTCCTCTTGCATTGCTTCAATCAAACTTTCATCTTTCAAAGCCTCATCAACTTTTTTTGGCTCTATCTAGGATAAGAACAAGAGTATAGACAAACATTTTAATTATGGGTTGTCCTCTTGTTCCCACCCCCTTGTCAAAATCTCCAATGATGTTTGTGGTGGGGTTTGACTTGTGGATCCTAAGTTGAGAATTCACAGCAAGTTAATTTGACAGATCTAAGTTTGTAAAATTTAGGTCTGGCAATGAAGTGTCTCCTATCACATCAGCACACTTATCAAGACATGCTTGATCCAATGAGTGTGTGACATCATTGATGTTGTCTTCCATTGAGTGGTTGTTAGCATCAATAAATTCTTGATCACTGTCACCACAACTATTTCCTCCTACATTTGAAGCTCCTTCATTTGAATTTTGTGCCTCTTAGCTGGAATTTGTAGGCACCTCAGATATATTAGTTGGATTTGTCATGGTTGTTTTGATAGTAACTCCATCTAAAAGGTTAGTTTTCCCTAAACCTTAGAGTAGGATCTCCTATTGATATGATATTTATGGATTGAAACATTCTCATGAGATTTGTTAAAATAGTTAGCAACTAAATAAAGATAAAATAACCAATCAGGACCAAAACCTTTCACACTAGGAGGTTGCTCATTGAAGGTCACATTGGTTGACTCTTTAACTATTCTAGTTTTGAGATTGTATACTTTATAAGCCTTAGCTTGAGAAGAGTATCCAATAAAATTTACATCATTTGATTTCTCATCAAATTTGGCTATTTGATCTTTGGTATTCAAGATGGTGCAAAGACATCCAAATGATCTAAGAAAACCAATGAAAGGTCTCATTTATGCCGCAACTCATAAGGAGTCTTACCATGAGTCTTAACCACTAAAACTTTATTTTGAACATAGCAAGCAGTATTAACAGTCTCTACCCAGAAGGTGATGGGTAGTTTAGAGTCGGACAACATAGTTCTTGCAGCTTTAATAAGTGTCATGTTTCTCCTCTCAGCAACACCATTTTGTGGAAGAGTCCTAGAAGCACTATATCGTCTTGTAATACCCTTTTTATCACAAAATGTGTCAAGGATTTGGTTCTTGAATTCAGTTCCTTGATTACATCTTATGGTTTTGACCTTGTGATCACATTGATTCTTAATTTTAAGAATGAAGTTATTCAAGATTTCAAGAGTCTCATCCTTAGTTCTAAGAAAGAAGACCGAAATGAATCTTGTGAAGTCATCTGTGATCACCAAACAATATGAGGTCCTTCTAAAACTTATTACACTGGTGGGGCCAAAGAGATCCATGTCTAATAAGTGTAGGGGAGTAATGATGGAGTTATTTTCCGTTGGTTTGTGAGACACCTTGTGTTACTTCCCCTTTAGGCATGCAACACAGTGATCATTAATTATAAACTCTTTTTTTGGCATACGAGTTACTAAAACATTCTTAATCGATTTTGCAGGACCGTTTAAGGGATGTTCACTTACAACAAAACACACAATGAGGAGACTGAGTTAGGACACTTAACAAATCAAATAGGGAACTAGTAACCAGTCACATTTTGATACTAAGAAACACAAGTAATAAAGATACAGAACATGAACAATAACAATAACAAATGTTTGGTTTTCAAGAATGTTGTATATTGCTCTCAAGTTCCTTACAAGTGTTTACAAAACATAAGTGATTAATATACAAAGGACCTGAGATACTTTATACTACATCCTACAACTAGCCACACTTTGAAGGCCAGCTAGATACATGAGCTAGACAACAAAATCAATGTAGAGTCAAAAGGCAGATTGCTATTTGACTAATGACTATGACATGCCATAGCTCACATCCTAATATATTACAAAAAGGATAAAAGTACACAAAGTAGAAAGTAACATACTCAAGACCTCAATGTACAGCTTACCAAAAGCATGGACCTTTCACCAACTTGTGAAAGTTGGTGGGTCAAACAGAGTTGCAGCGGAAAGGTGGTCCAGCTTTTTGGTAAAAGATACATCAGATAAAGCATGTACTCAAAAGTCTTCAGAAGAAATCTGTCTTCATGTGTTGGCTTCAGAAGACTTTGTCTTTGAAGCTTTGGAAGACTTCATGTTTGGCTTCGGAAGATTTCACAGTTAGAATATTTTCAAAGGCATAGTGTGAAACATCCAAGGCATTCTACTTAGTACTTCTATGCATCCATGTAGGATAGACTTTGGATGTTTTGGGTTGCATCAACCTTATATGAAACCTTACAAACTCCCCCTAGGCTGATGCTACCAAAACATTTGAAGACTTCAGATATTAACAGTCCTCATTATGATGATGACTATGCCTTTCTTCATAAGATGGTCAAGATCATTCAGACTTTCAAAGTGTCTTCTCATCTCAAAGAGATTGTGTAGAGGTATATTGAACATGTCTTGCCATGTGTAAACATCTTCAATACCTTGATCTCTGATCACATGCCATCTCTCTGGATTAGTAGTGTAAGTCCAGGATAAGATGGGTCTTCCTGATGCAAGAGGAGCTATTTGAATTGGAGTTGGTGGAGCTTCCTCTTATTGTACATCCTTAGGGAGTTCTAACTCATCCTGAGGTTTGGAGATGGATGTTCCTTTCTTCTTCTTCTAAGACTGTGGTTTAGAAGCCATCATTTTTCTCCACTTTACACCTTTTAACTGAGAAGACTATCCTTCACCACCTTGTTGATCATCTTTGTCTTTCTGAGTTGGGTTTTCCTCTCTCACAGGTTCAGATTGAGAGGGGACAGAAGCCTGTTATGGATAAGAAGACAAAGCTTGCTGAGATTCAGCAGGAGGTCCAGGTTATGTTGTCTCAAAAGGTTTAACCTTTACCTCCACTTCTTGAGGGACCTGACTTGGTGGGGAGTGCAAGTCAACAAGTTCTCCTCTTTTGATCTTCTGCTTGATCACCCTAATGTGCTCATCCATAGTGGATAGAGACATAGGGCCACCTCTCCTTCTGGAGAATCCATATAGCTTCAAAAAGCTCATCATCCTCTGCCTATCAGCAAACTTCTTTTCACTCTTTTGGATGATGGCTCTTGTCTTGGCAGTTTCTTCTCTCATCTTCCTCTTTGTTTTCTTTCTTTCTTTGAGCACTTCAAGTTCAAGTTTCTTGAGATACTCGAACTCAATGTACTCAAAGGATAAAGGAAGAAGTGCATCAGCCTAATAGAGACCTGTGGCACTCAGGTAGTTGATCATGTTGATCCTATCAGTTTCTTTGTCTACCTGAGGTTCTTGTGGAGCCACAGTCTCCTGTATAGGACATGCTTGAACTGGTGATAAAGTAGGAACATGTTTGTAGAGCCTTTTCAGTCTCTTTTCTTCCTTAATCTGAAGAAGCAATCTTGCATCCTCTTTCTCCTATTCTCTCTTGAGAATTCCATATCAACCATTTCATCCAGTTCTTCTAAGGGGAAGGGGATAATATTGTCAATATTATAGTTCCTGGTCTATAAGTAAGCAATCTTGATTGCCCTTAACTTATCATTTTGAGTATTTGGTTTGGGAGAAGCCCTGATTGCATATTCTATGAAGCCAGTAGACCCTACAGAGGAACTTTCTCCTATTAGATTCCTTTTTCTGTCTATCCTCCTCCTCAATCTCCTCAAGAGTCATCTTCTTTTTCCTTTTGTCACTCACAGACCTTTCTGACTCAAGGTTGAGAGAGCTTTAACCTTCATTGCTTGGAGTAACATCCATGCTCTAGCCAGAGAAAGGTTGAGATACACCTTCACTAGTAGGTGTTTCATCAAAGGAATGGATTTTTGAAGCAGTTGTAGGTGTGACAGGGTTCTCAGGTTCTATCATTGGGCCTTCAGTCAATGTTTTTACTTTGAAACTAATCTTAGGGTCTGCCTCAACATCCAGTTAACCAATGACATTGCCTAATTGCCTGTGCCTCCTTTTGTGGCTGAACTCTTCAGTAATCCTGTCTTGAATCCTTTGATCTAACTTTTCATCTTGTCTAGATTGGCTTGGGCTGACAAATGGCATGTTGATAAAGTCAAGAGCTTCATAGTAGTGCAAGGTCTGAAAGTTGAAGACCTCTTGCTGCCCTTGAACTCTTTGAAGAATAATGGCTCTTCTAACAGCATCATACATCCACCCTATGATGTAACTGGAAGTTCCTTGAAGTGGAGATGACACAACCTGTAGATACATGTGTCCCTAGTTTCTGAACTTAATGTAAAATGTCTTTATTGTCTTACACATGTGTAATTGAATGGGTACTTAATGAAATACAATGAGTGGTTGTGCTTATAATGTTTATTATTTTACTGATTAGTAGGTTAACGCTTATTTAACTAATTATATAGGTTTGTGGTTGTTTGAATAGATCAAAGTCAATTAATGATTGTGAAACATATTCAAACTTAATCATATAAAGTTCTCATACGATTGGCCCATGCTAATGGACCATACGCATGAACAACTTCATGCTAATGAACCAGTCGTACGAATGAACCAGGAGACTGGATCAGTCACATGATTGTAACATGAGATTGATTCAGTCGCATGACTGAACACTAAGTCGTGCGAATGGATCAACCGCATGACTCAATCGCACAACTGAACCATGCTAGTGGTCCAGTCACACGATTGATAAACCCTAACCTATAAATACCACTTAATTCGTAGAAAAACGGGACACTTTGAACAATTGGATACCTACACGTACCCTAGCCGTCCAGAGAGCTCTAGCAACCTGTTCCAACTTCATAGATTGTAGTAGATCGATTGCTAATCATTCATAACATTTAGATTCAATCTTTAATTGATTCTATGAGTGTTCTCACTGATTGGATCGCCAATCATATAGGATTCCACACTATTTGATTTGGTATACGTGTAAATCTGTTAGTATTCGTCCAGTACACGATCCTAACAAGTGGTATCAGAGCCTTGTCTCTAGATTTACGTGTGATTCAATCGTTTTGATACAAAAATTGTGTTTTTACACTCAAAAACACAATTTTTTGTTCAAATCGGGTTTTAAACATCTCCTGATCGTAAAGTTTAGTTTTTCCGGCATACGACAATTAGGGTTAGCAAGAAATTCGTGTTTTTGCGTCCAAAACATCTTAAACCTATGAATTTTCAAAATCCAGCAGGTTCAGTCGCACGATTGACTCAATCGCACGACTGAGTTCATACGCATCCCCCATACGCATGATTGGACTCATTCGTACTCCTATTCGTACGACTTAGCAGTCTATTCGCATTGTTCAACCGCATTAGTTCATTCACCCGACTGAGCCATCCGCATTAGTTCAGTCGCACGATTGAACCATCCGCATTGTTCAATCGCCCGAATAGCCCTATTGCACACCTTCATTCGCACAAATAAAACAGTTTGGTTTAAAGTTAAAGTTTATAGCAATGGAGGACCAATACTCAGCATTCACAGCAGCGAGAGACTCACGTATTCAGAACTTACTGCTACTGGAGAATGAAGTGGGGAATCATAACAAACCCTCAAAGCTTATCATGTAGATGAATACCCATAATGGAAGCAATGTTTCAAGATCTACTTAAATGAAGTAGATCCCAGTCTGTGGGAATTTATAGAAACAGGGTACAGCATGCTAGTAGGAGCTGATGGTGTCAAACTTACACTATGTGGCATGACTGATGGACAAAAACTCAAGTACAATGCTGAAAAGAAAGTTTATGCTTTGCTTACACAGTCAATTCCGAAGGATATTTTCCATCAATTCTCGGAGTATACGCAAGCAAAGAAACTATGGGATGCATTGGAGAAAAGGTATGACAGAAACGCATCATTGAAGGCCATAAAGGCTAAGGTATTAAAGAAGGAGTTTGACAACTTCTCCTCGATGGGAAAAGAAAGCCTGGATGATGTTATTGATAGGTTCTACCACTTGATGAGTGAGATGCACACTCATGGAGTATCGATGTCAATGGAGGACAAAGTGTCTAACTTTGCAGATGGGTTGCTAGAGAAATGGGTTTCATTTGTCTCCAACCTCAGATAAAATGGTATGCTAACGAAGTTAGATATCAATGAATTCATTCTGAAACTGAGAGAATAAGACTCAGGATAAAGTACAAATCCTAAAAGTCTTCCTATGATCAGAACCCAGCACTGTACAATGCGACTCCACAAGCCAAAACATCTGGAGCACCTCTTCAGACATCTTTTGTATCAAGCTCGGCTGGTCCTTCTCAAGCCTCTACTTCAGGGTTAGAAACGTCAGGGTCGTCTGGTACCCAATACATCGTACCTGAAGCCAATGCAGCAAAACTGAAGACCGAGAATTTCGGTAATATGACAGTTGAGGTAGCTAAAGAGCACATGGATCTCTTAGCTACGGTAGTCCACTCCTATGATGGACTAATTGCTGGAAAAATTGGGAACTGCCATTTGGCTGATGAGGATTACGAGCAGGTGGACGAGACAGAACTTGAACGGATGAATATAATGTGGGCCTTAGCAAGTGCTGTTCAGAGAGATAAGAAGTTTTTCAAGAAAACCAGACAGAACCTGGTTGCAACTAAGGACACTACCTTTGGTTTCGACAAGACCAAGGTGACTTGTTTCAACTGTGGTGAGAAGGGGCACTTCAAACGGGATTGTGTGAAGCCCAAGAAGACTAGTAATGGGAATCCTTTCTCCTCCTTCAATCATCAGGATAAACCCACTAGCAGTCCTACTTCGTCAAGCAAGGATCCCAAAGCCTTGACTGCTCATAATGATAAAGGACAGGACTGGAGCTTTCGGTTTGTCTCACCGGGAGAATCCAGTATCGCTAGTGTGGAGGATATAGATGGTGATTCTGCTAGTGAAGGAGATATTGCAGTTGAACTCGCGATGTCAAACACAGAAGAGACTGCTCCAGTGGTCAATTACCTGCCTGAAGAAGGGAAAACTACAACAATGTTAGAATCACCAACACCAGAAACACCAGACTTTGCATTGATGGCTGATTCATCAGAACCCTATCAGGTAAGTACTACTGACCAACTTTTTAATAATCATGCTTGTTCTGACTGTAATAAATTTAGGGAAAGCATTGATTTAAAATTTGCTAGGTTATTAGATCATAAGGATAACTTAGTAAAGGACTTGGAACTATGCACTGAAGCTAACAGAATTCTTAAACATAATGAACATAGTTATAAAGAAAAGATAGAACTGTTGAACAAACAACTTAGGGAAACCGAAGTTGTAGCTTTTAACCAATTAAATGACATTAAGTTCTATCTTAACTCCCTAGAGGGCACTAAGAAACAAAAGGAAGTTTTAGAAGTAGAAGTAAATTCCTTAAAGCAAAAACTGCATAGTTGGACAAGCTCTTCACACATAGTCCAACACTTAGTGAGAGAGCGTAATAATGGGGAGGGATTGGGTTATAAAGTGGTTCCACCACCACATGAGACTTTGATGAATGCTAAAAGTAAACCAATAAATAATAATCCAATCAAGGATCATGTGGTGTCTACTCCTCTTGTAAGTGATCTAGATTCCACATGTAAATCAAATGAATCTGGTACTAAACAAAAGGAGGCCACTTCAAAGGCAAAAGGTAAAATGCCTTGTGTTAATCTGGACAAACAATTTGAACAGATTAAGGTTAAGTCTGGGTCAACCACAGTCAAATCTGAACCTAAAAGGACATGTAATGTTAACCAATCACGTGTATCCTGTCAAAGTCCAGATAATAGAAAAGGAAAAGACGTTAAAACTGTTAAAGCAATTAACTTTGTTAAACCAGACAAAACATATAAACAAGAAGAGTCAAAACCCAAACAGAGTAAGGTCACACGTGTGTCACATATATCGCCATAAAAACATATAAATCGTAAAGTCGAAAGTAAATCATGCTACAGCTGTGGAGAGTATGAACACATTGCGTCTCATTGTCCTTATTATCAGACAATAAGGAGGAAAGTTGAACTTCCAGAACCAAAACCTTGCTCTTTTAAGAGGAAATCAGTGACACCACCTAAAAGGGATAGTGAACCTAAAGTTCAACACATTAGCCAGTCATCCGTTTATCACAAATAGGCCTTACACAAAGCTGGCTTATGGAAGGAAAAATCAACCTCATTGTCTGATAATGAGAACAAGAAGACATCTGAGCTTCCCTCACCCTCGAAAGGTCAATGGTTACATTTATGATGTGTGATGCCTCTGGGACACCTAAGCCGGTAAAGGCTTGGGTCCCTAACCTGAACTAATGTTTTCAATTGAATGTGCAGGGTGTTTGCTATAGTGCTAAAACCAACACGTGGATTATAGATAGCAGAGCATCCAGGCACATGATAGGGAACAGGGCTCTCTTATCAAAAATCAAACAGATAAAAGGAGGTCATGTTTCATTTGCTGGAAACAAAGGTGGGTACATCACAGCTCAAGGGGAAGTAGGTAATCAGAAAGTGAAGTTTGACAAGGTAAACAATGTTCAACAACTTCAAAATAACTTGCTTTTTGTTTCTCAAATTTGTGATAAAGTTTTTAAGGTAGTATTTGACAACAAGAAGTTTTATGTCCTCAAAAAGGACTATGTCATCCCAGAGGATCAGTCTTAATGTCTACCTTAAGATATAAGGACCTTTATGTCTTGGATCTATCAAAGGCCTTCACAACGGATGATGAAGTTCAATGCTTCTTGTAAAAAGCTACTGAGAAGGATTCCATCTCCTGGCATAGGAGAATGGGACACATTAATCCACGAAAGATGAATCACTTGATCCAGAATGATCTAGTGAGAGGAGTTAACGTCAAAAACTTCCAACTTCTAGATTTTTGTCTTGCGTGCAAGAAGGCCAAACAGACAAAGAAGTCTCATAAGGAAAAGAAAGTTCATTCCATAGAAATTCCTCTTGAACTTCTTCACATGGATCTGTTTGGTCCAGTCAGTACAAGAAGCATCGCAGGCGACTTGTACTGCTATGTAGTTATTGATGACTACTCAAGATTCTTTTGGGTGATGTTTTTGAAATCCAAATCAGAAACATTTGAGTCATTCAAGGAATTAGTAACTACTCTGGAGTCCCTATACAAGTTGAGGGTACAACAAGTGCGCTCAGACAACGGAACCGAGTTCAAGAATCAATGGATGGAGGCTTGCTGCAAGGAAAAGGGAATTGTACATCAGTTCACTTCTACATACACTCCTCAGATGAACGGCGTTGCTAAAAGAAAGAATCGCAGCTTGATAGAGACAGCACGGACGATGCTAGCAGACTCGAAACTGCCTATCCAATTCTGGAATGAAGCAGTTGCAAATGCGTGTTATATGCTAAATCGAGTTCTGGTAGTTAAACGCCATGGAAAGACGTGTTACGAGTTACTACAATGACGTAAACCCAATCTAGAGTATCTCGAGCCGTTTGGCGCTCCGTGCACCCTACTGAAGAAGACTCAGGAGGGAAAATTCAGTGAGAAGGCTGATGAAGGTATCTTTCTAGAATACAACATACCGAACAAGAGAGTTTACAACAACTCAACGGGAAAAGTAGAAGTGTGGTGTAATGTTGATGTTCAGAGATACACCACACCACCTGCTGGAAAAGGACCTGCCTTCTTTTTCAACTATGATGGATTCTTCAAGTCCTTCAACATCCCACTCTCCACGTCTGATGATGAGTTAGGAACAAAGATTATGTATCATGTTCTAAACACACCATCTCAGGAATCTACATCATCCGGTTTACAAGGTGATTCATCTACCTACTTAGGGGGAGTACTCGAGGGAAGTGACTCTTCCTCTGATGATGAAGACTTGGAGAATGATCAGGACACTCAGGAACAACAGGTTCCTCCTACGGCAAGTCCACAAGCATCTGACATTAATGCCTCTGAGTCTTCGGAACCTCAGACTCCTACTACCTCAGATACTGAACCAAATGTTCATAATCTTGATTCTGAGGTAGTTGTTCCAACCACTCCTGGATCACGCATAAATATCTATCATCCTTTGGACAATGTCATTGGGGATGTGAGATCAGGAGTTTAGACCAGAAATTAGCTATACTCAGCTGATTATGCCTCGGTGATGGAAAAGGGATACCTTCACGACAGTGCATATCATTGCTTTGTGAAGCCCTGAATGATGAGGCATGGGTGAGTGCCATGCAAGAAGAACTTCTTCAGTTCAAGAAGTTAGGTGTATGGACTCTGGTGTATAGACCTAAAGGTGCTAAGGTCATTGGCACCAAATGGGTCTTGAAATGCAAGAAAGATGATCAAGGAGTGATCATCATAAACAAGGCTCGACTTGTTCAAGGATTTCAACAAGTCGAGGGCATAGACTATAATGAAGTGTTTGCACCCGTGGCAAGAATGAAAGCCATCCGTATCTTCCTTGCATATGCATCATATTTGAAGATTAAAGTTTATCAACTGGATGTGAAGAGTGCATTCCTTCATGGTGAAATCTGAGAGACATTGTACGTCAGTCAACCAGAGGGATTTGAGGATCCATATCATCGGGACATAGTTTACAAACTCGACAAGGCTTTATATGGGCTTCATCAAGCTCCCAGGGCCTGGTATGAGAAACTCTCGACTCACCTTGTGAAACACGGTTTTCGTAGAGGTGTCATTGATTGTACACTGTTCATCAAAGAAAAGGATGGTGATTTACTACTCGTCCAAATCTATGTCAATGACATAAACTTCGGGTCCAAGAACGAAGATATATGTAAAGAGTTTGAAGCAGTAATGAAGGTTGAGTTTGAAATGAATGCCATGGGAGAGATGAAATTCTTTCTCGGGGTTACAGGTGGATCAGACACCAAAAGGGATTTTCCTACATCAGACCAAGTATGTAGGAGATATTTTCAGTCGTTTGACATGGAGAATGCTTCCATAGCTGGGACTCCACTTGCTACAAACCATGAAGTAGCACCTGAGGAGAATGGTGATCTAGTTAATGCCACCATGTACCGAGGAATGATCGGATCTCTCATGTACCTCACTGCCTCAAGACCTGATATCATATACGCGACATGTTTATGTTCAAGATATCAGGCAAAGCCTAAAGTTAACTATTTGATAGGGGTCAAAAGGATCTTCCGTTATCTGAAGGGTACTCCGACACTAGGGTTGTGGTATCCTCATGATGATGACTTCGAGCTTACAGCATATAGTGACTCGGATTACGGTGGCAGCAAGATGAACTACAAGTCTACATCAGCAGGATGTCAATTCTTTGGGAGGAGATTAGTAACCTGGCAGTGTAAGAAGCAAACCTCGGTTGCTTTGTCAACCGGTGAAGCCAATACATTGTTGCTGCAAGTTGCTATTCACAAATCATATGGATTCAACAGCAAATGCGGGACTACGGTTTGAATTTCTCTTCTACTCCTATTTTTGTTGATAACTCTGCTGCAATTGCAGTAACTAAAAATCTGGTCCAACATCCTAAGACCAAACACATCGGCATAAAACATCACTTTATACGTGATTGTTTTGAAAAGAACCTAATCGATATGATTAAAATAAAAATTGATTTTCAATGCGCTGACCTCTATACAAAGGCTTTTGATAAACCACATTTTCTATATTTGTTAGAGGTCAACGGCGTTAAAAAAAAGTGATGTAATTCCTGAAGACGACCATGTCTAGTCTGATGTGTATAGTCAAATTTTCTTTTAATTTTTATTTTCTTTATTTATCTATTTTATTTTAAGTATTTAATTAAATTGGTGTTATTTCGTCGCCTATTAAAATCCTAAAAAGCGTAAATCGGTTACGGTTTTAGAATTTTAGGGGGAGAATAGGTTTAGTTAGTAACATTAAAAAAACGAGGGAGGAGGAGAGGCTAGCTGATAGAAACTAGATCGTATCTGTGATACCGATTCAATGACTTTGGAAATGATAGTACACAGGAACAAACCAATTGGGACTTTAAAAGTTTAAATTGAATAAGATACGAAATTCAAAGTATAAGTCTGTGTAGCCTGAGCAATATAAAAGGAAAAATGATAGTAAAACTAGCTACTACTAAGGTAACACAAAGAAAGTAGACCTAGAGGTTGCTAGACCATAGATGATATGTCGGTAGATTCAACACAATAGATGATTAGACCTTATTGGTGATCTCAAGAACAAACTAAGTTGTTCAACAAGATGAGGGTTATCATCTTATCCCTGGTTAACACAATCAACAAAATTCCAATAAGGGGTGACGAGCAGAATAAACGTCACAAATGTGAGCGTAAGACCAAAATATGAGCAAAAGCACATGAAAAAATTGCAAAAGCAATCAAAATAATAACCTATGTTGTTGGTGAGATCTGTGCGAAAAGATTAAATTTGCTCAAACAATAAGATAGGTTATGTGCCTCTCTACTGTGTGGTGGCACTGACCTGAGGATAAGCATAATCTATATATTCTAGAATTCATTGTTGTTTGATGCCTCTCTGCTATGCGGTGGCACTGACCTGAGGCTTGGCTTCTCTTTGAAAGTTTTAAGAATAGTTTCTTCTTATAAACTACCCTGAGACAGCTCAAAAGTCTCCTGAGGAATGTTGATTACCATATAAGTATGGGATCCACAAATGGCTGTTGAAATAATCAAACCTTAAACTATCACCAATCTGTGTCAAAAGTTTGTGTATGGATTTAAGCGGACCAGTATACTGACAATCATCGTGGCTACAATTCTTGAAAGTCCAAATCAATGTGGGAATCTAATAGTACTAGTATGATTTCCTAAACTTGCTAACGACTCTAGATGGAAAACAAGAATCGAGCATCAAAAAGTTTTTGATAACATGTCCCAAATGATTTGAAATTCCTATATGATTCCAAATTGAATCGGTCCATTTAGGGTCAAAATGAATTGAAGCTATCTTTTCAGGAACCAAATCCATTAGATTTCTATCTTAGGATTTAAACACCTCACAAAACCTCAAAAACAAGTTTTAGTTTTGTATTTCAGTTTTAAGTCTTTTATTTGTTTAATTTTGTCAATTCAGTTTGTTAGATATCGGACTACGCCATGGAATTCAATAGTGGATTTAATCACCTAAAAGGGTCACGTATGAGGTGACCACACGTGTTTTCAAATGTAAAATCAGTCACGTATGAGGTGACAAATTGTTTTAAAAGGATCACGTCTGAGGTGATCAAAAGTTTTCTAAATTAAAATAATCATGTCTAAGATGATCGAGTGCTTAAAATGTCTAATCAAAGGGTTTAAATGTGGAATGATCATAAAGTCAAAATCATGAGTATGATCCATTCGCACGACTGGTCCATGAGTATGGACCAGTCGTACGATTGGAGGATACAAATGAGCCCAATCGCACGATTCACCCACACGTATGGGACATACATGCGATTGGACCATAAGAATGAATAAAATCACACGATTGGATCACAAAATGAACCAATCACATGGATGAGAGTGACCGAATGACACAGTCACACGACTAATCTCCAGTCGCATGACTGAAGGTGACCGACTGTGCCAATCACACGACTGATCTTCAGTCGCACGAATCAAATATGCGACTGGGCTCAGTCGTACGAGTGAAAGAAACCCTATTATAAATAGAGGGGGAGTCTGGCGTAGTCACTCATCACTCCCAATATCGTCCAAAAGTCGCACAAGAGCATTGGTACTCTACCAAAATTGCGTTTCATTGCTGTAGCTTTGAGTTTGTGATTCTAACGATTACTCTACCCATCTGCAGGTACACTCCAACTTAACTCGGTTAAAATTGAATGTTTTAAATGCAGGTTTTAAATGTTTAACTCACTAAAATTTGCCAACGAGACTTCTCTTAAGAATAGAACACTTAAATGGTCACACATGTTGGAATAAATGAATCTAAGTGTTGATTCGAGTCTCTGTGGTCAAAATGATTATAAACACAAAGTGAAATGTCAAGTCTTGATAAAAAGTAAAATCTTTTGTGTTTAACAGTGAGGTATGCGAATGGACACGCTGATGAACTCCAGTCGCATGATTGAGTTAGCCAAATGACTCAATCATGCGTATAAACCATGCTTATGGGTTCTGTCGCATGACTGTTCTAATAGTATGGTACAGTATACGACTAAGTTCAGTCGCAAGTTCAATCGTACGACTAAGCCCAATCGCATGACTAGGCCTCAGTCGCATTGTTCATTCGCACGACTGTACTAAATGAATCAAGTTCATTAAAATCCATATGTCATCCATGTACACCAATTCTAACGTATATGTGTTTTGTGTTGCCGCACTATGGCTGAACGATGGATAATGAACAACAAGCATAATGTATGTGCACATGTAGATGCTAGTCTGAGGATGAAGTACACTAGGGACATCAAAGCAGGTGTATTCAACAAGAGAAACTTGAGTCTCCTATTCAAGTGCTTAGCTCATGACATCCATAAGTGTATAGTGTCAAGGGGAGGAGGAATTGATGAGATGTCTGATAAAATCCATAATGCATACTTAGCACTAATGTTAAACCATCTGTCCACGTGTTCTCACATGATCCTCTCCTGGTTGATGGAGAGGAAGAAGATGATGTTTTGGACAGAGATGGGAATAATGCTATGCAAATGGGCGGTGGTATGGATGACGAAGACTCTCAAGAAACTGATGAGGTTATGTCATTTAAGGTCCAAGTTGTCTATGCTTATTGGCTACAGTGGAATATCTCTCAAGCTTATGAACAGTAGATTGATCCATAACAGAGCCAAAAGCTTGCTGAAGAAGTACTAAAGATCCTAAAAGAAGGTGATGACCGTGAAGTTGAAACTAAGTTCCTGGTGCATTGGCAGTGTGACAATTTCAGCCCGATCAAGAATCTTTTGAGAAACAGATTGAAGATTGTGTGAAGTACACATCAAGCTCAAGCTGAAAAGACTACAGCTCATGACAAAAGGAATTATTAGATGTTTATGTATTTGAAAACTTTTGTAATTGAATCATGTATTAAACTTGTGTTTTACATAATGTTTATATTTTGTTAATGTGTTTTTGTTTGGATTATTGACTAATGGTTGATGTGTTACATGTTTTAAATCAAGCAGATCTAAATTTTCAAGGAGATGAATATGATGTTGCTCCCCTCCAACAGATCAAGACTCAACTCACGATGATTCTTGATCTGTAGGGAATAGTCAGGAGATCTGTGAATTACACTCCTGAAGAAGGAGAGATAATTCATGATCTCACCGACGAGCACCTCGCCGAAATGTTTCGACTAAATCCCGAAGAGATTGTGAAGGATACTCCTACAGTCCAAGGGGAAAGTGACGATGAGCTTCATGATGTCAATGAGATCGAGATTGAAGATGTCACGGATAAACATTATCCAGTGTACACTGACAATGAGGGTAATGTCATTCCCAATCTGGGCGACAATCTTGTCAGTGATACTTTTGAGACTCTGGATAAAATGGAACCAGAGTCGGAAAAGAATAAAGAGCAAGCCCAAGCCTCGGACGCCAAAGTCAACATCAGAAAGGCTGAATGAGCTACATGCTTTGAAGAAATAAGAGCCTAATGCAGTGCTCCAACGTCAACTGTCTACACCAAGCTTTACAAAGTGAAGAAACATCACAAGGTGTCGGGCAAAATCATAGCATGGGCATATTTTGAAGATCTCAACGTTTATGCAGTTAAACATGAGAAGGGGATTGAGTACTTTAGATTCCCACACATTCTGAAGACTCTCCTGGTTTTAAGCTTAACCAGTTAGCAAAGTTAAAATTGCTATATATTGACCCTCATAAGATGTCAAGCTGGTTTGAAGCAGTTCTAAAGAAAGAGTACCACACTAGATGGGTCAACTTCAAATCTCAATAACCAACGAGGTATATCAGACGATCTGAGGTTGATGCCATAACTAGAAAACTGAAAATAGAGCTGAAGTGGTGTCCTCCACGCACAATGTCTACGATCCCTCCACGAGAAATGCCACAGGACTTCACTCCACACTTCAAATGGTGGTACTATGATTGAAGAATAGGAGAGGCAGTCATAGTGTTGAACAAGAATGGTAGTATGGAAACTATTAGGGTGTTTGACCCGATGTGACTTACTAACTTGTCTGCTAATGATGTCTATACATTATACAAGTGGCCACTGTTCTATGACTCACAAGATATTGTACAAGCTCTACACTTTCAGAATGTGATACGACTCTGTTTTGCTTTTGAAATACATGCAGGATTCACAAGAGAAGAGAAGTACAAGAATTATGAGAACTTATGAAGGATGTAAGACATTAGATGAAACTAGGTCCAAGGGGGAGTTTGTAGATACATATGTCCCTAGTTTCTGAACTTAATGTAAAATGTCTTTATTGTCTTACACGTATGTAACTAAATGGGTACTTAATGAAATACAATGAGTGGTTGTGCTTATAATGTTTATTATTTTGATTAGTAGGTTAACATTTATTGAACTAATTATATAGGTTTGTGGTTGTTTGAGTAGATCAGAGTCAATTAATGATTGTGAAACATATTCAAACTTAATCATATAAAGTTCTCATGCGATTGGCTCATGCTAATGGACCATACACATGAACAACATCATGCTAATGAACTAGTCATACGAATGAATCAGGAGACTGGATCAGTTGCATGATTGTAACATGAGATTGACTCAGTCACACGACTGAACAATCAGTCGTGCGAATGGATCAACCATATGACTCAATCGCACGACTGAACCATGCTAATGATCTAGTCGCACGATTGAGAAACCCTAACCTATAAATACCACTTAATTTGTGGAAAAACGGGACACTTTGAACAATTGGATACCTATAGGTACCCTAGCCGTCCAGAGAGCTCTAGCAACCTGTTCCAACTTCATAGATCGCAGTAGATCGATTGCTAATCATTCTTAACATTTAGATTCAATCTTTAATTGATTCTACTTGCGTTCTCACCGATTGGATCGCCAATCAAATTGGATTCCGCACTATTTGATTCGGTATACGCGTAAATCTGTTAGTATTCATCTAGTACATGATCCTAACACAACCCTTGGTATACCTTCCTCAAAGATACTCTGAATGAAGGAGTCTATAGTGTTTATATCAATGTGAACTTGAGGAAGTTGTTGAGTATGGACAAGTGCAAGTGAGCATTGTGATTCCTTAGTGTCCATACTCTATGAGGAACTCCCAGGTTCTGTGATTGTAATGACTTACTCCTCTTTTTTGGTAGCATCACCCTCTTGCATAGGTGAGCTAGGAGTTAGGCCAATCATATCCACAGGTTCTTGTGTTCTTGGTTAAGCTCTTCTTAAAGGTCTCCCAACTAGTTTCTCCTTGAGATAAGATATCTCAAGTTACTGATCATTAAATCTATTGTGTAAGGTAGTCACTTGAGATCCAAGTTACTAACCTTAGAGACTAAATAGGTGCATGTTTTTGATAGTTTTTGCACTTCTAGTCTCTAATTCTCCTCTTCTTCATCAGAAGATTCATTGGGGGATGAGATAATGGACCAAAGTCCTTAGTCTTACCACCAGCATGATGTTCTTGGTTGCTGGTTTTCGTCTACTCATTGATTACTTCAGATGGAGTATCAGTGGGTTGAGTTGCCATGGTTTAGGTCTTAAAGTTGTAATCACTAGCAAAAGTGAGAGCCTCTTTCATATGGACCTCCTAAATAGGGTCAGGGAGATCCACCTTAGCGGTAGGTAGGTGATGTATGCTAGATAGGGGAGAATCAGGAACACTCATCTCTCTTTGAGGGGGGAAGAGTAGAGAGACTCATGGTACATACTGAATCCTAAGTCTTCATCATCATTGAAATCAAGGCTAGGGATAGGTTAGGTGAGATTTAAATGCTGGGGATGGTAACTTTCCTCTGAAGGTTGTTCACTTTAGTGTTGAGACTCAGAGTGAAGGCTTAAGGCTATTAGGCTAGTGAGTTCATCAGGCTGAGCATGAGAAACCTTAGCACTGATTTTTTGAAGATATAGGAATGGTTTGCTCTTTAGGAGAAGTGAGAGCTCCAGTGTTCACTTCCTCCTGTGTGGGTAGTAGTATGGGGGCATGCACAGACTGAGAAGCTTGTGCAGTGGTTCATTTGGATTTTGTTTGGTAGGTGAGGGTGATTTGTGGCTGTTTTGGTGGTTGAGAGTTAGAAGGTGTGGGTTCAACACTAGCTTGTGTTGCTAGGTTGTCACCTTGAGCAATTAGCTCTAACATTTTGGGGACAAGGTCTATTTCTATCCCAGAAAAGCCAACAGTTGGCTTTTTCAAAATTTTAAAGATGTCGGGCTTCATCTTCCCAATTTAAGAACATTACATGTGTTCCCTCAATTGTGATCCCAGTTCACACTTGAGAATGTGTTGAACATATCTAGGAAACATATAATATTCTAAAGAATCCAAGTTAGCAAGCAAATTTGTATAAAGAAACTGAGAGTACCTAAAGTTGATCCCTTGAACCATCCTATGCACTATGAAGGAAAGATCTTCAAGAATCTGGTCCCAGCCCCAATGCTTGTTGGACAAGCTATGGATGTCCCCATGAAGTAAGTACTTCCACTAGGAGGAGACCTTCCTTTTCCTAAAGGTTTTAACAGAGAAATCTCCTTCATAGCCCGTCTACTTAAAGGAGTGGTTTATAGCTTCTTTAGAAAAGGACAATTCACCTTCCTTATCATCCAGCTAAGGGTAAGAGTTGATGATGGCTGAAGTGATGAAGATTGTCCTCCCTTGCACTATAACAGACAGTGCCTTCTCCCCATCCATAATGACCTCTGGATAGGTCTTCCAAAAATCAAACCAATGATCCTCATAAAGAATAGGATCAATGGTAAGGGAGGTGGAGTACTTGGGCAGAGCCAAAAATTCACAAACCTTTCAGAAATGAGGATCTTTCTCAGAGTGTAACAGAGCAACTGATTGTGTTGCCTGTGTAACTGCATGGAGAAATTTGGGTTAGTTTTGTGATTGAGGTTGGCCATTTTAGATAGCTTTGAGGTGAAGGAAAAGAAGAACAAAGGCGGTTTAAGGGAATTTTAGGAATTTAGGTCTGGGAGTAGATGAAGATGATAAAGAAAGAGGGGAAAGCATTGGGTTTATATATGAAATGGATTTCAGACAAAGTTAATGAAAGAGGATAACTTTAAAATCTGAATGTCGGTCCCACCTCTAGAAAATAGTTTGCTTTTTGCCAAAAAGTAGTTTTCTTGGAAGTCGTACATCTTTCGAAATTTGACTTTGGAACTTTTGAGAAGAAAGCTTCCGAAGCAAAAATGACTTCGGAAGAGATTTCAAAGAGTTTTTATAGAATTTAGCTTTGGAAGATGTTAACCTTCAGAAGTTGTAAAAACTTCTGAGAGTTAACTACTTTCGGAAGAAAAAGTTTCTTTAAAACATACAAGTACTTAGAAACAAATTTAAGCTTTGGAAGATATGCTGGAGATTTCTTCTGAAGGTAAATGTTCTATGATAGTTGTTTGTTTTAAAGACTTAAATTTCTTTCGAAGATAAAAACATATCTTCTGAATAGAAATTAAGAACACAAGTCATTGAGAGACATAACACAAGAGCAAGATACACAAGGAGATGGTTTTCAAGGTTGTAGTATATTGCTTTCTCAATGTTCTATTACAAGTGTTACAAAGCATAAAGTAAAGTTACAAGAACATGAGATACTTATACTACATCCTACAACCGGCCATACTATGATAGCCAGCTAGATACAATTGACTAGACACAACACAAAATCAATTGTAGAGTCAAAAAGGCAGATTGCCTTTTTGACTTTGTGACTATGACATGCCATAGCTCACATCCTTATCTATTACAAAAGGATAAAGTACATGAAGTAGAAAGTTACAAACTCAAGATCTCAATGTATAGTTACCAAAAGCATGGACCTTTTCACCAACTCATGTAAGTTGGTGACTTTACAGAGTTGCAGCGGAAAGGGGTCCAGCTTTATGGAAAAGTATATCAGATAAAGCATGTTGTTAAAAGTCTTCGGAAGAAATCTGTCTTCAAGAGTTGAGCTTAGGAAGACTTTGTCTCTAAAGCTTCGGAAGACTTCATCTTTAGCTTCGGATCTTGGCTTCAGAAGATTTCACACTTAGAGTATTTTTGTTGCTTGTGTGAAACTTTCGAAGCATTCTTCTTCAATACTTATGCAGCATGCATGCAGAAAGACTTTGAGTGTTTGGTTGCTTCAGCCTCTTCATATAATCTCTTCAAACTCCCCCTAGGCTGATGCTACCAAAACACTTAAAGACTTCAGATATCAACAGTCCTCATCAGGATAATAGCCAGCCCTTTCTTCATAAGATGATCAGGATCCTTCAGACTATCAAAGTGTCTTCTCATGTCAAAGAGATCATGCAAAGGCAGATTGAACATGTCTTGCCATGTGTAGACATTCTCAATGCCATGATATCTAAAGACATGCCACCTTTTTGGATTTGTAGTATATGTCCAGGATAGGATGGGTCTTTCTGATGCTAGAGGAGCTATTGGAATAGGAGATAATGGAGCATCCTCTGGCTGCACATCCTCAAAATGTTTTGACTCATCCTGGGATTCAGAAAAGGATGCAGTCTTCTTCTTCTTTGGCTTTGGCTTTCAAGCCATCCTTTTCTTTCTCTTTATCAATTTTAACTAAGAAGACTGGCCTGGGGCACTTGATTAATCTTCATTGTCTTTCTCAGTTGGGTCTTCCTCTCTCACAAGTTCAGAAGGAGAGGGAGGTTGACCCTAATGTGGATCAGAAGATGAAGCTTGCTAAGATTCAGCAGGAGGTCTAGGTTGTGTTGTCTCTGGTTGTTCAACCTTAACCTCAATTCAGGTGGAGCTTGACTTAGAGGGGAGTGTAAGTCAATCAGCTCTCCACTCCTTATCTTCTGCTTGATCACCTTGATATGCTCATCCATAGTGGATAGAGACATGGGGCCAAGTCTCCTTCTGGAGAATCCATACAGCTTCAAGAAGCTCATCATCTTCTGCCTATCTACAAACTTCTACATGCTCTTCTGGATGATGGCTCTTGATTTAGTAGCTTCTTCCCTTAGCTTTCTTTTGGTTGTCTTTCTTTCCTTGACTGTCTTAAGTTCAAGTTGTTTGAGATACTCAAACTCAATATAGTCATAGGATAAGGGAAGAAGTGCTTCTGCCTGATAGAGGCCTGTGGCACTCAGGTAGTTGATCATCTTGATCCTGTCTTCTTCTTTATCTACCTGGGGTTCTTGTTGAACCATATCCTCATATGCAGGACTTTCTTGAACTAGGGAGAGAGTAGGCACATGCTTGTACAATATTTTCTGTCTTCTGTCTTCTTTGATTTGTACGAGTAGCTCTGCATCTTCTACCTCTTTCTTCTCCTTTGACCTTTCCAAATCAATAAGTTCATTTAGTTCCTCCAAGGGGAGAAAAATGACATTGTTTATGTCATAGTTCCTTGTCTACAGGTAGTTTATCCTGACTGCCCTTAACTCATCATTCTGAGTATCTAGTCTAGAGGCAGCCCTAATAGCAGACTCCATGAGTTTTGCAAACTCAGATGAGGAATTTTCTCCCCTTAACTTCCTTTTCCTCTCTCTCTCTCTCCTCCTCAATCCCCTCAAATGTCATCTTTCTTTTCCCTTTGTCACTCACAGACCTTTGTGACTTAGGGTGGGGAGAACTTTGGCCTTCATTGCTTGATGTAGCTTCTGAGCTCTAGCCAGAGAGAGGTTGAGAAGCACCTTCACCAACAGGTGTCTCAAAAAGGGAATTGATCTCTGCAGCAGTTGTTGGTGATAAGATAGGGCTCTCAGGTTCTGTCACTGGGCCTTCAGTCAAGGTTTCCCCTATGAAATTAATCTTAGGGTCTGCCTTAACATCCAGTTGACCGATGACATTGCCTGATTGCCATAGTCTTCTTTTAAGGCTGAACTCTGCAATGGTCCGGTCTTGGATTCTTTGAGCCAACTTGTCAGCTTGTCTTGATTGGCTTGGATTGACAAGTGGCATGTTGACTAAATTTAGACCTTCATAGAAGTTCAAGGTCTAAAAGTTGAAGATCTCTTGCTGCCCTTAAACTCTAATGCTGATTAGGGCTCTTCTGTTGCTGTCATACCTCCACCCAATGATATGATTTGAAGATGGTGGAGATGACATGGCCCTTGGTATCCCTTCCTCAAACAGACTTTGTATTAAGGAGTCTATATAGGCCATATCAATATGAACTTGATGAAGTTGCTGAGTATGCACAATTGCAAGTGAGGATGGTGAGTCCTCAATGTCCATACTCTCTAAAGAACTCCCAGGTTCTGTGATTGTAATGACTTTCTCCCCCTTTTTTGGTAGCATCACCCACTTGCATAGGTGAGCCAGGAGTTAGGTTAATCACATCCACAGGTCCTTGTGTTCCTGGTTGAGCTCTTCTTAAAGGTCTCCCAGCTAGTTTGTCCTTAAGATATGAAATCTCAAGTTGTAGATCATTGACCCTGTTTTGCAAGGTAGTCACTTGAGATTCAAGGTGACTAACCTTGGAGACTAAATAGGTGCATGTTTTAGATAGTTTTTGCACCTTTAGTCTTAGATTCCCCTCATCTTCATCAAAAGAATCATTGGGGGATGAGATGATTGGACCAGAGTCATTTCTCTCACCACCAGCTTGAGGTTCTTGGCTGCTGGATTTCCTCTGCTCACTGGCAACCTCAGTTGAGATGTTAGTGGGCTGAGTTGCCATGGTTGAGGTCTTAATGATGTAATCACTTTCAAAAGTGAGAGCCTCTTCCATATGGACATCTTGAATACATTCAGGAGTGTCCACCTCAATAGTTGGTGATTGATGTGGGCTAGAAATAGGAGCCTCAAAAGCACTCATCTCTCTTTCAGTAGGGGAAAAGAAGAGGGAATCATGGTACTCACTAAAACAGATCTTCATCAGTGTAGAAGTCAAGGTTGGGGATTGGTTGGTTTAGATCTAAAGGCTGGGATGGTAATTGTCCCCTAAAGGTTGATCACTTGAGTGTTGAGACTCAGAGTCACGGCTTAAGGCAGTTTGGCTCATGATCTCATCAGGCTGAGCATGAGGAACCTCAACACTGATCATTGAATTAATAGGAGTGGTCTGCTCCTCAGGAGAAGTGGGAGCTCTGGTGTCTACTTCTTCCTATGTGGGTGAGTGTATAGGGGCCTGCACAGACTGAATAGCCTGAGTAGGGGTTCGTTTGGATTTTCTTTGGTAAGTGAGGGTGATTTGTGGCTGTTGAGGTGGTTGGGATGTAAAAGGTGTGGGTTCAACACTAGCTAGTGCTGCTAGGTTGTCACTTTGAGCAATGAGCTCTAACATTTTTTGAACAAGGGTTGTTCTATCCTAGAGAAGCCAATAGTGGGCTTTCTCAAAATTTTAAAGATGTCGGGCATCATCTGTCCCAGTTTAAGAATATTACTTGTTCCCCTTAACTATGAGCCCAGTTCATAGTTAAGAATGTACTGAGCATATCTAGGGAACATGTAATACTCTAAGGAGTCCAAGTTTGCAAGCAGATTAGTATAAACAAACTGAGAATACCTGAACTTGACCCCCTAAACCATTCCATGGACAATGAAGAAAAGATCCTCAGGAATCTAGTCCCGTCCACCATGCTTGTTTGATAAGCTATGGATGACCACATGGAGCATAAATTTTCATTAGGATGAGGCCTTCCCTTTCCTGAAGGTCTTGACAGAGTAGTCTCCCTCATAACCCATCTGCTCAAAGGAATGATTTACAACTTCCTTTGGGAAGGACACCTCACCTTCTTCATCATCTAGCTGAAGATGCATGTTGATGATGGCCGAAGTGATGAAGACTGTAGTCCCCTACACTGTGGTAGACGGTGCCTTCTCCCCATCCATTACGACCTCTTGCTAGGTCTTCCAGAATTCTAGCAAATAATCCTCATAAAATGGAGGATCAATGGTAAGGGAGGTGAAGTAGTTCGACAGAGCTAAGAAATGACAAACCTCTGAGAAATGAGGATCTTTCTCAGAGCTTAACAAAGCAACCTAGTTATGTTGCCTATGTAACTGCATGGTAAAGTTCGAGTCATTACTATGATGAGGGTTGGCCATTTGGAGAGAGCTTAAGGATGAAGAAAGATGAAAGAAAGTGATTTCATAGAAAAATTTGTGGTTTTAGGTTTGGAGGAAAGAAGCAGACGATAGAAAGAGGGGGAAACCGTTGGGTTTATATGTGAAAAAGGATTTCATATAAAGTTTAATGAAAGAGGATAAACTTTGAAATCCGAATGTCAGTCCCACCTCTAAAAAAGTAGTTTACTTTTGCTCAAAAAGTAGTTTTCTTGGAAGTCAAAAAGCTTCGGATGGTAAATTATCCGCGGAAGTTTTAATAAAAAAGCATCCGAAGCTAAAATGACTTTGGAAGATTTTCCTAAGAGTTGTGAAAATTTTGCTTCGGAAGGAAAAATTAAGACTTGAATGTTTGTCCAGAAGAACAAAGCTTCTGAGAGTTAATTTTCTTCGGAAGAAAATGGTCCTTGAAAACAGATAAGTGTCTGAGACAAGTACTTAAGCTTTGGAAGATATTTCAGAAATTTCTTCCGAAGGTAAATTTTTAGACAGTTATTTGTTTTGAAGGCATGATTATCTTCTGAAGATAAAAGTATATCTTCCAAAGGATCAAAATTTTCAGAAATCGAAGGAAAGTATTCAAAAAGATTTTCATCCAAAGAAAACAAGAGCTTATGGAAGTGATGAACTAGATAACTCAGGACACACATATTTTAAGAAATAATAAGAATTAGTTTTAAGAAAAACCTAATTTATCATCCCAATAGCTGATACAAGATATTTAAATCTCTGATCATCAAAAGCTTTTGTAAACAGATCAGCATATTGTTCATTTGTGTGGACTTTGACTAGTTTAATTAATCCCTTTTCATAATTATCTCTTATTAAATGATACCTGATGTTGATGTGTTTGGTCTTTGAGTGCTGCACAAGATTCTCTGTGATTAAGATAGCACTGTTGTTGTCTATGTGAATGGGAGTCTCCTTAAAGTTTAACCCATAGTCTATCATCTAATTCTGAATCCAAAGCACTTGAGCACAGCAGCTTACAGCAACAATGTATTCAGCTTCAGCAGTTGATGCAAAGACATAGGATTATTTCTTGCATTACCATGAGACAACCTTCCACCAAGAAACTAACATCCCCCAGATGTAGACTTTGCAGTCATGTTGCAACCACCATAATCACTATCTGTATATGCATATAGATTGAAATCAAAATTCTTAGGATACCACATGCCAAGTGTTGAGGCACCTTTAAGGTATCTTAGAATCCTTTTGACATTGATAAGGTGAGACATCTTAGGAATTGCTTGATATCTTGCATAGATGCAAGTGGCAAACATAATATCAGGCCTGCTAGCTATAAGATACATAAGAGACCCAATCATAGCCCTGTATAAGTGTTCATCTAAACCACCCCCCCTCAAGATCAGGTCCAAAGGAGTGGTTCCTAGCTATGGGTGTCTTAGAAATCTTACAATCAGTCATGTTAAACCTTTTGAGTATATCCTGAACATACTTTAACTGACTAATGAAGATGCCATCTTCAACTTGCTTCACTTGAATTCCTAGAAAGAAATTGAGTTCCCCCATGGTACTCATTTCAAATATTTCCTTCATCAGCTTCTCAAAGTCTTTGCAGAGCCTAGGATTAGTTGAACCAAAGATGATGTCATCCACATACACTTGAAGTAGCAATATGTCATTTCCCTATCCTTTGATGAAGAGAGTTCCATCTATAGTACCTCTCATGTACCTATGTTTGCAAAGATACTGAGATAGAGTCTCATACCACTTCATGGATGCCTGATGCAGCCCATAAAGAGCTTTGTCAAGCTTGAAGACATAATGAGGATGATCAGGGTCTACAAAACCAGGTGGTTGTTTGATATACACCTCTTCATCAATCACTCCATAAAGAAAAGCACACTTCACATCAAGTTGATAAACCTTGAAGTTCTTGGATGTAGCAAATGCCAGGAATATCCTAATAGCTTCCAGTCTTGATACTGGAGCAAAGACATCAGTGTAGTCAATCCCTTCTTCTTGTTTGTATCCTTGAACATCTAGTCTAGCTTTATTCTTATGATAAAGCCTCTATCATCCTTCTTCTTCCTAAACACCCATTTGGTTCCAATGGTAGTCTTCCTATGAGGAAAATGACAAAGGTTCCAAACTTTCTGTCTTTTGAATTGAAGAAGCTCCTCTTGCATAGCTTCAACCCAACTTCCATCCTTTAGAGCCTCATCAACTTTCTTTGGCTCTATCTGGGACAAGAAACAAGAGTGAAGACAAACATTTGCTTCATGGGTTTGTCCTCTTGTTCTTACCCCAGAGACAACATCTCCAATGATGTTTGTAGTGGGATGAGACTTGTGGATCCTTAGCTGAGTGATCACAGCAAGTTGCTGAAGGATCACAGCAAGTTGCTGAAGGATCACAGCAAGTTGCTGAAGGATCACAGCAAGTTGCTGAAAAGATCTAATTAAGAAATTTAGATCTGGCATAGATGTTTCTCCCACTACATCAACACACTTATCAAGAGAGACTTGATCCAAGCAGTGTGTGACATCATTGATGTTGTCATCTATGGAGTGGTTACAGCATCAAGAAAGTCTTGATCACTATCACCACTACCATCATTGTCTTCTGCATTTGAAGTATCTTATCTTGTTGTGGAGCCTTCGAGCTAGAATTTGAAGACATACCAGATGTATCAGCTGAGTTTGTCATTGTGGTGCTGATAGAAACCTCATTTGCAGAAGTAGTCCAAACTGGAGCTGAAGATGTGTTCCTTGAAGGTCTTCTTAGCTCAGATCTTGGATCAGGATCACCTGTATTTAAGTTTTCTGCGGATCCTGAAACAGTCTCACAAGATTTGTTAAAACAGTTGGTAACTAAATCAAGATCAGAAAGCCAATCAGGACCAGAACTAGCCACACAGGGTGTGTGTTCATTGAAAGTCACATTGGCTGACTCCTCAACAATTCTAGTTCTGAGATTGTATACTCTATAAGCCTTAGCTTGGGAAGAATATCCAATGAAGTGTACATCATCTGATTTCTCAGCAAATTTGGCAATTTGATCCTTGGTATTCAAGATGGTGCAAGGACATCCAAATGACCTGAGAAAACCAATGAAAGGTTTCCTCTTATGCCAAAGTTCGTAAGGAGTCTTGCCATGAGTCTTAACCACTAAGACTCTGTTCTACACATAGTAGGTAGTGTTGACTGCCTCTGCCCAGAAGGTGATGGGTAGCTTAGAGTTAGACAACGTGGTTCTTGCGGATTCAATCAGTGTCCTGTTTCTCCTCTCAGCAACACTATTCTGCTGAGGAGTCCTCGGAGCACTGTATTGTCTTGTAATATCCTTTTCATTATAAAATGAATCAAGTATTTGGTTCTTGAATTTAGTTCCCTGATCACATCTTATGATTTTGACCTTGTGATCAGATTGATTCTCAATCTTCAAGATGAAATTCTTCAGAATCTCAGGAGTCTCATCCTTAGTTCTAAGGAAGAAGACCCAAGTGAATCTTGTAAAGTTATCTATGATCACTAAACAGTAAGAGGTCCATCCTAGACTCATTAAACTGGTGGGGCCAAAGAGATCCATATGTAACAAGTGTAGGGGTGTAGTGATGGAGTTTCGTTCCTTAGGCTTGTGAGATGCCTTATGTTGTTTCCCTTTCATGCATGCTACACAATGGTCATCACTTGTAAAATCTTTCTTTGGCATTCTAGTTACCAAGTCATTCTTAATCAGTTTATTCATGTTTTTAAAGTTTACATGGCACATTCTTTTATGAAAGACTCATTACTATTGGCTTTAGATAGAAAGCATGAAACTTCTCCAGAGGGGGATGTTTCTTGTAGATCCATCTTGTACATGTTTCCTTTCCTGGGGCTTTAAGTAGAATATGCTCATGAGGAATGACCACCCAAGGCTTGAGAACAATGCACTCATGCTCAGTAAAGAGCATATTATGACTCTATTCACAAAATTGGGATACACTCAGAAGATTGTACCCAAGCTCCTTGACAAAGTTTACCTTCTAAATATTGAGCTTACCATTTGTGACCTTGCCCCTTCCGGAAATGTAACCGTTTTCATCTCCTCCAAAAGAAACTAACCCTCCGTCAATCCTTTCAATGTTCTGGAGTAGTGACCTATTGCCTTTAATGTGCCTAGAACAGCCACTGTCAATGATCTAGACATTCTAGTTTGTCTTGAGTTGTCCCTGCACAAAGAAAAAGATTAGCTACATTTAGAAACCCAATCCTTACTTGTCTTGGGCTTACTAAGAGAAACAGCGGGTAATGCAATAGTAATAGATCCTATTGTAGTGCTTTAAGGATCTTTAGCTATTGTTGATAGAGAATTCTCAGTCACTTGGTCTTTCTTAGACTTCCACACCACCTTTGGAAGCTTGGACTTGACCTTCAACACTTCAGAAGCTTTTGATACTTTGGAAGTTTTGATGACTGGACCTTCGGAAGATTCTGCAGACACTGCAGCAGACTTTAATGCTTCGGAAGTATTCCTTTCTTCTGAGACCAACTTTTCTTCCGAAGGAAATTTTCCACTTGCCTTCTTTTTAGTTTTGGAGCTTTTGAATGAAACAGATTTTCCTTCTGAAGCTTGAATCTTCTTAAAACTCTTGGAAGTCTTTCGTTTGGTCATGTGAAGAGTACCCTTAGGAGTGTATGGACAATCCTTAGCAAGATGAGTAGTACTTTCACACATAACACACTCCATTTTCTTCTTCCCAAGAGCCTTCTGCTGAGAACAGACTGACTTTGGTCACATCCCTTCTCCACCCTCATCTTTGCAGATGTTGAGCTAATCCTTTTGGGCTGAGGACTGTTCATGGAGTTTGATGGTCCAGGCTGTGTAGCAGTGGTACATAACAGATCAGTCTTCTTCTTGGTACTGAGATGATTTGAACATGAACCAGAACTCTTGCAAGAAGAGTTAAGGTTGATGTCTTCAGTCTTTACTACTTCAAACCCTGCAGAGATAAAAATTTGTTTCTGCTTGGAGTCAAAAGTAGCCTTGATCTCTTGAGCCTTCCTAGCTTTCCTTTTGCTCTTTCTGATCAAGTTCTTCCTCACTGACTTGGTCATCACAGTCTACTTCTTCTTCTTTAAAGGATAGTGGCCCTTCTTAGAATTCTCCCCTTCACTCTTCTCAAAGGAATTCTTCACTATCACTTCATCATCCTCTTCACTCAAAGGATCTATGAGAGGAAGCTCATCTTCACAAGTTCCACACCTGGGTGATCTTACAGAAAAGAATGTGTGTGGAGGAGCTATCTCATTTGATCCTAGTCCCTGCTTGTTTTGATAGCACATTTTGTTATGCAGGGATGAGGATATAATGTTCTCGAATGTCTCTTCTTCAAGAACACACTTATCTGCCCTGGCTTTGCTGATCACAAACTCAGTTTGGCACTCAGTCAACTTAGTTATGAGATTCTTGATCTGAGTCCTAAAGTTTGTATGCTCATGTTTTAGAACTAAAATAGTTTTCTCTAAGTCCTCTATCTTTAGTTTATAATCATTTTCAGACTTTCTAAAATTAGATTTTAAAATGTTTAAGGACTCAAGATTAGATCTCATTTCCAAGTTGTAGGACCTGTATCTATTAACTTTAGCAATGCATTCGGGGGTACAGAGATGTTCCAATACCTTCGCTTCATCATGATCTGCCATCAATGCTGGTTTGGAGAAGCATCTTCCACCTGAATACTCCAGTCAAAGCCTCCTTCTTCAACAGCAACAGCAGCCTGCTGCTTTGGCTTCTCATTCTGGGTGGCTTTATCAGTGTAGTTTGCTCTGGACTGTGTTTGGCCACCATTTTTTCTTGGTGCCTTACACTCCCTAGCAAAGTGGCCCATCAAGTTACGGTTGTAACACTTGACCTTGCCTTTGTCCAGCCCAAACTTTCCACTTGTTGCACTGCTTGGAAACTTCCTTCCAGTCCGCTTGTAGAACTGCTTGGCTCTATGAGTGAAATGAGCCATCTGCTGTATTATCTCCATGTACTCCAAATCATCTGGATGGATACAGTCCAGGTCTTCAAGGGTGAAAAGAAAGCTGCCATAACTTTCATCAGGAGACTCAAAGGCTTGAGAAGAACTTGTCTCTTGGAATGGGCTTCCTTGAGTGTAGTTCTCCCTTGGTGTCTCTGGGAAGGTGATGAAAGGACCCTTTGGTGAGTTGTCAGGGTAGCATATGAGATGATGTTGGGGTCCTATGCTATCCCTTTCAACCACATGAAGGGCTGAACCAATTTGATTGTTGGAGTTGCCAGATGAACCTTGCATGTTCCTGCCCATCTAGTAGCCACTGAGAATCCCATATAAATCTGTCAGAGTGAGAGTTTTGAGGTTCTCAGTCCTATTGATCACCACACAGTAGTGTGTCCACTGCCTAGGAAGTGAGGACATGAACTTCCTTACAATGTCTCTGTTCTCAAGAGCAAATCCTCCATCCACAAGAGTATCCACTATCTCAACATACCTGAAGTATTGTTAAGTCATGGTTTCACCTGCTTTGAAGGTGAAGTTTTCAAACTACTGCTTTAGAAGATCCTTCTTGTTCTCCTTTGCTTCAGAGGAACCCTCATACATCAATTCAATGCATCCCACAGCTACTTAGATGTTTTGTATTTCTTGAAACCTCTGTATACAGAGTTTGGAAGAGCAGTCTGAAGGTTGTCATGGCTTTTCTATCAATCTCTACTCTCTTCCTGTCTTTATCTGAGTAGTTTGCCACAGCCTTGGAAATCATACCACCACTAGTAGCAGAAGGGGTGATTGGTATGTAAGGTCCATTCTCAACAGACTCCCATATTCTTGAGTCTAGAGACCTGATGAAACCTTCCATTCTTAGGCACCAAGTATCAAAGTCTTCAAGAGTGATCAATGGGGATTTGTTCATGATTCCAATTTCCATATTAGTTTTGGAAATGGCTGCCATTTGAAAAGTTGAGTATTTGTGTGTGTGAGGGATCTTAAGATGGTGAGATCTTATATCAAGAGTCTGGAAAGCTCTGATACCAAATGCAGGACCGTTCTTAGGTGGTCACTTACAACACAACAACACAAAGAGGAGAGTAACTTAACTTAATCAAATAGTGAACTGGATTAACCACAAGTAAGGACATTAAGAACACAAGTCATTGAGAGACATAACACAAGAGCAAGATACACAAGGAGATGGTTTTCAAGGTTGTAGTATATTGCTTTCTCAATGTTCTATTACAAGTGTTACAAAGCATAAAGAAAAGTTACAAGAACATGAGAGCTAGATACAATTGACTAGACACAACACAAAAATCAATTGTAGAGTCAAAAAGGCAGATTGCCTTTTTGACTTTGTGACTATGACATGCCATAGCTCACATCCTTATATATTACAAAAAGGATAAAGTATATGAAGTAGAAAGTTACAGACTCAAGACCTCAATGTATAGTTACTAAAAGCATGGACCTTCTCACCAACTCATGTAAGTTGGTGACTTTACAGAGTTGTAGCGGAAACGGGTCCAGCTTTATGGAAAAGTACATCAGATAAAGCATGTTGTTAAAAGTCTTCAAAAGAAATCTATCTTCAAGAGTTGAGCTTTGGAAGACTTTGCCTCTGAAGCTTCAGAAGACTTCATCTTTGGCTTCAAAAGATATTGGTCTTGGATTTGGAAGATTTCACACTTAGAGTATTTCTGTTGCTTGTGTGAAACTTCAGAAGCATTCTTCTTAAGTACTTGTGCAGCATGCATGCAGAAAGACTTTAAGTGTTTGGTTGCTTCAGCCTCTTCATATAATCTCTACAAAGATATTTGAATCTCTGTTCATCAAAAGCTTTGGTGAATAGATCAGTATATTGTTCATTTGTGTTAACATTGACTAGTTTGATTAATCCTTTCTCAAAATTATCTCTAATCAAATGATACCTGATACTGATGTGTTTTGTCCTTGAGTGTTGCACATGATTCTTTGTGATAGATATGCCACTATTGTTGTCTATATGAATGGGAGTCTCCTTAAATTTAATCTGTAGTCTAGTATCTGATTCTTAATCCAAAGCACTTAAGCATAGCAGTTTGTAGTAACAATGTATTCAGGTTCAGTAGTTGATGTAGAGACACATGATTGCTTCTTCCAATGCCATGAGACAACCCTTCCACCAAGAAACTAACAGCCCCCTGATGTAGACTTTGCAGTCATATTGCATCCACCATAGTCACTATCTGTATATGCATACAGATTGATGTTAGAATTCTTGGATACCAAAGGCCAAGTGTTGAGGCATCTTTGAAATATCTTAAAATTCTCTTGATAGTAATAAGGTGTGACATCTTGGGGTTGGCTTGATATCTTGCACAAACACATGTGGCTTAACATGATATCATGCCTGCTAGCTATAAGGTATATAAGAGACCCAAGCATAGCCCTGTAGAGGTGTTCATCCACACACTCCCTTTCAAGGTCAGGCCCAACAGAGTGGTTTCTTGCTATGGGAGTCTTAGAAACCTTACAATTAGTCATGTTGAATCTCTTGATTATGTCTTGAACATACTTTGACTGAGTTATGAAGATGCCATCTTCAACTTGCTTCACTTGAATTCCTAGAAAGAAATTGAATTCCCCTATGGCACTCATTTCAGTTTTGTCACTCATCAGCTTCTCAAAGTCTTTGCAGAGATACTTAGATAGAGCCTCATACCACTTCATTAGTGCTTGATGCAACCCATATAGAGCCTTATCAAGCCTGTAGACATAATCAGGATGATCAGGATCTGTAAGGCCAGGTGGTTGTTTGACATACACCTCTTCATCAATCACCCCATAGAAAAAAGCTTACTTGACATCAAGTGGTAGACCTTGAAGTTCTTGGATGCAACAAATGCTAAGAAGATCCTAACAGCTTCTAGTCTTGCTACAAGAGCAAAAACATCTGTGTAGTCAATTTCTTCTTCTTGTGTGTACCCTTAAACAACTAGTCTTGCCTTGTTTTTGATGACAAGTCCTCTATCCTCCTTCTTATTCCTAAAAACCCATTTGATTCTTGCAGTAGTCTTCCCATGAGGAAGAGGACATAGGTTCCAAACCTTTTGCCTTTTCAATTGAAGCAGCTTCTCTTGCATAGCTTCAACCCAACTTCCATCCTTCAGAGCCTCATCAATCTTCATAGGCTCTATCTGAGATAAGAAACAATAGTGAAGACAAACATTTACATCATTGGTTTGTCCTCTTGTTCTTACCCCTGAATCAACATCTCCAATTATTTTTGAGGTGGGATGAGACTTGTGAATCCTTAGCTGAGGGAAGCAAGTTGTTGAGAGAGATATAAATTAGAGAAATTTAGATCTGGCATTGAGGTTTCTCCCACCATGTCAACACACTTATCAAATGAAACTTGATTTAATGAGTGTGTGACATCATTGATGTTGTCTTCAATGGAGTGGTTATCAGCATCAATAAATTCTTGATCACTTTCACCACCACCATTATTTTCTACATTTGAAGTTTCTTTATCTGGTTGTTGAGCCTCTGAGCTAGAATTTGAAGGCATCTTAGATGTATCAACTGAATTTGTCATTGTTGTGCTGATAGAAACTTCATTTGCAGAGTTAGTTACAACTTGAGCTGAAATAGTGTTACTTTAGGGTCTTCTCAGCTTAAATCTTGGATTAGGATCACCTGTGGGTAAAATATCTGTAGATCCTAAAACATTCTTACAAGATTTATTAAAACAGTTGGTAACTAAATCAAGTTCAAATAGCCAATCTGGACAAGAACCATTTACACTGGGTGTGCATTCATTGAAGGTCACAATGGCTGACTCCTCCACTATTCTAGTTCTAAGATTGTATACTCTATAAGACTTAGCTTAGGAAGAATATTCAATGAAGGTCCATCATCTAATTTCTCAGCAAACTTGGCAAATTGATCTTTGGTATTCAAGATGGTGCAAGGACATCCAAATGACCTGAGAAAACCAATGAAAGGTTTCCTCTTGTGCCAAAGTTCATAAAGAGTCTTACCATGTGTCTTAACCACTAAAACTATGTTCTGCACATAGAAAGCAGTGTTGACTGCCTCTGCCCAGAAGGTGATGGGCAGCTTAGAGTCAGACAACATAGTTCTTGCAGCTTCAATCAGTGTCATGTTTCTCCTCTCAGCAACACTATTTTGCTAAGGAGTTCTAGGAGCATTGTATTGTCTTGTAATACCCTTTTCATCAAAAAATGTATCAAGGATTTGGTTCTTGAATTCAGTTCATTGATCACATCTTATGGTTTTGACCTTGTGATTAGATTGATTCTTAATCTTTAAGATGAAGTTCTTTTGAATCTCAAGGGTCTCATCCTTAGTTTTAAGAAAGAAGGCCTAAGTGAATCTTGTAAAGTTATTTATGATCACCAAACAATAAGAGGTCTATCCTAGACTCATTACACTGGTAGGGCCAAAGAGATTCATATGTAACAAGTGTAGGGGAGTAGTGATGGAGTTTCTTTCCTTTGGCTTATGGGATACCTTATGTTGCTTCCTTTTCAAGCATGCAGTACAATGGTCATCACTTGTAAACTCTTTCTTTGGCATTCTAGTTACTAAGTCAATCTTAATTAGTTTATTCGTGTTTTTAAAGTTTACATGGCATATTCTTTTATGCTAGTGGAAAAACTCTTCACTATTTTCTCTAGACAGAAAGCATGAAACTTCTCAGAGGGAGATGTTTCTTGCAAGTCCATCTTGTACATGTTCGTTTTCCTGGGGGCTCTAAGTAGGATATGCTCATGATGAATGAGCACCCCAGGACTGAGAACTATGCACTCATGCTCAATAAACAGCATGTTATGACTAATCACAAAATTGAGATACACTCAGAAGATTGTATCCAAGCTCCTTGATAAAGTTTACCTTTTCAATGTTGAGCTTACCATTTGTGACCTTGCCCCTCCAAGTAATGTAACCACCAGCATCTCTTCCAAAAGCAACTAATCCTCCATCAATCTTTTCAAACCTTTAGAGTGGTGACCTATTGCCTGTCATGTGCCCGGAACAGCCACTATCAATGATTAATACATTTTTGTTTGTCTTTAGTTGTTCCAGCACAAAAGAGATAACTAGTTACATTTGGAAACCCAAGCCTTATTTGTCTTGGGTTTATCAAAAGAAGTTGAAGGTAATGCAATAGTGATAGATCCTATAGTCATGTTTTGAGGATCTTTTGATGTTGTTGATGGAGATCTTTCAATTAATTGGTCTTCTTTGACTTCCACACCACCTTTGTATGTATAGACTTGACCTTCAATACTTGGAAGTTTTACTGACTTTGGAAGTTTGGATGACTGGACCTTCGGAAGATCTTGCTAGCACTACAGCAGGCTTCAGTGCTTTAGAAGTATTCCCTTCTTCCAAGACCATATTTTCTTCTGAAGTCAATTTTCCACTTGCCTTCATCTTCATTTTGGAGCTTCCGAAAGGAAAGTCTTTCCTTCCGAAGCTTGATACTTTTTTAAACTCTTAGAAGTCTTTTTCTTGGTCAATGTGGAGAGTGCCTTTTGGATTGTAAGGACAATCCTTAGCAAGATGAGAGGAACTCTCACACATAACACATTCCAACATCTTCTTCTTAAGAGCCTTCTTCTGTGAACAAAGCTGAAGTTGATCACTTTCTTTCTACACCTTTATCTTTGCATATGCAAAGGAAGTCCTTTTAAGGTGAGAACTTCCTTTGGAGTTGGATAGTTCAGGTTGTGTAGCAGTGGTAAACAACTTATCAAACGTCTTCTTGATGTTGAAATGAGTTGATACTGAACTACAACTCCTAGTACTAGAGTTCAAGTTAGTGTCTTCAGTCTTTACCACTTCAAATCCTACAAAGATGAAAACTTGTTTCTGCTTAGAGTTGAAGGTGGTCTTGATCTCTTGAGCCTTCTTTGCTTTTCTTTTGCTCTTTCTCATCAAGTTCTTTCTCATAGACTTGGTCATCATAGTCTTTTTACTCTCCTTAGAAGGATAGTGATGCTTCTTAGAATCCTCTTCTTTACTCTTCTCAGAGGCATTCTCCACTATCACTTCTTCATCCTCTTTAGTTAAGGGGTCTATGAGAAGAAGCTCATATTCACAAGTTCCACACCTGGGAGACCCTACAGACAAGATGGTGTGTGGAGGAGCTATCTCACTAGATCCCAGTCCCTGTTTATTTTTATAACAAACTCTTGCATGCAAGGATGAGGATATAATGTTCTTGGAATGGGTTGAACTCATTTAATTGGCTTGTCTCTTGGAATGGGCTTCCTTTAGTGTAACTTTCTCTTGGTGTGTCTAGGAAGGTGATGAAAGGACCTTTTTGTGAGTTGTCAGGGTAGCATATAAGATGATGTTGAGGTTCTATGCTATCCTTTTCAGTCACATGCATGGCTGAACTTATTTAATTGTTGGAGTTACTAGATGAACCATGCATGTTCATCTCCATCTGGTATCCACTAAGAATACCATACAACTCATTCAAAGTGAGAGTCTTAAGGTTCTCAGTCCTCTTGATAAAAACATAGTAATATGTCCATTGCCTAGGAAGAGAGGACATAAACTTCCTTACAATGTCCTTGTTTTCAAGAGTCACTCCAACATCCATTAGAGTATCCATAATCTCAACATACCTGAAGTATTGTTGAGTCATGGTTTCACCTGTTTTAAAAGTGAAGTTTTCAAACTACTGCTTCAGAAGATCCTTCTTGTTCTCCTTGGCTTAAGTAGAACCCTCATACATTAGTTTCAATGCATCACACAGCTACTTAGTTGTTTTGCATTTCTTGAAACCTCTGTATACAGAGTTTGGAAGAGCAGTCTAAAGAGCTGTCATGGCTTTTTGATCGATCTTTGCTCTTTTTTTGTCTTCATCAGAGTAATCAGCCACATCCTTTGGAATCATACCACCTCCAGCAGCTGAGGAGGTGCTTGGTATGTAAGGTCCTGAGACAACAGATTCCCATATCCTAGAGTCTTGTGACTTAATGAAACATTCTAATCTTTGGCACCAAGTGTCAAAGTCTTTAGGAGTAATCAGTGGGGACTTTTTCATGGTTCCAGTTTCTATATCAACTTTAGTGATAGCTTCCATTTGATATGTTAAGTATTTTGTGTGTGAGAGAGATATTAAGATGGTGAGATCTTACAATCAAGAGCCTGGAGTGCTCTGATACCAATTGCGGGACCTTTTAAGGGATGGTCACTTACAACACAACACAAAATGAGGAGAGTGAGTTTGGACACTTAACAGATCAAATGGGGAACTAGTAATCGGTCACACCTTGATACTAAGAAACATAAGTAATAAAGAGACAAAACAATAACAACAAAAATAACACAAGTGTTTGGTTTTCAAGAATGTTGTATATTGCTCTCAAGTTCCTTACAAGTTTTTACAAAGCATGAGTGATTAAGATATAAAGGACTTGAGATACTTTATACTACATCTGATAGTCGGCCATACTTTAAAGTCCAGCTAGATACATGATCCAGACAATAAAAAAATCAATGTAAAGTCAAAAGGCAGATTGCATTTTGACTAGTTCCTATGACATGCCATAGCTCATATCCTAATATATTACAAAAAAGATAAAAGTACATAAAGTAGAAAGTAACAGATTAAAGACTTCAATGTACTTACCAAAAGCATGGACCTTTCACCAACTTGTGAAAGTTGGTTAGTCAAATAGAGTTGCAGTGGAAAGGTGGTCCAGCTTTATGGTAAAAGGTACATCAATAATGCATGTACTCAAAAGTCTTCGAAAGAAATCTGTCTTCATGTGTTGGCTTCGGAAGACCTTGTCTTTAAAGCTTCGAAAGACTTTTCTTTGAAGCTTTGGAAGACTTCATGTTTGGCTTCGGAAGATGTTGGTTTTGGCTTTGGAAGATTTCACACTTAGAAAATTTTCTAAGGAATAGTGTGAAACTTCCAAAGCATTCTACTTAGTACTTTTGTGCATGCATGCAAGATAGACTTTGGATGTTTTTGGTTGCATCAGCCTTATATAAAACCTTACAAATTTATTCATGTTCTTGAAGTTTACATGGCACATTCTTTTATGCCAAAGTAAAGACTCATCACTATTTGCTTTAGATAGAAAGGAAGAAACTTCTCTTGAGGGAGATGTTTTCTATAATCCATCTTGTATATGTTCCCTTTCTTAAGGGATCTAAGTAGTATGCGCTCTTGGAATGACCACCCTGGGTTGAGAACAATGCACTTATGATCAGTGAGGAGCATGTTGTGACTCTGATCATAAAATTGAGATACACTCAGTAAGTTATACCAAGCTCTTTGGCAAAGTTTACCTTTACAATACTGAGCTAACCATTTGTGACCATGCCTCTTCCAATAATGTAACCTTTTTGCATCTCCACCAAAAGCAACTGGCCCTCCATCAATTTTCTCAAAAATTTGAAGCAAAGAGCCATTGTCTGTCATGTGCCTAGAACAACCACTATCAATGATCCATACATTCCTCTTGGTCTTTAGCTATTCCTACACAAAAAGGAGAAAGGTAATTACATTTGGAAACTCAAGCCTTATTGGTCTGGGCTTGTCAAAATAGACTGAAGACAATGGAACAGGAATTGATCCTATGTTAAGTCTTTGAGGATCATTTGTTGTTGTTAATAAAGAACTTACAATCACTTGGTCTTTCTTCATCTTCCACCCCATCCTTGGAAGATTAGACTTGACCCTTCAACACTTTGGAAGTTTTGGAGACTGACCCTTCGGAAGATCTTGCTTTCACTGCAGCAAGCTTTACTGCTTCAAAAGCATTCCTTTCTTCTAAGACCAATTTATCTTCCGAAGACAAGTTTTCACTTGTCTTCATTTCCATTTTGAAGCTTTCGAAAGGAAGAGATTTTCCTTCCGAATCATTCCTTCTTTTTCCTCTTAGAAGTCTTCTTCTTAGTCATGTGGATAGTACTTTTGGGATTGTAGATACAATCCTTGGAAAGATAATAAGTATTGCGACACATGATGCAATCGATTGACATTCTTCTAAAATTATTCTTGTAAATAGAAAGTTGATCTTGATCACTTCCCATCTCCATCTTCATCTTCTCATATGCTACAGCAAGCTTCCTAGGGTGAGTCTTACTCTTAGAGGTAGATGGTTCAGGGAGTGTAGCATTGGTTTCTTTCCTTCACATGGATGAATTGGACATGAACTAGAACTCTTGGTACTAGAGTTTAGAGTTGAGTCCTCAGTCTTCACCACTTCAAACCCTATAGAAATAAAGACTTGTTTGTGCTTGGATTTGACGGTGTCTTTGATCTCTTGAGCCTTCTTTGATCTTTTTTTGGCTGCTTTAAGCAAGTTCTACCGTTTTGACTTTATCATCCCTAGTTTCTTCCTCTCCTCAAAAGAATAGTGACCCTTGTTAGGATGATCTTCTTCACTCTTCTTAGATCCATATCTCCTCTTCATCATCTTCTTTAGTGGGGTCTATAAGTGGAAGCTCATCTTGACAAGTTTCTCACCTATGAAATCTTACGGAAATAGAGTGTGTGGAGGAGATATCTCACTAGATCCCAGTCCTGCTTGTTCTAATATCACACTTTTTCATGCAAGAGGATATCATGTTCTTGAAGGTCTCTTATTCAAGAACATATTTCTCTGCCCTTGCTTTGTTGATCACAACCTCAGCCTGGCATTCAGTTAACTTAGTGATGAGGTCTTTGATCTAAGTCCTGTAGTTGGTATGTTTATACGTAAGAGTGGAAATGGTTTTCTCTAAATCTTCTATTTTAAGTTTGTAATCATTTTAACTATTTTAAAATCAACTTTTAAAATGTTTAAGGACTCAAGATCAAATCTCATCTCTAAGTTATAGGACCTATATATGTTAACTTTAGCAATGTATTATGAGGTACAAAGATGTTCCAATACCTTGGCATCTTCATGATCAGCCATCAGTGCTTGGTTTGAGATGCATCTTCAACCTAGAAACTCTAATCAAAGCCACCTTCTTTAATAGCAACTGTAGCTTGTTGCTTGGGCTACTTAGTGTATGGAGCTCCCTTAATGTAGTTTGACCTGGGTTATGCTTGGACGCCATTTGTCCTTGTTTTCTTACACTCCCTAGCAACGTGTCGCGTCTAGTTACACTTGTAACACTTCACTTTGCTTTTGTCCAGCCCAATCTTTCCATTGGATATATTGCTAGGAAACTTTCTTCTTATCCTCTTGTAAAATTTCTTGGCTCTATGAGTGAGAAGAGTCATCTGTTGGACTATCTCCATATACTCCAGATCATCTTGATGGATGCAGTCAAAATCTTGAATGGTGAAAAGGAAGTTGTATGTGCTTTCATCAGTAGACACAAAGGCTTGTGATAAGTTTGTCTCTTGGAATGGGCATCCTTGGATGTAACTCTCTCTTAGTGTCTTTGGGAAGTGATGAAAGGGCCTTTTTGTGAGTTTTCAGGGTAGCAAATTAGATGATGTTGTGGTTCTCTGCAATCTCTTTCAACCAGAACTCTGTTGATTGTTGGAGTTACCAGATGGATTTTGCATGTTCATCTTCACCTAGTAGCCATTGAGAATACCATACAACATAGTAAGAGTGAGAGTCTTAAAGTTCTTAGTTCTCTTAATGACCACATAATAGTGTGTCTATTGTCTAGGAGAGAGGACTTGAACTTCCTCACAATGTCTTAGTTGTAAAGAGTTACTCCAACATCTATTAGATTATCTACAATCTCAACATACCTGAAGTATTGTGGAGTCATGGTTTCACATGTTTTGGAGGCGAAATTCTCAAACTATTACTTCTAGATGTCCTTCGTGTTCTCTTTTGCCTTAGTGGACCCCTCATACATGAGCTGCAGTGCATCCCATAGTTTCTTAGCAGTTTTGCACTTTTTGAAGCCTCTGTATATGAAGTTAGGAAGAGTATTTTGGAGGGCATTCATTGCAATTTGATCTACATCTATCTTCTTCCGGTCTTCTTTAGAGTAGTCAGCCACTTCCTTTGGTATCATACCACCACCAGCATCAACTAAAAAGGTGGATGGTAAATCAGGTCCGGAGGTGACAGATCTCCATATTCTGGAATTTTGAGACTTGATGAAGCCTTCCATTATTTGGCACCAAGTAACAAAATCATCAGGAGTGATCAATCGAGACTTTGACATGGTACTGGTTTCCATATCAGGCTTTGTGATAGCTACCATTTGAGATGTTAAGTGATTTGTGAAACTTAGATGATTTAAGATGGTGAGATCTTACAATCAAAAGCCTGAGATGCTCTGATACCAATTGTAGGACCTGATAAGGGTGCTCAATACAATCAATTTCATAGTGAGGAGAGTGTTAGAACATTTAACAGATCAAATAGGGAACCAGGTTTGTATAGAGGATGCTAAGAACACAAGCAAATATTAAAACAAAACAAAAGAACAGAACAGATGAATATCGTTTTCAAAAATGCAATATATTGCTCTAAAGTTCTTTTAGAAGTGTTACAAAAGCATCAAATGAAATACAAGTTCTTTATACTACATCCTATAATGGCTATACTTTGAAAGCCAGCTGGAAACATTAATCTAGACAATAAGATCAATGTACAGTCAAAAGGCAGATTGCCTTTTGACTTGTGACTATGACATGTCATAGCTCACATCTTTATATATTACAAAAGGGATTAAAGATACAAAGTAGAAAGTTACAGACTCTAAACCTTAATCTAACGTTGTCAAAACATGGACCTTTATACCAACTTATACAAGTTGGCGAGTCTTCAGAGTTGAAGTAAAAAGTGGGCCAGCTTTATGAAAAAGTTAATTAGATAAAGCATGTCTTCTATGTTTTCGGAAGAAATCAGTCTTCACTTTATTGGCTTCTAAAGACTTTGTCTTTGAAGCTTTAGGAGACTTCATCTTTGGCTTCGGAAGATTTGATCTTTGGCTTCAAAAGATTTTACACTTAGAATAATTTTCTATGAAGAGTGTAAAATTTCCAATGTAACTTCTACCTTGTACATAAGTGCATGCATGCTAAAAGCTCTTTGGTTGTTTTGGTTGCATCAGCCTTTCTATTATAACCTTACAAATCACCATTGCAATTTGAATCACCTATTAGATCAAATAAAATATAATGATAGCCACCTAAAAGTGACTCATTTCTAACTTTATAAAATATCCGTAAAAAACAAAGTTAATTTTTTATTTTGTAATTATTTTGACAAAAAATACCCCTAATGTTGGAAAGTTAATGGAAAAAGTTTACGGTGTTAATTACGAATAGTTAAATGGTTTTGAATGACAAATTTATTAAATATTTAGATGCAAACGGTAAATTTACTTTTGGACTCAAATGTTAATTTCTATGAAATCTCAAAGACAAAAAATGCATTTAATTCTTAATTTTTTTTATTTATTTAATATTTTATCTATTCAACTTGTGTAATACGTAAGTTTACTAAAACTATTTATTACATTTTAAATTATGATTAAAAATAACATTTATTAATAAAATTAGAGGAGTGTGTTTATGATCTTTAGTTCCACCAACATTGACACAAAATGTCGATCGAACCGCTAGCTATAGGTCAAATGGTAAAAAACAGAGTTAATTACATGATAGGTCCCTGTGCTTAGGCTTGGTTTTACTTTTGGTCCCTAGGTTTAGGAATTTACAACGTCAGTCCAAACGTTTATCAAAACATAACAAGAAAGGTCCCTAACGTGGATGGATGTTAATTTTTTCTTTTAAACTTTTAAAAATGACTGCTATTTACTTCCTATAGAGAGTTACACTTTACTTCACTTCCATCGGTAGTTATTATTTCTATATAGACTAGAAAACAGGTGTATATAACGAGTTAGAACTAAAAAAATAGTAATTGGTAATGATAATTTAAAGAGCAAATTACATGGATCCCTAAAGTTTGCTCAAATCTCATCTTTTGTCCCTTGAATTAAAAAATTACAAGTTTAGTCATAAAGTTTGAAAAAATATAACACGTTTTGTCCATGGTCAAGCGACCGTTAGTTTTAGACGTCAAAATTTAAGAAACAATGATTTTACCCCTTGCCACCACACAGCCCCACCTTGTCATATTCTGGAAAATCTACAACAACACCAGCCTGCAAAAACAAAATATCCCACCTTTTCATTACCAAAATACCTCAACCCCAACCCACCTTCTATCTCTTATCATTAGATAAATTTTATCATCGTCACTAGAGGTAAAAGTGAGGAGACGCTGAGGTGGTGATGGTGTGGTGGAGCAATGGTAGAGATGGTGTGGTGGTGGAGATAGGGGTGTGTGGTGGTGGCGGTGAGGAGTGGTGGTAGATTGGTGGGTTGTTCATGGTGGTGGAGATGAGTGTGTGTGTGGTGGTAGCGAGGAGTGGTGGTGGATTGGTGGTGGTGGAGATAGGTGTGTGGTGTTCCACTTTACATTACATAATACTTTCCATTTACATTCATAACATACCACGTAAAGCCACAGAAAATAAACGTAAATAACAAGGAACATAACATAACCATACCATACATAGCATCACCATAAAACATCATACATGACATAACATACATCACCCATCATCAAAAGTCAACTTACATCACCCCCGATAATATCCCAAGTCACTTTACATTTTCCCAAAATTCAAAAAATATTCTAAGTCTTAGGCGCATAGGCACTATGCAAGTGCATGGCCTTCCAGGCGCATAGGAACACTTAGGTGCATAGGAAAGTTTCTGGGTGCATGGGCACTATTTGGGCACATGACCCAACACTTAATCTCCTGGGCAAATTTCTAGGCGCATGGGCACTATGCAGGAGCATAAGTGCCTGGGCGCATGGGCAATCTAGGCGCATAGACACTTAGCCAAATTTCAGCCTATTCTAGGCACATGGGAACTATTTAAGCGAATTCGAACGTTGGGCACATAGGTACTATTTGGGCACATGGGCAACTACTCATACTATCAATCATCATAATCAGTCCCAATCATCATTCTAACATGTTTTAAACTTATTTCTTACATTCTAAGCATCATAACAAGAACATGGCATCATTACAACATCAAAACACCCAAAATCATCACCCACCCGCATTCATACACACATAAACATACGGGTATAATACCCACTTTCGTAAAAACATTCACACACGTATTTCCAGCCCCAAAATCAGTTAAAACATGTAAAAGGGGGTTCTAGAACTCACCTTAGCAGTCTTCGAGTATGACTTCTTCAAACCCGTTTGCACTATGAGTCAACCACCTAAAACCCACCAAAAACACATACTCGAACACATATACACACACAAAAGCATATAACAGAGGCATAGGCCAGTCAAGATCATTCTAAAACCAAGAATTATTACCTTGAATTCAGATTCTTCCTGTTCTTTCTTCAAACCCGAGAGCTTTCTCTGCTTCTTTCTCTCACTACAATCTGGATGAAAGGAATATGCAGAAAAGAATGGGTGGCCATCACCTTTTGCACCCACTTTTGAAATATTCGGGTGTTACAGAGAGAGATGCGAATAGATGAACCGAGAGAAAGAGAGAGAAGGGGGAGAGAGAGAAGGGGGAGAGAGAGAGATGGATAGAAAGAGGTGGTGGGAGATCGATGATGGTGGTGTGTATGATGGTGGTAGGGGATTAACGATGGTGGTGTGTGCGATGGTGGTGGTGGTGGATGGAAAGTGGTGATTCATGTTGTGGTGATCGTGAATCGTAAGTGGTGGTGCTTGTGTGGGGGTGATTGTGTGGTGGTTCTTGTGTGGCGGTGGTGGTGGTGTTGGATCAAATGTGGTGGTGGTGATGATGATTTAGAGGCGTGAGAAAGCAATCATGATGGCAGGTGTCGGCAGGAGGATGTGCAAACTTGTGATGGTGACAGACTGGTGACAATGTTGGCAGGTGTTGAGGGCAAGGGGTGGTGCTAGTGGTAGAAGGTGGTGGTGGTGGAGGAGGAGGAGGATTAGTATGGTTATTAGAGATGGTGAAGATTGAAGATGAAGTGGTGGGTGTGTACCACCATATACTTAACTTTATTTTTAATAGTTAAGGACACTTTGGTCATTTCACAGGCACTTAATGGATTTTTTCACGACCATCCAAGCTAGGGACCTTTGTGATACGTTTTGTCAAACGTTTGGACCGACTTTGTAATTTTCCAAACCTAGGGACAAAAAGTGAAATCATGGCTAAGCACAAAAACCCTTTCATGTAATTAACTCTAAAAAAATAAAACCATCTAGTCTCTCGAAACTATGAAGATTATGATTTGATTGTTTCAACTAGCTTTCGATAAATTATAAAAACAAAAACAAAAAAACGTTATAATATTTGTGTAAAACTTTTAAAAAATAAATAGTAGAACGTAATATTTTCTATATAAACATATAATGTTTGTGTAAGGCCTTGTATCAATATATACTAATAAATCAAAATATTTAAAAGCCACATGATATTTATATACATTCTTCAACTAAGATTTGGATACATGTTGCTACTTGGATAAAAGTTAACCATATAATGATACATTAATTGCTATTGATTATCTATATATACTTTTTAAATTATAAATATTTTTTGATAAATTTAAAAACATGTTTCTTTATATTAAAAACATAAATTTGTAAAAAGAAAAATTTATGACATATAAAGTTTTTTAATACAAAAAACTTTTAAAAATGATATTGTTTAAAAAAGTATTGAGGGCAGGAGGTGGTGCTAGTGATAGAAGGTGATGGTGGTGGTTGTGTAGGATTAATATTGTTATTAGAAATGGTGAAAGATTGAAGATGAAGTGGTGGGTGGGTACCACCATATACTTAACTTTATTTTTAATATTCATAGATATTTTGTTCATTTCACATGCATTTAATGGATTTTTTACTTGAATAAAAGTTAACCATACATTAATTGCTAATGATCATTTATATATACTTTTTAAATTATAAAAAAAATTGATTAGATTAAAAACATGTTTCTTTATATAAAAACATAATTTTTTAATAAGAAAAATTATGACATTTAAAGTTTTTTAATACAAAGAACTTTTAGAAATGACATTGTTTAAAAAGTATCTTTAAAAAATTGTGGAGTTTTTAAAAGAAACATTTTTTTTAAATCAAAAGTTTTTGAAAGACGAAAGCTTGAAAAAATATTGTTATTATTTTATTAATAAAAGAGTTTATTATAAGTGACTTCAAATCATATTTTATTTATAATTTCAAAATAATAATAAATAATTATTAATTTAATATAATATTACACGAGTTTATAAAAACAGTATTTTTCCGTATACATTTCAAAAGGTAGCATACAAATCCATAAAACAATGGCATATAAGTTTATAAATTAGATTTGTCTCCTCTCCCGAATAATTGAGAATAAGCTATTATTATGGTTATGGTTGAGAGAATAATTGGTGATGTTATCTGATGCCTTGATTTATTTGTTTGAAGATAAAAAAAAAATATATATATATATATATATATATATATATTATATATATATATAATATATATATATATATATATATATATATATATATATATATATATATGACGTGGTGGGACCAAGTCGAGTCTACGCGGTCCGTGTCACGCTCATTTATCACGTTAAACATTTTAATAGTAACGTGATCGAGTCACCAATCCAATCCTTTTCAGTTTTCACATTATTCCTACATTACAAATTCCCACGTTATAAATAAATACCTCCTTCTTCCCCTCCAATCTCCTCTGCTCTCTTCTTCTTCTTCTTCTTCTTCTTCTTCTTCTTCTTCTTCTTCTTCTTCTTCTTCTTCTTCTTCTTCTTCTCTTCTTCTTCTTCTTCTTCTTCTCTTCTTCTTCTTCTTCTTCTTCTTCTTCTTCCAGATTGATATCATCAATGGATTCATACTCCCCTTTCGATTGTCTCCTCTTCGGTATGCACGCGTAGTCGTCGTTAGCCCTTACTCGTTCTCTGTTTTATATTTTCCTTACTGTTCTTAGAAGGTGTGCTTGTTTATGGACATTAATTGATCATCGATCGCAGATTTGGATGATACTCTGTACTCTTCCAGCGTCGGATTCGGCGACGCCACCAAACGTAACATAGACGGTACGGTTACGTACACCACCAAAGCATGAAATGAAAAATCGGTTACTAACTGGGAAATTTATAATTTGTTTGTTGCAGATTTTCTCGTTGAGAAATGCGGATTTGAACAGAGGAAAGCTTCTGCTCTTCGCGTCCAATTGTTCAAAACTTACGGAAGCACCCTCGCTGGTTTAAGAGTAATTATTATTACTGAAATGAAAAATCGGTTACTATTACTGCTACTGCTTTTTAGTGTTGTTATTGTTATTATTAACAATTTGGGTGTTTGATCGCAGGCGTTAGGTTATGACGTTGACGCTGATGAATACCACAGCGTCGTACACGGAAGGTTGCCCTACCATCTAATCAAGCCAGATCCTCAATTAAAAAACCTTTTGCTATCCATCACTCAACGAAAAATCGTATGCAATACTGTCTCCTATTTTTTATTATTTATTTCTAAACAGGAAGAATATATAATAGTTAAGACAAGCGAAAAGCTGGAAAATATACACTCTCAAAATAACAGGTAGAAAATTATATTTTATTATGTTTTTCAGGTATTTACAAATTCAGATCGAGCCCACGCGACAAAGGCGTTGAATCTTCTTGGAATAGCCGATTGTTTCGAGCAGATCATCTGTTTCGAGACGATGAATCCAAATTTGTTCAATTCGAAGTCGTCTTCACCTGATGAATTTCCTGTAGTTTTGAAGCCTTCATTGGATGCCTTCAATATTGCTATAGACGTTGCTGAGGTTGACCCAAGCACAACGGTACTAATTTCTTCATTAACAATCCAATCACTTATGAATTAAAAATGTGCATACATAATTTTTATAGCAACAACGTATTAATAAATGACGTATTGTGTTTTGACAGCTATTTCTTGATGACAATGCTGGAAATATTGCAGCAGCCAAAGTTGTTGGCCTTCAAACTGTTTTGGTAATTATATTTTAATAAAATAAAATGATGGATTTTATGATTATTTATTATTTTTATAGATGCTTAATTATTAGTATTTTTATTATTTGTATTGATTGTGGGACAGGTTGGAAAAACAATGAAGACAAATGGAGCAGATTATGCCTTAGAGAAGATGCATAACTTAAGGCACGTTGTTCCTGAGATATGGTTCAAGGATAAGTCTCCAAAACTAACTAATGCTGATGTTGCTACTTTGGTTGACGTCGTGTAAATGTGTGTAAAGTTTGGGTATCAACCACACACATGTTGTTGTTTTGGTTGACCCGTGCAAAATGTAAATGAATGTAAAACAACATGAATAACGTAGGGAACTCGTCTAATTATATTGTCATTAGTAGGCCATCCTTGAGTTGTCAAAGCTGGTATGTATTTGTGTTTAAACTGATATAAATAAATATATGTTCAAGTGTAATTTCTTTTCAAACTAGAAGGTTAACCTCCTGTGTTGTTAGTTGTTTTTAAACAAGTTAAAGGTACCAATATCACTACTTGAAATTGTATATGTATGGAATGTGTTGCATTTTTTAAAACGTTTATCTGTTACAGGGGTATACCTAGAGGTTTTTTATAGGGTCACTCACGTCACCTTAAATGTTTATAGTTTAATATATATATATATAATATATATATATATATATATTATATATATATATATATATATATGATCGAATCTAGATCAACCCTTAAGAAATTTTAATATGCCGAACATTGGAAACTTTTAAATTTGACCCCATAAAATTTTGATGCACCTTAAAAGTTTTTGATTCTGACCCTAAGAAAAATCAATTTGTGAGTTTAATGTTATACAAACATGAACCAATGATAAACTAATTGCATGTAATTTAAAAATTCTTATAAACCTAATAATTGTTTGAAGCTGTGATATACTAATCGGCCACTAACAACTGTTTTAAAATTTTAAGCTCGTTACTCATTAGCGTTGCAGCAGAAACATTAAAACAACATTATCAGAAGACAACAAATACAAGACAAAGTCAACATCAAGACTACAATAATGTAAGGCCCCGTTCCCGGGACGCTTACAGCTGGTCATTCATCGCACATAAAACATATAATTTCATCTTTTTCATAAAAGCGTTGCAGCAGAAACATTAAAACAACATTTTCATTTCATCAAAATGCTTTTACAAAATAATACAACCGTTCATTACATAATATCATTTCACATTTCGTCACAAAAGCATTAAAAACAATGGATGTCATCCCAAAAGAACTGAGTAGTTGTCCCGTGTTGTCCCGTGCCATCCTCAGCAACATACATGCCAACTGGAAACACATCAAAGTCAGCGTTGCTGAGTTAGTTCTAGTTTTAAAATAAAACATACTTTACTTCCGTTATAAAACCATTCGTTACTTTCGTATGCGATCACACAACATACATAATATAATTATTAGCTTCGATTACGTTCGTTAACATTCTTCCATTCGTTCATACGTTCTTACTTTCATTCATTAATCATCGCACGATACATTTCATTTGCTTCATTCGTTCATAACATCATTAACTCTTTCCGGATCAGTGTCATCAGCTATACCCCAGACGTATGCACACAGCGGGTACTAGGCCAAAGATCATAAATGACTTCCACAACGCACATAGCCTGGCACCAGCACCGAGGCAAGCGACAAAGATCCCACTGCTCTATACACCCCCAACATTATGCATACTCAAATACTGGGCCGAAGATCATAAAATGACTTCCACACTACACATAGCCTGGCACTAGCATCGAAGTGGGTAACCACTATAACCACGTATACAACACCCCTACATTATGCATACTCGAGTACTAGGCCGAAGATCATAAATGACTTCCACACCACACATAGCCTGGCACAAGCATCGAGGTGGGTAACCACTATAACCACGTATACAACACCCCCACATTATGGATACTCGAGTACTGGGCCGAAGATCATAAAATGAATTCCACACCGCACATAGCCTGGCACCAGCATCGAGGTGGGTAACCACTATAACCACGTACCATACCGTTGGTCAGTCACAAAGACCGGAACCCCTGTGTGTATCCTTATGGGTTAGCTAGACCACACGAAGTTGAGCTTACGACTTCATAGAGTCATGCACCTTTGTATATATTGCTTGCAAGCCTTTCCATACACTCATCCGTTCATTACTGCATGCACACCATCATTATGTTCCTATTTTCATTATCTTCCACTTTATGTTACATAATACTTTCATTACATTCATTAACATTCAACATAAAACCACGAGAAAGATAACATACGTAATAATAAGGAACATAAAAACATACAACATCAATCACACAAGGAAACATCACACACCCATAACATACATCATGCATAACATACAACATGCACAATCATATAACATCAAACATCACCCCAATCATGCGCATCACATCATACAACCATACGGCATCACACATCATCATTATCAGCTCATCATCATACATCGCCTTACATCATCCATGCCCATCACATCATCTACAACCCTGAAGGTCCAAGCCTATGTCTGCACTTTTCTGAAAGTCAGACAATACTATGGTCATTCGGGCGTATGGACCCTATTCGGTCACATGGTCTTCCGTGCGTATGAACACACTCAGGCGAATGGAACTCCAGTCACATAGCCTTCATCACAAGCTTCCCATGCGAATGAACCCCAGTCGCATAACATCCGGGCATATGGACCTCAATCGCATGACCTTCATGCGAATGGCCCTCAGTCGCACACCTTTCGTGCGTATGAACCTCAATCGCACGACTCACAGGCGTATGGACTCCAGTCGCATGACATTCATCCACATTTCCTTCAGTCGTATTACTTTCATGTGAAGGAACCTCAGTCGCATCCCTTTCATGCATATGGACCCAGTCGCATGCTATTCGAACGCATGGACCTCCAGTCGCATAGCCCTAGCTGGTATAGAATGCAGTTCATCCCAAACTGCAGCAGTCGAGTTCGACCTCCAAACTCTTCCAAACCTCTTTTAAGCTCAAATCAACCATTCTAAGCCTTAGGAAACATGATTCAAGCAAAACCAAGACCGAAATCAAGCCCCAAATGAATCATACACATACACACACATACGAAAATGGGTTTACACCCAAATACCCAAAGAATGGTTTTCAGATGTGTTCCAGCCCCAAAATCATTCAAAAACGTGTAAAAGAGGGGTCCTAGAACTCACATAAACGATCCGTCGAGTAGAGCTTCGATTTGACCCGCTACATGTCGATTTCCACGCTCGAATCAACCCGAACCCAGCTTTTCTCCTCTTTTTCCTCCTTTTTTCTCTTCTCCCTTGGCTGATGTTGTAAGAATGGGGAGAGTGTGGGCTGCCCTCCCTTTGTATACTTCCACTCATCCAAGTTTCTTCCCGTTTGGAAAGTTTGGTCCCTCGACTTTGAATTTTATTTCTTTTCTTCTTTCGTCGGCTTCAAAGAAAATATCCGGTCGTTACAAAGAAAAGTCAAAATTAGGTCCTGATGTAATATAGTATAAATAGACCCATTAGTGAATTTTTGCAAGTGTGGCTTTTTGTGTGTCTTTCTTATGGTGTAAGCCAAGGAGAAATCCTCTCCTTTGGGTGGGTTTGATTTCACCAGCCATTTATGATTCTCATTGTAACTTGTTTATCAACATCAATGAAATCATAACATTATTATTATTATCCGTCTCTTTGTTATTTGATTCACACATGTCCACCCATCTTAATTTTGATTTCTAGATCTGAACGTGATGAATCCTAAGATCCAAGCTAATCTGAAATATTGATTTAGCAAGATGGTATCAGAGCTGTTGGTTGTTGGATTTATCTAGTTTTCAGATCTGATTTCATCTTTAATGATGTTGTTGATACATGTGTCCCTAGTTTCTGATCTTAATGTAATATCTTTGTATTGTCTTACACTTATGTAATTGTAATTGTACGGGTACTTAATGAAATACAATATGTGGTTGTGCTTAATGTTGAATATTTCATTGATTGGTATGTAATAACGCTTATTGACTTAACTATATAGGTTGTGGTTGTTTGAGTAATATCTAAATCAATTAATGACTATGAAACATATTCAAACTTAATCATATGAAGTTCTCATGTGATTGGCCCATGCAAATGGACCATACGCATGAATAACTTCATGCTAATGAACCAATCGTACGAATGAACCAGAAGACTGGATCAGTCGCATGATTGAAACATGAGATTGACTCAATCGTACGACTGAAAACTCAGTCGTGCGAATGGATCAACCGCATAACTCAATCGCACGACTAAACCATGCAAATGGTCCAGTCGCACGATTAAGAAACCTTAACCTATAAATACCACTTAATTCGTGGAAAAAGGAAATCATTCAATTCACTTCGACTCCAGACGTACCCTAGCCGTCCAGAAGCCTCTAAGTTCGTACTCCAAGTTCATAGAACGCTGTAGATCGATTCCTAATCGATTCTTGACGTTAGATTCAATACGTTATTGTTTCTACGTGCGTTCTCATTGATTGGATCGCCAATCAAATAGGATTCCGCACTATTTGGTTTGGTTTAACACATTAATCAGTTGGTGTTTCATTCAAATACCAGATCCTAACAAGTGGTATCAGAGCTTTGTCTTTTGATTACGTGTTGATTCAATAGTTTAGACATAAAAATTGTGTTTTTGCATCAAAAACGCAATCTTTTTGTGTCTAACGGAGTCTTAGACGTTTCCTGATTGAAAAGTTGAGTTTTTCCGGCATACGGCTATTAGGTTTCATAAAATTTGAGTTTTTACGGACAAATCAAGTTAAATCTACGAATTATCAAACTTCAGCAAGTTCAGTCGCACGATTAGACCAATCGCACGACTGAGTTCATTCGCACTCTCCAACCGCACGATTGGACTCATTCGTACCTTCAATCGTATGACTGAGAACTTCATTCGGACTGTTCAATCGCATTTGTTCATTCGGGTGACTGACTCACCGCATTTGTTCAGTCGCACAATTGAACCATCTGCATTATCAATCGCACGAATAAGTTCAATCACATACCCCCATTCGCATACATTAGTAGTTTGTTAAACAGTAAAGTTAAACCTAATGAAGGACCAGTTTTCAGCATACACAGCAAGTAGAGACACACGTATTCAGAATCTACTGCTGTTGGAGAACGAAGTGGGGATTCACAATAAATCCCCAAAACTTATTACGTTAGACGACTACCCACAATGGAAGCAACGTTTCGAAATCTACTTAAATGGAGTAGATACAAATTTGTGGGAGGCCATCGAGTCGGGTTATAGCATGCCAGTAAGAGCTGACGGAGTCAAACTTACTCTAAGTGGCATGTCGGATGCTCAGAAGGTAAAACACAATGCTGAAAAGAAAGTCTATGCTTTGCTTACTTAGTCTATTCCGAAGGATATTTTCCATCAGTATTCAGAGTATACTCAAGCAAAGAAACTTCAGGATGCGTTGGAAAAGAGGTATGACGGAAATGCCTCTCTGAAGGCCATCAAGGCAAAAGCCTTGAAGAAGGAGTTTGACAACTTCTCCTTTATGGGAAAAGAAAGCCTTGATGATGTGATCAATAGATTCTACCACCTGATGAGTGAGATGCACATTCATGGAGTGGTTACATCAATGGAGGATAAGGTATCCAACTTTGCTGATGGATTACCAGAAAAATGGGCTTCGTTTGTCTCTAATCTCAGATAGAATGAAATGCTCTCGAAGTTAGATATAAATGACTTCATTCTGAAACTGAGAGAAGAGGAGCTTAGGATGAAATATCGAGCTCAAAAGGCCAACTACGATCAGAATCCTGCACTCTACAATGCTACTCCTTTGGTCAAGACATCTGGAGCGCCCCTGCAAACCGCCTTCATCTCAAGCACAACAGTTCCAGCACAACCCTTAACTTCAGGATCCGAAACGTTAGGGTCGTCTAGCACCCAATATATGATATCTGAAGCTAATGCAGCAAAGCTCAAAACTGACAACTTCGGGAATGTGACTGTGGAGGTGGCCAGAGAACATATGGACCTCTTAGATGCGGTGGTTCAATCCTACGATGGATTAGTTGCTGGAGAGATAGGAAACTACCACCTGGCAGATGAAGATTATGAGCAAGTGGATAAGATGGAGTTGGAACGTATGGACATAATGTGGGCCTAGCAAATGCTGTCCGACGAGCTAAAAAGTTTGTCAAAAAGACCGGACAGAACTTGGTTGCAACAAAAGACACAACCTTTGGGTTCGATAAGTCTAAGGTTACATGTTTCAACTGCGGTGAGAAGGGACACTTCAAGAGGGAGTGTGTAAAACCAAAGAAGACGGGTAATGGCAATCCCTTCTCGTCATTTAATCATCAGGACAATACCACATCTAGTAGCTCTAACTCATCCAGTAAGGACCCAAAATCCTTAACTGCTAACGAGGATGAAGGACAGGACTAGAGCTTTCAATTCGTGTCACCAAGAGAGTCCAATATAGCTAGTGTGGAGGATATTGATGACGATTCTGCGAGTGAGGGAGATATAGCAGTAGAGCTCGCGATGTCAAATTCTGAAGACACTGCAAATTTGGTCAACCACATGCCTGAAGAACCAGAACCAGAACCAGAACCAGAGACAACCGAGTCTGCACTCATGGCTGATTCCTCTTCAACATCTTAGGTAAGTACTACTGACCAACTGTTTATAATCATGCTTGTTTAGAATGTAATAAATTCAAAGAAAGTATAGATTCAAAATTTGCTAGGCTATTAGATCATAATGATAGCTTAGTAAAGGATCTGGAACTATGCACAGAGGCAAATAGAGTGTTAAAACAAAACAAGCACAGTTACAAGGAAAAGATAGATCTATTGAATAAACAGCTTAGGGAAACTGTGGTAGTTGCTTTTAACCAAGCAAATAACATTAGGTACTATCTAAACTCTCTAGAGGACACTAAGAAGCAAAAAGCAGTTTTAGAAGTAGAAGTCAACTCATTAAAACAAAAACTACAAAGTTGGACAAGCTCATCACACATTGTCCAACACTTAGTGAGAGAGAGAAATAATGGGGAGGGACTGGGACACAAAGTGGTTCCACCACCACCTGAGACCTTGATGAACACCAAAAGTAAACCAATTAACAATAACCCCATCAAGGATCACGTGGTGTCTACTCCTCTTATTATGATCCAGATTCCATAAGTAAATCAAGGGAATCCAACTCTAAACAAAAGGAGGCCACTTCAAAGGCAATAGGAAAGATGCCTTGTATTAACCTGGAAAAAGAATTTGAAAAAGTTAGTCTAAAGTCAGGGTCAAACAAAGTCAAACAAGAAACAAATAGGACTAGAAAACCTAATCAATCATATGCATCATGTCACAGTCCAGGTAAACCAGAGATCAAAGTTGTAAAATTAGGTAAAACAATTAAGTTTATAAAACCCTACCATACAGCTAACAAAGAAGTTTCTCAATCTAAACATAATACGGTTGACCGTGTGACATCTACATCTTCACCAAAACATATAAGTCGTAAAATTGAAAGCAGATCCTGCTATAATTGTAGAGAGTATGGTCACATAGCGTCTTATTGTCCTTATTACCAGACACCGGGGAGAAAATTTGAACTTTCTGCATCTACATCTAGATCCTTTAAGAGGAACTCAGTGACGCCTCGAAAAAGGGATAGTGAACCCAAGTTCAACCCATTAGCCAGTCGTCTGTTTATCACAAACAGGCCTTACACAAATCTGGATTATGGAAGGAAAAAACCTCCTCAGTGCCTAAAAATGAGAACAAACAGAATCCTGATCAACCTTTAACCTCAAAGGGTCAGTGGGTTGAGTTTATGATATGTGATGCCTTAGGGAAACCCAAGCCAATTAAGGCTTCGGTTCCTAACATGAACTAATGTTTTCATTGAATGTGCAGGGTGTTCGCTATAGTGCTGAGACTAACACGTGGATTGTAGATAGCGGAGCATCCAGACACATGACAGGGAACAGAGCTCTCTTATCAAATTTCAGACAAATTAAAGGAGGGCATGTTTCATTTGCTGGAAACAAGGTGGGTATATCACAGCCCAAGGAGAAGTGGGAAATAAGAAGGTTAAGTTTGATAAGGTAAACTATGTCCAACAATTACAAAATAACTTGCTTTCAGTCTCTCAAATCTGTGATAAAGGATTCAAGGTAGTTTTTGACAACCAGAGGTGTTACGTTCTAAAGAAGGACTACATGATCCCAGAGGACCAGATCCTAATGTCAGCTTCAAGATATAATGATCTTTATGTCTTGGATCTCTCAAAGGCCTCCACAACGGATCGTGAAGTCCAATGCTTCTTGTCCAAAGCTACTGAGAAGGACTCCATCTCCTGGCATAGGAGAATGGGACACATAAATCCTAGAAAAATGTATCACCTGATCCAGAATGATCTTGTGAGAGGAGTAAATGTCAAAAAATTTCAACTCCCAAATTTCTGTGTTGCATGAAAAAAGGGCAAACAGACAAGAAATCTCTTAAGGAAAAGAAAGTTCATTCTATAGAACTTCCTCTTGAGCTTTTTCACATGGATCTGTTTGGTCTAGTCAGTACAAGAAGCATCGCCGGCGACTTGTATTGCTATGTAGTTACCGATGACTACTCAAGGTTCTCTTGGGTAATGTTTTTGAAATTCAAATCAGAAACATTTAAATCCTTCAAGGAATTGGTAACTACACTGGAATCCCTATACAAGCTGAAGGTACGACAGGTGCGCTCAGACAATGGAACCGAGTTTAAGAATCAGAGGATGGAGGCCTATTGCAAGGAAAAGGGAATTGTACATCAATTTACCTCGGCTTATACCCCTCAGATGAACGACGTTGCTGAACGGAAGAACCGCAGCTTGATAGAGACGACACGGACTATGCTGGCAGACTCGAAACTTCCTATCCAATTTTGGAATGAAGCAGTGGCAAATGCATGTTATACCCTTAATCGTGTTTTGGTAGTAAAATGGCATGGAAAAACATGCTACGAGTTATTACAGCGACGTAAACCTAACTTGGAATATCTCGAGCCGTTTGGTGCTCCGTGCACCCTGCTGAAGATGACTCGGGAGGGAAAATTAGTGAGAAGATTAATGAAGGTATCTTTCTAGGATACAACATACCGAACAAGAGAGTTTACAACAACTCAACAGGCCAAGTAGAGGTGTGGTGTAATGTTGATGTTCAGAGATATATCACACCACCTATTGTAAAAGGGCCTGCCTACTTCTTCGACTATGATGGATTCTTCAAGACCTTCAACATACCTCTTTCCTCTTCAGAAGACGAGTTGGCAAACAAGATGATGTACGATGTCCTGAACACACCATCTCAAGATTCAACAAGTTATGATACTACCAACTCAGGGGGAGCAGTTGATGTGGGTGATTCTTCCTCTGATGAAGAAAATGAAGAAAATGAAGAAAATGATCAGATCAACCAGGATGTATAGGTTTCGACTACCACAAGTTCACAAGCATCGGCTAGTGATACTTCAGAACCATCAGAACCTCAGACTCCGACTGCCTTAGATCCAGAACCAAATGTTATAATCTTGACTCTGAGGTGGTTGTTCCAACAACTCCTGGATCACGTCTAAAAGTCTATCATCCATTGGATAATATTATAGGAGATGTGAGATCAGGGGTTCAGACTAGAAATCAGCTATACTCAACTAATTATGCCTCCGTGATGGAAAAAGGATACCTTCACGATGGTGCATACCGTTGCTTTGTGTCTCAGTTTGAACCAAAGTATGTTAGTGAAGCACTAAATGATAAGGCTTGGGTTAGTGCCATGCAAGAAGAACTTTTTCAGTTTAAGAAGTTAGGTGTATGGACACTAGTTGATAGACCTAAAGGTGCTAAAGTCATTGGCACCAAATGGGTCTTGAAATGCAAGAAAGATGATCAGGGTGTGATCATCAGAAACAAGGCTCGGCTTGTTGTTCAGGTTTTCAACAAGTTGAAGGTATCAACTACAATGAAGTATTTGCACCAGTGGCAAGGATGAAAGCCATCGACATCTTCCTTGCCTATACATCTTATATGAAACTCAAAGTTTATCAGCTAGATGTTAAGAGTGCATTCCTTCATGGTGAGATCAGAGAAACAGTGTATGTCAGTCAACCCGAGGAATTTGAGATGTAACATCCACCATTTTTCAAACTATAAACCCAAACTCAACTCATCATTTTTAACTTTCATATAACAGAAAATTCATTACTAAAAAAATTATTCTTTTAATCATTATAATAAATTAAATGCAATTTCACCAATATGATGAATTATTTGTTATTTATCAAATCATTTAAACAAGTTATTATAATGGTATGATTTATAAAATATTTTATAATATATATAAAAAAAGAAAGTTTTATAAATTTATGAAGTTTTATTTATCATTTAATTATTAATAATTAATTAAAGTTCAAAGTTAAACAAATCTACAAAGTGATAAAAAGTTTCTAAGTAATTTGGATTATTTTTAAACAAGGGTTTTAAAAGGTTAAAAAGTTAAATTAAAAGGTTTCGCATGATATGTTAAGGTGGTGAACATGAGGGACCGAATGTGTAAATTTTGTTTAAAACCAAACCAACCCCCTTCCCCAATCCCGTCGGTTTTCCCCGTCTCCGGCCACACTTCCGGTCGAGCTCCGGCGAGACCAATAAGACCAAATTCGTTGGAGTCAAGTAAATCGAACCGTTTCACTTCGTTTGTTTGCCATGTTCGAACCCTTAGCCATCATTAATTCGAATTAAACACTATTATGTCGTTCATGATCTCAAAACCGAAACTAATGCTCGAAATCGAATTGGTTACAACATGGTTATTGATCAAATGTATAAATTACCCAATCTGAAACGCATCCTATCACTTTTCGAATTCAATGGTTCCCATAATTGTCATTAAAACCGAGTAATTGGCATCACTAATCGCACTAAACTCTCGCACTCAACCGTAGCTCGTTCGAGATGAAACGACATTGATTGACCCTAAATAATGTAGGGATTCTATTTTGATTGATTCCTTAAAGGTTTCTAAATCATCAATTGCACAAACAAAACACTCAAACAACCCAATCGATCATCATATTCATCGTGACATACAGTATAGTCGATCTCTGTTCTCCGAGCATTTTAAAACCAAATTGATAGAGGGCTTTTAGTCTAGACCATCAATTGAAACTATCTGCAAGTTTAATTGGATTATCATTGAAGAATTCTCATCCTTTGTGCACCTACGGCCTCGACATAGCCTTCTTACTTTCGCTATCAATTCCATCTAATTAAAGGTAATTGAATACATCCTTCTGCTCGATTTCAATGGGGAAACAAAAGCCCTATGAATCCAAGCAATTACATTATCGAATTGAACTTTAATTTGGCTCTACTCGATTTAGGGTTCTTGTGATTTGGGGAAGTTTCTTTAACTATGTTTAAAATAATATGGAACCAACCCAAAAACAAGGTTGAAGTCTTGGTTCACCGGTTAAGGCACTAGCCTCACATACATGAGGTCTCGGGTTCGAACCCGGGCACCACCATCTTATTTTTTTAAAGGGTTTTAGCCCAAAATAATTTCTAGAAATTTTTAACAAAGATACTAAATTCATTTAAAAACTTCAAATATTTTTAAAACCATCTAACTAATTTGCTAGAATTTATTTATTTTAAACAATAATACTAATTTTAAATATTGTTTAACTTATTTGCTAATTTGCTATAAAATGATATAATTAGTTCAATTTCTTATAAAATAGATTTTAAATATTGTTTAACTTATTAAAACATTATTTGTTCAAATAATATATTTAGATTATTTCTTCTAAGTTAAACTTAAAATATTGTTTTAATTTACCAAATAGTTATTTGCTCAAAAAATATATTTAAACTATATTTAGACTTTGTTACAAATGGTTTCTTTTATTTCTTAGTATTAAAACGATTAAATAGTATATTGACTCAAAACATAATTAAAATTTACCATGTTAGTTGGATCTAATTATTAACATCCCAAATTCCACTTCAACCCTAGTTCTCGTTAAAACGTTAAACTTATTATAATTTAACTTTAACCTTGTAAATATATATATAATTTTAGGTGCCTTGTGAAGAACTACATTAGAGCACTGCTTATTACATTTCTTATTTAATCGTCACTTTATACTTATTTGATCATGTGAGTATTTCTATACCCCTTTTTATATTTTTACACTTTTAGGGTGAAACATATTACAATATAAACTTTGCACTTGTAAATACGTTTGATTCTTGTAAACCTATGGCAATTTACTTGTATGTTGTGATTAGTTGAACCTTGTGACTACCATGTAATGTCGAATATATGTACAATCATTAACTATTTCTAGCCTAGCGAAGTCATAGATCTATGGGCCAGACAAGCCTGCTTGGTTGATCCAAGTACACTTAGCTAATCGTATATACTTGTAAACGTTTGAGACTTGTAAAACTTTGTCGAGGTTTGATTGTGCATTCTGTCTTACATCCCAGTTTACTTTGTTCTCTAACTCACAACATGAATTGCCATCTTTTATATACTTATGTATTGCAAACTATAGAAATCTCACCAACATTATGTTGACCTCCTTCTTTTTAACATGTTTCAGGAAATACTCAAGCTTGATCGACACTTTTGAAGTTGTTCACACCTAGGAATGGACCTAGTTAAATAAATGAATGAGCTTGTTATATTTCTTATATTGTGTTCTTATTTGAGACTTATGCTTGTAATGTATATTTCAAACTTATAAATAATATATTTGGATTTAATAATAGCGTTATATGGCTATGAACGATCTTAACTCTCACTCCTCGATGTTTCCGCCGTCAAGGTTGGGGTGTGACATGAGGATCCATATCATCGGGATAGAGTTTACAAACTCAACAAGGCTCTATACGGGCTTCATCAAGCTCCACGGGCTTGGTATGAGAAACTCTCGACTCATCTTGTGAAACACGGATTTCGCAGGGGAGTCATTGACTGCACACTGTTTATCAAACAAAAAGATGGAGACTTACTGCTAGTACAGATCTATGTAGATGACATAATCTTCGGTTCAAAGAACGAAGAATTATGCAAAGAATTCAAAGCATTAATGAAGGCGGAGTTTGAGATGAAGTTCTTTCTCCGGTTATAGGTGGATCAGACACCAAATGGAATCTTTTTACATCAGACAAAGTATGTAGGAGATATTCTCAGTCGGTTTGACATGGAGAATGCTTCCACAGCTGGCACTCCACTGGCTACAAACCATGATGTAGCACCCGATGAGAACGGTGATCTGGTAGATGCCACTATGTACCGAGGGATGATTGGATCTCTCATGTATCTCACTGCCTCAAGACCTGATATCATGTATGCTACATGTTTATGCTCATGATATCAGGCAAAGCCTAAGGTGAACCATCTAATTAGGGTCAAAAGGATATTTCGTTATCTGAAGGGCACACCCACACTTGGGTTGTGGTATCCTCATGATGATGACTTTAAACTTACAACGTATAGTGACTCGGATTACGGCGGCTGCAAGATGAACTACAAGTCTACAACAGCAGGGTGTTAGTTCTTTGGGAGAAGATTAGTAACCTGGCAGTGTAAGAAGCAGACCTCGGTTGCATTGTCAACTTGTGAAGCCGAATACGTTGCTACTGCAAGCTGCTGTTCCCAAATCATATGGATTCAGTAGCAAATGCGGGACTACGGTTTGCATTTCACTTCCACTCCTATTTTTGTTGATAACTATGCTGCGATTGCAGTCACTAAAAACCCGGTCCAACATCCTAAGACCAAACACATCGGAATCAAATATCACTTCATACGCGATTGCTTTGAAAAGAATTTAATCGATGTGATAAAAATAAACACTGATTTTGAATGCGCTGACCTCTATACAAAGGCTTTTGACAAACCACGTTTTCTATATCTGTTAGAGGTAAATGGCATTAAAAAGAAAAGTGAGGTCATCCTGAAGATCACCATGTGTAGTCCGATGCGTCGTGTCTAGGTTCTTTTAATTTTAAATTTTAATTTTCTTTTAGTTTATTCTCTTGTTTTTGTTTAATATTAATTCGTTTAATTACAATTAGGTTCTTTCCTTGCCCATTAAAATCCTAAAATGCAAATCCATAGTGGTTCTATAATTTTAGAGGGAGAATAGGTCTAGGAAATAAATAAATAATAAATAAAAGGGGGGGGGGGGAAGGAGAGGCAAGCTGAAAATAAATAAGATATTATGTGTGATACCGATTCAATGTTTGGAATATGATAGTACACAGGTACAAACCATTTGGGACTTTAAAATTCAACATTGAAAAAGATGCAAAGTTCAAATATAAGTCTGTGTAGTCTGGGCAATATAACAGGAAATATGATAGATAAGCTAGCTACTACTAAGGTAACACAAAGAAAGTAGACCTAGAGGTTGCTAGACCATAGATGATATGTTGGTAGATTCAACACAATAGATGACTAGACCTTTTTGGTGATCTCAAGATTAAACTAAAATGGTTGACTAGCTTTGGGTAACGCCTTATCCTTGGTTAACACAATCAACAAGATTCCAATAAGGGGTGACGAGCAAAATAAACGCCACAAAAGTGTGCGTAAGACCAAAGCAAGAGCAAAAGCACATAAAAAATGCAAATACAATCAAACTGATAACCTATGGTGTCGGTGAGATCTGTGGAAAAAAATTGCTAAAACAAGGAGATAGGGTATGTGCCTCGCTGCTGTGCGGTGGCACTGACCTGAGAATAAGCATAACCTATATATTCTAGAACTCATTGTTGTTTGCCGCCTCTCTGCTGTGCGATGGCACTGACCTGAGGATTGGCTTCTCTTTGAAAGTTCTAAGAATAGTCTCTTCTTGAACACTATCCTAAGACCGCTCAAAAATCTCCTGAGGAATGTTGATTACCATATAAGTGTGGGATCCACAAATGCTTGTTGAAACAAACAAACCTTAAATCGATCACCCAATGAGTTGAAAGTCTGTGTATGGATTTAGAGGATAAGTATACTGACAATCACTGTGGCTACAATTCTTGAAAGTTCAAATCAGTGTGGGGACGTAATAGTACTAGTATGATTTCCTAAATTTGCTAAATGGCTTTAGATGGAAACACGAATAGAGCATCAAAGGTTTTAGCTAACTCATGTCTAATGATTTGAATATCCTGTATGATTCCAGCTTGAATTGGTCCATGTATGGTTTAAAAGATTAAGGTGCCCTCTCAGAAAAATTATTCCCTAGAGCTACAACTTAGGAGTTAACTCTCACAAAACACAAAAACATATCTTAGTGTAATTTTCAGTGTTAATTCTTTTTATGTAAGTACAACATTAGTCTATTTCAGTTTTATACAGTATCGGACTATGTCATGGAAGTTGATAAGGGACCTTATCACCTAAAAGGTCAGGTCTGAAGTGACCACAAGTACTTTCAAGTAAAAATTGGGTCATATCAGAGGTGACAAAATGTCTTAAAACGATCACGTCTGAGGTGATCAAAAGTTTTAAGTTAAAATGATCATGTCTAAGATGATCAACTGTTCATAATGTTAACTCAATAGTTTAAAAGGGTCTAAAAGTCAAATGGTCATAAAGTCAGAAAATTTCAAGAGTATGACCCATTCGCATGACTGGACCATGAGTATGGACCAATCATGCGAATGGACCATACTCATACATTAAACAACCGAATGGACATAAGTATGAGCTATTCATCCAAATGGATTATCAGAATGAGTCATTCGTCCGAATGGGAGTGTGCACTGAGTCAGCCGACCGACTGAGCTTCAGTCGGCCGACTGAAGGTGATCGACTGAGTCAATCGCCCGACTGAGTTTTTTTCGCCCGAATGAACTGAGCGAATGAGTCCAGCCGCCCGATTGAACTCAGATTCATATATAAAGGGCCACAATCAATCGCATTCTTCTCACCATTCCCAATCGCCCTTAAATCACACACCATACCGTTACTCTGCCCAAATTTCTTTAGACCTCAATTACACTTCCTTTTTGATATTCTGACGTGTGTTTGCATTTATACAGGTATAACTTGATGAAATCTCACTGAATCAGAAGAAATGGTGCCCTAATTAGTGATTCGCGATTGAAACAAGAACCGAACCACTCAATGGACTAATAACCTACTGAAACCGTGTAAAATGTTAAAAATAATGTTATTAGGTTATTAGTTAAGTGATTGCGAGTCTAAAGAACCTTTACACAATGTTTAATTTTATGAGTTGGTTAAGATTCGAACCTAAGTCGACCAAACAGTAGGCCATGCGACTGGTCATATGGATGAACTCCAATCGCACGATTGAGCTGGACGAATAGCTCAATCGGCCGAATGTGTCATGCGAATGAGATCAGTTGGCCGACTGAACCAATCGTAGGCTTAGCCAACTGATTGAACTAAGTTGCAAGTTCATTCACCCGAATGAGTCCAGTCGCATGATAGAATAGCCGACTGAACACAGTCGCGTGATTCATTCGCATGAATGTATCAAAATGAATCCTATCAAGTTACTTAGAACTAATATGTGTTATGTGAGTATCTAATGTTTATGTATCTTGTGTTACAGATCAATGGCGGAGAGATGGTCTATCAATCCCAAGCACAACATCTGTGCTCATTTAGACCACACAACTCAGAATGGTGCCGAGTTTGCCGAGATCATCGCTTTTCTCAAGCGATCGAGGATACACAAGGCCATCTCTACCCCATGCACTCCCTATAGGTCTATACACCAGATCTTCTGGGAGAATGCATCTGTGGATAGATCACGTGAGCCATACAGCATTAGGAGCTCCATCTTGGTATGGACATAGAGATTACAGTTGAAGACATTTAGCGTGTACTTGGGTTGGGAGATGATGCTGGATACCCCACCAAGATACACCCGCTGACAGTGAGAGGCTGCTTTCTGAGGATTAAGTACGTTGGGGACATCAACTCAGGCATGCTCAACAAGAGCAACCTGTGTCCCCAGTACAAGTACTTGGCACATGTCATACTGAAGTGCATTGCTTCCAGAAGGGGTGGGTTTGATGATCTTTCAGACCAGATCCAGAATGCCTATGTGGCATTGGTGTTGAACTACCCCTTCAGCTTCTCGAGCATGATCTTTTCTTACCTTGTGGAGAATCTAGAGGCAAAGGGAAAGGAGGGATTTTGTATGTACCCCAGATTCTTGCAGCTGATTTTCAATGAGAATCTACCATCACTTCCTAAGGAGTGCCACGATGTTGTGGCTCTAGAGATTATGGACGATGCGACCCTGGGTCGTATGAGAGCCTACAGGGGTAAGCAGGTAAAGCCCCAGGTGAAGAGACTGATAGGCCATCTGGCCAATGAGAGTTATGTGGCACCGGGCAGACGTAAGTGGTGTCACACAGACAACGAATCCGATGACGAGCAGCTACAGCTCCCAAAGCATGACTCTGATGATGATGATAGCGGGGATGCAGGAGATACATTGCCCACTCGACCAAGTGGCCCCACTACTGATAGTGCATCTCCTGTATCTGCCCCCACTGGAGATATTGCAGAGTCCGCTGGCTTCCACCGGGAATTTATACTTGGTGAGGAGGAAGAGGAGTCAGATGAGGAGCCACTAACCTGGACTGTGGGAAGTAAGGGTCGTGGCCGTGCTAAGTCTTGGCCCTTAATTCTTAAGAACACTTGATACAAAATATCCCCAAATCGGATGAACTCTAGTTTGATGTGAAGCAAAATTGAAGATCAAAACATTGTTGTTAACGTTATAGATCATAGGGCTTTTGTTCCCCCAACTAGCATAGAGTTCATAATATGTTTAATTGCCTAGTTTGCTTTGAAATGATGCTAAGAACACACGATGAACATGTCGCGGCCAAAAGTGCACGATTGTTATGTAATTTTCGATGATAAACCAATTAAACTTGTGGGTATCTTCGTATGTTGAATTAGACCAAAAGCCCCTTATCAATTCTAGGTCTTGAAGTCCAGACGATAAAGTTCGAGTATAGTGCAGGTTGCGACGAAGTGAATGATTGAATCAGTTTATTTGTGTGTTTTCAGGTGAAATTGAGAGTTGTGAATGTTTAGGATTACTTAGATGATTGTTTAGGTTAGTTTAATTAGATTATTATTAAGATTTATTGCTCAAACGGCTACGGAATTAAAGGTATCGGTTATTCAATCGGTTGAGCTTTGTAACCGGTGGTTTAACATGATGAATAGGTGTATTCAAGTTCGAAACAGGTTCTAGAAATCTTTGGGAACGGTTTTGGATCAAGAAACGATTGAATTCGGTGGCTTTTGAGGTGGCCGGAGCTCGGCTGGAGTATGGGCGGCTCCATTGGCCAGAATTACGGGGGGGGGGGGGATGTGAGCGGGGGGTTGGGTTGTAACTTTAAAATTACACATTGGCCCTTGCAGTTTAATTTGTTATTATTTTATCTACAAACTTTATATTTAAAGTTTTTAAATTGACAACAAGGCCCCTTAACTTAGTTAAACTTTAAGTTTTTCATAATTTAACTTGTTAACTTTTATAACTTATTATAAATATATAATAATAATTATTATTATTATTATTATTATATTATTATTATTACTACTACTACTATTATTATTATTATTATTGATGTTATTATTATTATTATGTTCAAATTATTAACTTTAAAGTTAAAGAGTTAAAGACAAACCAAGAAATAAACATAAGTAATCTATAAGTTTTATAATTGACAGTATTGGTCCTTACAAAAATTAATGATGTTAACATTTAATTAACAAAAAATACAAGATGTTACATATGATCAATGCCACTTGTGATGAGTCACCATCAAATTTGATGAGATTGATTTGAGTTTGGTATGGTTATGAATAGGGCCATGAGTGTTGAATACTTTGAAGTGATGGGGAATCTGTTGAGATATTTTTCATCTTTATTCATCTCAATCTGATAGGCACTCAGAATGCCATTTAGTTTTTTAAGAGTCATAGTTTTAAGGGTTTTAGTTAATCTGATGGATATAATGTAAACTGTCCATGATATGTGCAAAGACCTTAAAATTTTCTAAAATATCATTATTAAATAACTCCATCTTCACCCCTATTTTATTTAGAGATCCAAACAACTCCATATATCTAAGATATACATCTGTCATAGTTTCCCTTTTGATGTAACCAAAGTTCTTAAACTTTTACTTCAGAACATCTTTTTTGTTCTCTTTTATATCTTTAGTTTCTTTTTAACAGGCCTTCGATGTTTTCCATTGTCTTTGTATAATTATGAACTTCTTGAAGCCATGGATGATGTTATTTGGTATGCTTATTCTGATCAGCCTATAACTTTGGAGTTTACATCCATCTTCTTTAAATTTTTGTTAGAATACTTAGTGAGATCCTTTGGAATCATCCCTCCTCCTTTACTAGCAATTTAAACCATTAGAACATATGATCCACTTAGTATTGACATCCAAAGTTTTGATCTTGATTTCTAATGAAATCTTCCATCTTAATCTTCCAAGTGTCATAGTCATTCAGGTGAACATGAGGTTTAGTTTGACTACCATTGTCCAAATCATGCTTGCTAGAGGATAAGTATTTATGCTTGAGAATGATTGGAAGAGTGAATGTATGAACATTCAATGAAGTTGTATTAATGATGGAAAAATAACTCATACATGTTCTTTTAGAAGAAGACTACTTTTATCATTTTGAGGCCCATGATTACTTTCCTTGTTGCCCCGCAAACTACTTCTGGTCTTTATGATGAACATGTGGTTTATACATATTCTAGATCCCTTTCTAATATTATGGACTAAATCTTATTAATGAGAAGACAAGTTGTAGCCATTTTGTTTAATGCATGGTTGCTTCATACATGTACTAGAGGCAGGAAGACAATAAACATCGAGCATTCTTTATGACCAGTCCCTCCCTTTTTGGATGAGATTTGTTAGTTGGTTTTGTGTATGGTTTTTAAGATTTTCGGGTAACCTATTTATCGTTTAGAATGAGATTATTAAAGGGTTATCGTTTCAAGTACCCCTAATCCATTATGTGATTTCTTTAAGACTGGGACAATAGACTCTTTGACATTAAATTCTCGCAGAGTTTCTTAGTTTGATCCTAACCAACATTTTTTAGATAATCTCTCTCTTATAGTGATGTATAACTTCTTTTTTACATAGTCCTCTTCATCATATGTTGAGTTGTCGGGTGGTAATATTAGTTACAACTTTTATAGGTTATCAACGATTAAGTGTAACTTGCCCTATCAGTGTAATGCCCGGTTATTTTTAAAGACAAAGAAAGAAAAAATAAAGTGAAAAAAAAGAAAGAAAAGAAATAAAACCCAAGTCTAGGAGTTAAAAGTGACAAAAAGGACAAAATCTTTGAAAAGTTGGTGAATAAAGGTGATGGCCACCCATCACCCTGTCTTCACTCATAATTCTTGGATATTTTTAGAGAGAGAAGGAAGGAGAGCAGAAACTCTCGGTTTTAGAAAGAAGAACAAGAAAGAATTCGAATCAAGGTAAGAATTCATGCTTTTATGGTGTTCTTAATTGGCCTTGCCTCAGGTTTATGCTTATGTGTGTTTGTATGTTCGGTTGTGTGTGTTTTTAGTGGGTTTCTACGTAGTTGAACTCAATTACTAATGAGTTTGGAAGAAACCATACTCAAGAGCTGCTAAGGTGAGTTCTAGAACCTTTTACTGGTTTTAACTGATTTTGGGGCTGGAAATGCATGAATGTATGTTTTTATTAAGCTGGGTCTTATACCGTATGATTTACTATGTGTATATTGTTGTTACGATGTGATGTTGGGCTATGTTCATGCTTGATGATGTTAGGGTTGTGTTTCTAAGGCTTAGAAGGTAAGATTTAAGCTTAGAACAGTGCTTGGAAACTGAAATCTGATGTTTACGGCTCAGATGTCTAAGTTTTCGAATCTGTTCAAGTGTTCAAAAGATATTGATCACTAAGTAAGTCAATGCGGATGAATACTGGAGAAATGTGGATGAACAGTTAATGCGAATGAGCATTGATCACTAAGTAAGTCAATGCGGATGAGTATTGGGGAAATGCGGATGAACAGTTAATGCGGATGAACAGTTAATGCGGATGAGCATTATTCACTAATTAAGTCAATGCGGATGAGTATTGGGGAAATACGGATGAATAGTTAATGTGGATGAGCATTAACCACTAAGTAAGAGAAATGTGGATGAGCACTGAGGAAATGCGGATGAACTAAAACAAATGCGGATGAACAGAAAGGCAAATGCGGATGACACTTAGAATAGTTTTTGACTTTCTGGAGAAAAAGTGAAATTTAGGGTTTGACTTGGGATGTTCCTGGGGGTTCATGTAAGCTGACTTTTGAGGTCATAGATGTTATGATGGGCATGTTATGATGTGCGATTGATGCTTATGCATGATGACATGTATGATGTATGTTATGTATGTATGATGCCCTGTATGATGATGTTGACTGCTTATGTGTATGTTCCTTGTTGTATGATCTTCGGCCCAGTACCCGCTTTGTGCATATGTTTGGGGTATAGCTGATGACACTAATCCGGAAAGAGATAAAGAGACAAAGAGATAAAGAGATAAAGAGATAATGAAAGAAAGTGATGAAGAGTAAAGAGGATAATAATGATATTATCTATGTGTACATACGATGTGTGATCATGTATGATGGTATAGTATGATTTAAAAGAAAGTAAAGTATGTTTTATATTAAAACTAGAACTCACTCAGCAACGCTGACTTTTTATGCATTTTTCTAGTTAGCAGGTGAGCATTGCTGAGGATGGCACGGGGCAGCTACTTGGCATTTTGGATGACATTCTTTTGTTATTATTTTTGCATTGTAATGCGAACAAATGAAAATGTGTGATGAATGATTGTATTAACTTGCAAAGCAGTTAATATGAATGAAAAGGTATTTTTATGTTCCGATGCGATTTTTTTATAAAAGTTAAATGTAATTTTATGTTTTGTGAGCAATGATTGGCCAACTGTAAGCGTCCCGGGAATGGGGCCTTACAAGTTGGTATCAGAGCCAAAGTTTAAGTGAAACAGGTAAATTTTGAAAAATAAACCTAAACTTAAACTAAAAATGGGACGGAAAGGGAAGGGATGCCGGTCCGAGTAGCTGCATGCCATCAGGTATTTTCTTAATGATAACCGGTACTATGTGCGCATGTGATGTGGTTATGTGTTATTTGTAGATTTAGATACCGATGTAGTCAGGATAGGTAATGCTCGGGGTATGAAGAGTAAAGTAAGTGGCTAATCAGAACTGGCCACTGTAATTAGGGACTTACTATACTTGACATAAACTGAGTTATTCCCTTGAATGACCGTGTTGGTGTTTGAATCTTTCGGTGTGTGTTGAGTATGGCCGGTGGTAGATCATCTAAAGCTTCGCGTGGTGGTGGTGGACGTGGTGCTGAACCACGGTCATGAGAGGAAGGCCTAGAGCCAAAAAGGTGGTTCATGAAGAACCAGAGACCCCTCATCCGGAGGGCGGTGATGAGAGTGCTAACTTAAGGTCCTTAGTGAAGGAGGCTTTTGTCGAAGAGGTGCACCAGGTCATGCAGACAATCTTACCATCTGTGGTGATCAAAGTTATCAAGGCTATGAGGGAAGGAGAAAGGAAGGAGAGAAGCGGACCTACAGCGAAAGAAGACAGCCCGAGATTGAGACAGTTTTGTCTGATGACGAAGAAGAAGAGGAAGAAGAAGAGCATGTGCCGGAGGCGGCACGAGGCTGTAACTACGGGGCGTTTCAACGATGCAAGCCCCCTACTTTTGATGGTAACGGCACTGCTGTTGCTGCTCATCGGTGGGTGAGAGAAATGGAAGTTGTTCTGAACATCAGCGAGTGCCAAGAGGATCAAAAGGTGAAGTTTGTTGCCCACTCTTTCGTGGTCTCAGCTTTATGCTGGTGGGACAATATTGTTTAAGCTGAGGTAGCAGGGCTATCGAGAAGATGAAGTGGTCAGAGTAAAGAAGTTAGTGATTGAGGAGTTCTGCCCTCATAAGGAGATGGATAAGGTTGAGAGAGAGATCCTGCAACTGGAGGCAGGAACCATGACGCATCAGCAATACACCACCAAATTCAATGAGATGGCACGGTTGGTGCTAGATCAAGTGACACCCTTGTCATGAAAGATTAAAAGGTATATTCAGGGTTTGCCGGTGGAAGTCCGCAGGCACATGATCGTTGCCCGACCAAGCACGTTTAGGTCAGCGGTTGATTTCGCGGGAAGGTCGTATGATGAAAGAACGGTGGTGGTGACTGAAGGGGGTGGACTTGTAACACCTGGTTATTTTTAAAGACAAAGAAAAAAGAATAAAGTGAAGAAAAAGAAGGAAGAAATAAAACCCAAGTCTAGGGGTTAAAAGTGACAAAAATGACAAAATCTTTGAAAGTTGGTGAATAAAGGTGATGGCCGCATATCACCCTCTCTTCATTCATAATCCTCGGATATTTTTAGAGAGAGAGGAAGGAGAGCAGAAACTGTCAGCTTTAGAAAGAAGAACAAGAAAGAATTCAAATTCAAGGTAAGAATTCATGGTTTTATGGTGTTCTTAACTGGCCTTGCCTCGGGACTATGCTTATGTGTGTTTGTATGTTCGGTTGTGTGTGTTTTTAGTGGGTTTCTAGGCGCGTTGAACTCAATTACTGACGAGTTTGGAAGAAGCCATACTCAGAGCTGCTAAAGTGAGTTCTAGAACCCCTCTTTTAACTGCTTTTTAACTGATTTTGGGGCTGGAAATGCATGAATGTATATTTTTATAAAGCTGGGGTTTTATACCCGTATGATTTACTATGTGTATATTGTTGTTACGATATGATGTTGGGCTATGTTCACGCTTGATGATGTTAAGGTTGTGTTTCTAAGGCTTTGAAGGTAAGATTTAAGCTTAGAACATAATAGATGGTGCTTGGAAACTGAAATCTGATGTTTACGGCTCAGATGTCTAAGTTTTCGAATCTGTCCAAGTGTTCAAAAGAAATACGGATGAGCATTGATCACTAAGTAAGTCAATGCGGATGAGTACTGGAGAAATGCGGATGAACAGTTAATGCGGATGAGAATTGATCACTAAGTAAGTCAATGCAGATGAGTATTGGGGAAATACAGATGAACAGTTAATGCGGATGAGCATTGTTCACTAAGTAAGTCAATGCGGATGAGTATTGAGGAAATGCGGATGAACATTTAATGCGGATGAGCATTAACCACTAAGTAAGAGAAATGCGGATGAGCATTGAGGAAATGCGGATGAACTAAAACAAATGCGGGTGAACAAAAAGGCAAATGCGGATGACACTTAGAATAGTTTTTGACTTTCTGGAGAAAAAGTGAAATTTAGGGTTTGACTTGGGATGTCCCCGTGGGTTCATGTAAGCTGACTTTTGAGGTCATAGATGTTATGATGGGCATGTTATGATATGTGATTGATGCTTATGCATAATGGCATGTATGATGTATGTTATGTATGTTTGATGCCATGTATGATGATGTTGACTGCTTATGTGTATCTTCCTTGTTGTATGATTGTTTTGCTGTGGCTTTACGTTGAATGTTAATGAATGAAATGAAAATATTATGTAACTTAAAGTGAAAGATAATGAAAAGAGGAACGTAATGAATGAATTCATGCATTAACGAATGAAGGAGAAAGTAATGAAAGGCTTGCAAGTAAAATGTACGGAGGTGCACGACTCTAAAATGTCGTAAGCTCAACTGTGTGTAGTTTAGCTAACCCTTAAGGATACATGCAGGGGTCTAGTCTTTGTGACTGACTAGTGATATAGTGCATCGTTTATAGTGATTACTCACCCCGGTGCTGGTGCCAGGCTATGTGCGTTATAGAAGTCATTTATGATCTTCGGCCAGTACCCGCTTTGTCATACGTTTGGTGTAGTATATAGTTTGGATCTTTGTCGCTTGCCCCGGTGCTCATGCCAGGCTATGTGCGTTATGGAAGTCATTTATGATCTTTGGCTCAGTACCCGCTTTGTGCATATGTTTGGGGTATAGCTGATGACACCGATCCGGAAAGAGATAAAGAGATAATGAGATAATGAAAGAAAGTGATGAACAGTAAAGAGGGTAATAATGATATTGTCTATGTGTACGTACAATGTGTGATCATGTACGACGGTATAGTATGATTTAAAAGGAAGTATGTTTTATATTAAAACTAGAACTCACTCAGCAACGCTGACTTTTTATGCATTTTTTCCAGTTGGCAGGTGAGCATTGCTGAGGATGGCACAGGGCAGCTACTTGGCATTTTGGATGGCATTCTTTTGTTATTGTTTTTGCATTGTAATGCGAACAAATGAAAATGTGTAATGAATGATTGTATTAACTTGCAAAAGCAGTTATTATGAAATGAAAAGTTATTTTAATATTCTGTTGTGATGTTTTTATGAAAGTTAAATGTAATTTTATATTTTGTGAGCAATGATTGGCCAGCTGTAAGCATCCCGAGAACGGGGCCTTACAATCAGCTACAAGAACCATCAATTCTAACGTGTGTTACATAAAGTATCCATTAAAAGTAACTCTACGTCATTGCGTACTCTTTGCCAATGCAAGTCTTTATGATAGGAAGTTACTTTATCAATTATGAAGTACATTGCCATTGATAATAAGTTACCACTAAAGATGACTCACCACAAACATGTTTTCTTCATTAGGAATAACTTACCATCAGAAGTAATTCATTAGAGTTCAGGCTGTGTAATCGGGTTTTGGGTTACTCGGTTGTATTTTTTGGGTTTTTATAATTAGGAAAATGAACCTAAACATTGAACCAATAAGAATTATGTAATCAATATTTCGTTTTTGAGTAAACTTGGGATGATTTAATTGGTATTTAGGTTTAGACAGTAAATTATAAACAAGTCAAAGATGTCTACTCAATCCTTGAATCTATTATTGTTAACATCTATAATTACCGCATTATTAGAAAAGAAGTATGATGAATAGTTCCCAAGGGTAGTTTGGGTATTTCGTTCCTCCTCGATAACCATGTCTGGCCATTAAACATCATCAGATGTTAGTTGGTGGTGGTGTGGCTTTGTTGGTTGTCGCCTAGGTGGGTTTTCTGGTTGTGGTGGCTGTTCTTTCCGCCAAGGCCAGCCTTGGCTTCCGCATCGGTCACCAGGTGGTGCTATCGCTAAAACCGCAAGTTTCAGATAGGTTTCTAGCTCTGGTGGTGGTGTTGACCGTTCACTTCCACCAAGGCGGGACTCGGGCTCCGCACCGGAAACCAGTTGGTGTTATTGCCAACGTCGCCATGTCGTTCGTCTCTTTTTTCGTCATCAATTCATCAATGGTGTTCACGAGTTTGCAGGACCGGTGAAGGGTGGTCACTTACAACACAACAACACAAAGAGGAGAGTAACTTAACTTAATCAAACAGTGAACTGGATTAACCACAAGTAAAGACACTAAGAACACAAGTAATTAAGAGACAGAACACAAGAGCAAGATACACAAGAAGATGGTTTTCCAGGTTACAGTATATTGCTTTCTCAATGTTCTATTACAAGTGTTACAAATCATAAAGGAAAGTTACAAGAACATAAGATACTTATACTACATCCTACAGCCAGCTATACTATGAAAGCCAGCTGGATACAATTGACTAGACACAACACAAAATCAATTGTAGAGTCAAAAAGGCAGATGCTTTTTTGACTTTGTGACTATGATATGCCATAGCTCACATCCTTATCTATTACAAAAGGATAACGTACATGAAGTAGAAAGTTTACAGACTCAAGACCTCAATATACAGTTACCAAAAGCATGGACCTTTTCACCAACTCATGCAAGTTGGTGACTTTACAGAGTTGCAGCGGAAAGGGGTCTAGCTTTATCAAAAAGTACATAAGATAAAGCATGTTGTTAAAAGTCTTCAGAAGAAATCTGTCTTCAAGAGTTGAGCTTCAGAAGACTTTGTCTCTGAAGCTTCAGAAGACTTCATCTTTGGCTTCGGAAGATATTGGTCTTGGCTTCAGAAGATTTCACACTTAGAATATTTTTTTACTTGTGTGAAACTTCCGAAGCATTCTTCTTCAGTACTTGTGCAGCATGCATGCAGAAAGACTTTGAGTGTTTGGTTGCTTCAGCCTCTTCATATAATTTCTAGAACTCCCCCTAGGCTGATGCTACCAAAACACTTAAAACTTTAGATATCAACAGTCCTCATCAGGATAATAACCAACCCTTTCTTATAGATGATCAGGATCCTTCAGACTATTAAAGTGTCTTCTTATGTCAAAGAGATCAGCAGAGGCTGATTGAACATTTCTTGCCATGTTTAGACATTCTCAATGCCATGATCTCTAATGACATGCCACCTTTTTGGATTTGTAGTGTATGTCCAGGACAGGATGGCTCTTTGATGCTAGAGGATATATTGGAACGGGAGATGATGGAGCATCCTCTGGCAGCATATCCTCAAGATGTTCTGACTCATCCTTAGGTTTAGAAAAAGATGCAATCTTATTCTTCTTTGGCTTTGGCTTTGAAGCCATCCTTTTCTTTTCTCTTTATCACTTTTAACTGAGAAGACTGGCCTACAACACCTGACTGATCTTCATTGTCTTTCTCAGTTGGTCTTCCACTCTCACAGGTTCAGAATAAGAGGGAGTTTGACCCTGCTGTGGATCAGAAGATGAAGCTTGCTGAGATTCAGCAGGAGGTCCAGGTTGTGTTGTCTCTGGTTTTCAACCTTAACCTCCACTTCAGGTGGAGCTTGAATTGGAAGGGAGTGTAAGTCAATCAGCTCTCCACTCCTTATCTTCTGCTTGATCACCTTGTTCATCCATAGTGGATAGAGACATGGGACCAAGTCTCCTTCCGAAGAATCCATACAGCTTCAAGAAGCTCATCATCCTCTACCTGTCTGCAAACTTCTTCTTGTTCTTCTGGATGGTGGCTCCTGACTTAGCAGCTTCTTCCTATAGCTTTCTTTTGGTTGTCTTTCTTTCCTTGACTATCTCAAGTTCAAGTTGTTTGAGATACTCAAACTCAATATAGTCATAGGATAAGGGAAGAAGTGCTTTTGTCTGATAGAGGCCCGTGGCACTCAGGTAGTTGATCATCTTGATCCTTTCTTCTTGTTTATGTACCTGGGGTTCTTGTTGAACCACATCCTCATATGCAGGACTTTCTTGAACTGGGGAGAGATTAGGCATATGCTTGTACAATCTTTTCTTTCTTCTGTCTTCTTTGATTTGTACCAGTAGCTCTGCATCTTCTGCCTCTTTCTTCTCCTTTGACCTTTCCAAGTCAACCAGTTCATTCAGTTCCTCCAAGGGGAGAGAAATGACATTGTCTATGTCATAGTTCCTTGTCTGCAGGTAGTTTATCCTGACTGCCCTTAACTCATCATTCTGAGTATCTGGTCTAGGAGCAGCCCTGATAGCAGACTCCATGAGTCTTGCAGACTCAGAAAAGGAACTTTCTCCCCTCAGCTTCCTTTTCCTCTCTCTCCTCCTCCTCAATCTCCTCAAATGTCGTCTTTATTTTACCTTTGTCACTCACAGACCTTTGTGACTTAGGTGGAGAGAGCTTTGGCCTTCATTGCTTGATGTAGCTTCTCAGTTCTAGCTAGAGAGAGGTTGAGAAGCACCTTCACCAGCAGGTGTCGCAAAAAGGTATTGATCTTTGCAGCAGTTGGTGGTGATGAGACAAGGCTCTTAGGTTCTGTCACTAGGCCTTCAGTCAAGGTTTCCCCTATGAAACTAATCTTAGGGTCTGCCTCAACATCCATTTGACCGATGACATTGCCTGATTGCCATAGTCTTCTTCTAAAGCTAAACTCTATAGTGATCTTGTCTTGGATTCTTTGAGCTAACTTGTTAGCTTGTCTTGATTGGCTTGGATTGACAAGCGGCATGTTGGCTAAATCTAGACCTTCATAGAAGTTCATGTTCTGAAAGTTGAAGATCTCTTGCTGCCCTTGAACTCTAATGATGATTAGGGCTCTTCTGTTGCTATCATACCTCCACCTAATGATGTGATTTGAATATGGTGGAGATGACATAGCCCTTGGTATCCCTTCCTCAAACAAACTCTATATTAAGGAGTCTATAGAGTCCATATCAATATGAACTTGAGGAAGTTGCTGAGTATGTACAATTGCAAGTGAGGATGGTGAGTCCTCAGTGTCCATACTCTCTGAAGAACTCCCAGGTTCTGTGATTGTAATGACTTTCTCCCCCTTTTTGGTAGCATCACCCACTTGCATAGGTGAGCCAGGAGTTAGGTCAATCACATCCACAGGTTCTTGTGTTCCTGGTTGAGCTCTTCTTAAAGGTCTCCCAGCTAGTTTGTCCTTAAGATATGAAATCTCAAGTTGTTGATCATTGACCCTGTTTTGCAAGGTAGTCACTTGAGATTCAAGGTGACTGACCTTGGAGACTAAATAGGTGCATTTTTGACATTTTTTGCATCTTTAGTCTTAGATTCCCCTTATCTTCATCAGAAGAATCATTGGGGATGAGATGATTGGACCAGAGTCCTCTCTCTCACCATCAGCTTAAGGTTCTTGGCTGCTGGTTTTTCTCTGCTCACTAACATTCTCAGTTGAGGTGTCAATGGGCTGAGTTGCCATGGCTGAGGTCTTAATGATGTAATCACTTTCAAAAGTGAGAGCTCTTCCATATGGACATCCTGAATAGGTTAGGAGTGTCCACCTTAGTAGGGGTGACTTATGTGGGATAGAAATAGGATCCTCAGAAGCACTCATCTATCTTTGAGTAGGGGAAAAGAAGAGAGAATCATGGTACTCACTAAAACCTAGATCTTCATCAGTGTAGAAGTCAAGTTGGGGATAGGTTGGTTTAGATCCAAAGGCTAGGGATGGTAACTGTCCCTTGAAGGTTGATCACTTGAGTGTTGAGGCTCAGAGTGATGCTTAAGGTAGTTTGGCTTATGAGCTTATCAGGCTGAGCATGAGGAACCTCAGCATTGATTATTGAAGTAATGGGAGTGCTGCTCCTCAGGAGAAGTGGGAGCTCCAGTGTCCACTTCTTCCTGTGTGGTAAGTGTATAGGGGCCTACCAGACTGAATACCTGAGTAGGGGTTCGTTTGGATTTTCTCTGGTAGGTAAGCATGATTTGTGTGTTTAGGTGGTTGGGATGTAGAAGGTGTGGGTTCAACACTAGCTGGTGCTGCTAGGTTGTCACCTTGAGCAATGAGCTCTAACATTTTGGGACCAGGGTTGTTTCTACCCCAGAGAAGCCAATAGTGTGCTTTCTCAAGATCTTAAAGATGTCAGCTTCATCTGTCCCAATTTAAGAATATTACATGTTCCCCTTAACTGTGAGCCAGTTCACAGTTAAGAATGTATTGAACATATCTAGGGAACATGTAATACTCTAAGGAGTCCAAGTTTGCAAGCAGATGGTATAAACAAACTGAGAATACCTTAACTTGACCCCCTGAATAGTCCCATGGACAATGAAGGAGAGATCCTTAGGAATCTGGTCCCATCCACCATGCTTGTTTGATAAGCTATGGATAACCACATGGAGCAAGAATTTCCATTAGGATGAGACCTTCCCCCTTCCGAAGGTCTTGATAGAGTAGTCTCCCTCATAACCCGTCTGCACAAAGGAATGATTTACAGCTTCCTTTCAAAAGAACACCTCACTTCTACATCATCCAGCTGAAGATGCATGTTGATGATGGCTGGATTGATGAAGACTGTTCTCCCCTGCACTGTGGCAGACAGTGCCTTCTCCCCATCCATTACGACCTCTTCGCAGGTCATCCAGAATTCCAGCAGTTGATCCTCATAAAGAGAAGGATCAATGGTTAGGGAGGTGAAGTAGTTCGACAGAGCTAAGAAACGGCAAATCTCTGAGAAATAAGGATCTTTCTCAGAGCTTAACAGAGCAACCTCATTATGTTTCTTGTGTAACTGCATGGTAAAGTTCAGGTCATTTTGTGATGAGGGTTGGCCATTTAGAGAGAGCTTAAGGATGAAGAAAGATGAAAGAAAGAAATTTCAGAGAGAAATTTGTGGTTTTAGTTTGGAGGAAAGAAGCAAATGATAGAAAAAGGGGGAAACTGTTGGGTTTATATGTGAAAAAGGATTTCAGATAAAGTTTAATGAAAGAGGATAAACTTTGAAATCCGAATGGCGGTCCCACCTCTGAAAAAGTAGTTTACTTTTGCTCAAAAAGTAGTTTTCTTGGAAGTCAAAAAGCTTCCGAAGGTAAATAATCCTCGGAAGTTTTAATGAAAAAGCTTCCGAAGCTAAAATGACTTCGGAAGATTTTCCTAAGTGTTGTGAAAAATTTTCTTCGGAAGAAAAATTAAGACTTGAATGCTTTGTCCAGAGAACAAAGCTTTCGAGAGTTAATTTTGCTTTGGAAGAAAATGGTCCTTGAAAACAGATAAGTGTCTGAGACAAGTACTTAAGCTTCAGAGATATTTTAAAAATTTCTTTCGAAGGTAAATTTCTTAGACAGTATTTGTTTTGAAGACATGATTTTCTTTTGAAGATAAAAGTATATCTTCCGAAGGATCAAAATTTTCAAAAATCTAAGGAAGCTCTTCAAAAAGATTTTCATCCAAAGAAAACAAGAGTTTATGGAAGTGATGAACTAGACAACTTAGGACACACATATTTTAAGAAATAATAAGAATTAGCTTTAAGAAAAATCTACTCAAAGTTTATCATCCCAATAGTTTATATTAGATATTTAAATCTCTGTTCATCAAAAGCTTTTGTAAAGAGATCAGCATATTGTTCATCTGTGTGGACTTTGACTAGTTTAATTAATCCATTTTCATAATTATCTCTTATTAAATGATACCTGATGTTGATGTGTTTGGTCCTTGAGTGCTGCACAGGATTCTCTGTTATTGAGATAGCACTGTTGTTGTCTATTTGAATGGGAGTCTCTTTGAAGTTTAACCCATAGTCCAGCATCTGACTCTAAATCCAAAGCACTTGAGCATAGCAGCTTGCAGCAGCTATGTATTCAGCTTTAGCAGTTGATGCAGAGACACAGGATTGTTTCTTTCATTGCCATGAGACAACCCTTCCACCAAGAAACTGACATCCCCCAGATGCAGAGTCTGCAGTCATGTTACAACCACCATAATCACTATTTGTATAAGCATACAGATTGAAGTTAGAATTCTTAGGATACCACAGGCCAAGTGTTGAAGCACCTTTAAGGTATCTTAGAATCCTTTTGACAGTGATAAGGTGAGACATCTTAGGGTTGGCTTGGTATCTTGCACAAATGCAAGTGGCAAACATAATATCAGGCTTGATAGCTGTAAGATGCATAAAAGACCCAATCATAGCCCTGTATAAGTGTTCATCTATACACTCCCCCTCAAGATCAGGTCCAAGAGAGTGGTTCCTCGCTATGGGTGTCTTAGCAATCTTACAATCAATCATGTTGAACCTCTTTAGTATGTCCTAAACATACTTTGACTGACTTATGAAGATGCCATCTTCAACTTGCTTCACTTGAATTCCCAGAAAGAAATTGAGTTCCCCCATGGCACTCATTTTAAATCTATCCTTCATCAACTTCCCAAAGTCTTTGCAGAGCTTTGGATTAGTTTAACCAAAGATGATATCATCCACACACACTTGAATTAGCAATATGTCATTTTCATATCCTTTGATGAAGAGAGTTCCATCTATAGTACCTCTTTTGTATCCATGTTTGCAAAGATACTGAGATAGAGTCTCATACCACTTCTTGGGTGCCTGATACAGCCCATAAAGAGCTTTGTCAAGCTTGCAGGCATAATCAGGATGATCAGGATCTACAAAACCAGGTGGTTGTTTGACATACACCTCTTCATCAATCACTCCATAAAGAAAAGCACACTTCACATCAAGTTGATAGACCTTGAAATTCTTGGATGCAGCAAATGCCAGAAATATCCTAACAGCTTCCAGTCTTGCTACATGAGCAAAGACATCAGTGTAGTCAATCCCTTCTTCTTGTGTGTATCCTTGAACAACTAGTCTTGCTTTGTTCTTGATAATAATGCCTCTATCATCCTTCTTGTTCTAACACCCATTTGGTTCCAATGGTAGTCTTCCCATGAGGAAGAGAACAAATTTTCCAAACTTTTTTATCTTTTGAATTGAAGCAGCTCCTCTTGCATAGCTTCAACCCAACTTCCATCTTTTAGAGCTTCATCAACTTTTTTTTTGCTCTATTTGGGACAGGAAACAAGAGTGAAGACAAACATTTGCTTCATGGGTTTGTCCTCTTGTTCTTACCCCAGAGACAACATCTCCAATGATGTTTGTAGTAGGATGAGACTTGTGGATCCTTAGCTGAGTGATCACAGCAAGTTGCTTGAAGGATCATAGCAAGTTGCTGAGAAAGATCTAAATTAGAGAAATTTTGATCTGGCATAGATGTTTCTCCCACTACATCAACACACTTATCAAGAGAGACTTGATCCAAGGAGTGTGTGACATCATTGATGTTGTCATCTATAGAGTGGTTATCAGCATCAAGAAAGTCTTGATCACTATCACCACTACCATCATTGTCTTCTACATTTGAAGTATCTTTATCTGGTTGTGGAGCCTCTGAGCTAGAATTTGAAGGCATACTAGATGTATCAGCTGAGTTTGTCATTGTGGTGCCGATAGAAACCTCATTTGCAGAAGTAGTCCCAACTGGAGCTGAAGATGTCTTACTTGAAGTTTTCTCAGCTCAAATCTTGGATTAGGATCACCTGTATTTAAGATTTCTGCAGATCCTGAAACAGTTTCACAAGATTTGTTAAAACAGTTGGTAACTAAATCAAGACAAAAAAGCCAATCAGGACCAGAACTAGCCACACAGGTGTGTGTTCGTTGAAAATCACATTAGCTGACTCCTCAACAATTCTAGTTCTGAGATTGTATACTTTGTAAGCCTTAGCTTGGGAAGAGTATCCAATGAAGTGTTCATCATCTGATTTCTCAGCAAATTTGGCAATTTGATCCTTGGTATTCAAGATGGTGCAAGGACATCCAAATGACCTGATAAAACCAATGAAAGGTTTCCTCTAGTGCCAAAGTTCATAAGGAGTCTTGCCATGAGTCTTGACTACTAAAACTCTATTCTGCACATAGCAGGAAGTATTGACTGCCTCTACCCAGAAGGTGATAGGCAGCTTAGAGTCAGGCAACATGGTTCTTGTAGCTTCAATCAGTGTCCTGTTTCTCCTCTTAGCAACACCATTTTGCTGAGGAGTCCTGGGAGTACTGTATTGTCTTGTAATACCTTTTTCATCACAAAATGCATCAAGGATTTGGTTCTTGAATTCAGTTCCCTAATCATATCTTATGATTTTGACCTTGTGATCAGATTGATTCTCAATCTTCAAGATGAAATTCTTCAAAATCTCAAGAGTCTCATCCTTAGTTCTAAGGAAGAAGACCTAAGTGAATCTTGTAAAGTCATTTGTGATCACTAAACAGTAAGAGGTCCTTCCTAGACTCATTACACTGGTGGGCCCAAAGAGATCCATATGTAACAAGTGTAGGGGTGTAGTGATGGAGTTCCTTTCCTTAGGCTTATGAGATACCTTATGTTGCTTCCCTTTCAGGCATGCAACACAATGGTCATCACTTGTAAACTCTTTCTTTGGCATTCCAGTTACCAAATCATTCTTAATCAGTTTATTCATGTTCTTAAAGTTTACATGGCACATTCTTTTATGCCATAAGAAAGACTCATCACTATTAGCTTTAGATAGAAAGCATGAAACTTCTCCAGAGGGAGATGTTTCTTGCAAATCCATCTTGTACATGTTCCTTTTCTTGGGGGCTCTACGACGAATATGCTCATGAGGAATGACCACCCCGGGCTTGAGAACAATGCACTCATGCTCAGTAAAAAGCATGTTATGACTCTGATCACAAAATTGGGATACACTCAGAAGATTGTACCCAAGCTCCTTGACAAAGTTTACCTTTTCAATGCTGAGCTTACCATTTGTGACCTTGCCCCTTCCAGAAATGTAACCACCTTCATCTCCTCCAAAAGCAACTGGCCCTCCATCAATCCTTTCAAAGTTCTAGAGTAGTGACCTATTGCTTGTCATGTGCCTGGAACAGCCACTTTCAATGATCCAGACATTCTTGTTGTCTTGAGTTGTCCCTGCACAAAGAAAAAGATTAGTTACATTTGGAAACCCAAGCCTTACTTGTCTTGGGCTCACTAAGAGAAACAGAAGGTAATGAAACAGTAATAGATCCTATGGTTGTGCTTGGAGATCTTGAGCTGTTGTGATGGAGAATTTTCAGTCACTTAGTCTTTCTTAGACTTCCACACCACCTTTGGAAACTTGGACTTGACCTTCAATACTTCGGAAGCTTTTAACACTTTGGAATTTTGATAACTGGACCTTCGGAAGATTCTACACACACTACAGCAGACTTCAGTGCTTCGGAAGTATTCCTCCCTTCCGAGACCAACTTTTCTTCCAAAGGCAAATTTCCACTTGCCTTCTTCTTAGATTTGGAGCTTTCGAAGGAAACAGATTTCCTTCTGAAGCTTGAATCTTCTTGGAACTCTTGGAAGTCCTTGTCTTGGTCATGTGACCTTCAGGATTGTATGGACAATCCTTAGCAAGATGAGCAGTAGTTTCACACATGACACACTCCATTTTCTTCTTCCCAAGAGCCTTCTGCTGGGAACAAGACTGACTTTGGTCACATCCCTTCTCCACCCTCATCTTTGCAGATGTTGAGACAATCCTTTTAGTTTGAGAAATATTCTTGGAGTTTGATGGACCAGGCTGTGTAGCAGTGATACACAATAGATCAGTTTTCTTCTTGGTACTGAGATGATTTGAACATGAACCAGAACTCTTAGCAGAAGAGTTGAGGTTGATTTCTTCAGTCTTTACTACTTCAAACCCTACAGAGATAAAAACTTGTTTCTGCTTAAGTCAAAAGTAGTCTTGATCTCTTGAGCCTTCCTAGCTTTCCTTTTGCTCTTTCTGATGAAGTTCTTTCTCATTTACTTGGTTATCATAGTCTTCTTCTTCTCCTCAGAAGGATAGTGGCCCTTCTTAGAATCCTCCTCTTCACTCTTCTTAGAGGAATTCTTGACTATCACTTCATCATCCTCTTCACTCAAAGGATCTATGAGAGGAAGCTCATCTTCACAAGTTCCACACCTAGGTGATCTTACAGACAAGATTGTGTGTGGAGGAGCTATCTCGTTGGATCCCAGTCCCTGCTTGTTTTGATAGCATACTTTGTTGTGCAGGGATGAGGATATTATGTTCTTGAAGGTCTCTTCTTCAAGAACACACTTGTCTGCCCTGGCTTTGCTGATCACAAGCGCAGCCTGACACTCAGTCAGCTTAGTTATGAGATCCTTGATCTGAGTCCTAAACTTTGTATGCTCATGTTTTAGAACTGAAATAGTTTTCTCTAAGTCCTCTATCTTCAGTTTATAATCATTTTCAGACTTTCTAAAATCAGCTTTTAAAATGTTTAAGGACTCAAGATCAGATCTCATTTCCAAGTGGTAGGACCTATACCTGTTAACTTTAGCAATGCATTCAGTGGTACCGAGATGTTCCAATACCTTGGCTTCATCATGATCTGCCATTAGTGCTTGGTTTGGAGAAGCATCTTCCACCTGAAAGCTCCAATCAAAACCTCCTTCTTCAAAAGCAACAACAGCCTGCTACTTTGGCTTCTCATTCTGGGGAGCTTTGTCAGTGTAGTTTGGTCTGGACTGTGTTTTGCCACCATTTGTTCTAGGTGCCTTAAAATCTTTGGAAAAGTGGCCCATCAAGTTACAATTGTAATACTTGACCTTGCCTTCCAGCCCAAACTTTCCACTGGTTGCATTGCTGGGGAACTTCCTCCCAGTCCGCTTGTAGAACTTCTTGGCTCTGTGAGTGAGAAGAGCCATCTGCTGGACTATCTCCATGTATTCCAGATCATCTGGATGGATATAGTCCAGGTCTTCAAGGGTGAAAAGAAAGCTGTCATAACTTTCATCAGAAGACACAAAGGCTTGAGAAGAACTTGTCTCTTGGAATAGGCTTCCTTGAGTGTAGTTCTCCCTTAGTGTCTCTGGGAAGGTGATGAAATGACCCTTTGGTGAGTTGTCAGGGTAGCATATGAGATGATGTTAGGGTTCTATGCTATCCCTTTCAACCACATGAAGGGTTGAACCCATTTGATTGTTGGAGTTGTCAGATGAACCTTGCATGTTCATCTTCATCTAGTAGCCACTAAGAATCCCATATAACTCTATCAGAGTGAGAGTTTTGAGGTTCTTAGTCCTCATGATCACCACACAGTAGTGTGTCCACTGCCTAGGAAGTGAGGACATGAACTTCCTTATAATGTCTCTATTCTCAAGAGCAACTCCTCCATCCACAAGGGTATCCACAATCTCAACATACCTGAAGTATTGTTGAGTCATGGTTTCACCTGCTTTGAAGGTGAAGTTTTCAAACTGTTGCTTTAGGAGATCCTTCTTGTTCTCCTTAGCTTCAGAGGAACCCTCATACATCAGTTTCAATGCATCCCATAGCTGCTTAGCTGTTTTGCATTTCTTGAAACCTCTGTATATAGAGTTTGGAAGAGCAGTCTGAAGGGTTGTCATGGCTTTTCTATCAATCTCTACTCTCTTCATGTCTTCATCAGAGTAGTTTGCCACAACCTTGGGGATCATACCACTACTAGTAGCAGAAGGGGTGATTGGTATGTAAGGTCCATTCTCAACAGACTCCCACATTCTTGAGTCTAGAGACCTGATGAAACCTTCCATTCTTAGGCACCAGGTATTAAAGTATTCAAGAGTGATCAGTGGGGATTTTTCATGGTTCCAATTTCCATATCAGTTTTGGAAATGGTTGCCATTTGAAAAGTTGAGTATTTGTGTGTGTGAGGGATCTTAAGATGGTGAGATCTTATATCAAGAGCCTTGAAAGCTCTAATACCAAATACAGGACCGGTGAAGGGTGGTCACTTACAATACAACAACACAAAGAGGAGAGTAACTTAACTTAATCAAACAGTGAACTGGATTAACCACAAGTAAAGACACTAAGAACACAAGTAATTAAGAGACAGAACATAAGAGCAAGATACATAAGAAGATGGTTTTCAAGGTTGCAGTATATTGCTTTCTCAGTTCTATTACAAGTGTTACAAAGCATAAAGGAAAGTTACAAGAACATGAGAGACTTATACTACATCCTACAGCTGGCTATACTATGAAAGCCAGCTGGATACAATTGACTAGACACAACACAAAATCAATTGTAGAGTCAAAAAGGCAGATTGCTTTTTTGACTTTGTGACTATTATATGCCATAGCTCACATCCTTATCTATTACAAAAAGGATAAAGTACATGAAGTAGAATTTTACAGACTCAAGACCTCAATATACAGTTACCAAAAGCATGGACCTTTTCACCAACTCATGCAAGTTGGTGACTTTACAAAGTTGCAGCGGAAAGGGGTCTAGCTTTATCGAAAAGTACATAAGATAAAGCATGTTGTTAAAAGTCTTCAGAAGAAATCTGTCTTCAAGAGTTGAGCTTCAGAAGACTTTGTCTCTGAAGCTTCAGAAGACTTCATCTTTGGCTTCGGAAGATATTGGTCTTGGCTTCAGAAGATTTCACACTTAGAATATTTCTTTTACTTGTGTGAAACTTCCGAAGCATTCTTCTTCAGTACTTGTGCAGCATGCATGCAGAAAGACTTTGAGTGTTTGGTTGCTTCAGCCTCTTCATATAATTTCTACAAGTTGAATCGCTTCGCCTGTCTGCCTGCCACCGGTTGTCCATGTCGATGGCTGGTTGGTGGTTTTGTGCGTCGCTAGCAGCTCTGATGTACCCATGTTTCACCGTCTCCATGGATGGTGGTGCATGTTGGGATTGGCTTAGACTTGTCCATTTTGATGCCGACGGTGGTCTGTTGATCGCCTTTGGTGGCGTCTACGTGACTGTGACATAAGTTATTTTCATATTTTGCTCGATGATGATGGCACATGGCACATCTGAGAGCCCTAATATTGTTTATGATAATGTGCTTTCGTACAAACATAGGGGTTTCGGTGATCTTGCAAAGATGCGACCGTCGGTCGTTGCCCATGGATGGTGATGTATACCGGTGCGGCTCAGATCTGTTGATTGTAACTCCATTGGCCGCCGCTTGGATACCTTTGTAGAGATTAGTGAAGAGGCTGATGCAACCTAAACATCTTTAGTCTTTCCTGCATGCTGCACAAGTGCATTAAAGTGGAATGCTTTGGAAAGTTTCACATGTGCAACAGAAATACTCTAAGTGTGAAATCTTCCGAAGCCAAGATCAACATCTTCCGAAGCCAAAGATGAAGTCTTCCGAAGCCTCAGAGACAAAGTCTTCCGAAGCTTCAAGTTCATGAAGACAGATTTCTTCCAAAGACTTTTAGTAACATGCTTTATCTGATGTACTGTTCCATAAAGCTGGACACCTTTCCGCTGCAACTCTGCAAGTCACCAACTAACATGGTTTGGTGAAAAGGTCCATGCTTTTGGTAACTGTACATTGAGGTCTTGAGTCTGTAACTTTCTACTTTATGTACTTTATCCTTTTTGTAATAGATAAGTATGTGAGCTATGGCATGTCATAGTCACTAGTCAAAAGGCAATCTGCCTTTTGACTCTACAATTGATTTTGTGTGTGTCTAGTCAATTGTATCCAGCTGGCTTTCAAAGTATAGCCGCTGTAGGATGTTGTATAAGTATCTCATGTTCTTGTATCTTTCGAATATGCTTTTGTAACACTTGTAATAAAACATAGAGAAGGCAATATACTGCATTCTTGAAAACCAAACACTTGTGTTCTTGTGTTCTGTCTCATATATTACTTGTGTTCTTAGTATCACCACTTGGTTAATCCAGTTTACTGTTTGATCTAAGTTTAGTTTATCTCCTCTTTGTGTTGTTGTGTTGTAACTCTACACCCTTCAACGATCCTGCATTTGGTATCAGAGCTTTCCAGGCTCTTGATATAAGATCTCACCATCTTAGATCCCTCACACACACAAATACTAAACTTTTCAAATGGCAGCCATTTCCAAAACTGATATGGAAACTGGAACCATGAACAAGTCCCCACTGATCACTCTTGATGAGTTTGACACCTGGTGTTTAAGAATGGAAGGTTTCATCATCTCTTGATTCAAGAATGTGGGAGTCTATTGAGAATGGACCTTTCATACCCAGCACACTTCTGCTACTGGTGCTGGTATGATCCCCAAGATGTGGCTAACTACTCTGATGAAGATAGGAAGAGAGTAGAGATAGACAGAAAAGCCATGACAGCTCTTCAAACTGCCCTTCCAAACTCTGTGTACAGAGGTTTCAAGAAGTGCAAACAGCCAAGCAGCTGTGGGATGCACTGAAACTGATGTATGAGGGTTCTTCTGAAGCCAGGAGAACAAGAAGGATCTCCTGAAGAGCAGTTTGAAAACTTCACCTTCAAAACAGGTGAAACCATGACTCAGTAGTACTTCAGGTATGTTGAGATTGTGGATACCCTAGTGGATGGAGGAGTTTCTCTTGAAACAGAGACATTGTAAGGAAGTTCATGTCCTCACTTCCTAGGCAGTGGACACACTACTGTGTGGTGATCAAGAGAACTGAAATCTCAAACTCTTACTCTGACAGAGTTGTATGGGATTCTCAGTGGCTACCAGATGGAGATGAACATGCAAGGTTCATCTGGAAACTCCAACAATCAAATGGGTTCAGCCCTACATGTGGTTGAAAGGGATAACATAGAACCCAAACATCACTCTTATGCTACCCTGACAACTCACCCAAGGGTCCTTTCATCACCTTTCCAGAGACACCAAAGGAGAACTACACTCAAGGAAGCCCATTCCAAGAGACAAGCTCTTCTCAAGCTTTTGTGTCTTCTGATGAAAGCTGTGGCAACTCTCTTTTCACTCTTGAAGACCTGGACTGTATCCATCCAGATGATCTGGATACATGGAATAGTCCAGCAGATGGCTCTTCTCACTCACAGAGCCAAGAAGTTCTACAAGAGGACTGGAAGGAAGTTTCCAAGCAATGCAACCAGTGGAAAGTTTGGACTAGACAAAGGCAAAGTCAAGTGTTACAACTGTAACCTGATGGGCCACTTTGCTAGAGAGTGTAAGGCACCTAGAACAAATGGTGGCCAAACACAATCCAGACCAACTACACTGACAAAGCTCTCCATAATGAGAAGTCAAAGCAGCAAGCTGCTGTTGCTGTTGAAGAAGGAGGCTTTCACTGGAGCTTTCAGGTTGAAGATGCCTCTCCAAACAAGCACTGATGGCAGATCATGATGAAGCCAGGTATTGGAACATCTCTGTACTCCTGAATGCATTGCTAAAGTTAACAGGTACAAGTCCTATAACTTGGAACTGAGATCTGATATTGAGTCCTTAAACATTTTAAAATCTGATTTTAGAAAGTCTGAAAATGATTATAAGCTGAAAATAGAGGACTTAGAGAAAACCATTTCAGTTCTAAAACATGAACACACAGATTTTAGGACTCAAATAAAGATCTCATAACCAAGTTAACTGAGTGCCAGGCTGAGCTTGTGATCACAAAGCCAGGGCAGAAAAGAGTGTTCTTGAAGAAGAGACCTTCAAGAACATGATATCCTCATCCCTGCACAACAAAGTGTGCTATCAAAACAGACAGGACTAGGATCCAATAAGATAGCTCCTCCACACACAATCTTGTCAGTAAGATCTCCTAGGTGTGGAACTTGTGAAGATGAGCTTCCTCTCATAGATCCTATGAGTGAGAGGATGAAGAAGAGATAGTGAAGAATCCTTCTACAAAGAGTGAAGAGGAGGATTCCAAGAAGGGCCAATATCCTTCTGAGGAGAAAGTGAAGACTATGATGACCAAGTCCATGAGAAAGAACTTGATCAGAAAGAGCAAAAGAAAGCAAGGAAGGCTCAAGAGATCAAGGTTACTTTGCTCTAAGCAGAAACAAGTTTTTATTTCTGCAGGGTTTAAAGTGGTAGGAGTGAAGACATTGACCAAAACTCTGCTAAGAGTTCTGGTTCTTGCTCAACTCATCTCAGCAGCAAGAAGACTGATCTGCTGGTACCACTACTGCATACCTGGTCCATCAACTCCAAGCACAGTTCTCAGCTCAAAGGACTGTCTCAACATCTTCAAAGATGAAGGTGGAGAAGGAAGTGACCAAAGACAGTACTCTCAAGACAAGGCTCTTGTAAAGAAGAAAATGAATTGTGTTATGTGTGACAGCACCACTCACATTGCAAAGGATTGTCCCTTCAATCCTAAAGGTACTGTCCATATGCCAAAACAAAGGCTTCAAAGAGTTCTAAGAAGATTCAGGCTTTGGAAGGAAACAATTTCCTTCAAAAGTTCCAATCTAACAAGAAGGAAGTGGAATTCTCTTCGGAAGAATATTTGGTCTCGGAAGAAAGGAGTTCTTCCGAAGCACTGAAGTCTGCTGCAGTGTTTGCAGAATCTTTCGAAGGTTCAGTCATCAAAACTTCTAAAGCTTCAAAGCTTCTAAAGTTTTGAAGGTCAAGTCCAAGACTCCAAAGGTGGTGTGGACGCCTAAGAAAGACCAAGTGACTGAATTTCCCTATCAAACAGCTCAAGATCCTCTTAGTACAACCATAGGATCTATTACTATTAATTGCCTTCTGCAGTGAGCCCAAGACAGCAACTTGGGTTTTCAGATGTACTAATCATTCTTTTTGTTCAGGGACAACTGAAGACAAACAGAATATCTGGATCATAGATAGTGCTACTCCGGCACATGACTGTAAAGGAGTCCTACTCCAGAACTTTGAAGATTGGGAGGACCTGTTTGCTTTTGGAGGAGATGAAGGTGGGTACATTTCTGGTAGGCAAGGTCACAAATGTAATCAGCATGAAAAAGGTAAACTGTAAAGGACTTGGATACATCTTCTGAAGCGCATCTCAATTTTTGTGATCAGAGTCATAACATGCTCTTTACTGAGCATGAGTGCATTGTTCTTAGCTGGTGTGGTCATTCCTCATGTCTATCCTGCTTAGACCCCCATGTTAGGATCTCAGCCTCTTGGTTTAATCGATTGAACAGATATAGCAGCGGAATAGCTCAGAATTAGACAAATTCAAGCAAGAACATTCGATATAAAGCGATAAAAGAATTTTGTTATAGAGAGAGAAATATCTGACAAAAGGAATATTGCATTAAGATTGTCGGCCTCAATGGCACGATTACAGGTGAGTCATCCTTCCTTATAAGGAAAGAATGACGTAGGCTGATGTCACTTGAAAGTGACATGTAACCGTTTTATAACTACTGATGTTTAACAACTACTGAAGATGTCAACAACTGACATCTTCTTACAAATGTTCCTAAGTGTTAAACATCTTATTTACAACTACTGAAAAACATAAAACTACTGATACTACAACAACTGAAGAACACCTCTTCAGTGTTTACAAGTACTGAAAAGGAAACAAAACTACAGAAAAGTAAACAAACTACTGAAAGAAAAGAAAACTACTGATGAAGAAACACCACAACACACTGAAGAAGCCCTCTTCAGCTGTTGTCATCAGCTGTTAGCATCAGCTGATGTCTTCAGTACTTGAACATCAGACTTTGTCTTTCAGCTGTTGATCTTCAGTCTTTGTCTTCAGTACTTGTTGAAGTCTTCAGACTTTAGATCTTCAGCTGTTGTCTCAGTCTTTGTCTTCAGTACTTCAGAAATACTTCAGCAGTTGTATTCTTCAGACTTTGTAGAACAGCTGATCAGGTCTTCTTCAGCTGTTGTGATGTCCTGTGGGACTTAGAGGTTTCTCTGATCAGGCTCATTGGTTCTTTTGGTCCAACAAACTCCCCCTGAACCAATGCAGCCAAAACCTCTAAGTTATTGACGAGTCCCACTTATTTTGGCAGATAGATTGGTCTTTTTATCCTCTTGATCAGATGAGAAGTGACCCTTTTTCAGCACCGCCTGGGAAGAAGTCTCTAATGATCTGTTTTGCATGATATGGTTGGGAGCTCTGTATTGGGGACTTGGACACTGAGCTGTTACCCAACCATGAGATCTACTTCCCGTGTATCAGCCTATATGATTCCCTGGTGTAAGCCCTTAGAAACATGATCTGCTCATCCATTGTCAGCACCTCGGGCACACCATCAAACAATCCTTCTCGGCCATACACTTCAGAGATGTACTTGGCCTGTTTTCCATTCTTGAGCTCAACCGTGGTTATTTGTCTGTAAGCAAACTCATCTGGATGAGTCCCTTCTAAGAGCAGGTTGAGCTCATCTTGTTTGAAGTTTTCAAGTCTTTTGTAAACCAATCCCTTCTTTATGATTTTATTCTCCAACATCTTTTGGGTGGTTGTTTGGCTTCATAAGCTTTCTTGAACTCTTCTACAATTCCCAGGGGGACACTACAAGAACCACAGTGATGTCTTCGTCGACAACCCTCTTCTCGGCCCTTGTATTTTGGAATTTCTTTCTTGACAATCCTGTGTGCCACCCTAGGATCAGGCCATCCTTACTTTTTCCCTTTGGTATTGAAAGGTATTAGCAAGGTGTACAATCTTAAGACTTCTTTCTTCATGCTAATCATTGAAGAGGATGTGGCATATGCTTTGTCAATGCTTTTCAGCATTTCCTCATCATGTCTTTGCATCTGTTCCTCTTCAATCTTTATCATCACAGCATGCATTTGAGAAGCAGGAGTGATGGACATTGGATTAGCCTTAGGCAAAGTGATAACTGCAGAGAGTGGCAGTCTGTCTTCATCCTCCTCTTCTTCTTCATCAGCCCTCAGTACCTTTCTTTTCTTTGTCTAGGTACATCACTGGCAGTGGGTTTTGGGGGTAAAGGATTTGGTTTTGTGGGTTGGATGGTTGGTTTAGAGGGTAAAGGGTTGTTTTAGTGGGTTGTGGAGGTAGTGATTTTGAGGATAGAGGCTTTTCAGACTGTTTTAGCATTTTGGCTGTAAGGGAGGCTTTAGTAAATTTTGTCAGTTCTTTTCGGTTCCCAACCCCAGCTTCATTTAATGCCTCAATCACTAACCCTTGGAGTATGCTTCAGACGAACAAATCTTGGTGGTTATTGCCAAGATGTTGTCCCTGGTCCAGGCCCTTATTTCTATCAGAGATCTTCCCAAGTATTTGGCTACAAATCTAATCATTATCTCCAGCCTTTCTCTTTCTAAGGCATCATAACTAGCCCATCTTGAGTTGATCTCCTCTGTCTCCAACCTTCTGATCTCGGAGTCTAGTTGTTGGATGTCAAACCCTGCCTATATAACTGATCAATGATTTTATCCATTGAACGGTTATGGTTGGCATCAGCTTCTTTCACCATATCATTCAGCTCCTTCTCCTTCTCAGACTCTCCTTTCCTCTTTTGATATGTGACATGAAAGTCTTTTTGACTTTCATTCACTTCAGCTCTTCTCACTCTCCTTCTCCTCTCATGATCAAACTCAGTCTCCTCCACACTTATAACAGCCAACTCCTTCTCATTTACCTTCTCTGATTCTTTCTCCTTCTCCCCATCTGTCCTCTTCCTTTTTCCTTTAACTGACTGACTCTCCCCCTTTTTGGTTGCATTGGGTGCAAGGGTTTGAGCAGTAGAAAGTGATTTGGTCACCAACTCCTCCACCAGGGGTTGTATTATTGTAGGAAGCCTCTCATCAATGGCTTTGATCACTATATCTGTGATCATGGGAGTGATGAGAGGTAGGGATTTTTGAAGGTTAGCAACTGATTGATCAGGATGGTTCTGTTCCTGAGAATCAGTGCCAAAAGCAGAGGCTGGTGGCTTGGAAGTATGTATTGGCTCAGTGTTTAGGGGACCTTCAGAAGAAGGTGCCATCTGTGGGTGTATTGTGGTGGCAGATGGACTTTCATCCTGAGAATCTTGGCCAGCAGCTCTTTGAGTCTGCTAACCTCATCCTCTAGGATGGTGTTTTGAGCAACTACATCATAGAAGAAGCTCAGTTCATCATCAGTTGATACTGAATCACCTGACCTCCTGACAGAGTCAGATTACATGCCTTGAGTGTAGATCAATTATAGCATGTGCCCCTTGTTCTTGGTTCTGGGGACTTCCAGCCTCAGGACTATGTCCTTCATCAGCTGTTGCCGCTGGTGAGGTCTTAGAGATGTTACCAACTGCATCCTGGTCATTTGCTGAGTCAGAGGCAGTGGCAGCCTCACCAGAAGTCGCACCTCCTTGTCTACACCAGGAGATGGAACATGATAACCCCTGTGCTGTGGGTTGACAGAAGCATTGTGATCCTCCCCCTCAGGTGTTGAGGTTATCCCAGTAGTGATTGGTGTCTGGGTGGGGGTGAGGAATGCAACTGCGTCAGCACTTTTGCAACAATTATTGTAGGGCTTTGAGGGGCGGTTGCATCAGGAGAGGGTGTGGAAGCAGTGTGCACCCGGGACGAGTGGTGCTCTTCAATGGTAATCCCCTCAAGTGAGGAGGATCCCAGCAGTGGGCTTCCCTTTGAGTGGTTGCATCAGGTTCCTTTTGAGAGGAAACCTGAGCGGCTTCGGTTGGTGGAGTCATAGTCTCTACTGGGGGTTTTTCCAGTAGAGATAACCTGCTTTGGTGCAGCAGGAGCATCCTCAGGGGACTCAACTCCCTGAGTAGCCTTCTTAGGCTTCTTCTTTGTGGGTTTGGAGGGGACTTTGGATGTGGAAGTGGAGGCTGTGGGTCCAGCTGCGTGGTTTGCGCAGCTTGGCAGCCTGTTTAAGAGTTTGGTCAGTGTTGTGTCGGGAGTATACCTCCGGCAATACAGCCAAAGCAGGGACTCCCAGACCAACTAGTCCCTCAGCAGAAAGCTGATTCTCTATTATGGCCATTATAACCGAGGATATAGTATCCAACGGTTAGAAAGTGGTTTTGTGGCCATATCCTTGATTTCAAGAAAAATTATTTCAGAAAAGTTTAGTGGTTCTTGTTCAAGGATAGAGAACAGTACCTGTTGCCATCTGGAAGACAGTTGATCCCAAGAAGAAGTCTTCGAGGCCAGGCAAACATTTACCATATGAAATATCAATCGTTCAGCATCTGGAAAATGTTTCTTCAGGATGGTCGAAGCACTAAGATCGCCTTGATATCCATGTTGTCCAAATGAAAGATCAAGTTGGCGCTTAGGATATCCAACAGGGTAGGCAGCATCATCTAATAGTAATATCTGGCGGATGGTAGCAGTAGAGATGACCACCTTATGAGAGTTGATGGACGAATGGATAGATTCTCCATTAACAGTTGCATTCGTCCAAAACTGATGTAGCGAATCGGCATAAATGATTGGATTTAGGAGGAAAGCCGTTTTCAGTGGTGATTGGACCATAAGATCTATAGCATTATCGAATTTGGTCCAGAAGGGCGATTTAGTGAGGTACGCGACACAGTTGTGTCGAGGCTTGAGTTGCATGGTCGCCATTAATGAAGGTGAAAGATTTTCAGAGCTTTTGAAATTTTAGGTCGTGAAAGAATGAAAAACTCTGAAAGAGGGATCAGATATATATAGGGTACGGGTTATGAAACGACTGAAGGTTTTGGTGTTAGTCATCAGTATTTGAAACAACTGATGACGTGGTATTAACTTTCAGAGGTTTGAAACGACTGATGGTATTGGTGTGGTCAGCAGTTATAAAACAACTGAAGACATGGTGTTTACAATCAGACGTTGAAACAACTGAAGTCTCTGTGTTAGGCATCAGTAGTTTAAAAACTACTGAAGACTGTGGTTGGACTTCAGATGTTGAAACAACTGAGGACTTGGTATTAGTCATCAGTAGTTGTGAAACTACTGAAGACCCTGGTTGTGCCATCAGTTGTTGTAAACAACTGAAGACTTGGTGTTAGTCATCAGTAGTTGTGAAACTACTGAAGACATGGTATTGCTTCAGTTTTTATGAAGAAACAGCAGTTTGTGAACTACTGAGAGAGAGTACTCATCAGTAGTTGTCGTCAATTCATAGCCTTTCAGCTGTTTCATACTGTCCTCAACACGTACTCATCAGCCTTTTTGCTGTTTTCAGTTGTTTCATAGGACATCAGTACTTATATGTTTCTACTGATTTCAGTAGTTGTAAGTGCATCAGTATTGTAACTACATCAGTAGTTAGAACAGATAAAGTACAGTACTTAAAGCATTTAGCCTTCAGTAGTTATAAAAACTACTGAGGGTAAAATATCATCAGTACTTATATGTGACATGGTTACCAATGATCATCAGTAATTACTGAGATCATCAGTAGTTGTCACTTATTCTAGCTGCAGCATACCAAGCCTTACACCAGGTTGTGGAAAGTTGAACTATCCAAAGGCTTAGTAAAAATGTCTGCAAGCTCATCAGCACTAGGCACAAACATAGGATTAATTAGACCCTTTTCAAAACAATCTCTTATAAAATGATGTCTAATTTCTATATGTTTGGTCCTAGAGTGCTGGACTGGATTTTTGACAATGCAAAGAGCTGAAGCACTATCCATTAATAATGGAGTCTTAGTCTCTGTAATGCCATAATCCAAAAGTTGATTCTGAAGCCAGAGTACTTGGGATGTACAACTTGCAGCAGCAATGTACTCGGCTTCAGCAGTGGATGTAGCAACAGATGTTTGTTTCTTACTCTGCCAAGAAATCAAACAGTTGCCTAGGAATTGACATCCACCAGAAGTTGATTTCCTGGTCAACTTACACCCTGCATAGTCACTATCAGAGAAAGCAACTAATTTGCAAGAATGTCCAGTGGAATACCATAAGCCTAGAGATTTGTACCTTGCAGATATCTAAAGATCCTCTTGACTGCAATCAGATGAGACTCCTTAGGTGCAGCCTGAAATCTAGCACAAACACATGTAGCAAACATAATATCTGGTCTAGAAGCTGTTAAATACATCAAGGAACCAATCATACATCTGTAAAGAGTTTCATCAACATCTTTACCTTTCTGATCAACATCCAATTGTGTGGTGTTGCACATGGGAGTAGAACAGGGTTTACAGTTTTGTAAATCAAACTTATTCAAAAGATCTTTTGTGTATTTAGACTGATGAATGAAAATTCCATCAGCTTTTTGTTTGATTTGCAAACCTAGAAAAACTGTAATTCTCCCATTGCACTCATTTCAAACTTCTGTTGCATTAAGGTTTGGAAATCCTCACACAATTGGGATCAGAGGATGCAAATATAATATCATCAACATAAATTTGAACAAGTAGCTTATGCTGATCCACCTTCTTAATAAATAAAGTTTTATCTATGGAGCCTCTAGTGAAATTATTCTGTAGAAGAAAGTTTGATAAGGTCTCATACCAGGCTCTAGGTGCTTGTTTCAACCCATAAAGAGCTTTATCAAGCTTATATACCCATTCTGGGTGCTTATTATCCTCAAAGCCTGGTGGTTGACACACATAAACTTCTTCTTTTATGTTACCATATAGAAAAGCACTTTTGACATCCATTTGAAAAACTTTAAGATTGTGGAGTGCAGCATAGGCTAAAAACAATCTAATTGCCTCCAGTCTGGCTACAGGGGCAAAGGTTTCATCATAATCAATACCTTCTTCTTGTGCAAACCCCTGCACAACCAGTCTGGCCTTGTTCTTAACAATTAGCCCATTTTCATCAGTTTTATTCCTAACACCCATTTAGTGCCTATTGCACACTTACCTGGGGGTAGAGGAACAAGCTCCCACACTTGCTGTTTTTTGAACTGAAGAAGCTCAAGCTGCATGGCTTCAACCCATCCATTGTCTCTCAAAGCTACATGATAGTTCTTTGGCTCTAGCTGACTGATGAAGAGAGCATAGAAGCAGAAATTGGACAACTGGCTTCTGGTTGAAACACCAGCATTGATATCACCAAGGATTTGAGACATTGGGTGATTTTTCAGCTCTTGGTAAACAATCAAATCTGTGCAAGTGTTTGTAGGACCTTCAGCAGCAGCAGATGTTGATGCAGATTCTTGAAACCATGAAGATGGTGGCAACTCAAATGAAGTTGAGGATGCAGAAATCTCATCAGCATTTGTTGTGGATGGTGCTGCTGGAGCTACAGGAGCATCAGGTTTAGAGGACTCAGGCAGTTGGTCACTAAACCTGAAGAGGTGATTACTACTATCATCATCATCTTCAGCAGTAACACCAGGTGGTGAACTGTTGACAGGAGCAACAGCAGGAGATTGATAAGGAACATATTGCAGTATGTCCAAATCAAAGAGCTCCACAGGGCTTTGTGGAATCTTGTCCTTTGGAGATTCATTGAACTTGACATGTAGAGTCTCTTCAACCATCTTTGTTCTGCAGTTGAAGACTCTGTATGCCTTGCAAGTTGATGAATAACCAACAAAGTACCCTGCATCCACCTTAGGATCAAATTTCTGGAGCTGATCCTTTGTGTTGAGAATGAAACAGGGACACCCAAATGCTCTAAAGAATGAAATGAGAGGGGCCAAATGATGTAGAACTTCATATGGAGTCTTCATCAACCTCTGATTTATTAGCACTCTATTCTGCACATAGCATGCTGTGTTGACAGCTTCAGCCCAAAAGGTCAATGGCAGTCCAGAATCAGCCAACATAGACCTTGCAGCTTCAATGAGGGTCCTGTTCTTTCTCTCCACAACTCCATTCTGTTCAGGAGTTCTTGGAATACTAAACTGCCTCTTTATTCCCTTGGAAAGTAGAACTCATCAAGTGTATTGTTCCTGAATTCTGTTCCATTGTCACTTCTAATACACTTGACTGAGAGGGAATACTGCTTCTCAGCATACAACACAAAGTTTATGATCTTCTGTGCAGCTTCATCCTTTGAATGTAGAAAGAAAGTCCATACAAATCTGGAGTAATCATCCACAATTACCAGACAGTATTTCTTCTTTGCCATGCTCATCACTCTCACAGGACCAAAGAGATCCATGTGAAGAAGTTGTAAGCAGGCAGTGGACTTTGGTTCTTCAATAGGTGGGAATGAAACCTTGTGCTGTTTTCCTTTCAAACAAGCAGTGCAGTTGTTTTCACACTTGAACTCCTTCATAGGCATCCCCTTACTAAACTATGGTGTATCAGCTGATTCATGTTCTTGAAGTTAACATGTCCCAGCCTTCTATGCCATAGATTAGATTCTTGAGGAGAGGCCTTGGAAAATAGGCAAGGATGGCCTTTGAGATCTATTTTCTTGGAAGATCTAAGGCATACACTCTTCCTGTCCTGTTGGCCTTCAGGAGAGTGTGAGCATCCAATACCTTGTCAATCAAACTCAGAACTTTGGATGACAGAATCCTGCAGTTCTGGCTTGTGAAAAGGGCAACATGGCCTTTGTCACACAATTGACTGACACTCAAGAGGTTATACTTGAGATTTTCCACATGGTTGACATCATCAACCTTATTTCCCCATTGGAAACAAAGCCCTTCCCGATGATGTAACCTCTTGCATCATTGCCAAAGGAAACAAAACCCTTCCTTCCTGGAGAGTAGTCATTAAGAAGTGAGTTGTTCCCAGTCATATGCATAGATCCCCCACTGTCTACATACCAGATGCTACTTTGGCATGTTGAAGAAACCTGCATTAATAAACAATCAGTTAGTTTGGAGACCCAAACCTTTTTGGTTTTGGGCCTGGTCTCATCAATAGATGGTAAACTAACAGGTTTATTGGGCACAATAGCTTGAGGTGAAGGAGATGGTGTAGAAGAGGAATCCTTTGGCTTGGATCTCCTTTTCTGGGGTTTCAACACAGGGCCATCAAGTTGGTTAACTCTTCCCAACAGATGTTGAACCATCATTACCAGCTGTGTCTGATTCTGGGAAAGAGCTTTCAGCTCTTCAGACACATTGGTATTGTGTTTGATGATGAGTTCTTGTGTTGGCACCATCTTCTTTTGAGCAACCTCAGCTGTTGCCTGTTGCACTCCTTCTTTTTAGATTTCTTTTTGGACATAGGAGTAACAGGATTTGATGCTGCTGGTACAAACTTGGACTCAAACTCAGTTTTCATTTTAGCCAAGTTTTCTTTAATTTTCTCCTTTTGTTTGAGTTTGGATCCCTTTTTGTACCAACAATCATCTGTGAGATGATTGAATAGACCACATATTCACATGGTTTCTTCTTCTTCATCTTCTGTTGATCATCAACTGAAGAAGATGAACTACTGAAGACTTGCTCTTCAGCAGTTTAGAAGCACTTTTTGCCTTCTTGTCAACTTCCTTAGTAGGCTTCAAATCCTTCCTACTGACAGTTTTCTTCTCTTTAGTGCTGTCAGTTATTGGGATTTGAACTCCAGATGTTATCCCCTGCTCTCCAGTACCCTCAGTACTTCTAGGGATAACACTTGGGTTGAGTCTCACTCAGTGATCACTTGGGTTATCATCATGTCATGTGAGTGTCAGCAGTTGAACCATCAATATCAGCTGATAGGTTCACAGAGGGATTACTACTGACTTCAACTACTGATGGTGCTTTATCAAGTAGTGAATCACATGATGAGGTGGATTGGTCATTACTTTCTCCATCAGATTCTACTCCTGCTCTTGAAGCAAAATCTGTAGGAGGAGCAGTGTGATTATAACCAATTCCAAACTTCACATTGGAAGCTGTTTGCTTACTAAGAAGCATTTCAAAGCCCTTGCAAGATTGTACCCATCGATCACACTCTACTTGGGTGACAGCAAGAGTATCTTTGAGGTCTTTGTACTTCTCTAAGAGTACATCCTCCCTAGCCTTATCATCAGAGATTTGGCATTTTAATTTATAAATCTCATCAGTTTTCTCTTTCAGCACAGACTCAAACTCAGCTTTATTTTTGGAAATTATTTGTTCTAGCTCTACATTTTTATTGATTAAAGCCACATTTGCTTCTCTAATAGAGGCAAATGCTGCTATGCAAGTTTCAGAACATAATTTGGCCTTAGCCTCAGAGGATACCTGTGATACCTGTGTTGAAGAGGTACTTGAGGATGATCCATCAGAGGATTCCAAAGTCATGAGAGCTAGATTTCCAAAAGGATGCTCACCACCATGTTGACCAGCACCTGAGAACAGTTGTTCATTACCAGACACATCATCTGGTAAGCTGCTCCAGTCAACAACTCCTGGTGTGAAGAAGCTGTGTTGTTGAAGTTGATTAGGTTGATGAGATTGGGATGGTTGAGGCTCAGGGAGTGCATGTGGTTGCTGAGCAGTGGTGCTTGAACCTGGCCTGGTTGTGGCATGTAATAGCAGGGGTATGGATATGGCATTGGCCCCTGTGGAACAAAATGCAGGAGATTGTGGTTGATGATGATAACCAGAATTGACAGGTTGTTGCCCTCTGTTTTGTTGACTATTGCCAGGGAAAGTCACAAAAGGTGCAGGAGAGTTAGATCCAGATGATCTACATTCTCTTGCAAAGTGTCCAAGCCTGTGGCATTTATGGCACTTCAACTTACTCTTGTCAAAACCAACTTTGGTTTTGCCAGAGAGTCCTGGGAATTTCCTTCCAGTTCTTTTGTAGAACTTCTGAGATCTGATATTTATCAAGGCCATTTGGCTCAAAATATCCATCTCTTCTAAGTCATCATCAGCAATCCCCTTGAGATCATCCATGATGAAACATAGATTGTCACTATTACTACCAGCAGAATAACTATCAACACTCACAAAGGCAGGCTCAGAAGTGTTTGTAGAGAAATCAATATGCTCATCATACTGGCTTTCAGATGACGCATATTCTGACTCTTGATGTCCAATCAGGGCAGTGTTCCCTTGGACAAAATCCTCAGTAAGCTTGCCAGATGAAACCAATTTCCTTTTCTGCTCTATCTCTCTCTCGAATGTAAGCAGTTTCCCATGAAGTTGGGTGAGAGATAGGCGATCAACATCAGCATTTGAGCGTAGAACAATGGTATATGTGTTCCATCTCTCAGGCAGTGATCTTAGGAATCTATGGTTCATCTGACTCCTGGTATATTCATGTTTAACCATTTCAATTCAGAGATTAAACATGAAAACCGCTCAATTGTTGAGTCAGAGTCTCACCCTTTCTATGAGAGAAAGTCTCATATTGTTGGGCGAGGATTTCCCTGTTGTTTGCTAAAACCTCATCAGTACCACCAAATTGTTCTTTGATGGCTTTCCAGAGGTCATGAGCAGACTCACAATGCAGAAGCCCAGAGTAAATCTCATTAGGAATAGCCATAGCCAAAATTCCATGGGCTTTTGCATCGATTTCAAACAACTTCTCTCCTCATCATCGGAGTATTGCTCCTTCTTCTTTGGAACCAACTGGTTTGTTTCCGGATCATTCACCATTGGCTTATGTGGTCCATGTACCACAGATGTCCAACACCTGAGCTATTGACAGACAGGTGATGGAGCAATCTTCTTGCCAAATTTATACTCATTCCTCACCAGAATCGGAGGCTTGGTAGAGGATCCAGTATTGAAAGGATCATTCGAAGAAGTAGTCATTGTGGAAAATCAGACAGATTCAAGTAAAATCACAATAAATTTAGCTCAAAACCACACAGAACCTCAAATAAAACGGCCAGAAGCGATACACTCTCAATCTCTATAACAGATCCTTGCGAATTTGCTAATTCGATTAAACTTAGAGCGATTGAACAGTTTCAATGATCAATTGTTAGATCGATCAATGATTAACCTGCTCTGATACCATTTGTTAGGATCTCAGCCTCTTGGTTTAATCGATTGAACAGATATAGCAGCGGAATAGCTCAGAATTAGACAAATTCAAGCAAAAACATTCGATATAAAGCGATAAGAAATTTTGTTATAGAGAGAGAAATATCTGACAAAAGAATATTGCATTAAGATTGTCGGCCTCAATGGCACGATTACAGGTGAGTCATCCTTCCTTATAAAGGAAAGAATGACGTAGGCTGATGTCACTTGAAAGTGACATGTAACCGTTTTATAACTACTGATGTTTAACAACTACTGAAGATGTCAACAACTGACATCTTCTTACAAATGTTCCTAAGTGTTAAACATCTTATTTACAACTACTGAAAAACATAAAACTACTGATACTACAACACTGAACAACAAGAACCTCTTCAGTTGTTTACAAGTACTGAAAGGAACAACTACAGAAAAGTAAACAAACTACTGAAAGGAAGAAAAACTACTGATGAAGAAAAACCATCACAACAACTGAAGAAGCCCTCTTCAGCTGTTGTCATCAGCTGTTAGCATCAGCTGATGTCTTCAGTACTTGAACATCAGACTTTGTCTTTCAGCTGTTGATCTTCAGTCTTTGTCTTCAGTACTTGTTGAAGTCTTCAGACTTTAGATCTTCAGCTGTTGTCTCAGTCTTTGTCTTCAGTACTTCAGAAATACTTCAGCAGTTGTATTCTTCAGACTTTGTAGAACAGCTGATCAGGTCTTCTTCAGCTGTTGTGATGTCCTGTGGGACTTAGAGGTTTCTCTGATCAGGCTCATTGGTTCTTTTGGTCCAACACCCAAGGAACTGTACAAGTGGATTTCAGAAACCTCTCCCTCAGAGAAGTTTCATGCTTTCTGTCTAAAGCCATAGTGATGAGTCTTTCCTATGGCATAAAAGAAGGTCCATGTAAACTTTAAGATATAATAAGTTAATTAGCATGATTTGGTACTGGAATGCAAGAAAGGTTACAAGTGATGACCACTGTGTTTGCATGCCTGAAAGGGAAGCACATAAGTATCTCACAAGGCCTAAGGAAAAGAACTCATCACTACTCCCTTACTTGTTACATATTGATCTCTTTGCCCCCCAGTGTAAATGAGTTTAGAAGGACCTTATACTATCTAGTGATCACGATGACTTTACAAGATTCACTTTGGACATTGTCTGAGTATCTCTGTAACCATGGATACAAGAGGGGTACTATAGATGGAACCTCTTCATAAAGACAAGGAAAAGACATATTGCTAGTTCAGGTATATGTGATCATCATGGTTCACTAACCAAAGCTCCGCAAAGACTTTGAGAAGCTGATGAAAGACAGATTTGAATGAGTGCCATGGGGAACTTAATTTCTTTCTGGGAATTCAGTGAAGCAATTGAAGATGGCATCTTCATAATTAGTCAAAGTGGTTTAGGACATACTCAAGAGGTTTAATATGACTGTCTATAAGATTGCTAAGACACCCTAGCCAGAAACCACTCTCTTGGGTCCTGATTTGAGGGGGAGTGTGTAGATGAGCATTTATACAGGGTTATGATTGGTCTCTTATGTATCTTCTGCTAGTAGCCTGATATCATGTTTTGCCTACTGTATTGTGCAAGATATCAAGCCAACCTAAGATGTCTCACCTTATCACTGTCAAGAGGATTCATACCTCAAGGGTGCATCAACACTGGCCTTTGTATCCCAAAAATTCTGACTTTAATCTGTATGCCTATACAGATAGTGATTATGGTGGTTGCAACATGACTACAAGTCTACATCTAGGAGATGTCAATTTGTTGTTGGAAGGGTTGTCTCATGGCATGCAAGAAACAATCCTGTGTCTCCGTATCAACTGCTGAAGCTGAATACATTGCTACTGCAAGCTGCTGTGCTCAAGTACTTTGGATTTAAAATCAGATGCTGGACTATAGGGTAAATTTCAAGGAGAGTCCCATTCACATAGACAACAACAGTGCTATCTCAATCATAGAAAACCCTGTGCAACACTCAAGGACAAAGCACATCAATATCGGGTATCATTTAATAAGAGATAACTATAAAATAGATTAATTAAACTAGTCAAGGTTCACACAGATGAACTATGCTGATTTTTTGTTACAAAGGCTTTTGATGAACAGAGATTAAATATCTTATATCAGCTATTGGATTATAAACCTTGAGTAGCTTTTCTTAAACTAATTCTTATTATTTCTTAAAATATGTGTGTCCTAAGTTGTCTAGTTCATCACTTTCATAAGCGCATGTTTTCTTGGATGAAAATTTCTTTTTGAAGACTTTTCTTAGATTTTTTAAAATTTCCTGATACTTTGGAAGTTTTGTTTTTAACTTCGGAAGTAAATCATGCCTTCAAATTAAATAACTGTCTAAGAATTTACCTTCAGAAGGGCTTTCAAAATTTATCTTCCGAAGCTTAAATATTTGTCTCAGACACTTACTAAATTTTAAGGACCATTTACTTCCAAAGCAAAATTAACTCTCGGAAGCTTTGTCTGTTACACACAAGCACTCAAACTTTATTTTTCTTCCGAAGCAAAATTTCAAATCTCTCAGGAAATTCTTCCGAAGTCAATTTAGCTTCGGAAGCTTTTAATTAAAACTTCCGAAGATAATTAACCTTCGGAAGCTTTTTGACTTCCAAGAAAACTACTTTTTGAGCAAAAAGTAAACTACTTTTCCAGAGGTGGGACCGATATCCGGATTTCAAGTTTATCCTCTTTCATAAACTTTATCTGAAATCACTCTCACATATAAACCCAACGGTTTCCCCCTCTTTCTATCATCTGTTCTTCCTCCAAACCTAAAAACCCAAAATTTCTCTTTGAAATTTCTTTCTTTCTTCTTCTTCGTTCTTAAGCTACTTCAAAATGGCCAACCATGCTCCAGAAATGATCCCAACTTTACCATGCAGCTACACAGACAACATAATCAAATTGCTCTGTTACGCTCTGAGAAGATCCTCACTTCTCAGAGGTTTGCCGTTTCTTGTCTCTGTCGAAATACTTCACCTTCCTCACCATTGATCCTCCACTCTATGAGGACCAGTTGCTTGAATCTGGAAGACCTGCCAAGAGGCCATTATGGATGGGGAGAAGGCACTGTCTGCCACAGTGCAGGGGAGAACAATCTTCATCACTCCAGCCATCATCAACAGACATCTTCAGCTAGATAATGAAGAAGGTGAGGTGTTCTTCCCAAAGGAAGCTGTTAATCATTCCTTTGAGCAGATGGGGTATGAGGGAGATTTCTCTGTAAAGACCTTCAGAAAGGGAAGTTCTCATCCCAATGGAGATTCCTGCTCCATGTGGTCATCCACAGCTTATCAAACAAGCATGATGGATGGGACCAGATTCCTGAAGATCTCTCCTTCATAGTCCATGGATGGTTCAAGGGGTCAAGTTCAGTACTCTAAGTTTGTTTATACAAATTTTCTTGCTATTTAGACTCCTTAGAATATACATGTTTCCTAGATATGTCCAGTACATTCTTAGCTGTGAACTGGCTCACAGTTAAGGGAAACAAGTAACATTCTTAAATTGGACAGATGAAGCCCGGCATCTTTAAATGTTGAGAAAGTCCACTGTTGGATTCTCTGGGTAGAAACAGCCCTAGTCCCAAAATGTTAGAGCTCATTGCTCAAGGTGACAACCTAGCAGCACAAGCTAGTGTTGAACCCACACTGCTACTTCCCAACCACCCACACAGCCTCAATTATGCATCACCTACCAAAAATACAAACGAACCCTGCTTAGACTATTCAGTCTGTGAAGGTCCCCATATACTCACCCATACAGGAAGAATGACACTGGAGCTTCCATTTCTCCTGAGGAGCAGACCACTTCCACTCTTCAAGAATCAGTGTTGAGGTTCCTCATGCTTAGCCTGATGAGCTCATTAGCCCTACTGTCTTAATCCATCACTCTGAGTCTCAACACTCAAGTGATCAACCTTCAAGGGACAGTTACCATCCCCAGCCTATAGATCTTAACCAACCCATTCCCACCTTGACTTCTATACTGATGAAGATATAGGTTTCAGTGAGTATAATGAATCTCTCTTCTTCCCTCTACTCAAAGAGAGATGAGTACTACTGAATCTCAGGTGACTACCTTACAAAACAGGATCATGATCAGCAATTTGAGATTTCATATCTTAAGAAAAAACTAGCTGGAGACCCTTAAGGAGAACTCAACTAGGACACACAAGAACCTGTGGATGTGATTGACCTATCCTCCAGCTCACCTATGCAAGTGAGTGATGCTACCAGAACGGGGGAGAAAGTCAGTCCAGCCACAGAACCTGGGAGTTCCTCTGAGAGAATGCACATTGAGGACTCACCATCCTCACTTGCAACTGTGCATTCTCAGCGACCTCCTCTAGTTCACATTGATGTGGACTACATAGACTCCTTCATACAGAGTCTGTTTGAGGATGGGATACCAAGGGCTATGTCACCTTCATCATCCTTCAATCACATTATTGGGTGGAGGTATGATAACAACAGGAAAGCCCTCATTGTCATAAGAGTTCAAGGACAGCAAGAAGTCTTTAATTTTTAGAACTTGGACTACTATGAAGGTCTCGATCTAGTCAACATGCCACTTGTCAACCCAAGCCAATCAAGACAAGCTGACAGACTAGCTAAAAGAATCCAAGACAGTATCATTGCTTCTGAGACACCTGCTGGTGACAAGCTGACAGACTGGCTACAGAGATCCATATTCCTTCTGAGACACCTGCTGGTGAAGGTGCTTCTCAACCTCTCTCTGGCCTGAGCTCAGATGCTGCAACGAGCAATGAAGGCCAAAGCTCTCTCCACCTTGAGTCACAAAGGTTTGAGAGTGACAAAGGGAAAAGAAAGATGATATCTGAGGAGATTGAGGAGGAGGAGAGAGAGGAAAAGGAGGCTAAGGGAGAAAGTTCCTCTACTGAGTCTCCAAGACTCATGGAGTCTGCAATCAGAGCTGCCCCAGACCAGATACTCAGAATGATGAGATAAGGGCAGTCAGGATCAACTATCTGCAGACTAGGAACTATGACATAGATAATATCATTTCTCTCCCCTTGGATGAATTGAATGAGCTGGTTGATCTGGAAAGGTCAAGAGAGAAGGAGGCAGAAGATGCAAAACTCCTAGTACAAGTCAAAGAAGAGAGAAGAAGAAAAAGACTGTACATAGGTATGCCTACCCTCTCACCAGTTCAAGAAAGTCCTGAACAAGCGGATGTGGTTCAACAAGAACCTCAGGTAGATAAGGAAGAAGACAAAATCAAGATGATTAACTACCTGAGTGCCACAGGCCTTTATCAGGCAGATGCACTCCTTCCCTTACCTTATGACTATATTGAGTTTGAGTACTTAAAACAACTCGAGCTTGAGTTAGTCAAGGAAAGAAAGACAACAAAGAAGAAGCTGAGGGAAGAAGCTGCAAAGTTAAGAGCCATCATCCAAAAAAGCATGAAGAATTTTGCTGATAGACAGAGGATGATGAGCTTCTTGAAGCTGTATGGATTCTCTGGAAGGAGACTTGGACCCATGTCTCTATCCACTATGGATGAGCATATCAGGGTAATCAAGCAGAAGATTAAGAGTGGAGAGCTCACTGACTTACACTCCACTCCAAGTCAGGCCCCACTTGAAGTGGAGGTTAAGGTTGAACAAACAGACACACACAACCTAGACTCCTTCTAATGCTTAACAAGCTTCATCTTCTGATCTATAGCAGGGCCAACCTCCTTCTCCATCTGAACCTGAGAGAGAGGAAGTCCCAACTGAGAAAGACAGTGAAGATCAATCTGGTGCTACAGCCGGTCTTCTCAGTTAAAATTGGAAAGAGAAGGAAAAGGATGGCTTCTAAACCAAAGTATAAGAAGAAGAAGCCTGAATCCCCTTCTGAACCTCAGGAAGAATCAAAACAGCCTGAGGATGTGCAGCCAGAGGAAGCTCAATCAACTCCAACTTCAGTAGCTCCTCTAGCATCAGGAAGACCCGTCTTGTCTTGGACATACACCATAAATCCAGAAAGGTGGCATGTTATTAGAGATCAAGGCATTGAAGACATCTATACATGGCATGATATGTTTCAGTTGCCTCTGCATGATCTCTTTGACATGAGAAGACACTTTGACAGCCTGAAGGATCCTGATCATCTTATGAAGAAAGGAATGGTGATCATCCTAATGAGGATTGTTAATATCTGAAGTTTTCTAAATGTTTTGGTAGCATCAGCCTAGGGGGAGTTTGTAGAGATTAATGAAGAGGCTGATGCAACCTAAACATCTTTAGTCTTTCCTACATGCTGCACAAGTGCATTGAAGTGGAATGCTTCGAAAGTTTCACATGTGCAACAGAAATACTCTAAGTGTGAAATCTTCCGAAGCCAAGACCAACATCTTCCGAAGCCAAAGATGAAGTCTTCCGAAGCCTCAGAGACAAAGTCTTCCGAAGCTTCAAGTTCATGAAGACAGATTTCTTCCAAAGACTTTTAGTAACATGCTTTATCTGATGTACTGTTCCATAAAGCTGGACACCTTTCTGCTGCAACTCTGCAAGTCACCAACTAACATGGTTTGGTGAAAAGGTCCATGCTTTTGGTAACTGTACATTGAGGTCTTGAGTCTGTAACTTTCTACTTTATGTACTTTATCCTTTTTGTAATAGATAAGGATGTGAGCTATGGCATGTCATAGTCACTAGTCAAAAGGCAATCTGCTTTTTGACTTTACAATTGATTTTGTGTGTATCTAGTCAATTGTATCCAGCTGGCTTTTAAAGTATAGCCGGCTGTAGGATGTTGTATAAGTATCTCATGTTCTTGTATCTTTCGAATATGCTTTTGTAACACTTGTAATAGAACATAGAGAAGGCAATATATTGCATTCTTGAAAACCAAACACTTGTGTTCTTTGTGTTCTGTCTCATATATTACTTGTGTTCTTAGTGTCACCACTTGGTTAATCCAGTTTACTGTTTGATCTAAGTTTAGTTTATCTCCTCTTTGTGTTGTTGTGTTGTAACTCTTCACCCTTCAACATTCCTGCAATAATATTGTTAATGATATATGTTGCTACACGAATCCTAATCAAGGGATTAAGACTGGGAAGCAGTGCAAGAGTGGGGCTGCTACCGAGGATCAGGCAGGAACTTGGCTTTGACTACTGGGGAGCAGGGTGCGACTGGACTTGGCTTCGACTGAGTTGAACATCGGCTGAGCAATACTTCGGTTGAACGGAGTATTTGCGAGACAAAACAACACCGTGAGTCTCGCCTCTGGTAGAAGGGGTTTTTCTCCCCGAGACCACACTCCAGTGTGAGAATAAGTGTTTGTGTTGAGAGAAACCTGAAAAGGAGAACCAATAAGTAAATAGTTTGCAGTAAGAATGCTTTGAGAATGTGTGAATGAATCTGAATAAGAGAAGTATTTATAGTGTTGATGCATGGGCACCAGATACAACATGGTTCTATTCATGGAAACCTGTGGTCAATTATATAGGGCTGAAATTCCCTAGTCAGAGGTTTTATACCCTTCTGGTGTAAAGGGTTTATGACTAGCATTTATGTGGTTTGTCTTTGTAGTTGACTTAGAGGTTGGGTGCTGTTCTGATCTCCTGCCAACATTTTGGATTTACTCGTTTTTTCGTTTTATGGTTCTTTCTTATTCCATTTGTAATGAGTGGCTTCCTGGTTGCCAGGTTTGCGTGATAGTTTTCATAAGTGTTGAACATGAAGGCTTGATGGATTTGAGCGTCCATTTTGGTATTAATGCGCCCAGCCACGGCATTGGGCTAACCTACCCAGCCGCGGCTTATGGGCTTCTTCCTGTGGCCGTGATGGTCGTTCTGAGAGTGAGACGTGGATTGGGCTTACAGCTGAGGGCGAAGTGTGTTTTTGGGAACCGTGACTTGGGTTAGCGACTTGGGCTAGCAGCCGCGGCTTAGTCTAGCGGGTGAACTATGAATTGGACTTGCAGCCGAAGAAACCGCAGTCGGGCCTTGCGGTTCGGCTGATCCGTGACTGGAACTTGCGACCCGGGTGGAGCCGCGACTGGGACTTGCAACCTAGGCGGCAACCGCGACTGGGGTTTGTAAGCGGACCGCAGCTTGGTTTGTCGTTGTGATATCATCCCGATACTTCATTGAATCGGGTCTTCGCTCAGTTTTTTAGGGTGATATCCCTTCATGTCCCCCTAGTCCAATGTCATAATTTCAAGAATGGCATTGGAATAATAATAAATGCCTTATGTTTTGGCGGTTGTACCTTTTTAGCATCTTTTTGATGTGACCGAGACCTCACCAATCAACTCCTTGTCACTCTCTCCTCGGATTGCGTCCCCTGTCCTCTTCAATCAAATCTTTATTTTCCACCTTGAGCTGCGAACTCGCATTCGTCAATCACGTCCATTCGGCGGCTCGACGGCTTGCCCTTGAGCCGCGACCCTAGGACAGCACCGTCTCGGCTTGGTGCGTTATTGGACTTTTCCTTCTTGACTTTTCTATATAAACTTCATTTCTCATTCTTTCATCTTCACTCCTCCTTCATTTCCTCTCATCTAAGAACTTCGTGGCTTTTTGGTAAGTGTTCCTGACCCACTTCTTTGCTTTTCTAATGGATTGTAGAAATGACATGGGTCTTCAGACGTCGGTTATTTCCCAAGATTTTCTAAACAACTTTATACTTCATTACGGTATTCCTTCCGAACTTACTCCTATTGTCCCTCCTCGTTCGTCGACTGTGAGGGACGCCCCGGCCGGGATGATAGCCTTTTACACTCCTTTCTTTAGTCTTTGTAACTTTCGGGTTCCGGTTAGCCGTTTCTTGTGTTTGCTTCTTAGGTACTACGATATTCATTTATCACAACTAGTTCCTTTAGGTTTGGTTAAGGTATACCATTTTGAGATATCATGTCGTGCCCTTAACTTAGAACCTGAAACAAACCTTTTTAGAGCGTTCTACAAGTTGACTAGGGTAGGCTAGTGGTTGACCTTCGAGAAAAGAAAAGCGCCCAAACCTTCTATAGTGTCACGAACCATAACTAGTTTGAAACATTGGAAAGACCGTTTTTTCTTCATTTCAGCTAGTATAGTTCCTTTTAAGATGTATGGTTGGAAACTAGTAAGTCCCTTCAAGACCCTTTTCCCGACCCCGACACGTTTGACATGTCCGCTTATGACCTCTTGAAAACCGAGCCAACTCCTCTTCGTAGTTATTCTGAGAATTTTCTCGTGATAGCCGGTGTTAGTCGTAACTGGACCGACCTTAACATGGTTCCATTCATGAGTTATCAAGGGAAACATAAGTTGCTTTTACCTTTATGCTACAATGCGTACGTTCATTTTCATGATTATTGTTCGTGTGTTATGCTTCCATAGGTATGGGGTTTTTTTGAGCGCATGAAGCTTTCTGCTAAAGAAGATGTTCTGAACAAGTTGAAGCTTTGCCCGAAGGTTTGACTCCTATATTGGAGACAACTGCCGGCTACGTTGTTCAACCCGGTGAAACCATGCCGCCACCCTCTCATAAATGAAAAAGCACTGACGAAGCTCCTGCTCCCGCAAGCCGACCGAAGATGAAACGTAAACAAGGGTTGGGAGGGCTAGGCCTTAAACTGCGGTCATCCCCTCCTTCGTCTGCCATGGCCCAAGGGGCTGGTCCCTCAGCCGCGGCTGGGGTAGTCCTTCACTCGAGTCCCGACACTTTTGTTAGTGCCCCTCTGTCTTCTGATGGTCATTCAGGTGGTGATTCTAGTAAAGGAAAGAATGCTTCTTCTGAAAGCACCGATTTGAATGCGGAAGAGAAATTTGTACCTGATTGGGATTTGACTAATGGAACCACTTTCGAGACTCCGGATTCATGTAGGGACTTCATGTTTGCATCTCGCACACCTGCGGAATTCTTCCATGGAGAAGGGTTGAAGAATAGGGCATTATCGAATGCTGGTTGTTTGTCCATAGTGAATAGTTTGTTTTCTTTTGCTGAGATTCACGGCCGTTGGGTGGATGGTGTCAATGAGATCCGTGACCTCAAGAAACAAGTATCCAAATTAGAGGCAATTTCATCTTGAAGATTGAGAATCAATCTGATCACAAGGTCAAGATCATAAGATGTGATCAAGGAACCGAATTTAAGAACCATATCCTTGACACATTTTGTGATGAAAAGGGTATTACAAGACAATTTAGTGCTCCCAGGACTCCTCAGCAAAACGGTGTTGCTGAGAGGAGAAACAGGATACTGATTGAAGCTGCAAGAACCATGTTGTCTGATTCTAAATTGCCCATCACCTTCTGGGCAGGTAGTCAACATTGCCTGCTATATGCAGAATAGAGTTTTACTAGTTAAGACTCATGGCAAAACTCCTTATGAACTTTGGCACAAAAGGAGACCTTTCATTGGTTTTCTCAGGTCATTTGGATGTCCTTGCACCATCTTGATTACCAAAGATCAAATTGCCAAGTTTGCTGAGAAATCAGATGATGGACACTTTATTGGATACTCTTCCCAAGCTAAGGCTTATAGAGTGTACAATTTCAGAACTAGAATTGTTGAGGAGTTAGCCAATGTGACTTTCAATAAACACACACCTTGTGTTACTGGTTCTGGTCTGGATTGGTTGTTTGATCTTGATTTGGTTACCAACTGTTTTAACAAATCTTGTGAGAATGTTTCAGGATCTGCAGAAAATTTGAATATAGATGATCCTGATCCAAGATTTGAGCTAGGAAGATCTTCAAGACATATATCTTCAGCTCCTGTTGGAACCGCTTCTGCAAATGAGGTTTCTATCAGCCCAACAATGACAAAGTTAGCTGATACATCCGGTATGCCTTCAAATTCCAACTCAAAGGCTCTATAACCAGATAAGAACACCTCAACTGTGGAAGACAACAATGGTGATGGTGACAGTGACCAAGAATTTCTTGACGCCACTAACCACACCATAGATGAGAACATCAATGATGTCACACACTGCTTGGATCAAGTTTCACTTGAAAAGTGTGCTGATGTGGTAGGAGAAACATCTATGCCAGATCAAAAATTTTCGAATTTAGATCTTTCTCAATAACTTGTTGTGATCCCTCAGCTTAGGATCCACAAGTCTCACCCTACCACAAATATCATTGGAAATATTGTCTCTGGAGTAAAGACAAGATGACAAACCCATGAAGCAAATGTTTGTCTTCACTCTTGTTTTCTATCCTAGATAGAGCCAAAGAAAGTTGATGAAGCTCTAAAGGATGGAAGTTGGGTTGAAGCTATGCAACAAGAGCTACTTCAATTCAAAAGGCAGAAAGTTTGGAACCTTTGTCCTCTTCCTTCTGGGAAGACTACCATTGGAACCAAATGGGTGTTTAGGAACAAGAAAGATGATAGAGGCATCATCATCAAGAACAAAGCTAGACTGGTTTTCAAGGATACACACAAGAAGAACGGATTGACTACACTGATGTCTTTGCTCCAGTGGCAAGATTAGAAGCTGTTAGGATATTCCTGGCATTTGCTGCATCCAAGAACTTCAAGGTTTTTCAACTTGATGTAAAGTGTGCCTTTTGTATGGAGTGATAGATGAAGAGGTTTATGTCAAAAAACCACCTGGTTTTGTAGATCCTGATCATCCTGATTATGTCTGCAAGCTTGACAAAGCTCTCTATGGGCTGCATCAGGCACCCAGGAAGTGGTATGAGACACTGTCTGAGTATCTCTGTAAACATGGATACAGGACGGGTACTATAGATGGAACTCTTTTCATCAAAGGACAAGGAAAAGACATATTGCTAGTTCAAGTATATGTGGATGACATCATCTTTGGTTCAACTAATCCAAAGCTCTGCAAAGACTTTGAGAAGCTGATGAAAGACAGATTTCAAATGAGTGCCATGGGGGAACTCAATTTCTTTCTGGGAATTCAAGTGAAGCAAGTTGAAGATGGCATCTTCATAAGTCAGTCAAAGTATGTTCGGGACATACTCAAGAGGTTTAATATGACTGACTGTAAGATTGCTAAGACACCCATAGCCAGAAACCACTCTCTTGGTCCTGATCTTGAGGGGGAGTGTGTAGATGATCATTTATACAGGGCTATGATTAGGTCTCTTATGTATCTTACTGCTAGCAAGCCTGATATCATGTTTGCTATATGTATTTATGCAAGATATCAAGCCAACCCTAAGATGTCTCACCTTATCACTGTCAAGAGGATTCTAAGATACCTCAAGGGTGCATCAACACTTGGCCTATGGTATCCCAAGAATTCTGACTTCAATCTGTATGCCTATACAGATAGTGATTATGGTGGTTGCAACATGACTGCAAAGTCTACATCTGGGGGATGTCAATTTCTTGGTGGAAGGGTTGTCTCATGGCAATGCAAGAAACAATCCTGTGTCTCTGCATCAACTGTTGAAGCTGAATACATTGCTGCTGCAAGCTGCTATGCTCAAGTACTTTGGATTCAAAATCAGATGCTAGACTATAGATTAAACTTCAAGGAGACTCCCATTCACATAGACAACAACAGTGCTATATCAATCATAGAGAACCCTATGCAGCACTCAAGGACAAAGCACATCAATATTAGGTATCATTTAATAAGAGATAACTATGAAAAGGGATTAATTAAACTAGTCAAGGTTCACACAAATGAACAATATGTTGATCTGTTTACAAAGGCTTTTGATGAACAGAGATTTAAATATCTTATATCAGCTATTGGGATGATCAACCTTGAGTAGATCTTTGTTAATCTAATTCTTATTATTTCTTTAAAATTCATGTGTGTCCTAAGTTGTCTAGTTCATCACTTTCATAAGCTCATGTTTTCTTTGGATGAAAATTTCCTTTTGAAGACTTTTCTTAGATTTTTTTAAAATTTCTGATACTTCGGAAGTTATGTTTTTTAACTTCGGAAGTAAATCATGCCTTCAAAATAAATAATTGTCTAAGAAGTTTACCTTCGGAAAAGTTTTCATATTTATCTTCTAAAGCTTAAATATTTGTCTCAGACACTTACTCATTTTTAAGGACCATTTACTTCCGAAGCAAAATTAACTCTCGAAAGCTTTGTTAGTTTATACACAAAGCACTCAAGCTTTAATTTTTCTTCCGAAGAAAAATTTTCAAATCTCTCAGGAAATTCTTCCGAAGTCATTTTAGTTTCGGAAGCTTTTTGACTTCCAAGAAAACTACTTTTTGAGCAAAAAGTAAACTACTTTTTCAGAGGTGGGACCGACATCCGGATTTCATATCCTCCTTCATTAAACTTTATCCTCCTTCATTAAACTTTATCTAAAATCCTTCTCACATATAAACCCAACGGTTTCCCCCCTCTTTCTATCATTTGTTCTTCCTCAAAACCTAAAAACCTAAATTTCTCTCTGAAATTTCTTTCTTTCTTCTTCCTTCATCCTTAAGCTACTTCAAAATGGCCAACCTTGCTCACAGAAATGATCCCAAATTTTACCATGCAGCTACACAGACAACACAATCAAGTTACTCTGTTATGCTCTGAGAAAGATCCTCATTTCTCAGAGGTTTGTCGTTTCTTGTCTCTATCAAACTACTTCACCTCCCTCACCATTGATCCTCCACTCTATGAGGATCAGTTGCTTGAATTCTGGAAGACCTGCCAAGAGGTCATTATGGATAGGGAGAAGGCACTGTCTGCCACAGTGCAGGGGAGAACAATCTTCATCACTTCGGCCATCATCAACCGACATCTTCAGCTTGATGATGAAGAAGGTGAGGTGTTCTTCCCAAAGGAAGCTGTTAATCATTCCTTTGAGCAGATGGGGTATGAGGGAGATTTCTCTGTAAAGACCTTCAAGAAAGGGAAGGTCTCATCCCAATGGAGATTCCTGCTCCATGTGGTCATCCATAGCTTATCAAACAAGCATGGTGGATGGGACCAGATTCCTGAAGATCTCTCCTTCATAGTCCATTGAATGGTTCAAGGGGTCAAATTCAGGTACTCTCAGTTTGTTTATACAAATTGCTTGCTAATTTAGACTCCTTAGAATATTACATGTTTCCTAGATATGTCCAGTACATTCTTAACTGTGAACTGGGCTCACAGTTAAGGGAACAGGTAACATTCTTAAATTGGGACAGATGAAGCCCGACATCTTTAAAATATTGAGAAATTCCACTGTTGGATTCTCTGGGGTAGAAACAGCCCTAGTCCCAAAACTGCTAGAGCTCATTGCTCAAGGTGACAACCTAGCAGCACAAGCTAGTGTTGAACCCACACCTGCTACTTCCCAACCACCCACACAGCCTCAAATCTCCATCACCTACCAAAGAAATACAAACGAACCCCTGGTCAGACTATTCAGTCTGTGGAGGTCCCCATATACTCACCCATACAGGAAGAAGTGGACACTGGAGCTCCCATTTCTATTGAGGAGCAGACCACTCCCATCTCTTCAAGAATTAGTGCTGAGGCTCCTCATGCTCAGCCTAATAAGCTCATTAGCCCTACTGTCTTAAGCCATCACTCTGAGTCTCAACACTCAAGTGATCAATCTTCAAGGGACAGTTACCATCCCCAGCCTATAGATCTCAACCAATCCATTCCCAACCTTGAATTCTATACTGATGAAGATATGGGTTTCAGTGAGTATAATGAATCTCTCTTCTTTCCCTTTACTCAAAGAGAGATGAGTACTACTGAGTCTCCTACATCTATCCCACATCAGTCACCTACAACTGAGGTGGACACTCCTGAACCTGTTCAGGATGTCCATATGGAAGAGGCTCTCACTTCTAAAAGTGATTAAATCATTAAGACCTCAACCACGGCAACTCAGCCCATTGACATCTCAACTGAGACAGCTAGTGAGCAGAGGAAATCCAGTAGCCAGAACTTAGAACTGGTCATGAGAGAAAGGACTCTGGTCCAATCTTCTCCACCCCAGTGATTCTTCTGATGAAGATGAGGGGATCTGAGACTAAAAGTGCAAAAACTGTCTAAAATATGCACTTACCTAGTCTCAAAGGTCAATCACCTTGAATCTCAGGTGACTACCTTACAACACAGGATCAATGATCAGCAACTTGAGATTTCATATCTTAAGGAAAAACTAGCTGGGAGACCCTTAAGGAGAGCTCAACCAGGAACACAAGAACCTGTGGATGTGATTGACCTATCCTCCAGCTCACCTATGCAAGTGGGTGATGCTACCAAAAAGGGGGAGAAAGTCATTATAGTCATAGAACCTGGGAGTTCCTCGAGAGAATGGACATTGAGGACTCACCATCCTCACTTGCAACTGTGCATTCTCAGCAACCTCCTCTAGTTCACATTGATGTGGACTACACAGACTCCTTCATACAGAGTCTGTTTGAGGATGGTATACCAAGGGCTATGTCACCTTCACCATCCTTCAATCACATTATTGGGTGGAGGTATGACAACAACAGGAAGTCCCTCATCATCATAAGAGTTCAAGGATAGCAAGAAGTCTTCAATTTTCAGAACTTGGACTATTATGAAGGTCTGGATCTAGTCAACATGCCACTTGTCAACCCAAGCCAATCAAGACAAGCTGACAGACTGGCTAAAAGAATCCAAGACAGGATCATTGCAGAGTTCAACTAAGAAGGAGACTAAGGCAATCAGGCAATATCACGGTCAACTGGATGTTGAGGCAGACCCTAAGATTAGCTTCATAGGGGAAACCTTGACTGAAGGCCAAGTGACAGAACCTGAGAGCCCTGTCTCATCATCTCCAACTGTTGCAGAGATCCATACTCCTTCTGAGACACCTGCTGGTGAAGGTGCTTCTCAACCTCTCTCTGGCCTGAGCTCAGATGCTACAACGAGCAATGAAGGCCAAAGCTCTCTCCACCCTGAGTCACAAAGGTCTGAGAGTGACAAAGGAAAAGAAAGATGACATCTGAGGAGATTGAGGAGGAGGAGAGAGAGAGGAAAAGGAGGCTAAGGGGAGAAAGTTCCTCTACTGAGTTTCCAAGGCTCATGGAGTCTGCAATCAGGGCTGCCCCCAGACCAGATATCAGAATGATGAGTTAAGGGCAGTCAGGATCGACTATCTGCAGACTAGGAACTATGACATAGATAATGTCATTTCTTCCCTTGGATGAATTGAATAAGCTGGTTGATCTGGAAAGGTCAAGAGAGAAGAAGGAGGCAGAAGATGCAGAACTCCTAGTACAAGTCAAAGAAGAGAGAAGAAGAAAAGACTATACAAAGGTATGCCTACCCTCTCACCAGTTCAAGAAAGTCCTGAACAAGAGGATGTGGTTCAACAAGAACCTCAGGTAGATAAGGAAGAAGACAGAATCAAGATGATTAACTACCTGAGTGTCACAGGCCTTTATCAGGCAGACGCAGTCCTTCCCTTACCTTATGACTATATTGAGTTTGAGTATTTAAAACAACTTGAGCTTGAGTTAGTCAAGGAAAGAAAGACAACAAAGAGAAGTTGAGGGAAGAAGCTGCAAAGTCAAGAGCCATCATCAAAAGAGCATGAAGAAGTCTGCTGATAGGCAGAGGATGATGAGCTTCTTGAAGCTGTGTGGATTCTCTGGAAGGAGACTTGGACCCATGTCTCTATCCACTATGGATGAGCATATCAGGGTAATCAAGCAGAAGATTAAGAGTGGAGAGCTCACTGACTTACACTCCACTCCAAGTCAGGCCCCACCTGAAGTGGAGGTTAAGGTTGAACAAACAGACACAACACAACCCAGACCTCCTACTAATGCTCAGCAATCTTCATCTTCTGATTCACAGCAGGGTCAACCTCCCTCTCCATCTGAACCGGAGAGAGAGGAAGCCCCAACTGAGAAAGACAGTGAAGATCAATTCGGTGCTGCAGGCCAGTCTTCTTAGTTAAAATTGGAAAGAGAAGGAAAAGGATGGCTTCTAAACCAAAGTCTAAGAAGAAGAAGAAGCCTGCATCCCCTTCTGAACCTCAAGATGAATCAGAACAGCCTAAGGATGTGCAGCCAAAGGAAGCTCAATCAACTCCAACTTCAGTAGTCCTCTAGCATCAGGAAGACCCATCTTGTCTTGGACATACACCACAAATCCAGAAAGGTGGCATGTTATTAGAGATCAAGGCATTAAAGACATCTATACATGGCAAGATATGTTTCAGTTGCCTCTGCATGACCTCTTTGACATGAGAAGACACTTTGACAGCCTGAAGGATCCTGATCATCTTATGAAGAAAGGAATGGTGATCATCCTAATGAGGATTGTTAATATCTGAAGTTTTCTAAATGTTTTGGTAGCATCAGCCTAGGGGGAGTTTGTAGAGATTAATGAATAGGCTGATGCAACCTAAACATCTTTAGTCTTTCCTGTATGCTGCACAAGTGCATTAAAGTGGAATGCTTCGGAAAGTTTCACATGTGCAACAGAAATACTCTAAGTGTGAAATCTTCCGAAGCCAAGACCAACATCTTCCGAAGCCAAGATGAAGTCTTCCGAAGCCTCAGAGACAAAGTCTTTCGAAGCTTCAAGTTCATGAAGACAGATTTCTTCCGAAGACTTTTAGTAACATGCTTTATCTGATGTACTGTTCCATAAAGCTGGACACCTTTCCGCTGCAACTCTGCAAGTCACCAACTAACATGGTTTGGTGAAAAGGTCCATGCTTTTGGTAACTGTACATTGAGGTCTTGAGTCTGTAACTTTCTACTTTATGTACTTTATCTTTTTGTAATAGATAAGGATGTGAGCTATGGCATGTCATAGTCACTAGTCAAAAGGCAATCTGCCTTTTGACTCTACAATTGATTTTGTGTGTGTCTAGTCAATTGTATCCAGCTGGCTTTCAAAGTATAGCCGGCTGTATGATGTTGTATAAGTATCTCATGTTCTTGTATCTTTCGAATATGCTTTTGTAACACTTGTAATAGAACATAGAGAAGGCAATATACTGCATTCTTGAAAACCAAACACTTGTGTTCTTTGTGTTCTGTCTCATATATTACTTGTGTTCTTAGTATCACCACTTGGTTAATCCAGTTTACTGTTTGATCTAAGTTTAGTTATCTCCTCTTTGTGTTGTTGTGTTGTAACTCTACACCCTTCAACGATCCTGCACCTTGATGGTGTGTGCGTGATGGTGAGCTCTTGTCTGCGTTGGCCGTTGTTGAATGCCTTTCGTGGTGTCTGCTTAAATCCCTAATCTGGTATTTATAATATGCTTTAATGGTGAGTGTTGATGATGTTGCCTGTGTTTGCTACTGTTTCTAGAGATAGATGTTTTAAAAAGTTTTCAAAAACACCACTCTTTGTTACATTCAAATGGTTGTGCTATAGGGCTTTGTTTTTTGTAGTGGGTTAACAAAATCCGTAAGGCTATGATTTTTATATGAGCCTTCTGAGTCTTCTTTTTGACAATTGATTTTGGGTTTTGTCATTTGGCTATGATTTTCATTTTTGTCGCTTGGCTATGATGACTTCTAGATTTTTTCCATCAAATGATGAACATGGCGTGGCAAGGATGGTGGATGGTAGGTTTTTAACTTGCAACTCGCATTGCAACCATGATATTTGAGAGTTCTGAGCTATCAAAAATTTTATTCCGTCTAAGAGCGTGTTTTTTCTTTTATTTTGTTGTTATATTTTAAGCCGGTTTCGTATATTTTAAAATATAATTGTTGCGATGATGGAAACAGATGCATTAACCAAGTTTACCAGGTTGTTAAGCCGGTTTGCTTCGACGCGAAACGCGAGCGGAAAAACTACTAGTTGGTATTGATATCACAACTATGTTGTTGATTGTTAACATTTACAAGGAATCAAACTATGAAGCCTGGTATATATATATAATTGTGTTCGTGACTTGATTATGGTAACATCATTTTAAGCTCCATGCATCAAATACAATAAACTGTAAAGCATGGTTTGAAAACACATATAATTAAATATTGACTCGCTATTGCTATCTTGCAAATAGTGATATTGTTATAACGTTTGAATCAAACACCTAAATTTTAAGCATTAAAGAAAAAAAACGGATTTCGATTCTTCAGTTCTATTCAAATTCTCAAAACACACACTCAAACACTAACTTAAATAGCAAAGTCATGTTTGGTTACGTTTTGAATTTTGAAACAGGGTTAAGATTTTCCAAGTTATATTTTATTTAGGTTCAGGTAACGTTTAGAGCATTCGTAGTAGGTTCCTTATTTTTATGTGAATGTGTCTTCTATATTTGGGCGATGGTTGTTAGTGGTTATGAGTGAACGGGAATGAATATTTGTGGGGGTTGTATCTTGATTTCCCATATTTGGGGAAAGACGGGGAATCACAGTACGGGCTCCATAAATTTTTTTAATATTTTTAAAAGTGGTTGTGAGTGGATAAAAAAGAAATAATAATAATAATAATAATAAAAGTATTAAAAAATATTATTTAGTTGAAAAATAATAAATTTAGCATAAATATAAGAATGAGTTTAGGAAAAGCTTTTAGTGAGGTTATGTATGGGGGTTTAAGTAAAAATAGATTTAACATTATGCGTATTTTAATCTTGGATGTGAAAATGTAGTTCCCGCCCATCGTCCTCAATTCAAATAAGATCTTAATTTTGTCGTTTGCAAAGCATCGTTTCATTTCATCAACTTAATTCTCACTCTGATTGCGGATACTATGACTTCCCGTGCAGGTAAACACAAATTCATAAACCCTAATTTCAATCTGTTTTCACTCTGTCTGTTGCTGAATGAAATCATGTATTCAAACCTTTTCTATCAGGCGATAAGGTTGTTGATCTCTGGTCACAAATTACAGCAACTGAATCCCATGATCCAATTCACCAACAACAAACCGCCATTGTTTACAGAAGAAAAAACCCCCAAAACGAAACCCTACAAACCACGTCAGTTTCTCATCATTTTCATAAATTATTGTATTATTCTCTAGGGTTTCATCAAGCAATTTGCAAATAGAACATAAACATTACACTCGAAGTACACATCTTTCAGGAAGCATGTGAGTTCCATTCAGAAGAAACGGGTGAGTTTGGCTCCAGGGAAGAGAATCAGTTGGAATCGTTCCCTCTTTACCAGGTTTCATTCTAACTCAATTTATTGCTTTTGGTTGATTGGGTAGTGGAAGCTTTAAACTTTGGTCATGTTCGTTGTCATTATTGAGTTATTGTGTTTAGGACATGCTGGTGTTGAGTGATATCAGTGAAGAAGCTGATCTATATTATGTCTATATGTGTGCATTTGTATGCTGTTGCAGAGGGAGGACTAGTATTGCTGTTGCACCTTGTGATAACTATGGACCCGAAAAGGAGAAACGAATAAGAAAAAACAAACCTCCCCTAGCTAGAGTATGATTCTCTTACTTGTAACTGTACTCTTATGTTCAAGTATTCAGCATTTATTTCTTTAAAATGTATTATGTTGCTCATTTCTTCTGAAATTAATTTGTCTAGGCAAAAGGTGTGCCACCTCAAAACTTTGAAAAGGAGCGTGCATACTTTCAGGAGGTTGATGCATTTGATTTGTTAGAGGAAAGCCCCTCGCCTCAAAACAAAACCTGGGTTATGGGCACCAAAAATTGTGTTCTTCCATCACATATATCAACCGTGTTGAAGAAGTGGTTGCATAATCGCAGTCGTGGTCCCTCTGCTTCACTTTCCAAGATCTTAGAAACACCAGAGCTATGCAGGGATTCTGTTCACAGTGGTGTTTTGGATCTCTTTAGTCAAAACAAATGTAGTTCAAGTTTCATTAGTTCCACAAAGATAATTGAAGAAATAGAGACGGAGGGTGATAAAGATTCTGAAGATTTAGGTTTTGCGATTCGTAATCTCTCTTTATCATCACAAGACTCTGCCTTGGATGAAAAATGGGATCCATTATTGGAACTATTAAAAGTCTGTGGCCAGTCTTCTCCATTAACATTTTCAGATGTGATATCTGAGTATTGGTGGGTTCTTCTTTCAAAATATTAACTGGCAGCATTAGTATTTGATGAACATGCCATTTAACACAAAAATCTTTTGAGAATACAGTGACCTCCAAAGTATAGCCAAAGTAGGTGAAGGTACATATGGAGAAGTTTTTATTGCTGGTAAAACTGTCTGCAAAGTTGTTCCATTTGATGGTGACTCATTAGTAAATGGAGAAATCCAAAAGGTACTTCTTTCTGAAGATATTACCCTTCCATTCTGTGTATAGTTAATTCTGGACCCCAGATGTTCTTTAATTAATGATTATATTTATTGTCACGCTCCTACATTCAACTAAAACATGCACATCAGTGTGAATGTTGGTGTTCATTTTAGATGATGGTAACACCTTAAAAATTGGTGGGTGTTTGTTTTACTTTAACCTTGTGTTTTTGTTGTGCTATAGAAAGCTGAAGAATTACTTGAGGAAGTTATGCTTTCCCTGACACTGAATGATTTAAGAGGAAACGAAGCTCATATTCATAATATCTGTCCTACATTCATACAAACTTTAAGGTAAATCTTCCTTTACATCTTTACTTTATAAGACCATATATATCAATGCACAACTATTGCTGGGCTACTAGAAAAACTATGGGAGCACTGATTTACAGCTGTTAGATGGTGAGTTTATTAAATTGAATTGCTTAGAATGCCAGTAGAGTTGTACGTGACTGAAAATTGTTTAGTTCTTGTAGTTCCTTTAACTATAATGAGATTTGTCTCAAACCGTATTTCAAAAATATATCCTTTCTTTTCACTAGAGCTTATCTATATATTTCTCTAATTTTAAAATTTTAATATAATAAAACCAAACAATAATTCTTGTTTTGTTATTTGTAATTTCCTGCCTTATTTGCAAAGGGGGTAAAACTTGGTTGTCTGTAGGCATTAGCTTTTTGTTATTTTATCTTCGTGTTGAACATGGCTAAAAGGTTGTTTTAATTTGTAATCAGCCACTACTTGATCTAGTGTTTGTTTATGCATGTTCTTATTTGTCTGGCTTTGTAATTTATATGATCCGGCTAACGTATGCTATGGATCTGCGATGAACATGGCTTACATTCACAACTGATAATTGCACACATTTGATTCCCTATTTATGCAGTTTAAGGGTATGTGATGGTGCCTATGATGATGCCATGATTAGAGCATGGGAAGAATGGGATAAGAAGCATTTCTCAGAGAATGATCATCCTACCGAGTTTGCTGAGAAGCAGGTTTTAGATCATTATGATGAGTTCTCATTTACTATCACTATTTGGAAACAAATGTTCTAACAATCATATGCACTTTATCTCAGCATTTTGTTGTGTTTGTTCAAGAACACGGAGGACAAGATCTGGAGAGCTTTGTGCTACTGAACTTTAAAGAAACATGCAGTTTGCTAGTTCAAGTATGTTCATTCATGGTGACCCCTATCTATGAATGAGTCAGTTTGGGTTATGTTTTATCTCTTATGTGCTAAATAAGCTAAGAAAGGAAATGGTTGAAAACCACAAACTGTAATTTTTATGCATGACCCCCTTAATTGATGCCTTCAAAAAGTTTATAATAACTGTAATATACATATATTTTTTTCACAACAATATCTAACACTAATTATATATACAACTTTGGTTAAGCCAACTTAATCCGATCCATATGAAAAAGTTATTTGCTTTGATGACCGACCAATCAGCCTATTTTGCCACTTTTATGACAATCTAGTGACACTACTTAGTTCTAATGGTTAATGAAACATGTATTCAGGTTACTATGGCTTTGGCTGTGGCAGAAGCTGCTTTTGAGTTTGAACACAGAGATTTGCACTGGTTTAGTAATTCTCATTATATGTTTTGTTTATACTTTTATCATTGGTGGTTGTCTATTAAAATTGATTCAGCTCTTTACTACACAAATGTATATAGGGGCAATATCTTGTTGAGCCGAAAAGGTTCAGAAACATTGCAGTTCATTCTTGATGGGAAAAAAATGATTGTCAAGACATATGGACTGGTGGCATCAATAATTGATTTTACACTCTCCAGGATCAATACAGGTACTTTGTTTGTTCTATAACTATAACTAAAATCCAATTGATGTGCACTTTATCTGACAATTATTTCTTGTTGGCAGGTGAAAGTATTCTTTTTCTGGATCTATCGTTGGACCCAGGACTCTTTGAAGGCCCAAAAGGAGATCAACAGGTAGCTGCAAACACAAGTTACTAATATCAGCTAACAATTTCATTCTAAAGTTTCAGCTTTTAATATTCTGTGCAGTCAGAAACATATAGGAAAATGAAACAAGTTACAGACGATTGCTGGGAGGGAAGGTATGATAACTAGGAGTTTTCTAATTTTGTATAAGTATGATAACTCTATAATATCAATTTACAATGGATGTCATTTAAGATGTGTTAACTCTTGGGTATGAAATGATCATACAGCTTCCCCAAGACAAATGTGTTGTGGTTGCAATACCTGGTTGACATTTTGTTGCAGAAGAAAGATTATGTAAGTCATTTTGTTAAAAGTATCAGAGAAGTCTCCTATCTTATGATTTGGTGTATATAACTCAGAGCTGCTGTAATTTGAAACTGTTAACTTTGAATGTTTTATAGGACCGAACATCTAGAGACGAGAGGGAGTTACGTTCATTTAAAAAGCGTTTAAATGGATACAAGTCTGCGAAAGAATCGGTGGTTGATCCTTTTTTCAGTGCACTAATTGTTGCCAGTGATGTTTGAGAAAAATAACGCTAGCAGATGATTATGAAAGGTTCAAGTCATCTAATATTGGACAAGAATGTCAAGAAAGTGGTAATATGAAAAAGGATGAGATGCATGCATGCATATGTATGTGTATGTGTATGTATATCCACAAAGTGTTACCCTTCTTTTAGCGTGTACATTCTTATTTAATGCATCACCTTATCCTTCCTTTTCCTTTCCATTTTTTTACTTAAAAAAATAAGGTTTGAAGCTTTGTTGTGTTCTAGGCGGTTTATGTTTTTATTAAAATTTATGTTGAAACATAGCTAGAACAAAAATACATTGTATTTACATAAATATCATGACGTTTTGTGGAACAAATTAGAAATATACTATATATATGTTGATTAGAAATATACTATATTTTACTAGACTTGATTTCAAGATAAAAATTTAAAGTAAATTAATATTTGTATCTTTAATGTTTGTGTATTTTAACTATTTGTATTCATGATGTTTTAAAAGTATTATTTGTACCCTAAGTTTCATTTTTTTTTGAGTCCAAATGACTAATATTGTTAGTTTGTTGCTAAACTTTTTGTGAAAAAAATTAAACTATCCTAACAAATTAAAAATAAAAAATAAAAAAAACTTGTGGGCCTACCCACTCTTTTAATTTTACTTAATAATGACATTTATTGTTTTGAAAACCGGATCGAACCGACTGATCCGATTGGTTGGACTAAAAACCAGATTTCAATTCAATCCGGTTCAATGCCTAAAAACATAGAACAATAATTGGTTTCGCATAATTATACAACTCCTTTATTTTTAGTCATTTTAGTTAAAATGCTTTTAAGCATTATTATCTTAACGAACTAAACTGATTATGAGTGAAAAATATCTTTGTTTTTTTATGGTTTTTGATGATCTGAGAAAATATCAACCAATTTCACGCATTATAGCTCGGGGAAAAAAGATAGAACCGCGCCGCGTAACGTGGATTAAAAACTAGTTTATATTAATACATATAAAAGTTGAAATAAAAACCAAAATGTTCTCAAAACAAAATTAAATATTGAAAACCAAAACTCTAAGGAACCAAAAAAAAGTGTTACTTATCTGCATAGTTGTTCGATTGTGTTTAAATTCCTCTCTATAGGAAAGACAATTATTACTAAAATGATACAAACCTATAGCAACGAGAAGCTTTACTTTATACATATGCACATAGATTACTGTTGATGCTGGATGCATTTGCTTTAAGTTATATTATATAATAATTGAAACTTCTTTAAAATTTAACTTTTTTAGCTATGTAGAAACGAAGGATTATTGAAACATCTTGCAGTAGAAATGAATAGACACTTAAACTGGTAATTGGTAAATAAGAACAAACTAGCAAATCTAGCCGTGCTTAGCAACAGGGCGTATGATGATATTATGTGTCGTTATCAAATTTTGACAATAATACGTTTATATGAATAAAAGACCTGTTCAAACAATATTATGTCTCACAAGTTATAGTATAAAAATAATAAAAATTACAATTTAAACGAAAGACCATGCGTTACCTCATAGCCGAATAATGACATATACATGATTAAAGACACGTTACGTTGCGTATTTAAGCTTCTTTTCACGCAAACCAGAAAGCTTTTTCCTGGTATAAATATATATTAAACCAAATTAATTCTTAAATGATCTTAAAATGAAATTTGTATAGAATTGTATAAACATTTTGATGTCTCGTATTCTTGTGAGATAAATATTGAATAAACATTTTGATGTCTTGAACTCTTGAGAGAAATATATTCATTCATGCATATATATACCTTAAATAACGTGTGATTTATCATCTTATACTTTATGCATTTGAAGTTTGTAAATTAAATATCATATAAGTAATGTGCTTCAAATAGCTAACCATATGTCAAATCACATAATCATTTTAAATTAATCACACCTATCAATAGTAATGGTCACAAGTTTTTTATTGATTGATATATTCATTTAACATTATGAAGAAATTTGATTGATTGCACTAACATAACACAAATAATTCATGTTAATCATTGCGACCACATGTTTCATTGATTGGCTTTCATATAAATTCAAGGATTTGATTGGTTGTATAAACATTACAAAAAATTCATGTGAATTATAATGATCGCATATTTTTTGTCGATTGTGTTTAATAATAATTCAAGTGTTTTAAAGGATTTGATTGGTTGCAATGAATTGAGACCACGGCCTGACATTTGTAATTAAGGTATATACAATACCAGCTCAAGGTATGTATACAGAGACAATGAATATAATGTTATCATTAGTCTAAACTTATATCTAAATCTCTTAAAGTATTATGGTTTTGGTTAATTTACATGTAAATTACATTATTTTAGTAAAATAAGTATAACATTTTGCCTAATTTCTTTTTTCCATATTAAAATTTATAGTTTACAATTCTCTCATCACCCCTCTTGAATGTGCAATGTTAAGTTAAATTTTTCAAGTTCAAGATATATTAAGACCCAAAGAAATTTTGATGCGAATAATAAGATTTTGGAAATGTAGCTAATTATTTCACAAAAGTGTTATAGTTTTTGATATACATAAACTAAAACGACACTTCTAAAAATTTTGCACCTAAGTTTATGTAACGGCGAGTTTTGTATATACTAGAAGGAAATATACTAAGTAAATCTGGACCACTGATCAAGATTAACAATGTTTAAGATGAGGTATTTATAATTAGAAGTAATATGAGGTTTAGTTGTGACTAAAGACAAAAAAAAGAGGATATACACACAATTGTTGACAGTTTCATTACTTTTTAGAAGCAAATATATATAGACAACAACTCAATTCAGCGGATAAACATAGATTGTACCATTGTACACACCTAATTCAACACACTTTAATTATTATTTAAAAAACCAATGGGTGATTACCCGCGCTTCACGGTGGGTTATTTATATTGTAATGTATATAAAAATAACCATATTGTAATTCGAGATTTAAAAGAACATTATATTGTTGCGAAAATAATAGGTAAGTTAAAAGCAAATGATCACCCTCTATATAGTAAGCGTACTTGGATATTGAGTATAAGAGTAAAAAAAAAGGTATGTAAAAATGTAATAATAAATGTTAAAATGATAAAAACTTTAAAAAAAATAGAGAAATAGAATAAGTGGCGTTTTAAAACAAGGATACTGTCTTGAAAGGCTACAGGTTTATATTTACTACTTTGGCAAATGATAGACTCTTTCACCAGCTAATAAACATGTTTGGAACATCCTTTTCAATATCACCATGTTTGTAGTTTCTTAAAAATGTAGGAAAATAGCCTGAATGCCCACTAAAGAAGATGCATGAAATTTTGTGCAACAATACATGCTTTTAACGGATGATCATCCATGAAGCTTAGGAAGCATTTGGTTAAAAAAATAGCATAAGAAACTAGTTAATTTTAAAGTAAAATTATGTTTGAGTAGATAATAAAATGTAAAATCCAAGGAAATGTTTCACCATAAATCCATTTGGTTGTGGGATTTCAAACTCCTTCCACCTAGAGAGGGAATTGGAAATCACACAACTAAAAGAATTTGAGACGAAACATTATTCCCTTGAGTTTTATATTTTATTATCAACTTAAACATAATTTTACTTGAAAATTATATTAGTTTCTCAATTTCATTACATTCCTTCCAAACAAACCAAACGCCTCCTTATTCTTTCTTGTAAGTTACTCAAGATGATCAACTGAGCCAGTGACCCGTCAGTGATCCGTCAAGAAAAAAGTAACTTACCGGTGATCCTTTTTTATACTTTCAAGAGAAGAAACTCACCTACCTAATTAAAATGTGGCCCCTGCAGTCCTTATTGTAATTTTGCAATTAAGGACTTCATCTTAGGTTCGAACTCCCACGAAGCTTTAATGAGGTTCAGTAACAATGGCTCAATGGACCTCAAAGCTATGTCAAATAAGGCCATACATTATTTGTCCCTGTCATCAGCCACTATATATTGAGTTTATCGGAAGCTGCAGGCCTATGTACAGACCACTATTATAATACAACCTCATACCAAGTTTTCTTCTTCTTCTTCTTCTTCTTCTTCCTTCTAGATCTTAGCTAACATTTTTCTTCTCAAAGAATTCTAGTCTTTTTTCCCTTCTTTATTCTGAATCTTAGCCAACATGTTTCTTTGAGAATTCAAGTCTCATTAATATAAAATAAATTTAAAAGTGCAAGTGATGTTTCTTATAAAATAGTTGAGAATTCAAATCTTTTAAGAGTGCAAGTGTTGAGACTCGTGAATTTGTGTTTTAACTTTTGTATTAGTAGCATTTTGTTTTTATAAATTTTAAACTTGGATAAACACAATTGCTAGAGCATCATCACACCATTTAGTTACTGTAATGATGTACAGCTTGGGAGTAATCTTGATAACAAACTTTTGAAAACAGAAAAGAAATAAAGCCATCGCACTAATGGGGTGTCGGTAACATTTGTAGCCAAAGGACTATGACTGCCAATTTTGATCATGACAATAAAAATTCTAACTTGTAATAGTAATTTTACTTGCTACCTACCATTCATTATGCTTACTTGAGTCTTCTCCCAACCCCCAATCATTACCGCTATCACCCCAGTCTCCAGTAGGCTCCCAAGTCGTGTCCTCCCCACAATTATAGGCGCCTCCCTCTTCCTCCCACTTGTTGTTGACGACACCTTTCTGATCACAACTTTCCGACTCAACTGCAACAGTTTCTTCTTTCTCCGGGAGAAAACAACCTTTATATGAGTCGTTCTCAACACAATACCAAAGCAGCTTGTTCCAATGCTCATCCTGAGTGCCACATTTTAACATCAGGTAATATCACAATTCATCCTATTTCACTATGTCATTACAATGCTATTTTCTTTCCTTTTGGTTTGATTAGATATTACATGAGCAAGCGTTCGGTCACATGTTTAAACAGGCTGGTACTTTTACTCCAAACGTATAACTTTTTTTAAAATAATAGTGTCATACTGTCATGTACAATTACAAATAAAAGATTGAGCAACTTTCAACCAAATAAACCCATCCATAAGTATATAGGTTGCATCTGCCACCTTTAGTTTTGATGCCTTTAATTGCAAATTTGTAAATTTAGGGCAAATATAATTAGACAAGTAATGTAAGTTTCAATATTACCTTGCATATAATATGTGGGTTCCCGATAGCAATCAGCAAGGATCTAGCTCGAGTGATGGCAACATTAAACCTCCTAGGATTACTCAAGAATCCCAAACAATGTCTCTTGTCAGTCTCATCGTGTTTAATAGTTGACCGAACGGTAGATACTATGATGACCTCCCTTTCTTGGCCCTGAAAGGACTCTACAGTGCCAACCTTAATCTCGGATCCAACAAACGTTTCAAGGGCCTTGCTTATTTTAAGCACTTGCTGTCTATATGGCGTAATCACCCCGATATCTTCATTCTTTATCCCCTTATCTATCAAATTCAAGATAACCTCAACTACCTCACTTGCCTCAATTCTATTAAACCATGACGGATTATTCCCTTCTCTCTCATCAACACCTTGAACACCTAGAAACAGAACTGGAAATTCCGGGTTTGGAATAAAATCCTTCCAAGTTAACGGGTACAAGGTGTCATCTTCTTTGCATGAGACCAAGTCCCCTTTATAAAACAACTGTGAAGGAAGTGATAATATGTGTTGGTGGCAACGATAATTTCGAACCAATTTAGTCACATAATTCTGATCACCATCTTTATAAAACTTAGATTCACAGAGTCTCTCCATAAATGATTTCCCTAAACCGTAACTTTCAGCATCTTTAGAAAAGATTACGGGACCTAACTGCACAGGATCACCAGCAAGAACAACAACTGTATCCTGTCTGTAAAAATGAGATATTGGGATCATTGTTTCAGGCTCAGATGCCTGGGCTGCCTCATCCAAGAAGATATGTGTAAAGTGGCCCATTTTAAGTCCTTCTGCATAAAGAAGAGCAGCACTTGCATAGGTGGATATTATAATCCTATATCGTATAAGTTGTTCAAATATAGGACAGCTAAAGACCATCGTCTCTTCTTCATCAATACTACAAAAATCAAGAAACACTGGTTTGATATCGTCCACTGAACGAGCTGTTGCATTGAGCCGAAGTACATCCCCTTTTCGGATGTTAACAGGATTCTCCATAACAAGTCTTGCCAAGAGATGATCTGCTGCACTATTTGAAGGTGCACAGACAAGAATTGCAGAATCCCTTCTGGTTTTGTAAAGTTGAAGGATAGCTTCAGTAAGCGTCACAGATTTACCAGTTCCGGGTGGACCGTGAACAATGTAAGGTGGCCCACCTTTGCAACCAAGAATCATCTCAACTGAACTCAATTGCTCCTCATTCAGATTACAGGAAATTGGAACCAGTGGGCGGGTTTCTATGCGTCTCTCATTTGAAGAAAACTCAGGGAAGAGAAATTCTGTATGAAGCTTCCCAGAAGCTTCTAAAGCTTGGTACAATCTTCGCATGCCGAGTCTATTATATTCAAATTGTACATCATAGCGATCACCTTCAGAATGGAAACCTTGAAGATCTTCATGAAATGATATGAGAACTTCTTCAGCCTCAACACGAAAGATAGGCCCCTGTAGAAAGAAATTAAATCATCTGTCCTCGTACTAGAATGAGTGGCAAAATAGTAATAACAGATTTTAGTAAAAGCAGCTAACGTTTCGCAAGAGCTAGGTTGGCCTGAAACCCTTTTTGCCCCATTCTTTACAAATTAGTATGTCAAGTACGATTACAAAAATGAATATAGTTACGATAATTACCTAATCTATTAAATAAAGCAATGAAAAACTATACGCATGTAAAATACATTTTGGGCAGCTTTAGGTTTGCTTGATCTGTTCAACACAAGTGGCTTGCTTTCTTGTTAGCAAAAAGAATATATATTGGACCCCATATACAAAATAAACCCAAATGCACTCAAACTGCCATATCTGGTCCTAACACATGTATATTGAATTGAAATTTAAGAGGTTTCTTCCTCTACTTTTTCATTGACTTGTTTTCTTGTTAGCAAGAAATAAAAAAATATGATCCCTTAAGAGATATAAAATCAACCCAAATGAAACATTCAAAAGTAAATGGGTCAAATTGCCAAATTTGGTCCTAAATTATGTATTTTGAAAAAAAAAATCTAAGAGGCTTTGTCCTTGATGACATCATGAAAGCTATAATGGTTTATTTTATCATGTGAAACAAACCTTATAAAGAGGAGACATATTGTGTTCATTGTGGGATATAGGCTTCGCAATTACAATATCTCCAGTAACGAGTGATGGCCTTCTCTCAGCCAGTCCTGGGACTTCAAGTGTAAGGAACCTACCTTTTCTCTTGAAAGTTACATTTTGCATGTCATATGCTCTCATGTCATCCTGAAAACAGCTCAACAATTTCAGAGCTAATAAAAACAACAAAAATGTTAGGGGTAATATGGTCCATAAGCAAAGAATAGAATACCTCAAGTTTAATTTCTTCCATAATAAGCAGCGTTCTAAAGAAGGTGACATAGTTCTTCCGGGTTAAACCTTCAATTAGGGAATCAGGAGTTACCTTACTTTCAATTACTTCCTTATAGCCTTGGGGATTTGATATTCTGGAAGCTTATATTTATATGGTCGACTATTAGCCTTTGCAGGACGAGATCCCCTAATTACTTTAAGGCCCACATTAGGTGAATATATTCTAGGGATTAATGGTTTGTTTCTTGATGGTCTGTTAAATGGCTTGTTACTAGTCAATGACCGTGAGATCTTATCTTCTGCCATAATAAATCCCACCCTTTCAATCCTATCATCATCAACATTAAAGTGAACAGCTGTTGTGTGCAGACCTTTGACCATTGCTTTACAGGATAACCAAATGGTCAACGTTTTACCAGGTACCAAAGTCCTGTCCTCCATTGAAAATGACTCTACAAATGATTTGACGTATTCCTCATCAGAATCAGGTGAGGGAGGTTCCATCACAGAGAGAGTAAAAGAGTCTTTCGGCTTAGAATCGTATATCTCAACTGACCATAATGTTACTGCATCAGTAGATGTGTTCTCAATGGTGATGGGGTTAAATACTGTTTCACCCACAACTACGAACTGTGGCTTCCCGTCAACCAAGGAAATGGAACTGAAACAACAATTGGACCCTCATTCCCTGGATTGTAGTTATAGATAGATGCATCGTTCGCAAAGTCAACGTTTCCAATATCCCCAACGTCACTAATCACTGACCGCGTTTCATCATCGTAGTTGACTGATCCCATTGAGTAAAACAAGCTGCATGCTCGCATTAAAATATTAGATGATTAATAGCTACTCATTACTAAGAAATGTAAAATTAGTAGAATTCGAAACTTATAAAATATCAAAATAAAATGCCCATTCCAGAAAGGAGCCCCCATCATAGGGACTTACATAACACCATATTTGTCCTATAGGATGACCAATACACAGATCATAAACTTTGTAGCGTTTCATAATTGTTAGAAAGATGATTTTCCTCCATAACCAAATCATATATCAGAGTTGAGCTCAGAATAAACAAAACTATTCTTTATTGCAAAACGTCTAGTCATCTTAGTATTACACCGAGCAGATGGTTAGGAGAAATCTTACCCACCAATAATGCATGATCTATTCTTATAGCAAAATAGACGATGAAATTAGGCTAAAAGGGCAAACATTGTTTCACAATTTGGACTTACCATCAAGATTGTTTATTAATGCAAAGTAACAAACACATTTTCAGTGGTCAACACCAATAATGCTCAGAAAACACAGTATACAAAACCTAAATATTAACCATTAAGGATAGACTGAATAAGAAAGTATAAAAGTGCTAATGTGGTCAATTTTCATTGAAACTTTTTCAATACATCATGATTAAATCACATGCAGAATGATCCTTTCTAAATGTAGATCGTTAAATCCATAAATCAAGCCCTTCGGTTATGCAGATATCAAAATTCAAACACAGAAGGAGATCGAAATCTCCATAAATCCACAAATGAAATGTACTTCAACAAAGCTCATCAATATACAAAAAGAAACAGAAGATCGAAACTAAAAGTCCGATCAGAACTGATTCAACTCCAAACCACAAAATACAGTGTCGGAAACCAAAATGAACAGAATGAGGATATCATATCAAATCTGTAGATTCATGATACAGTCAATTTCTAGAAACATGCATTCTGAAGACAAAATAATCGACGATAAAACCCTAAATAAAGGAATGAAAAATTCGAAAACCTGCTTGCAAATTGATGGATGGAACCCTTTGTTTGGTGGATGGAGCGATGATTTTGGTTTGTCGATCAGCCACACATTTGTGATTCGTAAATGATATAGAGGAACAGCATGAGTTTTATAATGAATTCAAAGTCGGGGGTTGATGATGATGATTACTTGATTAGCTAGGGTTCTTCTTCACTGTGGAGTGGTGGAGTGGTTTAGCCGATTGGAACCCTTTTCTTTTTTCTTTTTCTTTTTCTTTTATTTGACACTATAATATATATTTATCTAAAGTAAAACGGTAAATGTTTCCGCATCAATGATTTCTAACATTACTTCTTCTTTTTTTCTGTTGTTTTTTAACTATACGGCTCGTATAGGTTAATAGGGTTGCATATTTTATGTAACCATATATAGTATTTTGATGCCTACGTATACGTGTTGTATAATATGTAGCACATAGTGTCGTATTGCATGTCACACACAAGAAATCAATATTTGTTGAATAGAGACTCATTTGTTATATGTTTCAATTATTTGATAATACGTAAGATTTCGTCGCTTATTAAATTTGACACAATATTGGTCAAAACTAGTATGATAAGGTTCTTTTTTGACAAATTGTATGTTTCCAATTCATTCGGTTCTCTTAGCATTTGATTCACTCGTTTCATCATACTATCAAGTTTATTAAAAAGCTATTTAGCAATGTTGAATTTCACGGAAACTATCTGACACTAAATGATGGATCTTCTAGCAAAATATCAGTGTTTCACATCTATCATATTTTATTATGTTCGTATTATCTATCCGATAGTTGTTAATAATAACATTTTTGTTTCAAGTGTTCAATGATGATCAAAAAGATATGATAAATGGGTTCAAAGCACAAGATGGGACATTGGCTTTGTCATAGTCACCTAAAAATCAAAGAAAAGTACAAGTGGCCATGTGATCATAGTTATCTCAAAATTTGATCATGATGGCCAATACAAGGTGGTAGGTAGATTTAGACATTTTGGCATCATAAAAAACTAATAATCTGTTTCAATTGGCCATACTTTACAAAGAGTGTGATAGATTGATCATACTTTACAGAGTGTGATAGTTGGATGTTACGGGTGATATGTTATGAATGTAGTCACCTACCCACTTAACAATCCTTGTGATCTTCTCAAAGAACATTACGAGCCCTCTCCTATCATTTTAATTTCAAAAAAATTTCATGGTGGATCAGGATGAGAATGAATCCGGTTTAAAGAGACATCCATATGTAGAGAGATAAACACGACACTATGTGTGTACCCGACATGTTAATAACGTAAAAACATACTTAAACATTTTGAGCAGATTAATCATAAAAGCAATAAACATAAGTTCGATTGAATATAGGTATGCATCTAAAAGAATTAACATTTAATTTTACGCTTATTGAGCCTACCCGTCTCCTTTACCCGACATTCAAGTCACGAACATTTGCCATTATATTAATCCAATAACTATAATTATAAACAATATATTTGACGAAAAAAAAACTTGCCCAAAATTAATGGGCTAGCAAACAAAAAACTTGGTTTTAAATTGGCCTATTAGGCCCACTAGTCCAATAAGCCCAAATCTTAGACCGTTCACTGTTATGAACAAATATGTCCAAAACATCTTAAAACAAAATATTTAAAGTTTTAAATCCAAAATCCAGAGATAATGGACTAAACAAAGGAGATTAAACTTAAAAACAACTCATTATACTTATTGGCCCAACAACCCACTTACTACAAAGATAAGTTAAAAGCCTAACAATAATATAGTGACTACACAAACACACATACGTACTCAAGTATTAGAATATCTTTTAGTGGTTAGGTGTTTGTTTTTTCTAAAAAGTATTTTTTGATCTCTTTTGTAGCTTTGCAAATTATTTGTTTTTTAGAGACCTTTCATTAAAAAAGTCTTTTTTGATCTTTTTGAATTTTTTTTATTAATAGGGTAAAATTTAAAAATATATTAATTTAGGGGTTAAAAACAAAAATGTTGGACATCAAGGGTACCCGCCGGTGCCACCGGCGGGTTCTCCCTCTTAAAATCCGAGCCCTACGAAGGCTGCCAAGGCTGTTGTCTTGTTCCTCAGAACCCGCCGGTGGCACCGGCGAGTTCTGGGATGTTGACTTGACCTGTTCTGTGTGACAAGACAGCCCAAAGAACCCGCCAATGAGACCGGCGAGTTCTTGGGTAATTTAGGGTTCCGGTTACCATATAAACCCATCAACCCCTGAATCGTTAAACCAAAAACAAAACCCTTCTAAAACCACATTATCTTCACTTAAAAACCCATCCTCAAACAACTTAAACGAAAACCTCTTCATACCAACAAATTTCATCATGTCTAGACTTTATTTTATCCAAATATACTGGGGTGGCGATGTTTATTTTGTGAACGGAAATGTTATGTGTGATTCTTCTACCAGAAGTACCACTATTATTCTTCAAAAAATTCCGTATGAAGCGTTTGTTGATTTCATTTACGATCATCTTCAACTTTCACGAGAATATTATAATCTGAGGTTCAAACTATTTTACACGTACGGTGGTTTTTCTCAAACATCGGAAATTTTTAATGACTCGGGTCTTGAAGTATTGTATCAATTGGCAGATTATGTGGAAAATTTCATTGGAAATATTCACGTAATTTTGGATCCAATAATGTCACTCCAACAATCAAATTGTATGGATCTCCTACGAGGGTTTTCTGTATTCGAATCACCTACACAAACAGTTACTACCTTTCCAGGCAATGCAAGTTCACGTGATCATCAAGCCGGTCCGTCAAGCAATTTTAACATGGGGTATATTTCAACTCATCAATCAAATGTTGATCTAAATGATGATGAACACGGAGGGTTTGATAACTCGGATGATGATGGTTCACAAAGAAGTGAAGATTCCGAATCTGTTCCGTCACGTGATGAATCAACCGATAATGAAGATGGGTATGAAATTAGTGAGCACCATAATTTTGTGGTTAATCAAGGAATCTCTTACAGGGAGATGACCTTTTCTGAAGATCCCCGAGAATTAAAAGATTATGAAGCTACTGATTTTGATGATGAAGACTACATGGATGTATGGAATGAAGAAACAAAAGAAATTCATGTCGGTATGCTTTTTAAATCAAAATATGATCTAACGCATGCGGTGCGATTATGGAATGTTGCACGTAACCAGGAAATGTTTGTTGTTGAAAGTAAAAGTGATGCGTATAGAGCAAAATGCTACACAACTAGCCCCAATTATGGTAGTGATCTTCCCATTGGTCCTCAATGTAGTTGGTTTGTGTACGCTACCAAGCCTAAACATCATAACATGTGGAGAATATCTAGATGGGTCAATGCACACAATTGCTTTGGTAGTGTTGTTGGCAAAAACAACAGAGGTTTGAAATCTAGAGATATTGTAAATCGCATCATCCACTTTATTCGTCAAGACCTTACTTTTCCAGTCAAGCAAATTCAGGCACACATTAAAGACACGTTGAATGTTGATGTTTCGTATAATAAGGCGTGGAGAGCTCGAAAGGCTGCCATTGAGATAATATACGGTACTTGGGACAGTAATTTTGAAGAACTTCCAAGGTACATCAATGCTCTACAAGAAACAAACCAAGTTATTGTGGAATGGTTACATCATCCGATTAGTTCATATCAATATCATATGTTTAAGTATGTGTTTTGGGCATTTGGTCCGGTAATCAACACATTCAAACATAGTCAACCTGTGATATCTGTTGATGGTATGTTTTTGAAGGGATCGTATCGAGCTAAGATGTTAATTGCAGTTTTTAAAAATGCAAACAACTACGTAGTGCCTGTAGCTTATGCCATCGTTGACGAAGAAACGACAGATAGTTGGAGTTGGTTTTTGCAGCACGTGTGATCCCATATTGGAGTTCATCATGATTTTGTTGGAAGGGGGAAAAATTGTTTGTTATTTCTGATAGACATAATGGTATTATCACCGCTATGCACAATGTTGAAGATATGATAAACAATGTGGTTCATCGATTTTGTCTTCGACATGTGCGTAGTAACATGATGCACAAGTTCAAGGTGCCTAGTTTAAAAAAGATCTGTTGGTTGATTGGATGCACCTCCCAACAAAGGAAGTATGATTTATTTGTAGCTGAAATGCAAAGTCATAAGCCTAAAGCTTGGGAATATTTAAAAGCTATCAAAGAAAGAAAATGGACGATTGTACATGATAAAAATCAACGTCGTTGGGGTAACCTAACGCAAACATTTCTGAAAGTTTTAACAACACACTACGGGGAGTAAGGCTTATGCCAATTAAAGCCATTATTAATTGCACGTTTGAGAAAACAGTTGAGCAATAGAGAAAACACCAGGAAATTGCAACAACTTGCAACACAGGTTTACCCCTCGTTTATGGCGTTTGTTTGAATCCCGTGATCTTATTGGGCAGCAACATATCATAACAGATTTTGATCACCACGAGGCAAGATACAGGGTGTTGTCAAAGATAAATAATAATCAAGCTGGTGGAAATGTTTATACTGTGAAGTTCAATGATAGAACATGCACTTGTGGTAAATGGCAAATGCTGAGATTCCCGTGCTCACATACGATTGTTGTTTGCCAACACATGGGTGTGTCACCTTTTTACACTGTGCATGAGGTATACACTACTGCAACTTATCAAAAATAGTATAGTGGACATTTTTACCCACTTCATCATCTTGATTACTGGACAGACCCAGGTTGGAGGATTAAAGCTGACCCATCAAAGGTTACAACAAAACGAGGTAGGAGACGCACCCGTAGGATACATAATGAGATGGATGTTCGTCACCATCCAGATGAACCCGTTGTACGTAAATGTTCCATATGTAGACAACCGGGTCATAACATAAGTACGTGTCGAAACTCACAACCGTAGAATACATGTTATTGTTATTGTGTTTGATCTTTTTTATTAAGTACTTGTTATTGTTTGATCTTTTTTATTAACTACTTGTTTTTTTATTATGTTTATTGTGTTTATTGTGTTTGTCGTTATATAATACATGAGTAATTGGATAAAATATTTGATAGATAAAACTTGCATAGCATCCATACAATAATTATAACATTAATACAATAATTAAAATCCTTGTGAAGGCTAAGTAGGATTAGGAGCATCAGATTCTTCATCTGTCTCGGTTGCTTCATCATTTAAGTCGAATCGGTTTGACGGATTATTTAAAAACCGATCAACAACATCACCAGTCTCTTGGAACTGAGGGTAATATGGTAATGGACTAGCAGTGTCAAAAATGTTTAAAAAATTTGTTTGCGGGGATGAGTAATTAGATGAGGACCCGCCTCACCAAAATTTTAGGTGCCCATTTAAAAATGACTGCTTGAATTACTCTTATAAAAAAGTTATGTTGAAAGGGAGGGGTAAATTGTGGTGATCCAAAGTCTTGTCCCACGTGAAAATTTTGGTTCTTTATATTTTGTGGGCTCATATTTTGTTGTTCCTCTACATGAACTAGATTTTCCATCATTCCTCGTCCTTGTCCTCTACCCCTCCTACGTAAACGTTGAGTGACAGGTGGAAGTTGAACATGAACCGGATTTTCCATCACATGAGCTGGTAGATAACCTCCATAATCAGCATGCGATAAATTCAAATACTGGCTAGCCAAGTTGCTAACCGTTTCATTGCCAACCATTTGAGAAAACTGGCTCATTCCTTGCATCTACAAAAGTTAATAATAATAATAATAATAATAATAATAATAATAATAATAATAATAATAATAATAATACCATCATCGTCAAATTTTGTCCATCGTTTTGGAACCCATGCGGATTTAGGGCTTGATGGGCCGGGTTCGTTACAAATCTAACTGTACGATCCATATACCACCGCATGTATTCTTCTGAAGCAACTGTAGAATTTGTGTAGGTTCCATTCACAACAGTAGCATGTCGATTATGCCACGCTTGGATATACACAATATGTTTCTGTGCCCAATTACTATTTCTCCCCCCTTTACGCGATATATTGTGAAGTCGAACATGTTCCTGCTGTGAAATTGGTAAACTTCTAAGGATCATTTGAATCATCCCAAATTGCCTTATTACCCTGCTAGCATTGTGTGGCTCAATACCCAAAATATGAGGAATGTATCACTATTCCAACATAAATTACCACTTCTACAAATCTCAGATAGACAGTGTATAATTTCATCATAAGGCCTCCAGTTAAACTAATACAAAAACAAAATTTAAATTGTTAAACTTTTCATGATATACATTTTGTGATTAATAATAAAAAAAAAATTTAATACCATGTTATTATTCATCGATGTAATGATGATCTATATGCGCTCAAGCAGCTCGGAGTGGTTGAAATATAGCTAAGTTTTCCTCCCTACCATCTTTAAATATAATTCAAAACAAATATCGGTTAAACAAAATCAATAAATATAATTCAAAAAATAGAATAAACATGATTGTAACGTACCTTGCACCATATGGTAATGCGTGTGGTGTATTAGGGTCAAGACTACGGTCATTAATTAGAGAAAGGGTAGGTAGCCTTTCCCAAGCCCATAACTGTAATAAAAATAACGGTCCACTAACATCAGTAGCTGATATTTTTGTTGCCTTGCATAGCTGTCTGTACAACCATGCTAAAGTGGCACTCTCCCAACTTAGTTGGCCACACTCCTCTAAATCTTCTACATGTGTTAAAAAATTAACATGGAGTCAGTTGTAACATCTTGTAATTTTGGGTTTAACTTAAAGTTAGCCTTGTTAAATTCTTGCATGGACTAATTGTGTTATTTATGAAAATTATGGGCTGCTTATGATTATTACCTTAATTGCTCTTTTAAATTTGTAAGGTTATAATATTTATATAATAATAATAATAATAATAGCAAATTATAAGAGTAATAATAATTATGTTACTTATAATAATAATAATAATAATAATAATAATAATAATAATAATAATAATAATAATAATAATAATAATAAGAACAATAAGGGTAAAATGAGATGAAAATTTTTAAACTTGAAAATGTTCAAACATTAAACTTAATTTAAACTCAAGGGGCCTTCTTGTCAATTTAGAAACTGTGAAAACAAAGTTTGGGCACAAAATAACAACCTTAAAACTTCAAGGACCATTTGTGCAAATAACTAAAAATTAATCCAAATTTTCCCCCTAAGCCGCCTTCCGGCCAGAAATCCGGCGGAGCTCCGGCGACGGCCAAAACACCCAAAATTATTCGTTTTTGAAGCCCAAAACCGACCCAAATCGTGTCGTTTGCACGTTTCGAACTTGATTACTCGATTAAATTGCATTTAAGCATCGGTTTCGACCCTAAGCGATCACATAACCGATATACATTAAAACATATGGCCGTTCGAGCATTTACACATCATAATAGTCCAATTAAACTAACCTAAACGACTCTCTATCAATCATTAATCGAATACCATCCTCAATTGCATCTGAAACAACCACAATTTGCAAATTGAACTTCATTTGTTTATCGCGAATCTACACCACCTGAACACCACCATACCAACCTGTTAACAACGAATTGATAGAGGGCTTTACATCGGGAGCATCATCCGAAGCTCCCCACGAAGTTAATTGGATTATCATCAACATTACACATCGTTCCCTCACCTCTCGGTCGCGACTCGTTTATCAACGTGTGCACCTTCAATTATTAATCAAACGGGTAAATTGCTTACATGTATACAATCGGTTGATCATGGGGAACAAAAGCCCCATGGTTAACAATGCCCCTAGCATCGATTAATCTGTCAATTTGGGATCGAAGGAACTTAGGGTTCATGGAATTTGGGCGGGTTCTGTGTTCATTGGTTTTAAGTTTTGAAAACCAATTTCAACCGCGGCAGAAGCCTTGGTTCACTGGTTCCCCACTTGCATTCCACATTAGAGGTCCCGGGTTCGAACCCGCGACCTCCAACATATTTTTTTGGGGCTTTTTCAGCCTTTAAAAAAATAGAAAATTTCTGAAAATTAATAAAAAATCAATCTTGTAAATCTAATTATTTGGAAGTCATTTAACCAATTTCTGAAAAATTTATGTTCTTATAATACTCGTATATTATTATAAAACAAATGATATAATTAGTTCAACTTCTTACAAAGTATATTTTTCTTTATATGTTGAATAACTTATTAAATCATTATTGTTAAAATAAGACATTTAGATTATTTTTATAAGTTAAACTTAAAATATTGTTTTAATTTACTAAATAGTTGTTTGTTCAAATATCATGTTTAAATTATTTTCTTATAAAATAAACACTAAATATTGTTATAACTCACTAAATCATTACTTGTTCAAATACAAGTATATATTATTGTTTAAAATAAGAGTTATTTTAAAAGTTTATTTTAAATTATATTTAGACCTCGTTACAAATGGTTTCTTCTATTTCTTGGTATTTAAACGATTAAATAATATATAGACTCAAAGCATAATCAAAATTTACCATGTTAACATCTCAAATTCCACTTAAAACCTTAGTTTCTGTTAAAACGTTAAACTTATTATAATTAAACTTTAACCTTGTGTATATATATATGTTTAGGTGCCTTGTGACGTTCATCTTGGAACATCGTTTATTATCAATCTTATTAATCTTCATACTTATACTTTTAGCCATGTGAGTACTTTCATACCCCTTTTTCATATTTTTAAACTTTGGGGTGGAACATGTTATCCTATTAACATTACACTTGTACATATTTTTGAGACTTGTAAACATTATGGCAATTCCTCATGTAAGTTGTGGTTAGTTGGACTTTTTGTGATTACCATGTTATGGCACTATATGTACAATCATTAACTATTGCTAGCCCAGTGAAGTCATAGATCTATGGGCAAGACAAGCTGCTTTGGTTGATCCAAGTACACTTAACTGATCGTATATACTTTTAAACGTTTGAGACTTGTAAAATTTTGTCGAGGTTTGATTGTTGCATTGTTCATGACATCCCTAATCACTATGTTCACTAACTTATGACTTGAATTGCCATCTTTTATATATGCTATGTATTTAAACCTATGGAATGCTCACCAACATTATTGTTGACCCTTTTATTTTTAACATGTTTCAGGAAATGCCCAAGTTTGATTATCTACACATTGAAGCTTGCACATCTAGGAATGGACCTAGATTAATAAAAAAAATAGGATGAATTGTTACATTTTATGTTATGTTTTTTTATATCCTTTGAGACTTATATTTGTAATGTGACAAATGAAATTTATGTGTAAAATATATTTGGATTATTAATAGCGTTATGTGGCTATGAACGATCTTAACTCTCACTCCTCGACGTTTCCGCCGTCAAGGTTGGGGTGTGACACCAGTTGGAAGATGAATCAGGGAATAAAGTCGCCCCAATCATGTATAATATTATTAATCGAGTACGCTGCTGGCATTGCTCAATAGAGGCATTTGTAGGGAAATATTTTTCTATTTCTTTTAAAATGGCAACCAAGTTTATTTTTAAGCCTTCTATATGATGGGGATCAAGAAAATAACCTGTCAAACGCCCGAACAAATCTATTATTTCAGTTTTGTTCATCGCCACATCAGTGCCAGTAATTGCATCACCATCAACTTGCAAACCCCATAAGACTTGAACATCTTGAAGGGTTACTGTGCATTCTCCCACAGGTAAATGAAACGTGTGGGTTTCAGGCCGCCATCTCTCCACCAAAGCCGTAATCAAACCACCATCAAGCTTACGGTAACCGCAATCAATAATACCACCAAAACCCGCCATCCTTATATAAGGCATAACATTACTGGGTATAGGCTTGTGTTTGATGAGTCTCCAAAAATTGGTATCCCCTCGTCTAGGACGCAAGACACCGGCATCGCTCGTTGGATTTTGAAAATAATGAGCAGCTCTATGCTCACCAACCAAAAATAACAATTCCGTATTCAAAGGACCCGATGTAACACCTCAATTGGCCATTGAATCAAATACGTGGGGTTGTTGTAAAATAGAGAAATTATGGTGAAAATGTTTGTTTTGTGAAATGAAGTTGTGTGTTGTGAAGGAATGGGTGGATTATATAATAGGAAAGTAAAAAAAATTACTAAAACCCTAAATTACCCAAGAACTCGCCGGTCCCATTGGCGGGTTCTTGGTTGCTTTGACCACATGCCAGAACTCGTCGGTGTGAAGGGCGGGTTCTGAAGAAGAAGACAAGGTCGTTGACAGTCTTGGCAGCCTTCGCAGGGCTCGGATTTTAAGAGGGAGAACTCGCCGGTGGCACCGGCGGGTACCCTTGATGTCCAACATTTTTGTTTTTAACCCCCAAGTCGAGGAGGTCGGTGCGATTGTGGGTGTTGTGGTGGAAGTGTGGATATTAAATTGTTTTAATAAAATGTCATTTATTTATATAAAGAAATTATATTGGCAGTGACAAATGAATAATTCTAGGTGGAGTCTAGATTACGATGACGTAAACATGCTAGAAAATAACCATATGTAAGTTTTTATTTAAATTTTAATGTTGAAGTATTTTTTAAAATCTTAAAAATAAGTTTACTTTAATTATAGAATATTTTAGTAGTTTGCAGATGTTAAAAAACCAAATAATCTTCTTCTTGCAAACTGCAGACGTTTGATCCATCTGTAGACCTGCAGACATTTTGCTACAGATATGATCCCAAACATTTTGTTGCAGAAAAAACAAACAGTCACCTAGGTTGATTTCCAGTTGATTTCAAGATTCAAATCTAACAATAAAGATTGAATTCTATAATAGAGCTTTTGTTGTAAGTTTAAGTAATCCTTGCAATTTCATACTAAGTAATTACTTGGAGCTTGACAGTAAATTTGTGTTCTTACCGTTCTTGAATATTGTCTTGATTCATTTTTGTTGTTGTTTATTACTCGTTGTGAGATATTGTGTTAGAGAGTTCAGATTGTTGATTTTGATTCCGCCTCCATCAACAATCACGTAAATTGTCTTTTTTGTATTTGGTTGTCACAAATCCATTACCCACAAGTAGTATAAGAACTTTGGCTTCCAATCTTGTAATTTTACTTCACCATCACCAAGATGTCAGGTTTACATACACCCATGGTTCCGTATGCAAACTCAAATGACGTTATGGTACCGAAGGATCCCTTAGAATCATCCATAGAAGATTTCACGGGAAAGCAGATCAGTTATAGCGCTTTTACTGTCCTTAACACCCATAAAATCTGACCCGTTCTAACCTTTCTAATTTCTAATAAATCTACATGACATATACAAACCCAACATTACTTTGGAAATAAATACATATAAATCAGACATGACCATATGAGAGTGAGACTTCATCTGCGCCTGTGTAGATCTTGTAGTCATATTCTAATTCAATACTCTTGAATTTCACAATTAGTGCTGCAATGTAGATAGCAGCCACCCTTTTAAGCAAAGCAAATTAATAACCGAAACCTTAACAAATTAGTACATACACAACAAGGGTGTTCAGAATGCATCAACCATCCATATGATACAAGCACCATGATGCATTTTTGTACACCAAGCAGTTGTAAGTACATTTCTAAAATCATGTGCATTCATACAAAGAACCTATATTACAATTGCCTAACAATAGAACATCACTCTTTTCACATTGTCCTTGAGGGCAGGCAAAGGTCTTACACCACCACACTCCCCACCCACACGGCTTACATTTGCGCCGCCTTGAAGGCTGTTACCATTTTCCTGCATTTCTGGTTCAACATAGAACCTTGCCCGAAAAGCAGCTAAATGTGCATAATATGCTGGTGGAACTGCATCAACAAAGCCAATTCATCACATTCACATACATATGAACTGAATGGGACTCACAAAAGGGCAATGACAGATGGTATGCATTTTTAAGGGTTGTAGGTACTAGGATGTAGGAGTTTTTTTTTGTATAGGCTCTACCCGAACCATTCATGTCCACAGTATAAACCAAACCATTCTATATTCGTAAATTATACATTGGTCATATTTTCTACCACTACCATGCATTGTTAGAGCAATCACTTTTCAGTTTAGAACGCACCTACAGACACAGAACGTGTGCATCTGGCATATGTGTAACAAAGGTTGTTTGTCAATGATTGAATTCCATCTGCAGTGAAATTGTTCTCATCCCACAAAACATGGTAATGAGCAGGTCGACTCGTACCCTGAGTGCCATATAATACATTATTAAAACCTCAAAAAGGGAAACATAAATAAAAGAGTGATTATCTTCCTAGAACCGTAACACTTGGCTAGTTCTAATAAACAAAACCTTGTTTTAACAAAAATACAAACACAAATATTACATCTTCTATATGAATGAACAATTTTAGATGCAAAATCATCATCTTTTGTCCAAAGTAGATTATTCCCTTTGCATTTTTGCTAGAACTATGGTTTATATGGGCAATGCAAAATGGAGTAGTCAGAAATAGGTATTTGACCTGAATACCAGCATGGCTGCAAAGATAAAAGTCAAATTCTGTTGGATGACAGATTTTGGTATCAACAACAGTACCTGAATTTGCAAAGAGTTAAAAGCGAAAAGAGTAAGGCCATATTTGAATGTTTTAGAATTTTAATTGAATCATTAGTAAGATGATGCAGCGTACCAGGCAAAATATTTCCGCTCTTGTCTGTAGTGCTTCGATCTCTATGATTGCTTGCAAACAATCGAGTATGATGACGTTTTTGCACAACAATGAAAGTCACAGGTGGTTGGTAATTTGGTTCTAGAGATGCACAAGCCTGTGACAAACGCAGTTAGGACCAAGAAAGAATGCTGGAACATGTATAAAAATATAGAAGATAAATAATTACCTTACGAATAGCGTCTAATTCATAGAGTAAGACTTGATAAAATTGCCCTTCACTCACACCATCCCTATTCGAAACATCAGAAAAAGTATGTGAATGTGACCAAGAGAGGAGACATGAAGCATATAACTAGGAGAAGCAAATTGAACCCATTTCAAATAAGACAGGTGAATATTGAAAAGGTAATAGCAGATATTGGAACGGGTCAAAACTCGTCTAAATTTGTGCTCATTTAGTATGTTTCAGTTGAAGGAATTTTATTATAACATGCAAAAATAGTTTTCCTAATTATGTTTAATACATTCAATATTTATAAAAGTGAAAAAAGGGCCAAGGAGTGCTACCACCTATTCTGTTTTGACCCACACAAAGAAATTACCTATTATGACTTGTTACCCGCCAAGCCATATTTGACTTGTTTATATGTAATTTCCAATAGATAGTTGTAACGTAACAAATACATAGACAAGTTTGATTACCTGTAAAATATGATCCTTTGGGGTTTCTGCCCAGTTGCCTTCCTGAAGGAAACTAGAAGATCCCTGCATAGGTAGGTCATTTTTAGAATCGAGAGACTAATAATAATGTAAAAATGATAAACCAACTTTTAAAGATGACAACCGATTTATTGGCAGGTGTAGTGTACCTGATCATGCCACCTGCCGTGAGAGTCCCACGAACAGGATCGATGCAGGTTTTGTACAAGTCTTGAATAAGTTCCTGTCGATGAGGTTGAGCACAAACCAATCCAGCATATTTTGTCACTTCAGGCCAATCTTGGGAAGCTACTACCTACAACAGTCCAACCACACATTCTTTGTTCTTTCTTTTTTAAGAATACTAAATTTTATTCAACTTAATTATGAATAAGTAATTAGTTATACAGCAGCTATGGAGGGACTGGAGTCTTCTCCATTTTCTGGGTGAGTGACATCTGCTCCAAATATAATGGTGGGTATGTCACTCACTAACGGTATTCTGCAACTTATAGCATCCAGAAGAACGGTGTTTCTGCCACCCATCTGCATCACAAACAACACATCTTTACGACCAAAGTCAAAACTTCATAAAATCTCCTTATGCTCAAACAAATCTCTACAAACTAGAAATGATCACTTTTTTGACCATTACCAAACGTCACATGTTTTGACATGTAACCCACACACCATTTTCCCACCTCTTTAAAGAGAAAAGTGTAAAAATGCATTGCTTAGCTATAAGAATGATGACCTTAACATTGATCTTCAAGGACACATTAGCCAAATATTGCTTGCTTATCTTGAATACGTACTTTGTAAGACAACATTGAGATATTAAGCCGAGATCCGTTTCACAGATTCTCTTTATATCACCTTAAATAAAAGTTCAGACCACAGTTACTGATAAACTCTAAATAAACGAGGGTATACCATAAGCCAGCATTCATGTAATATATATACACATACATAATAAAAGAGTACATACCATATAAGGACCCATTATTATCAGGCAAAATAACTAATAAAAGCTCCAGCTCATTTCCTTTTAACCTGTTCATCGATGCATGATAGACATGTCTTAACGCCTTCTCAACATGCTCGGGCTTTGTTGTATAAGTTGGTATCACTGGGTCTGGATTAAATTCCTATACAACAAATACAGGTTGTAAATCTTGAAATTATTTAAATCTCACAAACAAACTAATTAAGTATCATGAAATTAAATGTTTGCACTAGTGCTAGTACCATTAAGGTCGTTCAATGACTACAAGTGTGATGCAAGGATTTGAATTTTGAGACTGAATTAGTATTCATATTTGGAAAAAAATACTTTGATATTTGGGGGTCAAATAACAAGTTTGTGACCATCATTTTTGTACTATATCACAATGTAAAACAAAATCACCTTATTTGAATCTCCTTTTTCGCAAATGTTGCCAAAGGGCCTTATGAGAAGAGAAAGGAATTGGGCTCATTATGACAATCAAACAAAGGGAGAAGACTTGATCAAAAGGTTGAACTAAATACAAAAGGAGAAAGATTAATGCATTGTGTCGCATGAAACGATCATAAATTCGATGCCACAACTCCTCAAAAGGGGTTTGTTATATAGGTCATTGCATCTGTCCTTTATCTACCACATAAAGCCAATAAATGGCCGATTCTACAGAAAAATGGTCTTAAAAGGTGAATAATGTCTTTGCCTGCCAGTCCACAGCTGTTTGACGAGCTGGATTACCATTGGACCCATCCAACAGTGATCATAAATGCATGTATTGATCTGTTGCTGCCCTTGTAGACAGGGTTATCTCATCAGTGAAGAATGTTCTTTTAGAAAACTCAGAATTTGCAAACTGATTATCTCATCATTACAACTTGAAATAGCGAAAACATATTTAAACACTAGTTCTTTCCATCTGTTTTATGGATTCTGATTTATAAAAAATCACATAAGAAAAGTTTAAAACCCACATCTAAGCACCCCTTATAATGCTGAGGGTTTTCCTCTCAAAAAGATCAGGCAAATCCACAGGTATGCTATGAAACTGGGAACATATACAACCACAAACAGCAAGGGTATTCTTTGTTAATTGTTACTTTATTTCTTTTACTTAACTTGACATGTTAATAGAACAAATGAGTGAAGAAGAAAAAGGATACAATACCATGCCAGATTCTTGACACATTTGAGCCAGTTCATTACAAAATCCACGAGCAACACTTTCTTTGACACTCCGAGAGAAGTTTATGCATGCCCACCGGCTAACAGTCATCCCGCTAAACACTTTCTGGTCATGTACCAAAAAAAGGTTATAATATTGTATGTGCATATTAGAGGATTGATAAAATACATGATATATCCTGATCACCCAAAATCTTGAAACTTAAATCATCTTCAAAATGTGTCTATGATTGCTACCTACAGAATATTTCTAAAAACACGAATTCCGAGCACTAGGGATACATACCTTGTTCATCATATTCCACTGACCAACTTGAGGCAAGCAAGCCTTTTCCTTCCCAGCATCATGATATTTTAGCTGATATAAGTATTTGTTGAGAGAAACTTAATTAAAACAAATGAAAAGAAGAGACCATTAAATTAAAGATAAATCAGTTGATTATAGAGAACATTCATACCCAAGGAGCAGGAAGCACTCTTGCTTCTACACATGTTAACTTTTCACTCATTTTGATACCAAATTCATTTGCATATGGATCTTGATTGTATGAATTTTGCTGAACTGTCTGAGTTCAAAAAAGCACAAAAAGCATCTACAATATAATGAGCATAACGTCTATTTTTAAACTCCTACATTATTCAAAATTTAGATTATCATTGCAATAATATAGTTTTTGGAATCATTATATCGCCCAAATTATACATAGAATATATTGTGACAGTACAACAAGCCTAACAATCCTTCATTTCCTGTTCTTTCTAGCAGTCTATTCATGATACTTATGTACTCAATCTTTGAGTATTTTTACTATGTATTTTAAGTCCAGTCCATCTTCTCCAGTTAACTTGAAGAAGATGAACATTAATGAAAGATTGTTTTAATCTGTTAAAGAGCAAGGTTTAAAAGAACGGAATCGAGCCTCGAGGCGTAAGCCTCGAGGCGAACCGAGGCGTAAACCTGATGCGGAATTAAAAAATAAATATAAAAATTATATATCTTATAAAGAAAAAATAAAACATCAAAAAAACACGTTCCTAAGCATTACTTAGCAGGATGATGAACTAATTTGAGCTAGAATTAACTTTAGCACACAAAAATGTTCTCAAATTATGAATTAAAGTATTAAACTTCTCAAAAAAACAGTAAACCATTGCATACATTCAATTTCCAGCATAGATTTGCAATATTTTGATGCAAATTAGATGTCAAATACTCCAATTTCCATTTACTCCCACAAACAAACATTTTAATCATCACATACATTCAAAATCAAATTCTGAAACAAAGGGAAACATGCGATAATTGATGACGACGGGGATAATTGAAAAAGTTGCGATAATTGAGGTGTAACCTGGAATAATTGAGAAATTGTGGGCATATGCGGTATGCGTTTGACTACTATGTGGTCTAATTATAAAGAGAAAGTGAAAAAAATGCCGCCGGTGGGTTTTTTCTTTCCCGCCCAAAAGTCAGCCGCCTCACCAAAAACTACCGCCTCTGCGTGGGCCTCGACTATATGAGGCGTACGTACTGGCTAGACCCTATGAGGCGCGCCTCAAGGCGTACAATTTGGTTAAAGAGTGTACAATTTGGTTATGAAGTAGTATTTCTCACAATACTTGAATATGAATTAGTTAAAAGCGAAGTAGAGAGCTCTGTTAATACTTGAATAATTATCATTATCAAAATAGGAAATTGCATTTAGGATTTTATATTTTTGTAAGTTAACGGTGCCAGGAACTAACACGTGTAGAAACCATAATCAAACTATAATTGTATTCGAAAACTGTATGGAATTAGGGGGAGTCGATCAACCCACCAATTGGCTCTTACATAATTTAAAGTCAGCTTAATTATTGGTCAAAGCTGTTTATTTAATTTCCTCGATAGATCAATAGTCAGTTGAACTTACATTATCTGTACTATACATGACATGTTCACTACTTTTCTGTATATTAATTTTGATAAAGCTAGTAAATTTGTTTTATAAATAATTTGCTACATTGTTTCTCACATCAATCATACCTGGCACACCAACTATAAATAGAACTTCCAAAACTTGGACAAATGTTAATATGGACCCATTTGACTTGTGACCCAACACTCCCAACATGGATATATGATAAAAAGAATTCATAATTGTCACTTTTATCCAAAAGCATTCTTGCAAAGCCTTTAGTTTTCCCTTTTTTTTAATAAAATTCACAAGAGAGACCTTTTTCTTGAAGGCCAGATATTATTAAAAAATGTAACCAGTCAAATAGATTTACCTGCAAAATATCATTTTCACGATCCCTGGGTCTTGGCAGGTAACTTTTAATAGCGCGGTAATTTGTTTCTCATTCAACCTTTTTGTGTATCGTTGCCCTTCAACGATCTTGCAGGCCTGACCAAACAAGGAATCGAATGTAAATTATAGAGTAGTCAGGTCAACCAACAAAAAAAGCCTGCATCAACAAATTTTAACCTCCATTGGTAAATAGTTGGCCTTCTTTTGGTTCCAACTTGCAGGCAAGGGAGATGTGTAAGCTGAATTGTGAATCCGTACATTTCTTGAAAGTATTCCACAACAGACTTCATGTTTGCATTATCATCAACTGGAAATCTATTAAAATTAAAACTTAATCAAAGTTATTTATTCAATGCACAACTGAAGAATACTTGTTCTTTTGTAGATTAAAACTTACACTAATTCTCTTGTGGGTTGTGACGTTAATCCAGAAACTCGATATTTTCTTCGAACACTCCCTCTATGGGTCACTTCAACTTTCACTCCTCTAAGAGCCTTTTTTATCTACAACACATGTATTTCTTAAATGTATAATAAAATCATTACCTTTTTTAGATCACAAAAGGTGGGAATTTAAACCAATTTACATATAATGGTTTACTTTTTATATCATACGGGTCCAATCAAGAAATTTTGACCAAAGGAAAATGGTTCAAAACTTCAAATGGTGTAATATCTGTAATTTTATTGTAGCACTTATTAATCTATTAAAAAAGTGGAATTTTTTTAGGAAAATTGTTTTGAGTCAACCCAAGCGACTGTCTTGAACCAGAGTCCACAACCGTAGTCAAACCTGTCTTGAACCAGAACCGTGGTCAAACCTATCTTGGCACCCCTTGTGATCAATCCATGAATGAAAGGAATACCTTTACATGATCAGAATCAGACAAAGGTCTAGATAACACATCTTTACCAAGGAGCTGGGCCACAAAATCTATTACTGGGAGTGCCTCAATAAAAGCCGCTGAAGCCATATCTAAACATTAAAAATGACAAGTACAGTTAAAAAATTTAGAATTTAGTTTGACAGTGATGGTTTAAAATCTTTAAGTGAAGAGAGTTGCAACCAATATTTAAAGATAAGCCCATCTGAGTTGGTCGAAGACTCTGGTAGAATCCACACCATGATTCCAGCCCTTCACCAAGCGGCTGCGGTTTCCGAAAGTTAGGAGAAAAGAAAGATCTTCCAACAGGGCAATACCTACTCAGAATTCAGTTGGATATACGTAAAAACAGGAAAAAAAGGTAAATATATGCAAAATGAAAGTTTATATTCCTGAAAGCTGCCACCTTTTTGTCGAGAGCTCTCTCAACACTATGTCTAAAATCTGAAGGGCTTGTTGCGGACCGTCTGTGCATTTACCAGCAAGAAATTGGCCTAAATGGTGCATATTTACACGTGCCACAAATCTAATCACCACCTTGTACTCCCTCTCTCTCTGAAATTAATCATGAAAGTCTATCATAGCTCATACACGCATGACACAACTAAGTTTAATAGCACAAAACTTCAACATATACTGGTCTTTTCGACCCATTTATCTGTTACGTTTTCAAACTCATAAAAATAGGTCAAAACTAACCAGGTCAAAGTAGCCCAAAGTGCACTATTAATGTATTAAACCTATTAAATCATTTTATTCAAAAAGTTACAGCATTGTTGAGATAATATAATGTTTGTAAATCATATTTAACACATTAATTACCCTTTTATATAACACAAGCCTTTAGCGTTTATTTTGTAAGTGGAAATTGACTTAAGTATATTCATTTAGCATTCGAAAAAATCTTACTTAGGACTCATTTGTGTCCAATCTTCTTCATCCACCAGTTTGATCTTGAACTCCTTCCATACAAAAGGTAGTTCGCCAGCGGTAAATAAAGATTTTCTGCCATCATAAGCAGGCAATCGCGCTCCTAAATCAGAATATTTATATCGCTTAACCAACTCTGCCATGATATCTCTATTCAAACTTTGTGATGCTACTTCAGGAAATATGCTAACCTGTGTGTGAAAGGGAAAACGAAAAATAACATATTTAACACGAATCACTTTCACTTGTACTCTAATTTGCCCACTAGTGAATGAAAAGTACACTTGTTGGAAATGTGCATTTAATTTAACACTCTATCATTATTATTTCTAGTGGGCTCAATGGAAAGCCAGTTTTATATCAATCAAGGGCCCCAAATCATATCATCACAAAAAAGAAAATAGCTAAAGCAGAAAGTAATCAAAGCGTACATCATAGTGATTCAAGTCCTTATCAGGTAACTGTGCCATGAAATGGTTAGCTTTGACCATACAAACTTTCCCAGTTTGACCAAACCAGGCCTAGGAGCAAAACTCAAAGACTTGCTTGAACCCCCTACTTTATTCAAACTCAACATTTTGCTACAAGACTGAGACTTTGCACTGCCAGAGTCGGTTTCATGATCACGCGATTTTCGACCGCCTCTGCCTCTTCTCCTTCCTCTGTTCTTTGCAGGCTGACTGATTCCAGTTTTGGGGACTCTGGGTTGGTTTGATTTTGCAAGTTCCAATTGGTTTTGGGTTTGATGATCACAAGGTGTTGTTCAACACCTTCTTTGATTTGCACTGTAGGCATACTTTCTCTCCCTATTATGTTCCTTTCTGTTACTTTGTGTGAATCACCACTATTTCATATACAATGACTCCATCTCTACTGCAAACCAACAATAATAACATTTTTGATAAGATCCCAAACTGAAAGTAAAATAATGGGTAGCATAGAATAACACCAATGTAAAGATCCTGTTAGATGAAGAAACAACCAGAGACAAAGAATGAAGGTGATGAATTTCTGACAATCAAAGTGGTTTTATTTATGTAAGTACAAAGCATAAACAGTTAAAAAAAAAGATCTACAATAAAAACACATGGAAGAAAACAAATTCTTAAGACATGTTACATGTAGAAGTAATATGGAACTCACCAAATCAAACTAACAAGTGAGAGATGAAGCAAAGATTTTGAAAACTAACAGAGAAAGGGAGCACAGGAGAGTGATGATAATGATGATGATGATGATGATGATGATGATGATGATGATGATGATGATGATGATGATGATGATGATGATGATGATGATGATGATGATGAAGGTTATAGAGACCAACGCATGCAGCAGGATGAAAGTGCTTTTTATCGGCTTCCCTGTGAAAAGGGTTTTCAGTTCCACCTTTATTATTTAAACACACACAAAGACACATTTACTTTATCTTTCTCCTGCAACAAAGTTTCTTTTGTTTTGTTTGTGTGTGCGTTTTGTATGGGTGACCTCGGGAGATGTAACAATGGTGGTACAGAGCGACTGTTGGGCGTGGGTGGGGAATGTATTTGTTATTTCTTGTTACTTATTCTTATTATTATTATTAATGCAACTAAAAACCCATCCTAAAAGTTTTACTTGAACCAATCATATTAGGAATAATTTCACTTCTTAAGCTTCGTTTTTATATGAAAAAAAGCTTAATATCATAGCTGTGTGGTTGGAGAAAAAATAACTCTTAATCATTCAGATACTTTTCTAATAGTTCAACTATAAAAAAGTGTTGAATGAAAAAGTATATAAAAACACTCATTCTCAAAAAAAAAAAAAAAAAAAAAAAACCCTCCTCCATACACATCCACTTCACCCATTGACTTCCACTTGTCCCATCCCCTATCATCAACCATCTACAATGCATCGGGTTGTACACACAGTCGAAGAAGATTGGTGATGATGTTTGTTTTAATGAGTTTCAAACAAAAATCTCTCTTATGGTTTCTTTGTATGAACATAGAGTATGCTTTATATATTTGATAGTTTGATTATTAAATTGAATTTGAATATTCATCTTGTTAAACATGTAGAGTTTTTCCCATCACTTATAAGACTCTTTTTATATTATTTTTAACAAAAAAAATTAGAATTTTTAACAAAGAAATTTAGAAATTTTAACAAAGAAATTTAGAATTTTTAACAAAGAAATTTAGAATTTCATAAGCATTTGAATGTACTTTTTAACATGTTTTTGTGGTTAGCTAGATTTTAATTCTATTTCTTCAACTAGCATTACAAAGTACAAATTGTTATTTCAGTAGGATGTTTGTTAAAGGATATGAATTTATTTAATAAGAGACTTGGAATATTTGCTTCAATGTCTGAAATCTAGTGTCTTGCGATGACATACATACTCCTCAACCAAGAGTTACACTTCATTTAGCACAAAATAATTTAAATCTATAAAATAGTCATTTTACATAGTTATTCAGATATTCAATCAAACAACATTTATTGGTTCACCATTATTAGTTCAAAGTTTTTTAATCAATCAGACCTAATACTGATTTAGTTTTTACTAGTTCAGATATTATCAAACAGCCCATAAGTCCTAAAATTAAAAGGTTATGGGTTCTAAAACAAATTTTATCTATACATTTTCTATACATATTGTTCAAACAAAAAAAACTTCGAATCTAGTCTTATTAATCAAATATATTGTATGTTATCGGATTTTAAGCCTTCAAGCTAGTTACCATCGTCACTCTCTGTCTTTATGCCTTCCATTCACCTTTTTTTTCGTTGTTACAAAGGAAAAATCATTAAAATAAATGATTGACCAGTAAAACTTAAGACTTACCAAAATAAATATGAACTTTTGATTTTCATTTATAAATATCCTAAGGGTTCAAATTTTGACATTAGTGGACGCAATAGACACAATACTCTGATAACATAGTTAAGATGTAACCCGCCCATGTGTTGGATTACACAATATGTTGGTATCTCAATAAATGGACACAGCGGTCATCACTAAACGGCTCAATACGGTCATATATCCTGGAAAATATGCCCTTATAACCCATTTGCTCATTACATCACTCATTTCTTCTCATTACGTATGCCTCTTGTCGTCTTGATACATCAATAATACATACGCCGGTATTGTTAAACCTAATTGCCTTAATCAATATATGATAATTGTAGAGATTAATGAAGAGGCTGATGCAACCTAAACATCTTTAGTCTTTCCTGCATGCTGCACAAGTGCATTGAAGTGGAATGCTTCGGAAGTTTCACATGTGCAACAGAAATACTCTAAGTGTGAATCTTTCGAAGCCAAGACCACATCTTCCGAAGCCAAAGATGAAGTCTTCCGAAGCCTCAGAGACAAAGTCTTCGAAGCTTCAAGTTCATGAAGACAGATTTCTTCCGAAGACTTTAGTAACATGCTTTATCTGATGTACTGTTCCATAAAGCTGGACACCTTTCCGCTGCAACTCTGCAAGTCACCAACTAACATGGTTTGGTGAAAAGGTCCATGCTTTTGGTAACTGTACATTGAGGTCTTGAGTCTGTAACTTTCTACTTTATGTACTTTATCCTTTTTGTAATAGATAAGGATGGGAGCTATGGCATGTCATAGTCACTAGTCAAAAGGCAATCTGCCTTTTGACTCTACAATTGATTTTGTGTGTGTCTAGTCAATTGTATCCAACTGGCTTTCAAAATATAGCCGGCTGTAGGATGTTGTATAAGTATCTCATGTTCTTGTATCTTTCGAATATACTTTTGTAACACTTGTAATAGAACATAGAGAAGGCACTATACTGCATTCTTGAAAACCAAACACTTGTGTTCTTTATGTTTTGTCTCATATATTACTTGTGTTCTTAGTGTCACCACTTGGTTAGTCCAGTTTACTGTTTGATCTAAGTTTAGTTTATCTCCTCTTTGTGTTGTTGTGTTGTAACTCTTCACCCTTCAACGATCCTGCATTTGGTATCAGAGCGCTCCAGGCTCTTGATATAAGATCTCACCATCTTTAGATCCCTCACACACACAAATACTAAACTTTTCAAATGGCAGCCATTTCCAAAACTAATATGGAAACTGGACCATGAACAAGTCCCCACTGATCACTCTTGATGAGTTTGACACCTGGTGTTTAAGAATGGAAGATTTCATCAGGTCTCTTGATTCAAGAATGTGGGAGTCTATTGAGAATGGACCTTTTACACCCAGCACACATTCTGCTACTGGTGCTGGTATGATCCCCAAAGATATAGCTAACTACTCTGATGAAGATAGGAAGAGAGTAGAGATAAACAGAAAAGCCATGACAGCACTTCAAACTGCCATTCCAAACTCTATGTATAGAGGTTTCAAGAAGTGCAAAACAGCCAAGCAGCTGTTGGATGCACTGAAACTGATGTATGAGGGTTCTTCTGAAGCCAAGGAGAACAAGAAGGATCTCCTGAAGCAGTAGTTTGAAAACTTCACCTTCAAAACAAGTGAAACTATGACTCAACAGTATTCAGGTATGTTGAGATTGTGGATACCCTAGTGGATGGAGGAGTTTCTCTTGAAAACAGAGACATTGTAAGGAAGTTCATGTCCTCACTTCCTAGGCAGTGGACACACTACTGTATGGTGATCAAGAGAACTGAAAATCTCAAAACTCTTATTCTGACAGAGTTATATGGGATTCTCAGTGGCTACCAGATGGAGATGAACATGCAAGGTTTATCTAGAAACTCCAACAATCAAATGGGTTCAGCCCTACATGTGTTGAAAGGGATAGCAAAGAACCCAAACATCATCTCTTATGCTACCCTAACAACTCACCCAAGGGTCCTTTCATCACCTTCCCAGAGACACCAAGAAGAACTACACTCAAGGAAGCTCATTCCAAGAGACAAGCTCTTCTCAAGCTTTGTGTCTTCTGATGAAAGCTGTGGCAACTCTCTTTTCACTCTTGAAGACCTGGATTGTATCCATCCAGATGATCTGGAATACATGGAAATAGTCCAGCAGATGTCTCTTCTCACTCACAGAGCCAAGAAGTTCTACAAGAGGACTGGAAGGAAGTTTCCAAGCAATGCAACAGGTGGAAAGTTTGGACTGGACAAAGGCAAAGTCAAGTGTTACAACTGTAACCTGATGGGCCACTTTGCCAGAGAGTGTAAGGCACCTAGAACAAATGGTGGCCAAACACAATCCAGACCAAACTACACTGACAAAGCTCTCCATAATGACAAGTCAAAGCAACAAGCTGCTGTTGTTGTTGAAGAAGGAGGCTTTCACTGGAGCTTTCAGGTTGAAGATGCCTCTCTAAACCAAGCATTGATGGCAGATCATGATGAAGCCAAGGTATTGGAACATCTCTGTACTCCTGAATGCATTGCTAAAGTTAACAGGTACAATCTATAACTTGGAATTGAGATCTGATATTGAGTCCTTAAACATTTTAAAATCTGATTTTAGAAAGTCTAAAATGATATAAGCTGAAAATAGAGGACTTAGAGAAAACATTTCAGTTCTAAAACATGAACACGCAGATTTTAGGACTCAAATTAAAGATCTCATAACCAAGTTAACTGAGTGCCAGGCTGAGCTTGTGATCAACAAAGCCAGGGCAGAAAAGAGTGTTCTTGAAGAAGAGACCTTCAAGAACATGATATCCTCATCCCTGCACAACAAAGTGTGCTATCAAAACAGACAGGGACTAGGATCCAATGAGATAGCTCCTCCACACACAATCTTGTCAGTAAGATCTCCTAGGTATGGAACTTGTGAAGATGAACTTCCTCTCATTGATCCTATGAGTGAGGAGGATGAAGAAGAGATAGTGAAGAATCCTTCTACAAAGAGTGAAGAGGAGGATTCCAAGAAGGGCCAATATCCTTCTGATGAGAAAGTGAAGACTGTGATGACCAAGTCCATGAGAAAGAACTTGATCAGAAAGAGCAAAAGAAAGGCAAGGAAGGCTCAAGAGATCAAGGTTACTTTCGACTCTAAGCAGAAACAAGTTTTTATTTCTGCAGGGTTTAAAGTGGTAGGGAGTGAAGACATTGACCAAAACTCTGCTAAGAGTTCTGGTTCTTGCTCAACTCATCTCAGCAGCAAGAAGAAGACTGATCTGCTGGGTACCACTACAGCACAGCCTGGTCCATCAAACTCCAAGCACAGTTCTCAGCTCAAAAGGACTGTCTCAACATCTTCAAAGATGAAGGTGGAGAAGGGAAGTGACCAAAGACAGTCTTACTCTCAAGACAAGGCTCTTGTAAAGAAGAAAATGAATTGTGTTATGTGTGACAGCACCACTCACATTGCAAAGGATTGTCCCTTCAATCCTAAAGGTACTGTCCATACGGCTAAAACAAAGGCTTCAAAGAGTTCTAAGAAGATTCAGGCTTTGGAAGGAAAACAAGTTTCCTTCAAAAGTTCCAAATCTAACAAGAAGGAAGTGGAAATTCTCTTCGGAGAATATTTGGTCTCGGAAGAAAAGTTTTCTCCGAAGCACTGAAGTCTGCTGCAGTGTTTGCAGAATCTTTCGAAGTTCCAGTCATCAAAACTTCTGAAGCTTCAAAAGCTTCTAAAGTTTTGAAGGTCAAGTCCAAGACTCCAAAGGTGGTGTCGACGCCTAAGAAAGACCAAGTGACTGAAATTTCTCTATCAAAAACAGCTCAAGATCCTCTTAGTACAACCATAGGATCTATTACTGTTAAATTACCTTCTGCAAGTGAGCCCAAGACAAGCAAGACTTGGGTTTTCAGATATAACTAATCATTCTCTTTTGTTCAGGGACAACTGAAGACAAACAGAAATATCTGGATCATAGATAGTGGCTACTCCAGGCACATGACTGGTAATAGGTCACTACTCCAGAACTTTGAAAGGATTGATGGAGGACCTGTTGCTTTGGAGGAGATGAAGGTGGTTACATTTCTGGTAGGGGCAAGGTCACAAATGGTAAGCTCAGCATAGAAAAGGTAAACTTTGTAAAGGAGCTTGGATACAATCTTCTGAGCGCATCTCAATTTTGTGATCAGAGTCATAACATGCTCTTTACTGAGCATGAGTGCATTGTTCTTAAGCCTGGTGTGGTCATCCTCATGAGCATATCCTGCTTAGATCCCCCAGGAAAGGAAACATGTACAAGATGGATTTGCAAGAAACCTCTCCCTCTAGAGAAGTTTCATGCTTTCTGTCTAAAGCCAATAGTGATGAGTCTTTCCTATGGCATAAAAGAATGTGCCATGTAAACTTTAAGAATATGAATAAGTTAATTAAGCATGATTTGGTAACTGGAATGCCAAAGAAAGAGTTTACAAATGATGACCACTGTGTTGCATGCCTGAAAGGGAGCAACATAAGGTATCTCACAAGCCTAAGGAAAAGAACTCAATCACTACTCCCTTACACTTGTTACATATGGATCTCTTTGGCCCCACTAGTGTAATGAGTTTAGGAAGGACCTTATACTATCTAGTGATCACAGATGACTTTACAAGATTCACTTTGGTTTTATTCCTTAGAACTAAGGATGAGACTCCTGAGATTCTGAAGAATTTCATCTTGAAGATTAAGAATCAATCTGATCACAAGGTCAAGATCATAAGATGTGATCAAGGAACCGAATTTAAGAACCATATCCTTGACACATTCTGTGATGAAAAGGGTATTACAAGACAATTTAGTGCTCCCAGGACTCCTCAGCAAAACGGTATTGCTGAGAGGAGAAACAGGACACTAATTAAAGCTGCAAGAACCATATTGTCTAACTCTAAAGTGCCCATCACCTTCTGGGCAGAGGCAGTCAACACTGCTTGCTATATGCAGAACAGAGTTTTAGTAGTTAAGACTCATGGCAAGACTCCTTATGAACTTTGGCACAAAAGGAGACCTTTCATTGGTTTTCTCAGGTCATTTGGATGTCCTTGCACCATCTTGAATACCAAATCAAATTGCCAAGTTTGCTGAGAAATCAGATGATGGATACTTTATTGATACTCTTCCCAAGCTAAGGCTTATAGAGTATACAATCTCAGAACTAGAATTGTTGAGGAGTCAGCCAATGTGACTTTCAATGAACACACACCTTGTGTTACTTGTTCTGGTCCGGATTGGCTGTTTGATCTTGATTTGGTTACCAACTGTTTTAACAAATCTTGTGAGAATGTTTTAGGATCTGCAAAAAATTTGAATACAGATGATCCTGATCCAAGATTTAAGCTAGGAAGATCTTCAAGACACATATCTTCAGCTCCAGTTGGAACCACTTCTGCAAATGAGGTTTCTATCAGCCCTACAATGACAAATTCAGCTGATACATCTGGTATGCCTTCAAATTCCAGCTTAGAGGCTCTACAACCAGATAAGAACACCTCAACTGTGGAAGACAACAATAGTGATGGTGACAATGACCAAGAATTTCTTGATGCCACTAACCACACTATGGATGAGAACATCAATGATGTCACACACTGATTGGATCAAGTTTCACTTGAAAAGTGTGCTGATGTGGTGGGAGAAACATCTATGCCATATCTAAATTTCTCAAATTTAGATCTTTCTCAACAACTTGCTGTGATCCCTCAGCTTAGGATCCACAAGTCTCACTCTACCACAAACATCATTGGAGATATTATCTTAGGGGTAAAGACAAGAGGACAAACCCATGAAGCAAATGTTTGTCTTCACTCTTGTTTTCTATCCCAGATAGAGCCAAAAAAAGTTGATGAAGCTCTAAAGGATGGAAGTTGCGTTAAGCTATACAACAAGAGCTGCTTCAATTCAAAAGGCAGAAAGTTTGGAACCTTTGTCCTCTTCCTTCTGGGAAGACTGCCATTGGAACCAAATGGGTGTTTAGAAACAAGAAAGATGATAGAGGCATCATCATCAAGAACAAAGCTAGACTGGTTGTTCAAGGATACACACAAGAAGAAGGGATTGACTACACTGATGTCTTTGCTCCAGTGGCAAGATTAGAAGATGTTAGGATATTCCTGGCATTTGCTGCATCCAAGAACTTCAAGGTTTTTCAACTTGATGTGAAGTAGCCTTTTTGTATGGAGTGATAGATGAAGAGGTTTATGTCAAATAGCCACCTAGTTTTGTAGATCCTGATCATCCTGATCATGTCTGCAAGCTTGAAAAAGCTCTTTATGGGCTGCATCAGGCACCCAGGTTGTGGTATGAGACACTGTCTGAGTATCTCTGTAAACATGGATACAAGAGGGGTACTATAGATGGAACTCTCTTTATCAAAGGACAAGGAAAAGACATATTGCTAGTTCAGGTATATGTGGATGACATCATGGTTCAACTAATCCAAAGCTCCGCAAAGACTTTGAGAAGCTGATGAAAGACAGATTTGAAATGAGTGCCATGGGGGAACTTAATTTCTTTCTGGGAATTCAAGTGAAGCAATTGAAGATGGCATCTTCATAAGTTAGTCAAAGTATGTTTAGGATATACTCAAGAGGTTTAATATGACTGTCTATAAGATTGCTAAGACACCCATAGCCAGAAACCACTCTCTTGGTCCTGATCTTGAGGGGGAGTGTGTAGATGAGCATTTATACAGGGTTATGATTGGGTCTCTTATGTATCTTACTGCTAGTAGGCCTGATATCATGTTTGCTACATGTATTTGTGCAAGATATCAAGCCAACCCTAAGATGTCTCACCTTATCACTGTCAAGAGGATTCAACCTCAAGGGTGCATCAACACTTGGCCTATGGTATCCCAAGAATTCTGACTTTAATCTGTATGCCTATACAGATAGTGATTATGGTGGTTGCAACATGACTGCAAAGTCTACATCTAGGAGATGTCAATTTGTTGTTGGAAGGGTTGTCTCATGGCAATGCAAGAAATAATCCTGTGTCTCCGTATCAACTGCTGAAGCTGAATACATTGCTACTGCAAGCTGTGCTCAAGTACTTTGGATTTAAATCAGATGCTGGACTATAGGGTAAATTTCAAGGAGACTCCCATTCACATAGACAACAACAGTGCTATCTCAATCATAAAAACCCCGTGCAACACTCAGGACAAAGCACATCAATATCGGGTATCATTTAATAAGAGATAACTATGAAAATAAATTAATTAAACTAGTCAAGGTTCACACAGATGAACAATGCTGATCTGTTTACAAAGCTTTTGATGAACAGAGATTTAAATATCTTATATCAGCTATTGGGATTATAAACCTTGAGTAAGCTTTTCTTAAAACTAATTCTTATTATTTCTTAAAATATGTGTGTCCTAAGTTGTCTAGTTCATCACTTTCATAAGCTCATGTTTTCTTTGGATGAAAATTTCTTTTTGAAGACTTTTCTTAGATTTTTTAAAATTTCTGATACTTTGGAAGTTTTGTTTTTAACTTCGGAAGTAAATCATGCCTTCAATTAAATAACTGTTTAAGAAGTTTACCTTCAGAAGGGCTTTTCAAATTATCTTCCGAAGCTTAAATATTTGTCTCAGACACTTACTAAATTTTAGGACCATTTACTTCCAAAGCAAAATTAACTCTCGGAAGCTTTGTCTGTTTACACACAAAGCACTCAAACTTTAATTTTTCTTCCGAAGCAAAATTTTCAAATCTCTCAGGAAATTCTTCCGAAGTCATTTTAGCTTCGGAAGCTTTTTAATTAAAACTTCCGAAGATAATTAACCTTCGGAAGCTTTTTGACTTCCAAGAAAACTACTTTTTGAGCAAAAAGTAAACTACTTTTTCAGAGGTGGGACCGATATCCGGATTTCAAAGTTTATCCTCTTTCATAAACTTTATCTGAAATCACTCTCACATATAAACCCAACGGTTTCCCCCTCTTTCTATCATCTGTTCTTCCTCCAAACCTAAAAACCCAAATTTCTCTCTGAAATTTCTTTCTTTCTTCTTCCTTCGTTCTTAAGCTACTTCAAAATGGCCAACCATGCTCACAGAAATGATCCCAACTTTACCATGCAGCTACACAGGCAACATAATCAAATTGCTCTGTTACGCTCTGAGAAAGATCCTCACTTCTCAGAGGTTTGCCGTTTCTTGTCTCTGTCGAAATACTTCACCTTCCTCACCATTGATCCTCCACTCTATGAGGACCAGTTGCTTGAATTCTGGAAGACCTGCCAAGAGGCCATTATGGATGTGGAGAAGGCACTGTCTGCCACAGTGCAGGGGAGAACAATCTTCATCACTCCAGCCATCATCAACAGACATCTTCAGCTAGATGATGAAGAAGGTGAGGTGTTCTTCCCAAAGGAAGCTGTTAATCATTCCTTTGAGCAGATGGGGTATGAGGGAGATTTCTCTGTAAAGACCTTCAGGAAAGGGAAGTTCTCATCCCAATGGAGATTCCTGCTCCATGTGGTCATCCACAGCTTATCAAACAGCATGATGGATGGGATCAGATTCCTGAAGATCTCTCCTTCATAGTCCATGGAATGGTTCAAGGGGTCAAGTTCAGGTCCTTAAGTTTGTTTATACAAATTTGCTTGCTATTTAGACTCCTTAGAATATTACATGTTTCCTAGATATGTCCAGTACATTCTTAGCTGTGAACTGGCTCACAGTTAAGGAAAAACAAGTAACATTCTTAAATTGGGACAGATGAAGCCCGGCATCTTTAAATGTTGAGAAAGTCCACTGTTGGATTCTCTGGGGTAGAAACAGCCCTAGTCCCAAAAATGTTAGAGCTCCATTGCTCAAGGTGACAACCTAGCAGCACAAGCTAGTGTTGAACCCACACCTTCTACTTCCCAACCACCCACACAGCCTCAATTATGCATCACCTACCAAAGAAAATACAAACGAACCCCTGCTTAGACTATTCAGTCTGTGAAGGTCCCCATATACTCACCCATACAGGAAAAATGACACTGGAGCTTCCATTTCTCCTGAGAGCAGACCACTCCATCTCTTCAAGAATCAGTGTTGAGGTTCCTCATGCTTAGCCTGATGAGCTCATTAGCCCTACTGTCTTAATCCATCACTTCTGAGTCTCAACACTCAAGTGATCAACCTTCAAGGGACAGTTACCATCCCCAGCCTATAGATCTTAACCAACCATTCCCAACCTTGACTTCTATACTGATGAAGATATAGGTTTCAGTGAGTATAATGAATCTCTCTTCTTTCCGTCTACTCAAGAGAGATGAGTACTACTGAATCTCAGGTGACTACCTTACAAAACAGGATCAATGATCGCAATTTGAGATTTCATATCTTAAGAAAAAAACTAGCTGGGAGACCCTTAAGGAGAACTCAACTAGGAACACAAGAACCTGTGGATGTGATTGACCTATCCTCCAGCTCACCTATGCATGAGTGATGCTACCAGAACGGGGAGAAAGTCAGTCCAACCACAGAACCTGGGAGTCCTCTGAGAGAATGCACATTGAGGACTCACCATCCTCACTTGCAACTGTGCATTCTCAGCGACCTCCTCTATTCACATTGATGTGGACTACATAACTCCTTCATACAGAGTCTGTTTGAGGATGGGATACCAGGGCTATGTCACCTTCATCATCCTTCAATCACATTATTGGTTGAGGTATGACAACAGCAGTAAAGCCCTCATTGTCATAAGAGTTCAAGGACAGCAAGAAGTCTTTAATTTTTAGAACTTGGACTACTATGAAGGTCTCGATCTAGTCAACATGCCACTTGTCAACCCAAGCCAATCAAGACAAGCTGACAGACTAGCTAAAAGAATCCAAGACAGTATCATTGCTTCTGAGACACCTGCTGGTGACAAGCTGACAGACTGGCTACAGAGATCCATATTCCTTCTGAGACACCTGCTGGTGAAGGTGCTTCTCAACCTCTCTCTGGCCTGAGCTCAGATGCTGCAACGAGCAATGAAGGCCAAAGCTCTCTCCACCTTGAGTCACAAAGGTTTGAGAGTGACAAAGGGAAAAGAAAGATGATATCTGAGGAGATTGAGGAGGAGGAGAGAGAGGAAAAGGAGGCTAAGGGAGAAAGTTCCTCTACTGAGTCTCCAAGACTCATGGAGTCTGCAATCAGAGCTGCCCCAGACCAGATACTCAGAATGATGAGATAAGGGCAGTCAGGATCAACTATCTGCAGACTAGGAACTATGACATAGATAATATCATTTCTCTCCCCTTGGATGAATTGAATGAGCTGGTTGATCTGGAAAGGTCAAGAGAGAAGGAGGCAGAAGATGCAAAACTCCTAGTACAAGTCAAAGAAGAGAGAAGAAGAAAAAGACTGTACATAGGTATGCCTACCCTCTCACCAGTTCAAGAAAGTCCTGAACAAGCGGATGTGGTTCAACAAGAACCTCAGGTAGATAAGGAAGAAGACAAAATCAAGATGATTAACTACCTGAGTGCCACAGGCCTTTATCAGGCAGATGCACTCCTTCCCTTACCTTATGACTATATTGAGTTTGAGTACTTAAAACAACTCGAGCTTGAGTTAGTCAAGGAAAGAAAGACAACAAAGAAGAAGCTGAGGGAAGAAGCTGCAAAGTTAAGAGCCATCATCCAAAAAAGCATGAAGAATTTTGCTGATAGACAGAGGATGATGAGCTTCTTGAAGCTGTATGGATTCTCTGGAAGGAGACTTGGACCCATGTCTCTATCCACTATGGATGAGCATATCAGGGTAATCAAGCAGAAGATTAAGAGTGGAGAGCTCACTGACTTACACTCCACTCCAAGTCAGGCCCCACTTGAAGTGGAGGTTAAGGTTGAACAAACAGACACAACACAACCTAGACCTCCTTCTAATGCTTAACAAGCTTCATCTTCTGATCTATAGCAGGGCCAACCTCCTTCTCCATCTGAACCTGAGAGAGAGGAAGTCCCAACTGAGAAAGACAGTGAAGATCAATCTGGTGCTACAGGCCGGTCTTCTCAGTTAAAATTTGGAAAGAGAAGGAAAAGGATGGCTTCTAAACCAAAGTATAAGAAGAAGAAGAAGCCTGAATCCCCTTCTGAACCTCAGGAAGAATCAAAACAGCCTGAGGATGTGCAGCCAGAGGAAGCTCAATCAACTCCAACTTCAGTAGCTCCTCTAGCATCAGGAAGACCCGTCTTGTCTTGGACATACACCATAAATCCAGAAAGGTGGCATGTTATTAGAGATCAAGGCATTGAAGACATCTATACAT